>OX439244.1:12566276-13816276 GCA_949319165.1 Sialis lutaria
ATCAATATTATGAGATCATGTTTATTTTTAATAGGGTGTTTTATTAATTCAAACTCGAATACCTCAGTATCAAAAAATGTGACAAACATTTTTTTAAAAGCATTTTAAAGCTCAGAAAATTTACTAAATGATGGCTATCTTGGAATTATAAAAAAAAAATCAAACCTACCCGTGTGAAACTTTCATAATTGCAAAAATTAATCAATTTTTTTAGTCAACTACGCGTGGCCACAAAAAAACGTAGTTACTTTAAGCGAATTAGTGGTTGAACTAAATGAAAATTTATTGAATTTTACAAACCGAGAGTATTTAACTAAGTGTTATTGAATGATTTTTCATCTTCACAATGCACTTGAATTAAAATTGAAAAATTTGATGTTTTGCAATTATGAAAGTTTCACACGGGTAGGTTTGATTTTTTTTTCATAATTCCAAGATATCCATCATTTAGTAAATTTTCTGAGCTTTAAAATGCTTTTAAAAAAATGTTTGTCACATTTTTTGATACTGAGGTATTCGAGTTTGAATTAATAAAACACCCTATTAAAAATAAACATGATCCCATAATATTGATACAAAACATCTGAAAAAAATTATGAATATTCTTTAACAAAACACAAAAACTTTTCCCCTCTTACAAATTTTCTCAAATGTTGATTATTTTACGATAAAAAAATCTCAAAGAAAAATTTGTTGTAAAAAGTACGGTCAAGTCCTAAACGTATGCGAAATGTTCAAAAAGCTATATCTCAGCCAAATTAAAAGATTTTTATTGGAACCTTTATTTACATTGAAGGTAACATGTCTAATTTTCATGTTCTTTCATAGAACTTAATTTCTGAATATGTTCTTAACATTATAATTAAGATTTAAAAAAGGTCATTTTTTCAGGATTATTTAATTTCGAACATGAATTTGTTTTCCGTATTTGAAGGGTTAAGTTAAAATGAATCATTTTTTAAATGCCACTAGACAATAGGTTATTGCTTAAGATTGAATTTTCTTTTTTTTTCTTTTTGTATGACCCAAATTAGGCTTTTTATGGTCATTTAAAACATTTTGGTACTTTTTTCATTCAAACTCAGATATCGCAACATTAAAAAATGTTAATTTTTTTTTGAAAACAGCTTTTTAAAACTGAGGAAATTTCCTAAAAAATGTCTATCATAAAAGTTGAAAAAAAAATTTAAACATCCCCGTGTGCAACTTTCAAAATTGCAAAAAAAATCAAATTTTTTATTTTTTATTCATCCGCGGTTTGGTCATAAAAAAACGTTTAATAACACAAAAATACTCCTGAATTTTAAAAGAATATAAAATTTCCTTCAATTTCCATACCCTATATGTAAAAAAATAATAATATTTGACCTATTGGCACTACTCTGAAAATGAGCAATTTTTTCGACAAAATCAAGTGGTCCTTTAATTGTTTCCGTGAGTGTATATAAATTACGTGTCACATGTTCCTCCGCTATGGACTCCTAAACTACTTAACCGATTTTAATCAAATTTGTACACCGTGTGCAGTTTGATCCAACTTGAAACATAGGACGCCTCCTATGGGAAATGGGGGGGGCTTGCCCCCCCCCCTTTTTAAAGAGAGTTCCCATTTTTTTACGGTGGTGGTGGTGGGGGGCTGTAAAGCTTCCTATGGGAAAAGGAAGGGGTGTCCCCCCCTTTTTTCGCCCCCCCCCCTTTTAAAATAGAGTTCCCACTTTTTTACGGTGATGGTGGTGGGGGACTGTAAAGCCTCCTTTGGGAAATGGGGGGGGGGGGGGTGACCCTCCCCCTTTTAAATAGTTTACAACAATGTAATATGACAAAAACGTTAGCCACAGCAACGCGTGGCCGAGTCAGCTAGTAAATATATATATATCTTATCTAATCCGGAACTACTGCATATTAAATCCGACCTTTATATCTATAACAGTCCCACCTCACTGCACTAACGAGGATGCAGTCTTTACAACAGTAGTGCGTGTGGCACTCACCATCTCAGACGCGAGGCACATCGCTATGTGCTCCACTTCGGCCGCCTGCTTGGCCGCTACAGAACAGTCAGACATAGGCATCGGAGCGTGGGTCGTCGTCGCTGAAACTGTACCACCCGTTACCGAACCAGTACGTGATACGTGACGTACCGGCGTTGTGGGACAGCCTTGTGGAAATAGCCATGGTTTATAATGGTATGTGGTTGTAAGGTTGTGTACCATCCTTCGTTATATCATATTGTATGTTAATACATTTAAAATATGACACATACTGTTGATTTTGTTACATTATTGAAAAAATTGTAATTAATGTTAGTTCTAAAATTAAACAAAATACTTTTATAAATTAGTCTTAAATTTGTTTTCTTAATTTTGCAATCAAGTCATGTTGTAAATGTGTGTTTAATTTGTAAAGAAATTCCAATTTATTTGAAAATGTTAAAAATTTAAAAAATATGATACAATACACCATATTTTAAATGTATTAATATATGATACGTTTTTGCAAATGGAAATTTGAAGGATTGTACATTTAATCGGATTGAAAAAATGATCGGAAAGTACAAGTATGTCCCGATTAGTGGATAAGTTTAGGTTGAGTTTGTTAATTTAGATCCACATATAATATTTTATCATGTCTCATCAATTTATTTTTAACTGGACTTAAAATAATTTGGCCCATCTCAAAAATAAAATTTGAGGATTTACTTATTCAAATTAATAATTAATAAAACAACTGGACACTAAATTAGTGTTACTCATATGGAGTTTCTATAGTAGATTCTTGTTTTGTGTAGATAGAAAAAATATATTGCTTGCTTTATAAACTTTCTTGTAAATAATAAAAGAGAATATTAATATGCTACACAATATTTTTATGTAGGGGTCCCTTCAAACATAAATATTATTTCAAAAGTTTTGTTATAGTAAAAATTGACAAATAAAATATTGTAATCTCAACTATTCAATTTTATATTATTTTAGTTCAAATTGTATGTAGATCTAACAGATAAAATAAGTTCAAGATTCATTTTTACTTTTGAAATGAGCAATTAAATAAAGATAATGCAATTATATATAACAGCAATAAATAAATAATTATTAAAAATAACAGCTCACTTCAAAAAAATTTTTTTTAATAACTTACCTATATCTCCGCTGCTGCTACTTTCAGTGAATGATGGTGTACCCTCTGTCCATGTAGGCGTAGAACCCTCTACAGAATGTGGCGGTGTCCATGCACCTCTGGTACCTCCTCGCCCTGAGCTACCTGATTCCACGCTTAGTGATGATTTGTTTTCACAACGAGATTCTAACCGGATATCTGATATACTGTAAAAAGAAATAAATTTATGTTTAGTATTTATACAAACCATTAACAGTAGATAATCATTGTAAGTGCTCAAGACAAAGTACTATTATTACCATCGATTCTGAATAATTAAACATAAAACTTTGACTAACAATAAAACCACACACACATATATATTACCTAACAGTCTCTTCACGATAAGTGCTGCTTTTGCTAACTGACTGCGCCACACGGTGTCTTGCAGCAGCCGAGCTCCCGGAGCTGCCAGACCGTCCAGAGCTGCTGCCTGCCGAGCGCACACTCATGCTGCCAGATGCACTATCCGTGGGCTGCCGAATGACATCATCAAACGCCGGCAGCGGCGTGGAACACGATGGTGAAGGGGCTAGGCCTGCACGACTCCCTTCCGTGTGATTGAGCACTAGCGATTAGCCAAGCAGTTTTATTTAATTTACTCTATGTTTACTGTGTAATTTACGTAAGTCTGCTAACATTAATATACATTTGAATTTTATTTATCTAATGTTGTTGGTTGGTGCTTTCTCTATATACAGTGAATAAAGTAAACTAATTTTAATAAACAGTGTTTCTAATTTCGTAAAAAAATGATATCAACTGTTAAAATTTCAATTGATGTGAGGAACAAAAATGTGAAAATTAATTATTGCTGCAGTTTATGTCAGTTTTTCTTTCTCTATTGTTTAGTATCTTTTTAAATTTGATATCTCTTAACATTGGCGTTTCATACCCAATATTTTTTGGAGGCTTTAACATGACTTTTTTTTAATAATGGAAGAAACCATTAATAATTTTCTCTCATATCGTCAATCAGATTCATACTGTATTGTAAAGTCGTGATTTGTCCCTTGATCAATTGAAATTTCAAATATCAATATATTGTATTACATACAAAAGAAATACTGTTTAAATTTAATAGAAGAAAACTAATTTTAAAATTAAAATCCTACAAAATAATAATTGTAATATTTGAAATACTAATATAGTATGCATTTTTTTATAAATCAAATAAATAAAATTTTGAGAAAACTCATTATCACCTAAATTTTAAAAATTTTAAATCTATACATTGATAGTAAAATATATAAATTTATAAAATAGATGTTAGAAAAGCTATATACTAATGAAGTGTTACATTATGTTATAATTAGGAAAAGTTGAATGATAAAATATATATAAGCAAAATAAATATATACAAGCATAATATGTGCATAACATATCATTGAAAATAAAGTACAATGATAAATAATTGAAATAACAATAATTTTAAGAATAATGATTATATTCCAAATAAAATATTTTAAAAAATAAATAACTAGACATATTGCTCTCTGCTAGTTATAGAATAACCACCATATGTGCGGCTTTTATATTTATCATATTGCTTTAACTCAGGATACTGTTCATAATTAGTTTCCATATTTTTATTTAAACCTCCATGAAGAAAATTTAAATTCTTTTTATAGTTATCTACATTTTTTGTACTGTTGTCCCCGTTCTTACGAAACTTCTTTTTAAAAGATAATCGTTTTATTTTTGGTTTTTCATCAAACACTGATCGGAGCTCTTTCACTCTTGAATTTGAAATAACTTCAAGATCGTTTTTGCTCGAACTAATTTGAAAATGTATATCTGAAGATTTCTCTTTTTTACATAATGACACATTTGTATTTGGCTTATGTTTATTATATCCTCTTGATTCAATTTTATCAAAGATTTTATTATTTCTTATGTTGTACATTAATGATTTATCTGTTTTCAGCTCACTTTTATCTTGAAAATTAGCATCTTTTTTCGTTTCATAAAAACTTTTCTTCTTAATATTTTTTTTAGTATCATTTTCATCACTGTTATTATTCTTTGATTTTTTTAAAATATTGTGATTTTCTCCAAAATCAGAAGTATGTTTTAAAACATCAAATTTATTAAAATTGAAAAACTTTGATGATTTTTGCTCACTACAGTCATTTTCATGACTTCTTATCGGACATTCAGACTTTGGTCTGTTCTGCAAGATTGTATTATCAAAAACCTGTTTTCTTCTTAACATTTCAGTCACCGGTATGAGATCTAAATTCTTAAATTTATGCTCAACCAATTTAGAATCCAAAGACGATGACTTTTTTTGTATATAATCATATGGAAACTTTTTATGTGGTTCACTGTGAGGTACAATGCTTTGAGTAACATTAATATACTTGTTCTCAAATGGTTCCGTTATTCTCATCACCTCTTCATCGTCACGGCTATTACAATGGTCGGTACCAACATCAGAAATCTCGATCCTCGGAACAGTAAAATCCGTACGAATGCAGTACATGTTAGTATCATGCATACACCGTAATCTGTTACCATGCACATGAGTGTATTCAAAATCAGAATTAAAACTGTCAACATCATTAAACATGCTCGGTGCAACAACTGAACAACCAAAAACACCGTTCCCACCTTTAAAACAACCAGCGCCGACGTCTTTAGAGCCTGAAGAACTGCCACCTCGTTTGATTTTGGGCGAGCCCCGCGGGGGCACAGGGGGCGGGACTCTCGCTTTGACTGGGGCCTCCGTTACCGGAGGGGAGTTTGTGTTCATCGTCGAGGGGGGACGACCTTTCAGTACTAAGGGGTACAATGGGGCGCTGCCTGCCGGCGGGGACGTAAGGGGAGTGGTCAGGATTGACGGGGCTGGCGCTGCCACCGCTGGAATAGTCGAACTCATGCCGTGATTGTGATCGGTAGGGCTTTCTGTATTTGTAGCCAATTTATTTTGCACGAAAAAGCATATCGGCAAAATATAATGTAATGTGTTTTTTTAAATTATAGTTTGTTTATTGTTGAAAAAATAAAAATAAAACAAACGGAAAAAATATAAAAAAATGTGGTGTTGTGAATTAAAACATAAAACGCGGTGAATAGACAAAATATAAACATTCAATGATTTAAAAAAATGTTTTATTTGGAATTTGTGAAAAAATATTGTTAAAATAATAATATTGATGTATTGATCCAAAGCCAGAAAAGCAGCATGAAAAGAGAAACAAAGCCCATGAGAATAAATCAAATATAAATGTTATCTAAAATGATCCAGCTATTAATTCTTAATACACAAAAATATACTTGACACTCACTTTTATCTCAAATTAAACCAAAACAATTTCCAACAAAAGTTTGAATTGAACACAAAATAAAATAGGTATGTATTGTATATTTTCAAGTGCTTGATCATTCTACAACAATATGAATATAGATGCCACCAATGTAATTTTATGTTTAACTCACCCGTTTTACTTTCGATAGTCTGAAGGGCTGCGCTTGTCGACGGACCTAAAGAGAAACAAACTGATGTAAAACCATCACCATGCAAAAAGCACAAAGCATTCTTTTTCTATTTAAAAATCAATTTAGATTTTAAAATATACTAATGTTATAGATATCACATAGTAATGAGACATTTAGAAATTTTATACTAACTGTACATGATACTGAATTTTCAAAAACAAATGAAATTTTATACTATCTGTACATGATACTGAATTTTCAAAAACAAATGAAGTATATACAAGAAAGGTATGTTATTTTTATAAATCTACATCATATTTTAAACTACAACAGTAAATTCTAATTCCATAAATTTCTATTTTCCAGTATATATATAAATACATCTATGCGTGTTATATACCAGTTGATTTTGCAGTTTTAATTTCGGTAGATCGCAACATTTTTTTAATAAGAATTCTATTTTTTAAATAAATAAACATTTTTCTAATACAAAACTTTTTTAATGTGTAATATTCAGTAGATGGTAGATTGCATCATATTTTGAAGAGAAAAAAAAGTAGGACATTACACAAATTTAATAGACCACCCCTATTAACATGACAATATACCGTATTCAATATATTACCTATAATATGGACGATCAAAAGCTAAAACCAAATAAGCAACATTTTGGATGATATTGAGTTATGTATATCATTATAATCAATATTTGAAGCCACGTCAGTATACTTAGCATAGTTCTATGATGAAAAATATGTCACTTATATTACAGAAAAACGATAGTTATGTTAAACAAATTGATAGAAAACCCTTACAATGAGCACAATGGAAATTATTTTATTAATTAAAGCTCATAATAATATCAAAGATAAAATTTTAATAGATATAAGAAAAATGAAAAAGTTACGACTATAAAATTTTGTATATGTCACTTATTATGTTTCAGTTTTCTACCGTCAATATAAAAAATATGTTGTATTGTATATGTTGTAAATATAAATTGTATTTAGCAAAAATCGAAACTAATACGATCAAGTCAATTGTCATCTAACCTAACTTATCCGATGTATAATAAACAATTAATTAAATCAGTGATTATACATGTTTAACGGTTAAAATATTTAATTTCTTTTATAAAGAAAGTAAGTATAATTCTTCAAAATAATTTCCCATTTAAATTAAACAAGTTTTTTAAACTGGCAGCTGAGAGCTGATAAAATACTTCCTTTTTTCACCACACCGTGGTGTACAATCTAAGACACATACAAATAACATTTTATAATAATTTGTTTAAAATATGATATACAATATACATACTTAGTAACGATTTTTCACTTTTACTAAAAATATCTATACTTAATAAAATACCACAAATCTTATTTTAAAATTTCAACAAAATAAAAAAAAGTAGTATTCCCATTTTTATTATATTTTAAACCCATTAGTATTATTATCTTTAAGAATTAATTATATCTTTCACATATTAACTATTTCAATTATTTACAGATAACACCCGTACTAAAAATATTTAAAACAATGAAACAAATATGAATTGTTAGTCATTTACTTCTTTAGATTTGTGATAATTTAGTTTGTTTGTGTAGATATATACAAGGTAGTCATGTATTCATAAACTCCGTTAGATTCATATCTCAAATTAAATAAATATTTCTCTTACCACTTTCATAATCGAGTTCTTGTCTTAAAGGTCGTGATAATGATTTACGTTTAGACGGCGAATGTTTCAAAGCTGGAACATAAAATATCAAATATTAAAAATACATTAAAAACCAAACAAATATTATAATGTAAAATATAATGTTGCTAAAACATGTTTAAATTAATATAAATAGTTTTAAATTTTATTCATACCTTTGAACTTTCTTAAATATAAAATCTATTAATTTATTAAATACTCAATTAACAACAAACAACAATTAATTAACATATAGTATATCTAAAACAAATGCAAGGAAACATTTGACTTTCCGAAGTTATATATAATACTCCATTGAGTTTTTCCTTTAGAATTTTATGTATTTCTGTTTTTCATACATAACTTCGAAAGTCAAAAAAACCACTAAGGAAGAACATAGAAAAACACTGAATTTTCAGTAAAAAATATATTGGCACACAGTAATTGAACACATTTGGAAAAGATATTTAAAAAAATGAAACAAAAATGAGTATTAAAATAGTCTATCAAAGCTTAAAAAACATATTTGCAAACAGAAATAATATATAAAAAAATATAGAATAACTTAACTACATTTTCAGTAAAATTTAACACAACCGAAGTAACATAAATATGTTTTATTAATGTAAATTAAACGTTATGTTAAAAAATATATATGTATATAGATACACATAGTTTTAACTAATTTAATGTGTTCTTACTAAAAATGAGTTAATAATGCTAATTCTTAATAATATAAGGTATTTATTTCTGAATCTATGAAATATTAACTTCAATGGAATATATTTTTTTCTATAGGTACATTAGTATATTAAAAATATTCTACTACACAAATTGTATATTATACTAATAACATTGGAATATTGTATAAAATAAAAAATATGTAAGTATATCATTTTGTGTGTACTATAACAAGTGTTTTAGTATTTAGTATTTTAAAGCATGTAATATACATCAATTACAGTTACGACCACATCTGTAACAATGTTTTTAATAAACAATTCATATAACAATAAAATATATGTAATTATTATGCCTTTAACAAAAATGCTATGTACAGGGCTGTTAAATAATTAATTATCCTATTTTATTAAAATTAATATACAAGCATATTATAAGTAAACTAAATATTTATATTGTGAGTAAAATTACATATAAATAACAGAGAAAACTGGCAGCCTAACTACAGATAAGGCACGGAAAGGGCCAAGCTTAGATTCAATATGTTCATATAAGTCAATTCGAATATACCTAATCTAACTTGAAACATTCAGTTGCCTCCTCTGAAGTTAGTTTACAAACCACTGCTTATCAACAGCCCTGTTAAGTATTTGTTAGTATTCTGCTCAGATATTTAGAAAATTTGCTGAAATGTTTAGAAGTGTATGTAAAAGTAATGACACATCTATACATTTCAATGTGCTAAAATTAACTCTAACCTTTTTTACATAAAACATACATTTTGTTAGTTTAAATTTATATTCTATCAAATATTGTAGAAGATATTTATAGTGTACTTGAACTTCTTTAAAAATATTTTATTTTTAATGGTAAAGGAGGTGCAGAAAAAAACGAACGAGTGTTACCAGAAAATGTATTTTTCATGAATATTAAAGAATGCATTGAAATTATCAGAAACTATTTATTTACTAAAAACATAATTTTTGCTCGTTCAGCATTTTTCAAATTCACTCCTCACTTAAAAATATAACATTCTAATATAAAGAAAAAAAATATGTTCAACAATATTGACAAAATATATAACAAAATATACATTATGTACAAAAGGCAAGAATCAATTTCAATAAAAATCAATTAATTAAGAAGCATTTCGATTACGCAACGGATAATATTAATAACACTTATCTGAGTTAAAAACAGAGTTAGTGATCACCATACAGATACGGTCGTCTAAGATGCGTGTGAGAGATAGACATACGAGACACAGATAGATAGATAGACACACACACAGAGTACATTAGCGAGCTGAACGAGGGGTACGGCGGCGAGCCGCAGCGCGCCCCTCGGCAGTAGTAGATGGATTACCTATGTAGCTGGTAACGAGTGTGCGGAACTTGCGATGGTTGCCCTTTATTGCAGGTAGGTCCACTACAGGAGGCCAGGCATATACACAGATGTACTCAAAGTTACACAACAGAAACATCGGAATACGTCAAATTGTTCTCAATAGATACTGTCTGATTTGCACTTTACGAGTAAAGTTGTTTATCCCCATAATATGCATATTAAATCATTTCTAACTAATATATTACAGATGATTGAACAAAGTAAAAATTGTTATTTTGAAAACCAAAAAACATGTATCTAATTCTGATAAAATGTGCTATTCTGCAAGGTTTTGTTTTAACTAACTGAGTGTATAACTAACTAAATATTTAGAATTGAAGGATCTAATATACATTTTTTTTTAAATTGGATACTACAATGGACTACACAGTATATTGAAAATATATATGTTACCAGCAAAACTAGATAAGACTATTTAAAAACAGTTTATTGCAGTGAAGATTGAATCCCTGTTTTAATCTATATAAACCTTGAGCTTCGCCATAGAAGGTTAGGTTCATATGATAGTTAATTTATAAAACTAGTTTTAAGGTTTTTCCGGTAACGTATAGGTACATATATTTAAGGGGTCTATTTACTTCTATGGAAGTCACACAGAAAAATAATTAAGATGAGTATTTCACAAATCAAACAGTACTACAAAGAAATAATAATACTAGCTTATATTTGGGGTAATTGCAATAGCCCAATCCATAAATACAATGATATAAGACAGTTATATGCCGAAAGAAATATTAATTTACATAAAAAGTACAATAATTATTGAGATTATTACTTTGAAAGATTTAAACATTAACTACAGTGCATTATTACTTTTTTTACTTTTTTCAAATAATTTTTTTATATTTACTACTCTGGCAGCTTAAATACAGATCAAAAGATAAAAGAAAAGTGAAAATAATAATAAATAATAGTAACAGTAATTTTAAATATAATTGTTTTGAAGGTAACTAAATTTAAAATACCACAATTGTGTATACAGTGCGCACCGGTTATTTTATCAGAATCAGCCGGTTAATGTGTTCAAATTTTAAAAATCATGTCGCTAGTTACTATAATAAAAAATTTATACCAAATTCATAGTTTGAAACTTGTTTACAAAGATAGATCACATCATGATTAATTAAAATTGAATTATTATGACAACAGAAAAATGGAAAATCTTATTAAAAACTCGTACAGTAGTATTTCTTACTCTGTGATTTTTTTACATTAAAAACAAATGTTTAAAAAAAATCTTGGTGAATATCTCAGTCCTTCTTATAAAAATTATTAAAATTTCACGATATTACTTTAATAGAATACATTTTTATTCTCATTTTATAATTGTGACCAACTTTTTTAAAGATGAAAGGATCTCTTTTGTATTGTATAAACTTAAATATCAAATATTTTTTTTATTTTGGTTAATAGAACCACAATAACCGACACCTACTGCATTATATAAGAAATTATTAACTAGCGTCTAGCGCTACAGTATGAAGGAAATGTATAAGGGGCCTCAAATCATACAGTAGATGATTCTGGTGCATATTTAAAAAAAAATTGTATTTGGTTACGAATTTGAGACCCCTAAGATGTAAACAAAACAATTTTTCGAATCATTAAACACAGCAAACTAAAATTAATCGAATTACTAACCACCAGAATTTAAACGATCTGTCAACCGTTGTAACATGTAGACACCTACTAGTACAAGTATTATAAAAGAAGAAAACGAAGAACATAAAACATAAATTGAAATAAATCTTATATAACTTAACACAACATACCTTAAATATTTTAATCAGATTAACATGTTTAATTTTAACCACAAAAATACTTTCCCTACTTTCTTTTTTCAAATATATATTCTTATAATTAATAAATAAATATGTAAAAGACAAACACTTACGTGATGGAATTTTCTTAAAAACAGTTTTTGACATGAACTCTTGAAATCTGTGAGCATAAAATTTAGGCCTGTGAACCGATACTGTGTCCTGGAAAAAAAATTATCTTCTATAAAAACTTGTTCATTATTAGTATTATTAATTATTATATTATTATATAGTTGTTACATTTAAAAATAGTTTACATAGTTTATATCAATGCTTTACTAACTATATAAATAAAAAATTCATATGATTTAAGAATTAAGGCAACACAATAATCTTTTGGCTGATGAAAAATCGCAAAAAAACTGAACACTAAAATAAATTTCTCAAAGGATATTTTTACTTTAATTCCATTCATAACAGAGAAAATCAATAAAAATGTTCAATTTGTACATTTGTTTCAAATATGACAACTATTTTGAAACAGAGGAAATAAAATTTTATAATTCCTTATTATCTGCATTTTTTTAATGGTATATAATTTGTGAAGGTTATATTTCTCCTACTTAAATAAAATACACAGTAATCAAGTAAAAATTTACATATTTGAAGCATTTTTCTAAGAATTTAACCTTCACCAAATATGAATGATAACTCTATTGCACTTACATTCATCACAACAGGAAATTAACCATAAGTTATTTGCATAATATTATTAAAAAAAAAAATTATCATACCCCATCGTGTATCAAAGACTTCCATGTATGTTCTAATTTCTTCTTCAGTCTATAACTTTGCAAAATATCTATGATACCAATAAATAACAACAACCTCTCTCCTTTTGCACTCCTCGCTGGAATACCACCAGGTCTAAAATAAAAACCATTATAAAAATTTTTGACTGGAGTTTTGGTTAAAATATATTTCACAAAAATATATAAATATTTGCTTGACATTTAATAAACATTTCGTTTTTCAGGGTAAACAAAATAAATAAGAAACTTTTAATTTCAACTAAACATGTAGTCATTAAAATTGGATCATATTTGTCCCAAAAATGGTGCCTGCAAAGGGCTTCAAACAATCCACATACACCTGCAAAACCCTAACAGTATACACCCTTGTACATCTTGACTAACTTCTTACAGCTGCAATGATTTTGTCTACTAATTATAAATCAGCGTGATAACAATCAAATAAATAAGAATAAAATACACTCACGGTACATCTTCTTCTTCATCTATGGGTTCACTTTCTGCTTGGATGCTCTCCATGGCAGTGGAGTGAGCTACAAGCCGCTGTCGGTTTATGGATCGACTTCTGTTCAGCACCACTGAGGCAGTGCCTCCAGGCGCGCTCCCCTCCCCTCGCTCACTTTCTGCTTGGATACTTTCCATTGTTGTCAGCCGTTGACGGTCGGCCGGTCGGTTTCTATTTACTGCTGTTGAACTACTAGGACCTTCTCCTCGTTCTCTGTTTTATTGTTACAAAATAATTATTTAAAAATTAAAATACTAAGCATTTTTTTTTGCTGCAACGTAATGCTTTAAGGAGTCCTCAGGGTGAGAACTTTTCAGCCTTCTTTCATATGTATATTAATAAATCACATGTAAGGAATGTAAAAACTATACCTTATTAAATTATTTGCAGCAATACGATCCTGTTTTTCAACAGCACGTTCAGTTTGGACAAATGACAGAGACGGAGGAGCCTCACCATCAGTTAAAGGTAGTGGTGTGTTCGGAGCAGACTCACCACTGTCAGCTGCGAGATTCAGTTGTGACTGCCGGTTCTATTATAAATATTACGGAGTGTTAATTAATTATGTAAGGATGATTTTTGAAATACATTATTTATAAAATACTAAACTATAAAATCAGGGACAAACTATATTCAACATAGTGTTTAAAAACATATTTCCAACATACCAATTTATCCTTTTGAGCTTGATCTAAGTTATGTATAGCGACTAATAAACTGTAATCCATAATTTCAAAACTCTTCAAAACAAGACAATCTCTTTGGATAGTTCTAACTAGAGCATTATATGTATCGGCTTCTAAAAAAAGACCTTCTGGATGATGTTCCATAAAATCTAGGTCTTTAAATGTAGGCGATGATTTGTTTCTTTCAGATTTAGAAGCCTAAACAATGATAAATTAATGTGTAAAATATTAGTCAATTTAAATCTTGAACGTTTTACCTTTCTTTTATATGTACTTCCTTTTAAATCATACTTTTGGTGTAAACGTATAAAGCTAGGCAATAAATTATTCATTGCTACAAGTCTAATATTTTTACTGTTACATTGGTAACAGTACAGTCCAAAAAACTTCGGTAAAAGCGTTCGAGGATTTTGATTCAAATTCATAAAATATCTGCGACAAATAAAATAATTAAAATTTTGTATTAAGTATATTAATTCTAAAATGGCTTACCCAGGTAATAGTTTCTGTAAAAATTCACCTTCCTTATGTTGCACAGTTTTGATAATAAATTCATCATCATCGGTCAAATAAAAAATAGAACCACTTGCACCTGGATTCGATAATTCTCGTAGAGGAGCTGAGCACATTGACATCTTAAAACGAGACATCAGTAAACAGATATAGCAATATAAATGACCGTATATTCAAATCTTACCAAGAAATCATCAGGCTGTATACCGAACAAGTCTCTAAAGTAACGGAACGCTATTGGAGCATAATTTTTAAATCGGAATTCGCTGAAGTGATGTGCTGGAGTATGGTTAGAGCCTTCACTCGGGAAATTTGTTGTTTCTACACTCATAAAATCATTCATTAATACATCTCTTTCTGGTTTTGATGCTAGACCTCCTACAGCATGTTGGATTCCTATAAACAAATAACATATTAGAGATGCATAGTTCACAAATGTTTCATTCTTTTTATGAGTTGACTCGAGTCTGTATCTTGAAAAAGATTCACTTCACTAAACAGTAAGTTACTGAACAAATCAGTAAGAACAATGCAGTGATACCAACCTAACTGAATAGATCCCATAATTTGACTACTTTGGATCTTCTTGTATGTGATCTCGCCACCGACGCCGACGCGTCGATGGCCGATCTTCCGTTCTTTATCAGTCGCACGCATCGCCCCTGGCGTGCGGGGAACGCCAGCGCCCCCGCTCGTTGGACCGCTTCCAATAGACATCTTTAAGAAGTATATATTATTTTAATTTTTATGCACACTAAAATATCAGGGATTATATGACCAAAGTTGTTTGATGGGGTGTGGTAGTTAGTGTATTTTTCACTAATGAATGTTTAATACAATAATTTCTAATGAATAGTTATGTTTTTTTTTTTTTGTTAACAGAAAAAGATAGCGAAGATATTATAGTATATTTTTAAGATAAATGCATTTATATTAATAATAGTTTCAAATAACATATTAAATGATCAATATTTCTATAAAGGAAAATCAGTAGGCTTGAAAGAATAAAAATATTTACTTTATAAACATATTTCTAATTGCAACAAGTCATATTTTATTGATCCATGAAAAGTCGCATAAATACGTTGATAAAATATAAATATAAAATATAAAAACTAATATCAATAACAATTACATTTGTATAATAGCTAGTGTTCACAATAATTGTGGATAACATATTAATCACAAAACTACGTATTTATCAATATTATGATAATGATTTATCAAATTTTTCACCGCATACAATACAGCAGTTGTTTTTTAAACTCTTTAACACATACACAATAATATGTTCACGACAATAAATTGTTTTATACTTTCACTTTTCATTGTTCACATGAATCTCACACTCAATACATAAGAACTTATAATTTGAACTTGAAATTGCATAACAGATTCACCTTGTATGCATCACAAAAAGATAGTGTGCAATTATAATAAAATTCTTTAAAGTCTAAACAAATATTTAAAAACAACTTATTAGATCCGTATGCAAATACATTTCTAGTTTATAAATTATATTATCACTTACATCTGTTTGTGTCTTATCCAATGCTGACGATCGGCCTTTATCTGGAAATAGAAAGAATAAATAAAATATGTTATCTAACGACATTCCAACTTGAATCTTATCAATTTCTAATATTTTATCTAAAACATTCATGCACTTTATATAAAAAATACTGGGATAGATATTCTCAGTAAGGTGTAAAGAATTACAATTAATGTTTAAGTGATAAAATATGTCATCAAGGTTTCAAGTTATCACTGCATGAAATCAACTGAAAAGTATTAATAAAATTCTAAACAGAGAAGTTGTTGTAGATTATTGTGTAAAATGCGTAAAAAAGTAAATATTTACTATACTTTGCAATTTTCTTTAAATAGAAATGATAAGATATACCCTTAGTTAATTAAATTAATAGTTGTCTGTTTTTTATGTACAGCACAATCAATAAATGTTTTCACTTAATAAAAACTCATTGAAGTAGGTATACATCTATTTTTATAACAGTAAAAATATTTTTTCGCTGTAAATTAAGAACATGACCCACTATTAGCAGGAAGTATTATTCATTCAAGACAAGCAATGAACTGTCAAATTTGGGAATCATTTTTTACGAAATAAGATTAAGTTAAGCCCGAAAATAATTATAGAATTTTACGTACCATCGTCGTCACTCTCCCCTTCCTTGATTTCTGCGTTTTCCCGTGACGTTTTCAGGGAAAATGACGTTTCATTAACTTCAACTCTTTCAACTGCATCACCCGAAGCCATGTTGAATGAACTATCGTCTTCTTTGATTTAAATATTAGACTATTTTATATTTTTCATTAAATCTAACACTCCCTAATGATGCAAAGAAGACAAAGTAGTTCCAGTCACATTTTCAATCCATACTTTTACACATTTATTTTAAAATTTCCGTTCACTGACACATAACAATATTCTATTGATGAACAGCATGAACAGTAACACAAAAGAAGTTCTAAACATGTGGCCTTCGATCTTTTTTGTTCCCCTCTTTTAATGTACAGACTTTAAACACAAAGAACGCAAATATGTAAAAGCTCAATGCTATTTTTCTCTTTATTTAATTATGTATATTCATCAAAAAAGGTGCAAAATAAATAAAAGCTATATTTAACATTCATAAAACTAAAAGAAATGTAAACATATTGGTTAAACTGATTTAAATACTCACTTGTGGAGTATGGGTTCAAGAATGGTTAAAATATTACTGTGTTTTTCAAACGGTATATCGCAAAATTATTTAATTCTGTACAGATTTCCAAAAAATCGTACATGTATTGAGATTTTAATTAATGGTGTTAATTAAACCCAAAATTACACTTAATTACTTTATTAATAGTTATTAATTAAAAACAATAAAAAGATCTCAAAGTTATGATGTTTGAAAGTCACTGAAATAATAATCAACAATTAAGTTATAGTGTATCCATGAACAAAATATCTTGTGAAAATAAACATTTATTATTGTTAGACAGTATATGAAGAACACAATAAGCCAAAGGCTGCAGTGTTAGAGGCATCTAACCCTCATCATCAATCACAACCTAATCTAATCTAATCTAATCTAGACAGTATATACAAAAAAATCATTTTATTTTTCTATGACCAGTTTCTGTTAATAAACTCTCCAAAGAAATAGACACAATATTATCAATAAACGGTTGTATTGTCCAACAAACTGCATGAAACATAGCTTCTTCTTTACTTTTACTATGAGCGATATTTTCTAAAACAATCCTAAAATTAAGAATATGTATTATATTAAATTTCTTCATATAATACGCATGTTTTTTTACCGTACCTTTTAATGATAATTTCTTGTTTATAAGATCTACAAATTAAATCTACAACAAATATTATTTTTGGAATAGTCCATGTTATAAAAATTGGACCATCACTTTTATTCAAATTTATAAGAGCAGAAGTTTTATTATTAATTTCATGTAACAAAGATTCTTTCTGTTGTAAATCATTAACTATATTTATTAAAGCATTGCATAGTCTTTCTAATTCTTCTGTATATTTATTTATATTAGTTGTTTTGATACTAAAATAAAGTTTTTAATGTAATTAATAAATATATTTTAATAAAAAATTTTAAATACAAAAAATATTTATATACCTAGCTATTTCTTTAACAATTGATGCTCCTTCAATATGAAATGAATTCCATTGTTGTATGGTATTGTATAATTCAGCTGCTAAATCACGTACTATTCTCGGTATACCTGTTAAATTTTTTTGTTGAACAATCGCTGCAGGACTTTCTGGTACTAAAAAAAATGTTTCTGAATCAACTATATATCATTAAATATAAATAAAATTTATTTATTAAAATCTTACAAATAACTGGTGAATATTGTTCTAATTTTTCAGAACTTTTTTTTGTCTTGGGGGTAGAATACCCCTCCATTTTATTTATTTCAGATTTACGATTATATTATTTTATCTTCCGAATATGAATTAACGTAAAATCGTGTTGAAAACATAACCTAAAACTTTATATTGGCTGTCCTTGTTTATTATATATGGATTAAATAAAGATGGATATATAAAATAGTGCATTCAAAAATGTTTAGTATTTGTAAAGTCGGCAAATTTTTTCAAATAAATAATTGTTGTAAATTAAAAACATATTTTATAAGATCAGCCATCAGAAATCAATATATTCCGATACAAAATGTTCGTCATATATTACAATTTGCTTTTAAACATACAGGTAAATATTTTTTTAGGTTATATGCATTTCAATAATTTGGAATAATAAATCAATTTCTAGATTCATTTAATCATGAATATACCCCATTCCCCACCATGATAGCCCAAAAAAGACTGGAAGCCAAGAAAAGTATTTTAGTTCAAGTGAATTCAGAAAGATCATACGGAGAATTATATACATATTGCTCTCAGTATGGAACGATAGAAAATATGCAACATTATTCTACTGGTACAGAACCTTTGGTTAGTAAATAAATTTAATATACCTTATTAGATTATGTCTTCGGTTTTCATATTTTTAGCACTTCATAATAGTTGAATTTAAAAACGAAAGCGATATAACAAAAGTTTTATCTATTAGTCAGCATGTTTTGGATAATGAACTTAATCTGATACCAGTTACATCACCACTACTGTGGTTTCGTGCCACACCAAAGTCAAAAAAACGTTTAATGCAACTCGAAAATTTCAAACTAATGAATCAGAATGGAACGCACATACATACACAGGATGAAATTAAAAAAGTTCTCCAAAATTGTAATAATATTTCAGACCAAATGACTCAGCTCTACCATAAAACATGCCTGGGTGAAACAGGTACAAGATTACGATTTATTGTATGTCGCCAAATTGAGTTAGCTTTGAGCGGAATGTTTCCGAACGCAATGGCAATACCGTTTGGTTCTTCGGTAAATGGGTTTGGAAAAGAAGGCTGCGATTTAGACACAGTGTTAAACTTTGAAAAAAATACAGTAAATGTAAGTTTAAAAATAAAATACAATCTTATAAATACTACAGTATTTTTTATAATAGAAATTATACAAGGTATGGTAATCTTATGTTTCAGACAGATTCAAACATGCGATTAGCATTTCATTCTAAAGCAGGTTTATTTAACGGTCGATCTCAAACACAACGTTACATGGAATGTGTAGCCGATATTATACAGTTATTTCTACCTGGTTGTGCTAACGTAAGGCGTATTTTACAAGCACGTGTTCCTATTATCAAATATAATCATGAATTAACAGGACTGGAATGTGATCTTAGCATGATAAACATGTAAAATTATTTTTGTATAATTCATATTTTCCATTTGTTTATATATTGCTTTTTTAGGTCTGGAGTTTATATGTCAGATTTATTATATACCCTGGCATCAATTGATACTAGAATTCGACCCCTTGTATTTACTGTTAAAAAATGGGCAGAAAGTTGTGGATTAACTGCTTCCACCCCTGGCCGGTGGATAACTAATTTCGGTCTGACATTACTCGTACTAGGATTTCTACAACAAGTTACTATTTTGCCAAGTATTGAAACATTAGTAAAATTAGCTGGTATGTTGAACAATGAATATATTTACTATTATAGTTTGTATGTTTTTAAATAACTTTTTTTAGACGATGAAGATAAAGCCATTACAGCTGAAGGCGTCAATTGTACATTTTTACATGATATTACAAAACTACCGAGTACTTATAAAGAAAATACAGATTCTTTAGAGACTTTATTGTTTCAATTTTTTGAGTACTATTCTTCATTTGATTTTGAGTCAAAAGCAATATCTTTAAATACTGGGAAAAGTGTAATTAAACCTGAACACACTGCATTGCATATAGTAAATCCTTTAGAAAGGCATCTAAATGTTAGTAAAAATGTAAGTATAGAAGAATTAGAGAGGCTAAGAATTGAACTTAGAAATGCTGCATGGGCTTTGGAATCAAATGAAATAAGAAATAAGTCAGGCGTCGACAATTGGGGTTTAATGCATTTATTACTTGTAAAAAATAAAGAAAGAAATGCATTTTATATGAATCCAACACAAAATAGATTAGTAGAAATAAAAAACCTTTTTGAAGAACAAGGTGGTGAAGATAAACCAAAAGTACAATATAAAAATGAAAAATTACAAAAGGAAGTACAGCAAATAAAATCAGATACGTCTAAAAAATTACGAAATTTATCGAAAAAAGTTATAAACAAAACACGGACTAGATATAGATAACTTTGTATATTTTTAAATAAATATACCATTTTATAAAATGTTGGTTCTTTATTTATCCAAAAGTACTAATCATAATAAGTAATCCATTATAAATAATAACCTATTTGACTGCACAACCTAAAATCACACTGTATATACCACGTTGGGAATCCCTGATATAAACCATATTTGTTGAAACTCCAAAACAGCTAATCTGTTTTTGTCCTTTCCAGAGTTAATAGGTTAATTTTATTTATTAAACTATTTAAACCTAGCAAAACTATATAGTGATATAATATTAAATATTGGTGTTGAAGTGAGAAGGACATGGGGGCAGAGCTCCTATTTAATAATAACATTTTACATTGAAATAAACAATTATTTATTCAATATTTTCATATAGTGTTTAAATAATTTTAATACAAAAAATAATTAAAATTTATGAACTAATGGCTCTCTCCTTTTTTACCAGAAACACGTTTAAAATCACCCATATTTGTTGTATTGATTGGAGAACCAAAAAACTGGATTTGATCGATTCGAGTTACATCAGATCCTGCTTGATTATCTTTTACAAATAACTGAATGTTCTGAACATTCTGAAACTTGACAAAACGCAAATTCACTGGGTTTCCTTGCGCCAAATCTTCTGGAGTCAATCTTAAACAAACATAATTCTAATTATTTAAACGTACTTAACTAAAAGATAATAACATCTCTAAATAAATTAACGTATTTTAAATAAATTATTTTTAAATCTAAAAATTAATAAAAATACAAAGTAGATGACTGTTTTTTTCAAGTACCTACTTGTACATCAGATGAAGATGTTAATAACATATTTATTAATAAGTATGCTAAAGAGAAAGGCAATTGACTGTGTTATCACTGCCAGTATAAGAAGTAAACAATGTATTCAAACAGTGTATTTGGATGCAATAAAACAGTCAAGTACCAAGAAAAATAAATATAAATGTACATACTCGAGATCTTGAACAGATGTGTAAGAATTAGCAAGATCAAAGTCTAATGTTCTTGGTTGATTGATGAACAGTTTGATGCTTTTAGGACCATTGGAAGCAGCAGTCTTGAAACGAATACTGTGAATCTTAACAGCTTGATTGAACGTTATCGATAAAATTAACTGGAAAAAAATTTATCTAGGGATAACAAATATTAACATTTCTTATCACAAATACTTGGTTTATTTCAAGTCTGATGTTTTCTATGTGACAAAAATAAAATTTATTATTAAAAGTATATACCTGTTCATCACAATCAGATTCCAAATATTTATCACTTCCAGTACTCAAGCAACTGTCGAACAAATGATCATCACTTTCGTTCAAACACTCACATTGTGACTTATTTATAAAAACACCTATATCCATCTGTAAACAATAAAACAGTATTACTTTGAGTTCTAAAAATGTACCTTTTCTATGCCTTACATGTCCTGCCACAGCTGAATCACCATCTTCGCCCTCATCAGTACCATAGTATTGTTTAATTTTATTTTCTAGACCTACGGGATCGGCACCTTGAATGCGGTCTACTTTGGTCTGAAAAAATTTAAACGATTTTTTTTAACTTCTTTAAGTGTTAAAAATAGAAAAAGTATACTTGACTACCTTATTTCGGTAAAAAATGAATGTTGGCATAGCCGAAACTCCTTGAGCTGCAGCTGTCTCTTGGCATTTATCGACATCTACTTTTAAAAAAACTGCACGAGGATACCTGGTAGCATACTGTTCAAAAAACGGGGCTATCCGCTGACAGGGCCCACACCTATTTAATTATTAATTAATGATTAAATTATTTTAACTTAATTGTTAGATTAAAATAACCAGGTTATGTTTTCTTACCAAGTAGCTGTAAAATCGACAACTACCAATTTCGTTCCTGCATTTGTAATTTCAGTTTGAAAGTGACTTTCATCGTTAATTGCACGAACTAATGCCATTTTTATTAGATATTTTTTGGTAAAATTAATAAATTTATATGCCAGTCACACTGACGTGTAGTAATGACAGTATGAAATGATCCATAGATGAAAATGATATGTACAGATACATACATATGTAGGAAATTAGACAATGTTTGGATTCACAGAAAGCGGTTAGTTACCGGTTACACTGACCGGCGAGTTTTGATTGGTTGATTTATGGAATTTCTGGTAGAATGTACCAGAAATACGATAAATCAACCAATCAAAACTCGCCGGTCAGTGTAACCGGTAACTAACCGCTTTCTGTGAATCCAAACAATAATCAGGAATTTACACTACAAGTTCGAAAAGTGTAATTTTTGAATAATTTGTAGAATAATATTGATATAGAATTCGAAAATAGTTGAATCTATAGCATCAAATATATGTAAATATATTCTGAAATAATAAAGTCTGATAAATTGTATTATGCATATTGCATGGATTGCATGCATATGTACTGTTTGTTCTGTTGCACCAGCTTTACACTGTTTACTCTGTCCGAAATTTCTTCTTTATCAACAGTGCACTCGACGACTGTTTTGATATTTTTTTAAACTTTAAATTTAAAACTGCCTTTTTAAATTTTAATTAAGCTACATTTTAATTAATTTTGTTTACAAAGTATAGAGTAATATAAAATATAACACTTCATTTTTTTTAATATTTATAATTTATTATAATACATAAATAGCACATAACCTTAAAATTATTTATTTTATATTTGTCGTCGATATGTTAATATAACATTAAAAAAATATAGTATTATTAATAATGGAAGAAATAGAATACAAATTAACTAAAAAAAATACTATTACTGTAACTAGTGCTTTTGCACAATTACAAAATATAATTAGAAATAATATAATTGAACAGAGAAAAAAATCTACTGTAATTAACACTACAAGTAAAGAATTAACATTTTTAAAGCAAAAATGTTATGATTCTGATTATATTATAAGTTTAACTGCATGCCATACGATAATAACTTTAATGAAAGAAGGTTATTTGGAAACGAATATTATATTGAATGATTTTATTATTGCACTTTCGTCAGCAAAGTTCGTATTCGTTATATTTTGATTTTTTACAAATAATATCATTTATTTATTTTGCAGAAATTTTACCGTTATAACAAAAGCAATAAGTGACATGTTATTATACGATGTAAAAACTAAATTAGAAAGTGAAAACATATATCAAAGTCCCTACAATATTTATTCACCTCAACATCCATTCATTACATTATTACGTCTCAACAAAGACATATGGGTAGAGATTATAAATCAGTTAAACTCTTTATGTTTTCATTCTAATCCAAGGTATTTTATTTAACACTTATAATATTAAATACATTTTCGTAATTACTTTTTCAAATTTAGAGTCTCCAGAGCAAATATTACAGCACTACAGCCAGTTTTTATGTATATTTTATGTAATCCAAATTCAGATGTACCTAATGAATGTAAATATTTATTATGGAAGTTAATTTTATCCTTAAAAAATGATAAATTAATTTTTAGTATATTGCAGTGGTTACAGGTACATATAAACTTATAAAAAGTTTTCTGATCATTAATACATCTATATCTTTCAGAAAAACTCGCCAATTTTAGAAACTAGCAAGTTATATTTAGATTTAGTTGAAAGTGCACTTAAAGAAAACAATTTTAAATTATTAACGGCTTTAGCTGTACAACTAACTTCAGTACTTCATGATTTAATTGTACAAAATCATGACCCATCACCTTGCTTGAATAGTCTATTCCAAGTAGTTGAGATATCAGAGACATCTACAGTATGGAGTCTAATGCTAATGATTTTATCCGAGGTGTTGATAATATGCCCGTCAACATATTTATATCTTGTAGTAAAATTGTGTAAGTTGACGTTTGATTACTAATATGTATTTTGAAAATAATGTGACTTAAGTCAAGCACGAGTTGAGTCTCATGTATTGGTAGATTGTGCCAGACAATTCCTTTTTTTGATTTTGATACAAAACACTAAAAATTAATTGAAATTAGTTGTAGTTACCAATCATAGGATACATTTTATAAATTTTGTAGGTAACAAAATCGTTATATCTGACAAAGTACACATTTTGTCTCGGAATATGGTCGCTGCATCTTTACTCCAATGGTTAGCACATTCATCAAACATCATAGAAAATGCTCTAGACTTGTCCAGTAAGATAGTGACGTTTGTGAAAAATAACAACTGTAACGATAATACAGTCCAATCGATTTCTAATGACTGGTTTCATTTGTTCAAAGAAAATGATGAAAAGATACATTGTTCATATGAACTATTAAAACTCAGTAATGTAATAATAGATGATGACAAAACGCTCAATAAATGGTTGAACAATATTCTACAGAATAATCATGATTTTTACATAAGGCTGTTCCCATTTCTCAGTGGGTTATTTATTTTTAACAACAATACAAAATCATGTGAAATAATAGTTAAGATATTTCTGCATCTTGTTAAAATTAATACCGAATATGCAACAAATATTTTAACATTAATTTTATACAAAATATCAAATGAAACTAATTATGACAGTCAGTTGATACTTTTATACGCGGTTCCTGAAATGGCAGTCGCTAAAGAAAATATTCCATTAATTATAAACACGATCAAAGTTATGTCATCTAAATCTCATTTGTTAAAAATGCAAGCAGTAGATTTATTTTTGAAGCTGGTTAAAATAGAAGTCAGATGTTATTCTTATTTACAAAAGCTATTAGTCGAATCAAACAAGAATGATTTTGAATTTAATATTGTTAAAGCAGTAGCATTGAAGGAGTTATGTATTTCAAGGTATGAATCTATTTTTTATTTATTAGGGTTTCTTAAATTTTATGCTGATATATTTCAGACCACATAATTTTGGACACGAGTTAGTAGCTTTATTATCGCAAGTTTTAAATGATTGTGGAAGCAAAGGAAGCATTGCATCTTCATTGGCAATTCAAGGTATTAAAGCACTTTGTGACGCTGGGATTATTGATATTGTCAGTACTTGGTCAGCATTATCTAAAAAACTAGATCGTGATAAGAGACCGCGTGTAGTTCAAAGGTAATGAAATATTTTCTTAATTTTTTATTACATAAACAATTTGAGGTTTATGTTTTTTATTTAGCAGAGAACAGTACAAACAGTTTTTTTTACGTTTTTTTTATTTATTTTTAGTTTATGTGAACTATTTTCTGAGGTACCAGTTCTTTGTGTACCTGCTGTTGAGCACGATGAATTTATTACATCAATTCTACACAAGTTATGGTCCTACGTAACAGATTATAATGATACATCAATCATCGGTGCTGCTTTACAATCACTTTCTCAGTTTAGTATTGATATAATTACTTTGGATCATTTGCCACACTCTTTTAAAGAATGTTTGAAGTCGGAAGATGAAATACTTTATGTACCAGGTATTTATTTTTAATGAAATGAATTGAATTTTGTTTCATTTCAATTGCTTGAAAATATTTTGTTTTATAAAAATGTTCTGTTATATTGAAACATTCATTTCACAGGAAGATGCTGGGTTCAAATGTTGTACATAATAAATGGCAATGCATTAGAAGCTGCTGGAGATTTACTGATTAAATGGATGGATGAAGAAATATCTAATTATCGTAGTGGAGTGTATACAATAGCTGAAAATCAAATTGAACCTTCTTCTTACAGATCATTGCCTGAAAAAAGTTTTGTAAAATCTATTACAGAGTATATTAGAATAGAAGTAAGATGTTATAATAAAATTGAATTTTGTATTAATTATATTTAATGAATCATTTTATTTTCAGTTTTCCAAATTACACAGTGAACACGATAAATCTGTGTTCTTGCAATGTATGAGAATAATTAGTCAAACATATAAAAAACCTTTACCACCGTTAAATTGGTCTTTCTTGCATGAAATATTTCATTTAGGTGAATTGGAAAAAGAATATTGTATCGCAATAGCTTCAAAACAGTCAATAAGTTCAGGATCGGCAAGAAGATTTATAGAAAACATTCTGAATGATTTTGAATGCAGTAAAGAAAAGGTGATTTTCATAAAATTCAAATTTATTATATTAAATATATCGTTTTCAATGTATTTTTTAGGAAACACAAATTTTTATACTATTTTCAAATTATGCATACCTATGTAAGACAATATCGCCAAATATTCTTCATGTGTTCACAAAGAAAGCAATTAACTATGCGCTTGCAAAAGAAATCAATAAAAATATATTATTTGAAAGAATCATGGAATGTATTAAAATAACTGTTTCAAATACTGATGTTCCTGAAACCAGTCGAGAAGTTTTATCAGAATTAGTTATGTCGTTATTTGGGAAAATACATAAAGATCACCAAGTAAATATACATTTTATTACTTTATATTTTAATTTATCGAATAATTATGTACATAAAATTCTATATTTTAAATATATTTTTAGCTATTTGAATCATATGTCAATTGTTTAATAAACTTAGAACAACAATATTTAGAAGACGTAACAGCATTTCGACAAAATCTTACAGGAGACGATTTTCAAAAACTAGTTTACATTCGGTGTTTGATTATTGAAAAGAAAAATGATAAAAAGAATTTATCTTGGTTGAATGACTGTATCGATAGGGTTATTAACGAAAAGTATGTATTTAAATTTTAATTAACTGTTCTATGCTGTCTTCTTGACAATGTTTCAATCGAACCTTATTGGCCATCTTCACATCTAATCGTTTACTTGTTTCTATGAAGTTAAGTTGACGACTAATTGAAACATCATCAAGAAGACAACATAGAATGTAGAGCTACTCTGAAATCATTATTAACCTGAATATATATTATGGTATTCTTGTCATATGCAGTCTATTGCGGCGTTTACACCGAGAAAACAAAACAGAAACACAGTGTTTTTATGACAAAAAAGCAATAAACCCTATATATTTTTAAATACGAAGTATTTTAAAGACACGATGTTTCTGTTTTGTTTTTTCGGTGTAAACACCGCATATCATTGTTTATGCTGCAACAACCAATTGCAAAGCTGGACGTTATTTTAAATAAATAGCAGACTGTATACGACATGATTACCTATATTTTTTAACGTTTCATTACATATTACAAAATATATGTTTTTAAGCTTAAATTTTAATTTAAAAATTTTTAATTAGGTCTTTAATCAAAAAGCAATATCTTTTAATTTTAGAGAACAAAATTATCTATTTGAGCATGTATCAAATGTACTTATAAAAACTAAAGAAAATAAAAAAACCGTTGATTGGATAATGGAATTAATGGTTAGAATCCAAGCCGCTACTGCTGACAAATCTATCAAGCAGCAACATACGGAATTTTTATGTGATATGTTCATTTTATCTATCATAATATTATCATCAAGCGAATGTTTAACATTACCATTTGAAAATATAATTACGTCTAAAGAAATCCGATGTTCGTTATTTAGTCAAGCCATTGTACTTTTGTTACAAAAAGAAACTTGGAGTATGTACGGAAATCAGGTAAAAATTCATTAATAAAAAATGTTAATATACATGTTAACGAGTATTGTCAATTTGTTTTTAAGATTATTGAATGGCTTTACCATATGTCAACATCATCTAAAGCTTCTTTGCTATATAAAAATACCTTTCATTTATGTTTATCAGCATTAAAACATGATAATTATTACAAGAAAGGGACTATATGGATGAAAGCAGCATCAAATTTGTTAGAAAATTATTTGTTAGAATAATATTGTTAAAATATTTATGTTTTATATGAGAAAATAAATTTTTACTTAAACGAAGCATAGTTTTTATTTTTATTGGTAATTATAAAAATTAATAACAAGTTTATACAAATATATAGCATTTTACATATACTTTTTCTACTAAATTAAAATAGTTACTAAATATCACAACTGCAATTGTAACGAAGATAGTCAATGAAAAGTTAATAGAAACATATTTTTCTAGCATTTAAAAAAATAAAGTAAAAAAATTCTTTGATATATTTTCAGTTCGTTTATTCATTTTATGTCGTTCTCCAATGATATTATTATATCATATATAATTATAATATTATACCAATGCAGTGGTGCGCAAATTATTAACTACGACGTATAGAAAGTTAAAATTCAATTAAAACTGATCATTTTTTACTTTTTTGAATACTTTACTACATACCAGTTTCTATGTATATTGTGGGTCGTAGATAACAACATCGTACGATGCAGTGTACTAATGCATATGAATATATACAACTTTTAGTTTTAATTTTAAAATTACAAAAAACTAAATATGTGTTAAAATAAAAAAATTTAAGTGACTAGTCAAGATACAAAAACTAATACATTTGATTACACAGAAGTTTCACTGTTTTCTGTTGGGATTTTTGGAACGTATAAACTAGAAGGTCTTGTTTCAATTGATTTATCCGTAACAGTTAATATCTCATCTTCAATAACTGAGCGGTTAACATTTGAGTAAGCGTGTGAACCTATGTGAGGTCGAAGTCTAGAAGGGTCTAATAAGCTACGGTTTATATCTTGAATCTGTTGTCGAGTTCTTTGGGGTGTTCGATTTGGTGAAGATTTTCGACTGTTGTTAAATGTCTTTAGCAGTTTTGCTCTACAAAAATGGTGAGTTAATTTGTTTATCATTAATTCTGGCAGAAACTAATTGGGGAATCATTCAATCAATAAATATTACCACTATAAAAAATAAATAAACATCATGAACAAATTCAAATGAAAGGCCTGATGTCAAAACAATGTTCTTGCATAAAAAAAATCTGATTTTTATTATCTATTCACAAGGGAATCTTTAATTTATTATATTAAACATTTTTGATGTTTTAATAATTAGAGTAAAAATAAAAATATGAACTGTGGTGAATAATGTCCGTTCGATTTACAAGTTTTTTGTTTGTATACTTACGCATCTAAAAGTTTCAATAGCAGCCGATTATAAGCTTGATATTCGTCATCACCAAATTCATTGGGATCGTGGCGAGCATGTTCATATATGTCACAAAACTGGTGAATAAGACGTTGGCCTGTTCCATTAAGAGGAGCAGCTAATGTTGATAAGAGATATGCACGAAGATTTTCACTTGGATGTCGAAACAAACATGGATCTTGTTTAGTTATTTCTTTTTCTGTAATTTAATCGCTTACATTATACAAATTTTAATTAATGAATAAAATGCATTCTAACCTAATAATTTTACATCATCGACAGCTTTCAATCGACAATAATATGAAGGTAATTGCTGTCCTGGATATAAAATGTACCTCGAATCATTATTGCTTATTAGTTGAGGTTCGTGTACAATTCTTGGTATGAGATCTAATCTACGTTCAATTTCTCGTTTGAGAGTTTTTCTTGCATCGTGTCCTACAGGAACGTGAGGACCTCTACGTGATCTCAAGGCAAAGCGCATAATCTGTCTTTTAGCGAATATAAAAAGAATCAGACAGGTTAACACTCCACCAGCAATGATAATAACAACAGTAACACCTGATAATTGTTCTGCCATTTTAAAAAAATAACTAATATTGTTTCTACTATTATGAAATTACATGATTCAAATTTCGTTCCATATATAATAGTAACTCAATTTTAAATAAATTTTGTAGCACTGTTATAATCGTTATATTGAAATGATTTTTTGAAATCTGACATTTTGACGTTTCTTGTCATTTCAACTGCCATAGATAAAGATGAAGAAAAAAATCGATACATGATGGATACATGTGTATTTTTAGTTTTGCGTGATTTATGTATTTAAAAAATCGGGCCAATGTGCTAATATATACAAGCATATTTTATACCCAATTTATTATTTAAAAAGAATGCATAAATCCATAAATTACCAAATGAAAATTATCAAATAACTGCTATGTACCTATATCTGCTTTTTAAATAAAATAGGCTATTTTAAAATATTTATCATTATCATAATTATAATGAACACATTAATTAAATAACACAACAAAAATATATTTAATCACAGATAAAAACATATAAATTATTACATATTATTTTTCTAGTCTAGAATTACAGAAGCAACAAAAAAAAAATTAAATATAAATAAATCACATTACTACACAGCATTGTATTACTTTTATTTACATAAAATAAATAATTATTGAAACTAATTAATGTGTATTTAATTCATAAGTTCAATAGTCTTATAAATAACCATTTTCAGTTAGTATATATGTTTTGATATTCACCACAATGCATGGAATTCATTTTGTCAGTATATACAAATATACATAATATTAATATCATTCACACTATTTATAAAACAAACGTGAAAATTGAGCAAAGTTAATGTTAGCGTTCGTTCTTAATGGCTGGATTGAGATCCATAAAGTACGGATGTACCATAGCTTCCTCAGCGGACATTCGTAGAATCGGATTACAAACTAATAAATGCTGCAGTAAGTCACGTCCCTTTCCAGGTAATTTTGGAACCATTTGTGACCAACTCATGTTGGGATGATAAATAGGAAATGGTTTGTAGTCTGGCAATTGAGATATCCCAGTCCAAGTTTCTTCAGTTGGAGTACCAAGCACTTTAAATATTCTTTTTAACTGATCGTCAACATCTGATCCAGGAAATAAGGGACGGCCAGCGTTAGCCAACTCAGCAAAAATACATCCTGCTGACCACATGTCTATCGAAGTTGTGTAAAGTTTTGCACCGAATAAGACATCTGGAGGACGGTACCATAATGTTACTACTTCTGCAGAATAACATTTTACTGGTATACCAAATGCGCGAGCTAAACCGAAATCAGCTAGTTTCAGTTCACCATTCTTATTTATTAATAAATTCTGTGGTTTTAGATCTCTATGAAGGACGTTATGACTGTGACAAAATGCCAAACCTCTCAGTAATTGGTACATAAACGACTTCACAATATCTAAGTCTATTTCACCGTTTAAACTGTCAAAATACTTTTTTAAATCTTGATCGCAATGTTCAAAGACCAAAGTTAATTTTTTATCACTATGCAGAACGTCGTAAAGCCGCACTATGTTCTTATGTTTGAGTTCTTTTAATAAACAAATTTCTCGAAGAGCAGAAGACGGGACTCCTTCGTCATCGTCGTCTAATCTAACGCGTTTTAGTGCAACTATTTCATGTGTTTCTCGGTTTTTAGCTTTAAACACAGTTCCGTATGTTCCTTCACCTATCTTCTCCAATTTTTCGTATTTCTGCATTTTAAAAAGGTTGTGTACAACAAATTATCATAAAAAGTGACATTCGGCATAGATTAAAAAAACACTCAAACGGAGACAAATATTCAAAGATTAAACACATTAAAAAATGATGTATTTTTCCAGTTTACGATTTTACCGGCAAACAGCCGAATCGGCCGAATCACTCACTCGCCTCTGTTAAAATTTTTGAAAACTTAAATGTATTAATTGTTATTAAATTAAATTAACATATTATCTGATTTATTTGTATAAATAAGTATAGCTATATATACGAATAAAATTGTATGTATTTGTTTTTAGAAATTCATAAATAATATTTAATATTTTGAATGACTATGAAAATGAAATCCACCTCTGATTTTCTGCGAAATATTTTAAGCATAATAATCAAATATTATCACAAAAATAGTTCAAAACAACTAACTAATCGTCTTGCTATCATATCACTTACTACAAACGATCCACCCAACACCTATACATGCAGAGAATTCATGTGTGATTATATAATATTGTTTTTAAACAAAAAAAAAGTTTTGTGCATGCGTGTGTATATTTATATATGTAGTTATATACATATATATATATGTTAATACTTATGACTCGTTGGCTTTTTACCAATTCGCTTTATTTATTTTTATTTACATGAAGTACTATTTAGATAGATCTGCGGTTTCGAAACTATTTTACACTGTTAATTTTAATTATAGCATTTATTTGATTTATAACATTACAGTGATTTCTTTGTTTTGATTGTTGAAAAATATCAATCTTACGATTTTATCAATTACGATTACGATTTTTTAAAATTTTCACTAAATGAAATTCAACAAAGTTACCATGCGCGCGTTTATTGCAACGTGCAAAAAGATCATATTCACAATTTACTCGTTTGTTTAAAATTTCTAAAGGAAGATTTACATATGTATAGTAAAATAAAATAAAATAAAATTTGCATACATATAGGTACTATATATTGTTTAGCATTTGATGAATTCAAGTAGGTATACCTACATGTATTTATGAAAGAGGGAAGACTTATTTTTTATTGCATGGTTTTATAACAATGAAAAATAAATTTTATGAACAACTAATAAACTATAGAGGGAGAAAGTTAATTTTCTCATATATATGACAGGGTCGACTCAATAATGTACTAGATTCTAATTAAAAAATCAATGACCTTTTTCATTGTTGATAGTTACAAATGACTGGATTATAAAAAAAAATACTAATACATTATTTATAGTAATTATTTTTTATAATTGATGTATTTTAAAAGACGACTTGCATACCTAATATAATTATATAGAAGCTGTAATACCACCTATATCGTATGGTCATATTCAGATTGAAAGAATATATAAATAAAAAACATCATTTTGTTTTATTTATTCAATTAGTCATGATTGTATACAAATTTGTATCAAATAGACGTGCTAATTAAGATGAATACCCTTTACAAAACGGCGTCTCAGTTGCTGTAAAATTCGTGTTTATTAACACGATAAAAATTACCCAATTTTGTTACATTTATTTTATATTAATTAACTACGTGATATTCGTTCAAAAATTATAAAATAATTATAAAATAATCACGTTAATTTTACCGCTGTCTGATATAGCTATAATGAATTCTATTTAGGGCTGGGCTAAAGAATAGCTAAGTCTTTATACGTGAGTATACGGCCCCTTTCTTTTTTTTAAATATAAAAATATTATTTTACTGTTAATTGTTAGAAATTAGTTTAGTTCCTAAACCGATTTACACTTTATATAAATAAGCCAGTGACGCGTTACACAGTAAGCACTCCCTAGTGAAAAGAACTCATAGAATCTCATAGAATTTTATAGTAAATACTATAGATTTCTATGAGAATTTATGAGCATGTCATTTTTCTATGAGTATTACAATATTGGCTTTTGAAATTTCTATGAGATTTTATCAGTAAAATCTGTGCTCATAAAATCTTATAAATATCCATTATTTTTGTTTATCAGAATTTATGAGCATTCTATAAAATTTCTAAACTGTATAAGATTCTTTGAGCATCATGTTTATGAGATTTTATAAGAAAAATCTCATATTGTTAAACTTATAGAAGATCATAAGTATTTATAAGTAATTATTGGGTATAATTTTTATGAGATTTTATCAGTATTTTCCACGTCTTTTTTGGACAAATACACATCAATATCCCATAAAATACCTATGAGAATACCTATCAGTTTCCCTAAAATAATCTATATGAGATTAATCTGATAAAAACTCAGATCAAAATAAATTCTTCAACTTAAAAAAATTAAATTTCATTGGCTATATAGCGATAAATGAGTTTTGTGACATTTAATTAATAATAAATTCTAATAAAATTATGTAAAAAAATGAATTAAGACAGACCCGCATTTAAAACTATTTCGTATTTCTATTTTCTATTAAAATTATATAAAAATGAAAATACATGTTAATCGTAGTTGTGATATAGATGTAATTAATCAAATAATATTAATTAGGACAGGCCCGTATTTAAAAATATTTCGTATTTCTATTTTCTATTAAAATTATATAAAAATGAAAATACTTGTTATTCGTAGTTGTGATAGTAATTAATCAAACAATAATTATTAGGACAGGCCCGTTTTTTTAAATATTTCGTATTTCTGTTTTCTATTAAAATTATATAAAAATGAAAATACTTGTTAATCGTAGTTGTGATAGTAATTAATCAAACAATAATTATTAGGACAGGCCCGTATTTAAAAATATTTCGTATTTCTGTTTTCTATTAAAATTATATAAAAAAGAAAAAACTTGTTAATCGTAGTTGTGATATAGATGTAATTAATCAAATAATATTAATTAGGACAGGCCCGTATTTAAAAATATTTCGTATTTCTATTTTCTATTAAAATTATATAAAAATGAAAATACTTGTTAATCGTAGTTGAGATAGTAATTAATCAAACAATAATTATTAGGACAGGCCCGTATTTAAAAATATTTCGTATTTCTGTTTTCTATTAAAATTATATAAAAATGAAAAAACTTGTTAATCGTAGTTGTGATATAGATGTAATTAATCAAACAATAATAATTCGGACAGGCCCGTATTTAAGAATATTTCGTATTTCTATTTTCTATTAAAATTATATAAAAATGAAAATACTTGTTAATCGTAGTTGTGATATAGATGTAATTAATCAAACAATAATAATTAGGACAGGCCCGTATTTAAAATTTATATTTTCTAATAATATTATATAAAAATACAAAATGTTAATCGCAGTTGTTATATAGTAGAAGTAATTATTCAACCAATAAAAATAAGGTCAGGCGTGTATTTAAAAATTTACATTTTGCAATAAAATTATATAAAAAGAAAATGTTAATTACTCGTAGTTGTGATATTTTATTGTAATTACTAATAAAAACATATATTTAATAATTAGGTGAGGGTCGTACTTAATACTAATTCGAATTTATTTTTTACTTTAGGCGAGAGACGCCCGAGTGCCCGCATCAAAATGACTATTTTTCGCGTGCCTTAATAATTAAAATATTCACAAAAAAAGAACAGAAAAATGCCATGTGTCATCAAAAACGAATACTGAATTTTTTAACGTTGATTAGAATCTTTTTTATGCATTATTCGATTTCTTATGAACGAAAATGTAAACATTTGGACAAGGTTTAAACCTTGTTAAAGTTTTACAAAGTAACGCAGTGTCATAAATCACCGTTTACTGCGTGGCTACCGTGTATGCTTTAAAATGGGATTTAGGCGAGGAGCCGGTGACAGTAATACTGCACTTATATGGATTTTCAAATTTTGTATATAAATCAATAGTGTATATTCATAGATACAACCTAGTCCTGGTGTGTCAGGATTTATCCTGACCAGAATATTTTTTATATTATTAATAAGTATTAGCATGTTGCCCTTTGACGGAAATTAATTTAGAAAATACCATTTTATTGCAAATTTGATGTGTTTTCATAAAAATTTTGTGTGACAGCTACCATCGTGGCAGAAAAGTCTGGCACACCGATTTTAAATACATACATGCAATGGAATGTTACCCTCATCGCGGAATTACTTTTTTGGCTAATACGGAGTGTACGGGTGGCCGCTGTCAGAATTGTCAAAAATCACGTGTATAATTATTCAGAATAGAGTTGATGCGCAAGCGCGACTACATATACCTAATAAACAATTTTTTTAATAATATACAAGATAATTGTCCTTGGTTGAGGCAATCTTTTGGGGCGAAATCGAGTTGTTTATTTAGGGTAGGTTATTAATAGGTTAGGTTAGGTAATATAATTACAACGTAAAAATTATAAAAATATATAACATATACATAATGCGCATTCTAGTGTAAGAACTCTATTCTGAATAACTATACACGTGATTTTTGACAATTCTGACAGTGGCCACTCGTACACTCCGTATTAACCTTCTGATCAGGATAAATCCTGATACACCAGGCCTATGTTGTACCTATGATTATACACTATTGATTTACATGCAAAATTTGAAAATCCATATAAGTGCAGTTTTTAGTCTCCGGCTCCCGGACTAACATAACATGCATAAATGTTAAACGTTCTGCTGCGCAGTATAAAAATTAAAAATACTGCTGTCTCTTTTCGTCTTCAAGATACATATATTCCCATCGGCACTATGTACTTACTGGCACGTCCAACCCCGTAACCCCGCGCTCCTCGAAACATTGGATGTTTGCAGCGACTTGACTGAACGTATTTATCGTGTTTATATTCTTTGGTGTTTATATACTTATGTTTTCACCGTTAATAGAACTATTGAAACTTGAAACTAAAATAGTTAATGTGAATTGTTTCAATTTTAACTCAATAACCCAATGAATGAAGAAAATAATTTAAAATAACAAGTAGAGAAACAATTTGAAGTATTCTATATATTTTATATTGTGTGTTTTCACAGAAGGTAAGTCAAATAATGTGTATTGAGGTTTCATTTTTAATTTAATTTAATTTTATAAGTCAGTATAGAATAGTGAATTTTGTTTTTATTAACTTGTGTGTTAATTATTAAAAAATATAATGTTTTTTCATATAATATTGACATAAGTTATCGTTGACAAAATTCTTTTTTTTTTCAGTATCAGATCATTAAGTGAACAAAACTGTGCCTGTGGAATGATTAGAATCAGATACCTAGTTAAGATATTATTTAACAGAGAGAGTCAACTATAAAAAAGGTAATTTTTTTTGTTTATAGACGATATTATTGATTTAAAAAAATCCATTTTGTAGTAATTATACTGATCATGTTGCCTAATTATCAAATTCATGAACATACAGTGGCGTAGATAGCTTTTTTGCGATGGGGGGGGGGGGGGGGGGATTTCGACTGAAGACTTTTTATTTTATTTTGAAAGCAAATTTTTTTGAGTCATTGCCAATTTTGAAGACCTTTTTTTTTTCGTCCTTCATTTTTTTTTGCAACGCAGAACCCCTTGTATTAGTCTCATGGAGGGGGGGGGGATATGACAGTTTTTTGACATCTTTTATATGGTGAAAAGTATAAAAATTGGACTCATGGGGGGGGATTGATCCCCTTCATCCCCCTTCCTATCCACGCCACTGTGATCATATAGTGTGTTAAATCACATTGATTTTTTGCTTAATTTTTCATTAAGGTAAAAACTGCATTGTCCCATTGTCCGATGCAAGCGCAACAGACGTTGAACATCAGGATGTGTAGCAGTTGAAAGTTTTAACGAAGACGAGAATTGTACGATGCAAGTGCAACAGACGAAGAAATTCAGGATCTGTAGCAAGTGACCTAGTTATAACGAAGACCAGAATATAAGGATTGTACATAAAATCATTTTTAGTTTATTTTTATTTTCTATTATCAGTGTTAAAATAAGTATTGGAATTAGTTGAAAAATGACCTTGCTTAATTTTAATAGTTTTAGAAAATTTTCAGTACAGCCAAAAGTAAAAATTATAATAAAATTAACTTAACCCTGAATTTTATTGTACAATACATGTCGTTCCCAAAACCCAGTTACTACACCACTGACTCATAATTTATATTACTATTTTTATCATGAGTTATAGAAAAAATCATACTTATTTCAGACTAACTTAGTTACCCAAAATTGGTTAACAATACAAAAAATATTAGATATTTAATAATTAAATGTTCACAATTCTAAATGATCTATATTTTTATTAAAAAATATCAATTGTAAATTTTATACGAGCCTGGTCAAATTATTCAATTATAATTTCTTGATTAATTACACCAATATCAAGATAATTATTAATTAATTAGATAATATTAATTGTAAATTTGACTAAATACGGACCTGGTCTAGTTATTAAAATGATTTTTTTGATTAATTACACCAATATCATGACTGATATGTGTTAACTTTTTCACTGTTATAGAATTTTATTAGATAATATTAATTGTAAATTTGACTAAATACGGGTCTGGTCTAACTATTCAAATGCAATTTTTTGATTAATTACACCAATATCATACCTAACTAATATGTTATACAATTTTATTAGAAAGTATTAATTGTAAATTTGACTAAATACGGACCTGGTCTAGTTATTAAAATGAAATTTTTGATTAATTACACCAATATCGTGACTGATATGTGTTAACTTTTTCAGTGTTATACAATTTTATTAGATAATATTAATTGTAAATTTGACTAAATACGGACCTGGCCTAGTTATTAAAATGAATTTTTTGATTAATTACACCAATATCAAGACAAACATGTGTTAACTTTTTCAGTGTTATACAATTTTATTAGATATAATTAATTGTAAATTTGACTAAATACGGACCTGGTCTAGTTATTAAAATGAAATTTTTGATTAATTACACCAATATCGTGACTGATATGTGTTAACTTTTTCAGTGTTATACAATTTTATTAGATAATATTAATTGTAAATTTGACTAAATACGGACCTGGCCTAGTTATTAAAATGAATTTTTTGATTAATTACACCAATATCAAGACAAACATGTGTTAACTTTTTCAGTGTTATACAATTTTATTAGATATAATTAATTGTAAATTTGACTAAATACGGACCTGGTCTAGTTATTAAAATGAAATTTTTGATTAATTACACCAATATCGTGACTGATATGTGTTAACTTTTTCAGTGTTATACAATTTTATTAGATAATATTAATTGTAAATTTGACTAAATACGGACCTGGTCTAGTTATTAAAATGAAATTTTTGATTAATTACACCAATATCGTGACTTATATGTGTTAACTTTTTCAGTGTTATACAATTTTATTAGATAATATTAATTGTAAATTTGACTAAATACGGACCTGGCCTAGTTATTAAAATGAATTTTTTGATTAATTACACTAATATCAAGACAAACATGTGTTAACTTTTTCATTGTTATACAATTTTATTAGATAATATTAATTGTAAATTTGATTAAATACGGATCTGGTCTAGTTATTAAAATGAATTTTTTTGATTAATTACACCAATATCAAGACAAACATGTGTTAACTTTTTCAGTGTTATACAATTTTATTAGATATAATTAATTGTAAATTTGACTAAATACGGACCTGGTCTTATTATTTAATATAAATTTCTGGATTAACAACTATCATATGTTAATTATTTAATTTTTAAACAACTATTTAAAAAAATGTAAAATTGTACTTTTTTCCTATCCCGTCCCTGACCTAATTGAATATAAATTTGTAAATCACATTATGTTGTATAGGTACAATTTAATCACAACACATAATATATAGGTACATACATATAAGGTAAGTACTGTACTTGCTCGTACATTCTGATAAAATATTGTGTCTCATAAATTCTCATAAACTATGCATTTTTGAAGGATTACTCATAAGAAAACAGCAACTTTATCAGCAACACCACAAAATTTTATCAATAAATTTGACTCTTATAAAGTCTGATAGATTCTCATAGGTTTCATAATTCTGGATACTCATAAATACTTATAAGTATTTATGAGTATTTGCATGGACAAATACACATCACATTCTGATAGACTCCCAACTCTGTATAAGCTCAATGAGATCTTTTCACTAGGGCTACTTTACATATTATACCAGAGCTTTTTATTAGTATATCTACTGATAAATAATTTGGTGGAATATTTTAGAATATGATTTAGTAGAATTGGTTAACAAAAAAATATTGTTTATATATTCAATGACCTCAGTCAATCAACCTGCTTAAATGATATACAAATACAAAAGTCCTAATGTAGACCGAAATAAAACTGCCAGACAGGTTTTACGACTATTTTTTATTATTTTTTATTGTGATATGTAAAGTGTGTCATTATATCTGATCATTTGTATAAATGTGCATATAAATTGTGCAGTTTTATTAACTTTTAATTAATCTTTGTTCTCTTAATTTTGATAACAGAAAAATTATCATGTTTCGTAGAAAAATACATACTGTTGAGAAAATAAAAATAAATAAATATTATTTCTCAAAGTATGTAATAAAATCCAACGTTTAGTTATATTGGCCTATGGCCCCAACACACGAGTTCCCAGGCCAGCTTTTTTTGCACCTTCCCCTCTAATGCCGAATTAAAAAATATTATGCTACATTTTCCGAGCACCAAGGTGGTGTAACCCCTTAAGAAACTTGTGCATTACCCACACCACTAGTAAATGCAGCTTACACTCAAAGTTTGCAAAGTTCAGTATAGTAACAATCATAGGCGCCGACTTTTCATCTCACCTGGGGGGGGGGCGAGATTTTCATAAGTATTTTTTTGGGGGGGGGGGGGGGGGGGTAAAAAATTCCTTAAAAATTGTGCAATATCCAACTTTTGTAATAACGACCAAATGAACAAAATGAAATTTAAAGATTCTTTAAAAAATTATTTTCATTTACTGTTTAAAAATATAACTTTAAATTTTTTTGCGCCAAAAAATTTCAGAAATATAACTGATCGTGCGTGTAGTGTTTTTTTCATCAAATCATTGAAGTTTGCTTCTAAAATCATCGTAAAACTGACCATGCAACATCCACTTGGATAATGCTGATGCCGACGATTCAACATTCATTATATATTTGTAGTGTAGTTTCGGTAAAAACCGATCAAACTTTAATTATTTTAAATAATTGAAATGTGGATAGGTATTGGTATTTTTGAAATATTTTTTTTTCATTTGTACAGTAATTTTTTTAATTTACAGAGGCTCACGAAGGGAAAACGACGATTTTATAACTGAAAACTTCAGTTACTTGGTGGAGAAAAATCGTAGAATTTTTTTTAATGCTGATGGTCTAAGCTTTGTAAAGGAAACAAAGAAGATGTTTCAAGTATTAATTTCCTTTTTGAAGAAATTTTTAGTGATCATTTTTACTCAAGTGACAAGTTTTTGAATATTGCACCTTTTTTTAAAGAAAAAATCTTATTGAGAAATGTATCATTCATTTAAAAGAAACTAGCGTGCAGCTTCACAGGGGGGGGGGGGCAAAGCCGGTCAAAGCCCCTCTGGTATAACATCTAGGGGGGCGATTGCCCCCCTCGCCCCCCCCCATAATCGGCGCCAGTGGTAACAATTTCTTTTCATTATAAGGTAATTAGTTAATTAGGTTGTTATTTGTTATTTCCCAACTCATATCTCTTTCATGTGTCGTACTGATTGTGAAACAAAATTGAATATTAAATATTTTAATTACATATTCATTATTACATTACGCTTAATAATTAGTTTAAATAAATTTCTCACTATAGGTGTTAATTAATTCTTAAAATTGACGACGTAGTTTACAAGTTATTATCATTAATAAAACAATATGATTTTTCTTTTTTGGGAAATATTTATATATTTACCTAACTGATTACGTTTATTACGTTTTCATTCTGACAATGAGAAATATTAAGAAGTATCTACTACTAAATGTTTGTTTAATAAAGCTAGAAAAAATATTGGATTATATTAACAATTGTATAGTGAGAATAAATCGGCTTATAGATTTCCTCATTGATTTATAGCTATATATCTACATACAGTGGTGCCTCGCATAACGAACGCTGCGCACAACGAACTTTCTGTTCGTTCATTGTGCGACTCGCACAACGAACTGCATCGTGTTTAATTTTGCCGCCCGAACGCTCCTACGTATCACGAAGTCGCCCGAACTTCCAAGTTCGCACGCAGTCGATGCTCAAACTTGCATGAACTTGCGTCAACGCGCGTCAGTCGTTCTTTTCTGTGCTTAACTCACACACCTGTTTGTTTTAATAAATGTAATTTTGTGTGTCTATATTATGAGTTCTAAAAAAGCAGGAAGGTGATTTCTGTTGAAATGAAACAAGAAATAATTAGAAAGAGGATTTGATCCTGCAAGCCTCGGTAGACTCTCCTAAATCTGATTCTGACTAAAAAATAAAAAACGTGTGTACAATCTTTTTTAGGTTACAATACCATATTTTATGCTACAGAACATGTTAAAATTTTTAACATGTATTGTTATGGGAAAACGCGTTTCACATAACGAACTTTTGGCATAACGAACTTGCTCCCGGAACGAATTAGGTTCGTTATGTGAGGCACCACTGTATATATACATATAAGTACCTAGTACCTATACCAAAACAGTAATCAAATTAATAATTTTGGTGCACCCCTCAAACTTGTGCCCCCTACAAATAGGTAGTTGTGTCCGTTGTGTCTTCTAGCGTCCATAAATATTTACATATTTGAAAATGCATTCGCTAAATTAAGTTCTTTACCTCCGGACCCCGTGGGTTTTGGGACCACTGTTATAATTAGTGTCTGATAGGTTATTGTATCCAGTGGGTTAAAATAATTTGATTCTGCAAACAAATTATGTACTATTAAAATCACAAGACAGAATCACTAAAAGAACCTAATAAAATCGTATTAATAACAATTGCCTTCAATAAAAATCACTTATTGAACAAAGCAAAATGTAATACATGCAATTTTTATATTCGCTTCCGCTATTGTATAAAAGCGAATGTAATTTAAATGAGAAAATTGAACGCTGGGTAATAAATATTGCATGTAATTGTAAGCAAATAAAATGCATTTTTTATTATAATTCGTGTTGTATAATCAGTACGTAAAATGCATACGTCAATAACATTAAAAAAATTCGTTTGTCATGTACTTTCATATAAAAATGAAAACTTGTTTATTTCTATATAATGATATTTTTAAATTAAATATAGAATGAGTCATATCAGGTGGAACAAACTTTAACAGTTTATATGGAATATGGAAATGTATCCAGAAATTCTTCATGAAGGAGTTACAGTTACAACCTTTCTAAAATTTTACTTAAAATAGTTTTTATTCATTATATGGATATGAGAATACTGAAATTTCGAGCCAGCATCTTCTTCAATTTTAGTCTTGTATTTTCTTGTAATTTTTTATTTGATTGTGCGCTTACTCTGAAAGATAATGTGCTTATCTATCATAAAAGATCATTGTAGATATTTACTTAATACGGATGCTCACAGAGCCGCACTTATGAACAGGCGCATGAGGCGCTAGCTGGGAGTCTCGCGAGGACAGGGACCTCGTGAGGGACACTAGCGTGTTATTTCCTAGGTAAAAAGACAATTATATAAAACTCCTAATACAGCATTTATTTTTTTCTTCAATGGGACCTCATTTTTCATTTACTCATCGGCTCTCAAGTAAGGTCTTGGATGTTGGATGCTCAAATAAAGTCAACATTACGAACTTTACTCATAGCTGATTTAAAAAAATTACACCAAAAGTCAACAGTAACTTAAGGATATCGCGGACAATTTTATTACAAATTGGCCGTGCTAAGAAGGTGAAATGCTGTATCTTACATAAGGGAAGAGAGTCAGGCCGTGGTTCACATTAATCTCCCCACCCCCTTTTCAGGCCTACTTTATTTGAGTTTCAAGTTCAATTAATTTGGGGCATCGGCCAATCGGGACAGCTGTTTATTTGAGAACAAAAATGAAAAACAGAAATAATCGTTAAACTTTCGCTTAAAGTTTCAGTTCCGATGTGTTCCAATTAATCGGAGTATGTACATAAAATAAGCAACCAAATAACTAAATATAAATATATATACATTTGTACCTTGTACCTGTTTTGTATAAGTATAATTCGACAAATACAATAATCGGTGTATTGTATTTATTTTTACATACATACATTACTTATTCACAAGAAGTTCTCAATACAATAACTTCATAGTTCTGCTAGAATTATGTAATGTATATAAGGACATGTGTTCGCATAACCAGTTTTTTTTCGTGACTATCATATCAGTTAGACCACGCGCTTTACTAAATTTGCCAAGTTCAACGTACTTAAAAACATTAATTTATTCTTGTGTCCATACACTCACATCATTATTTGGTACTGTTTTATTGCAAAATATCGGAACTGAAAGGAAAATTATCATTTGCATATGTTGGACGATAAAATATTTTATTTTTTTATTTGATTTGTAGTAAAAAAATGGACGTCTATTTAAAAAATACCTTTCGTCAATTTCACTTATTCTTTATATGTAAATGTGTTAATATTTTACCCCTCCCCCCTTCCTCATACTACATATACAGTGAAATCTGGAAAACTGGAATCTCAAGGGACCAGTTATTTTGTTCCACTTAAAGAGGTGTCCCATTTACCCAGTTAAAGAGGTGCAAAAGTAGATGTGACGGGATCTCACAATCAGTACGAATTCTAGTTATAGAAGTTTTCCACTTATCCAAGTCTCACTTAACCAAGTTTCACTGTATATGTATTGCGTTTTTTTACACGAAGGGTGAAATGTATTTTTTTTTATTAACAATGTTTTGCTTCATTTACAGACCACAAAAAAATAGTCATTTGCGATAATACAATATACCTAAACCACAAAATAATTCAATATACTTGTGTGCATAAAATAATTTTATAATTTTTATTTTAAATATTCTCCATGTCTATACAATGTACTACTTACAATTTACACCACTATGGTCATGGTTCATAATAAAATAATTAATAATACCTGTTTTTTTATTATCTTTACTTTTATATAAAGAACTGATCGGGGTTCACAGTGCGTATATGATTTTTTTACAAAAACTTGTATGTGTACAAATAAATTAAGTATCACGTGTACGAGACAAGACCGAGAAGAAATGGTTTAATTTTCACGAGACGAGATCGAGACGAAACTGTAATTATTAAATTCGTGATCGAAACGTGACACGACCATCTCACGAAACCCTTATTCCTAAAAATGTGCACATTTTCCGATAAAAATAAAAGTGGTTTATTTTTTTATTTATTTACATTTTCTTTTCATGATGTTAATTTTACATGAAATTGCATATTAATGATCTTGAAATTTGTGTGTAGTATATTAATTAAGGATTAAACAAACATTATTTGCTTCCTCGTCAGATACGAGAAGCTTTGTGATCGTTTTAAAATCCGATTTAAAAAATCTTTTCGTTCCAGGTCAAGACAAACTTTTCGTTCCATTCTGTCTGTGTGTCTGTCCCCTGAATCCTTCATACACGCATAACCGCAATGAACCGATATTAATGAAACTTGGTTAATTGGTTGGATCTGGATTGAGGACGGTTCTATTTAAATATAATTAAAATCATATGTAAAGGGAAGGGGTGACTTCTCAAAATAATTATTTTTTGAAGATATCTCAAAGATACTTGTTACGTGAAAATTTTATAGAATCTTTGTTGTAGAGCATTAAATTTTCTATAATATAGGTCACCACAACATTTGTTGTAAAATATTCCCTTACAAAGATTTATCTTAATTTGCTATTAATAATAGGTTATTATCTAAATTAATAACCTTATGTATCGAGTGCTTGCAAGCTTGCAAATTTTGCTAGGTCGTTTATAATACCGGACATTAGATTGTAATTGTGGAAAAATAAAAATATAGGAAAATATAATCAGGCGCGTATTAAGAAAAATATCGAATAAATAGTTTTTAATAAAATTGTTCGATAATTTGCTTGCCAGATGTTTTTTCTTTTTAGGGTTCCGTAGAAAACTAGGAACCCTTATAGTTTCTCCATGTCCGTCCGTCTTCAAAAATTTTGAGATAATAAGATGAAATTTGGCATACGGTCGTAGATTAATGACCCAAAAACAGAAATGATAAAATTTTTGAAAATAAAAATTTTTTAGACCCCCCTTTCATAAAATGAAGTGTTTTAAAAAAAAATTTCACCTACACCATTGAGTGGGGTGTCGTTAGAAAGGTCTCATAAAATGCAACAAAAAATGTAACAGAAATTTTTAATTTTAACCCTTTGATCACGATGCATTTTCTCTCCAAAGTCGTTAAAAAAGCGTCCCCCCCCTCTATTTTCTGAACTATCAATTTAAAAAATCTGAAAAAATTTCAGAATGTAGCTTTTAATTAGTACTTTCACTGAAAATTATAACGAACATTGTCAAAAATATTTTGGACCCCCCTTTCATAGACTGAAAATTGAACTTACATTTTTTTCCCCACTTACCCTATTGAGTGGGGTGTCATTTAATAGGTCTCGTAAAATGCAATAAAAACTGTCAAATAACTTTTTGATTTTAACCCTTCAGTCGCGATATACTTTCTTTTTAATGTCGCTGTCAGAGCGTCCCCCCCCCTCTATTTTCTAAACTATCGATTCAAAAAATTAGAAAAAAAATCAGAATGTATCTTTTAGTTAGTACTTTCACTGAAAATTATAACGAACATTGTCAAAAATATTTTGGACCCCCTTTTCATAGATTGAAAAGTGAACTCACATTTTTTTCATTTACCCCATTGAGTGGGGTGTCATTTGATAGGTCTCCTAAAATGCAATAATATAAGTCAAATGACTTTTTGATTTTAACCCTTCAGTCACGAAAATTTTGAAAAATACTTTTTATAAATCGTAGTGAGAATGACTACGGAACCCTATCATGTGCGTGCCCAACACGCACTTGTCCGTTTTATTTAAATAAGGCATTAATGTTTTTTATCTAAAGCCCCTAACCGTCATAACGCGCCAAAATATATTCACCTAGGTATACTAAAATATTCTCGTAGGTAACTATGCTATAGTTTATATTAGTTGTATGTGTTTTTAAATAATTTTATAATGATCATCCCCCCTCCTATACCTAATTTACTCACCTTGACCTGCACTTGACTCTTCAATACCTATCTTAACATTTTATTTGTACATTTTTTGATAACACATAAATAAATGTGCATAATTGTAAGTTATCTAATAATAAGATTTATTTCTTTTTCTAAAGCGTTTATCAAATAACATGTTTTCAACTATCCCACGATAAATGTTAATCTTTAGTTCAAGTGTATTCAAAAATAATCGAATACGAGTATGTAATACATAAATACACAATTTCACCGGTACTTGATTTCTGGTGATTTATTTTTGCCTCGTAGACTTTGCACCAACATCAGCAACAGCCGATGGGGATATCGGCCACTATCGTCATTGTGAGAGTTTACCTTGATGAAAAAAAACCACCTTGCATGACACGTAACAGCTCGACCTCGCTTAATACACATTATTACATCTCGTACAAGTTGAACTTGTGTGAAAATAAAAAAGATATTCGCAAATTGAACGTCAACAGCTGATGGGAAATTATTTGAATCGGGTATAAAAAGAATTTTCCTTATGAGTTAAAATGATTTTAAGAAATTTTAATTTTTATATTGTTTATTATCGCATTGAGCAAAATAAATAAAATAAAATTGCGAGGTGATCCTTGCATATAAGTGCCCCATATTTCTATTTTATTTTGAATTTCACTTGTAAACACTCTTAGTTTCAGTGGAATCTAATTTTTCAGATTTTTCTCAATATTACTGTCGGAGAATAGGCAGGGAAAAAAGATTGTTTGAGAATTTATAAAAACGAAAATTTTCATAATAACAAAACGTTAATATATTTAAATTCCTTGAATTGACAAATTTCTTTTAATACCCCACTTATCGGGATGGAATAGTAAAAAAAAAGTTATTTTTATAACTTAGACATGGGCAGGGTTGTCAGATGGTAAGATGTGAAAAAGAGGATTAGTTCATTAAAAAAAGAGGACATATTGAACAAAAATAAAAAGTTAGATTTTTGAAATCGGTGACCTTTTTTTGGGTCAATTATTGTTCCACCATTTCCTATAACTATGTCAAAACTATTAAAGGGCAAACGATTCAGTAACTATTTAGAAGCCTGTGACATAGAGACATAGACAGAAAGACACAGCATTAACTCTGTAGTCCATAAGTGTTCCTTTTTCCGATTTCGGTACGAAATAATAAAATTTTATTATAAAATATTTTATTTACTTCATTAATCATCACTATGAAAGCTCTCGTCATTATAATCCAAATGACCAAGCCTTAATTCAGTCTTCCTACGCTGTGTGTATTGATAAGTATTTCTACACCCTAATAAAATCGTCTCATTTTTGATATAAAAAAATCAGAGGCGTAGCTAGAGGTTGCGGCAAAAACAGTTCCCTGTTATATCGTTCCGGGAGGCGGGAAAACCATCCTACACAATTTGTAGGAAAACAAACTTAGTTTTTTTTTCTAAATATAGAGGGCGTCGTTACAGGTCTATGCCAAAGACACAAGGAACCCTAGTTACGCCTATGCCAAAAGTACATAATTATAGATATTTTCAACCCAATTTTTGTTTAAAAAGAATTACATATATTTTACTGCTGCTTGTGAACATTGCATTATTATAAAATTCCATAAATAAATAAAAATGTAGTAGGATTTTTTATTTCCAAATTTTTATTTTCCCTGAGTCACGGATTGCACAAAAATTGGCCTGATGCTATATTTTATCTAACCATGCCGACAAACAATACATTACTGAATTACTATTTATACAGGCAACAAAAAAATGTTATCACTTATATAACTGTATATAAATAAGGTAATAAATTTTAGACTGATTCCGAATTTCATGGCCTTCAAAAAGAGGAGGCTAACAGGGCTCTAGTCTTATAACCCGGGGCTAAGGGCCTACCGAAAATTTTAGCTTGGGAGCCCATGATACTATATAGGGCCATTCTTAATTTATTTTAAAGATTCTTTAATCTGATTGCTGTGCATTTAAATTATTAATGTTATGTATACGATATATTTTAATAAATAAGTCTATTGTTTACTAAATTAATAATTCAGAATAATGTAATAATATTAGTAACACATGCTATCACCCCCTTTTCCATTTGATATAAGCTGTATTGTTATCTATGAGTTATCAGCGATAGTAAATATTAAAAAAAAAATATACTGAAATGTAATCGAAAGATGTTCTCCTATACCTACTAGTACCTATAGTTAATATAAAAATAAAAATGATCTATTTTTAATTTTCGAATATCTTAGAAACATTTAAGTAGGTCTTGTTATCATTTTAAATATGCTAATAAGTACATAAAAATATTTTTGTAAATAAATATAAGAAACGTGTACAAACTATGTACATTATTCTAAAAATAAATCTTAATTAGTCTCATATTAACAACAAATAGTAAAATTAAATGTAAACAATAAAACAATAGATTTATGGATATATGCTGATAAGGTACACATATATTTTATAAAAAAAGGGGCGTAGACAGGGCCGTATTTAGGAAATATCGTAGATTAAATCAAGCAAGGTGGAAAAATTTGGGAAAAAATAATACAATAAAAATAATTTTAGACCACATTTATGCCCGGTTTTCATAAATATAAGTACATACCTACAGTTCACCTTGTTAACTATGTAATGGGCCAAGTCAATATGTCAAATTATGTATAATACTTATTATTATTGAAAGCGGTAATTTTGTATTTAATAATTTATATTCGCGGAAATTACATCCTATCAGAAATGACGTTTTTATGAAGATATTAAAAGTTGGAATTATTTTTCCACTCATTGGAAGTTAATTTTCTAAGAAGTAAATGAAAGTGGAAATAATCGCGAATAATATTGACGTAGTATTAAGCTCTGAATGTCAGTATAAAAGGGAATTTCCTTAATTATAGTTTATAGTTACTAGTTACATATATTAATTAATATACATAGTATACATTTAATGCCGCATGTTATAACTAATTTCTCGTTTTCTATAAATTTGCGTCATTAAAGATCAAAAATACAATCAAATAAATACAACTCAAATATAATAAAATTGTAGTTGCTAACATAATTTCAAATCGAAATTTATGTGCCAAAAAAAGGACTTAATATTATATAATTTTAATGCAAGGTCAAGGAAAATGTATTTTTGTTCTAAGCAGGACCGTCTCTAGTGAGTCTGACGCCTTGGTCAAGATGTACAAACATTTCCACCCCCTTTCAATTTCTTAGGGGATGAATTTTTGGAATTCGAAGTAGCCTATGCCCTTTCTCAGGATGTAAGCTATCTCCCTACCAAATTTCATCAAAATCGGTTCAGCGGTTTAGCCGTGAAAAGGTAACAAACAGACAGACACACTTTCGCATTTATAATATTAGTATGGAAGTATGGATATGGATTATAATTTTTTATCCGTATATCTATTTCGGAATTTAAAATTTAAACTACTCAATAACAATAAAATTTTATATTTTTCATAAGCAAAACTATTACATTAATCGTTTTCATATTAAAATTCCTGTAATTTTTTCTTAAAAATTAATTATTTTTACTAGAATTTGAACTCCGTTCTTCCTGGTTAGCGCCCCGGGCGCTCACCTCCTTCCCCCCACTCCTCTAAAGCCGGTACTGGTTCTAAGCATATTATCACATCGTTATGTAATATTTATATAAAAAAGCATCTAATTCCATTGTTAGATTTTTTGCAGCACGGAATTTTATTTTTAGAAACAATCATAAACGTTGATTAATTATTTTAAACATCTGCAAAATAGACAGTTAAAAAACCAATTGTAATCTTTAAAATAATTGTAAAGGCCTTGACGTCAAACATCCTTAGTATGTATATTATAAGCAGTTTTCCTTATGTCTTACGCAAAAGCAAAACATATGTTCATCTGAATCTGAAGTACTTTATCAGTAATTCGAATCATTATTATTATAACACACATGTTGAAAAATAAGATAAGATTGCAAATAATGAAATATTTATTGTAAAAAAGTAAGAAGAAAAACTTGCTGATGTTTCAATTTTCAAATGTGATACAGCGAAATGCAAGCTTTTCAAATAATTAATAGTTTAGAATATTTTTATAAAATCGAAAAAACATAATATGTACCTATATCGTATCATATGTACATTTATTTAATTTAATTTTTTTGGACATATTATCTTAAAAATGTTAAATAAATAATGTTATCTCTTTTTTAGTTTTAAATTAGGACACAATGTTAAATAAAATTTATTTTTATTTTATATACATTTATAACTGTCGAAATTGCGCAACAATGTAAATATTAGGACACTTTCTGTAAACTGAACAGATTTGAATGAGATTTTTATTAAATTATATTCAGTATTTTCCGAAGCAGGTTTAGTGCATGGTACATTAATATAACTGTATCAGGGGTTTAGTAAAATAATTTATTTTTATTATAAAAGTTAATAATTTCAATCGTTCACGCAGTCCAAAATATTAATTAAAATAATGTTTTGAAAATTATCATTGTCAACTTACAAATTCAACATAGTTCTAAAAGTATGTGATGTAAAAAAATATTATCATAAGGAATATAATTGTCAAAAACCACAAGTAACGCCAAGCAGCTCAGCTAATATGTAATAAATTGTTTCAAATATAAATAAAATGTCAATTGATTCATGCAAATTTCCCTCTCATTAGTACGATCAGATAAATGCATTTTTATTGAAAAATAGTTTTATCAATCACCTCACTACTTCACGTGCGTCCTTGTTAAAATTCAATGTTGGATCGGTCAATAAAAATGTTTACGTTTGCTGGTTTTTTACGTTAGGCATGTCGTAACGCATGCGCTTAAAACAGTTCAATTGTTTGGCAGCAAACGCTATAAGATTTTATGCGCTAAAACGCTCTTCTTGTAACCTGGTGCGATCGAATAAGGACGTATTGAGATAAAATAACACTAACTAAAAATGGCACTATTTCGTATATCAACTCAAAAAATAATCGAAACACAGGTAGGTTAAGTGAAGTTTTATTTATTATCATAGTATTTTAGTTTATAATATTCGAATAAAATCAATTCACCGTGTGGGTAATGTGCTTAAAATTTATCTATATTTGCAATCCGATTATATAAATGAATCCTGTTAATAGAAGATATAAATATTTATAAATGTGATAGATTTATTTGTTAGCGACGTTAATGTCAAAAATGGGTTATTTTTAACTTAAGGGTGATTGAAAATTACGTAATGAAAATTGCACATAAATATACTTTTTTCACAAAAATTACTTTCAAATATGAATGAAGTTAATGTATAAAATAATACAATGATACAGTTATGTTAATTTTTATCTTTTGACAATCAATTTATTTGTATTTGTAAATCCACAATGTATGTTACCATGTGTGTAATACCTACATCACCACATACAAAGTAAACTTATTAATAGCTACCTTATAATGATTATTTCATTGTTGATAAATAAAAATTATCATATTACGATATTTACTTGAGTAATAAATTTTAATTAACCATAAAATTCGGTGTTTATACAGTTATAAAATAAATAAAAAATGAAATGTAAGAAAGAGACAATCAATACTGAAAATCCTAATGAAATTGAATATCTTTTTCTAAATTTTAAATACATATATATTTTAAACTATAATAGCCAGCGATTCATTGAACATTCATATAAAAAAATTATAAATATTTTGTACCTATATATAAGACTAATAATATAAATTATTTTATTTTATGTTTAGAGAGCAATACCAAATTTGAAAGTAATATTGCGTCAATTATCAGACAGCAGTACTGATTTAAAAGCAATATTGACAGCTAAAATCCCGAAGGAACAAGAGCGTATTAAGAAGTTCCGTAAAGAACATGGGGCCACCAAAGTTGGAGATGTTACAGTTGATATGGTAAGTGTTCTTTGATGTTAATGATTTTTGAATGTTTATTTAGTTCAATATTCAAATTTGTCATATAATGATTCAGCAAAATATTTTTTAAAATGTACATATTTTGTACAGGTAAATTATTGGTCATCCTTTAGAAAAGTGATAATTAAAACTTTGTAATTATCATTTGTGATAAGTGTCTATTGTATTTATCTATTACTATTATATAAAATGTGTCTGCAGTCTTGACCTTAATTTTTATTTATTATAGTTATATTTAAATGTACCTTAAATAGATTATTTATGTATATTTAAAATTAAGAAAAGTAAATGCTACATTAACAATAATATTAATTTAACAGTCTGGTTTTGATTTATTTTATCAGTTTTTTTATATGTAATTACTACTCAAACAATTTTTTATTATAATAAATTAGATTATATTTTTATACCATATAATTTATTGTATTATGATAATGTCAATTAAATAAGAATTATATTTGAAATAATGGTGAATTTGCCGTTATTTATTTTATATGGTCTATAAATATTACATTAAAAACAGTACATATTCATTAGGGTGTTCCAAAAAAAGTCGATAATTTTTTTTTTTCGATTGCATGTGAAATTCTTGTTATATATGCTATAAAAAAAATTCTGTAAAAATTTGAGCCCTTAATATCAACTTGAAGAACTCCATCACCGAATTTGAAGATTTACCATTGATTTAACATGGAAAAATGATTTTTTAACGTTCATTTCTCCTGCAAACTATGTAGAACATTATTTTTCGGAAAAACCATGACTGATCCTTCTTCAGTATTAAATTCTGTAAAAAAAGCTCTTAGGGTCCAGTCTCTAACGTCAACCCTCTCGTTTTTAAATTTCAAAAAATCTGTATTTTTTAACGCAAATAAAAACGAGAGGGTTGACGTTAGAGACTGGACCTTAAGAGCTTTTTTTTACAGAATTTAATACTGAAGAAGGATCAGTCATGGTTTTTCCGAAAAATAATGTTCTACATAGTTTGCAGGAGAAATGAACGTTAAAAAATCATTTTTCCATGTTAAATCAATGGTAAATCTTCAAATTCGGTGATGGAGTTCTTCAAGTTGATATTAAGGGCTCAAATTTTTACAGAATTTTTTTTATAGCATATATAACAAGAATTTCACATGCAATCGAAAAAAAAAAATTATCGACTTTTTTTGGAACACCCTAATATTCATACATGAAGGCATGCGTTTTTTTTTATCAATTAAGTTCAATATACATGGTAACTTTTAGGGTCTTTGAACAATTTTAATGATGCATTGAATTTAATTTATAAAATCAAAAATTAATAATACTATATGTATATTTCATTCTAGTAGTATAGTATAGTATAATTAAAAAAAAACATTGAGTGTGTGTACTTATGTACATGCGTTAGAAGTTATACTTCTTTGGCTAGCTCACTCTTTTTTCTTTATTAATCTATTGATGCAAACAATTTTTATTTAATATCTACAGAAAAATCACAGCTAAAAATTTTCTTTCTAGATGTATGGAGGCATGCGAGGCATAAAAGGTATCGTGTGCGAAACATCGGTCCTGGACCCCGACGAAGGTATTCGCTTCAGAGGATTGTCGATTCCTGAATGTCAGAAAGTGTTACCGAAAGCCCCAGAGGGCAGCGAGCCTCTTCCAGAAGGTCTGTTCTGGCTTTTGATCACCGGCGATGTTCCTACTGAAGCTCAAGTCAGAGCTCTCTCCAAGGAATGGGCCAGCCGTGCTGCTCTACCTGCTCATGTTGTTACGATGTTAAATAACTTCCCCACATCTCTGCATCCAATGTCTCAACTGTCAGCTGCCGTCACAGCATTGAATCTAGAAAGCAAGTTTGCCAAAGCTTATTCCAGTGGCGTTCATAAGTCCAAATATTGGGAGGTTAGTATAATGAACCTGAACTGAATTAAACCTGCAGAGTGGCCAGTTTCTGGAAAATCGGGAAAAGTCAGGGAATTTTGCTATACAGGGAAATGTCAAGGAAAAGTCAGGGAATTTAGTTGGGAGTCAGGGAATTTTTTATAAAAATGCAAAAACCACACAAATATTAAAAAAAGTTATCTATAAAAATTTAAAAGGAAACATGCGACTTTTTTTTAGGTTTTTTATCTAAATTTTAAATAAAAAACAGGGAAAAACGGTAAAAATTCTCCTGTAAAACCGGGAAGTCAGGGAAATTTGTTCCAGAGAAATACTAGCCACCCTGACCTGAAATGAAACCTGAAAAACCCTGAACCCAAAATGAACCGCTATATTTAAATATAATGCAATATGATTGTATATTTTCAGTATATTTACGAAGACAGTATGGATTTAATTGCAAAGCTACCAGTGGTTGCAGCTACGATTTATTGCAACACATACAAGGATGGTGCAAACATTGCCGCCCCAGATCCGAACCTAGATTGGAGTGCTAACTTCACAAAGATGTTGTCTATCTCACAGGACCCACAGTTTGTTGAGTTGATGAGGCTGTACTTAACCATCCACAGGTACTGAATATTTTAAATCTAAATATTTTCTGATGATTATTTTTGATATACGAATGATTGACAACTATTTGTTTAATTTTCAGTGACCACGAAGGTGGTAATGTTTCTGCCCACACTGTTCATTTGGTAGGATCTGCTTTGAGTGATCCTTACTTGTCATTCTCTGCTGGAATGAATGGTCTTGCTGGACCTCTTCATGGTCTTGCCAATCAAGAGGTAAATATTATAGTAAAATAAATATTTCAAAAATGTGATAAATAAAAATAAAATTTTCTAGGTACTTGTCTGGTTACAAAAAGTTCGACAACAGATTGGAGATGATGCTACAGAAGACCAATTGAAAGAATTTGTATGGAAGACACTGAAGTCAGGTCAAGTAGTTCCAGGTTACGGACATGCAGTACTCCGTAAAACAGACCCGCGTTACGCTTGTCAGCGAGAGTTTGCTCAGAAACATTTGCCCGATGATCCTCTCTTCAAGGTAGAATACAGTCGCAATTTTTTATTATAATATTTTTAATTGTTACGAGTATATATAATATAACTAATATTTTTATTTCAAACATTTAAGCTGGTGTCAAAGATCTACAAAGTTGTACCCCCAATTTTAACTGAATTGGGTAAGGTGAAGAACCCATGGCCAAATGTAGATGCGCATTCTGGTGTCCTCTTACAGGTTAGTTAAATTATTTTGATTTTTAAATCGATAAATAAATACGTGCTGTAATTACATTTTCACAATTTGTTTGTTTGTTTAGTATTATGGTCTTAAGGAGATGAACTACTACACAGTACTGTTTGGAGTATCCCGTGCTTTAGGTGTGCTCGCATCACTTGTTTGGGACCGCGCGCTTGGCTTACCCATTGAACGCCCCAAATCTATGTCAACGGACGGACTCATGAAAGCAGTTAAAAAGTAGATCACATATTTAGTGTCTTATGATGTAGTTTCTTAAACATTTATCATGCATAACATCATAGAATGATAGTAAAAAAAAACACATTTTGTAGTATTATTTAAATTCTTGAATGTGGATAACGAGAATGGTTGCAACTCAAAACCGTACGCTAACTAAAATTAGAAGATTTTCATTTTTGCCATATTTTGTTTTTGTTGTATATATCATGAATATTTGAGTGTTTATTTTATTTTTTAACACTCTGTTAGTATGTGATATTTTTAATTAATTTTAGTTTTGAGTTTTTGTAATGTAGTACAAATAACTCTTCAATTGGCAATATAAATTTACAATAAGCTGTTTCGGTATTCTCTACCGATTAATAATTTAATGACTAAGTTAAATGTCAATCTTCTAATTGTATTTTCTAAATATAATGTCTTCAAAATCAATGGCTAATGTACATAAAATTTTACATTGTATTTATTTTTATAATACGACAATAATCAGTACTTAATGTTTTTACTAACACGTGTGCGTGTGTGATAAAGATTGATATACAAAATTTGTTTTTTTGTTTATGTTATTTTTTCATATTCAATGTGCATCTAACGATTGGCCTTTATTGTACAATACAGGTACATGACGTTCATTATTTTCAAAAGAATCGTTATTACAATGTCGTAAAATATACACCTACTATGTGTGTGTCTATCTTCAAAGTTATATGTAAAGTATGTAGTAAATAAATGTATATGTACTGTTTATCTGCAGCAGTAAGTATTTTATATAACAAAAATTGAATACATTGTTCTGTCAAATACATTATTAGGAATTATTGTTACCGCTACGTAATTTTTAAAGTGATAATTAAGATAAAATATGCTTGTTGTTGATATACACATATTTATAAGGAATATAAAATGTTATATTTGTTCCTACTTACATAGTCATTCTTTGGAACATTGTAATAATTCATTTATACTAAAGATTTTAGACATCGTTCAATTGTTTCATATCTGTTAATCAGGACAGCCAAATCTACTTAAATTGTATGAATGGAAACGTCAATGTTTATGTATTATTATCTTGGATTTTCATTTTACGAAGGTCTCAATATTATGTAATTCAATTAATTTTATTTAAATCAAGGAGTTGGAGAACCAAAAATATGAAGTGAACTCTTGGTATTGTAAAGTACATTAATTTTTAGTAGATTATAGTTTATTTAAATATTTATTTTTATTAAGTAGCAAGTTTTTTATAAGAACGTTACTTTGTTTATATATTTTATTTTAATGATATACAAATATCAAGGGGTTACTATGTTCAAATGTATTTAGTAGAAAATAATGTTAAGTTTTTATATGCTATCAAAATACCAAAGGTAGTTTTAGATGATATCAAAGAGGAAGGCTTTTATTATTTGGAATAAAAACGATGCAACTTTTCATGTACCTCTTTGTGTTGAAAAATCATTTATTTATCGTATGCATGTCGTAATAGTAAAGCCAAAATGTTTTAAATACTTTATTTTTGGTTAATAAATAAGACTGAATCGATGTACCAAAATATTATGTACCAAACAAATAAAATATTAATTCATTTTTTAGCTTTCATACTAGTTAATTATTATGTTAATTTATTAAAGATGGTTTATATTTATTAATATTCTAAAATCTTAAAACGTAAATATGTTCTGAATAACACATGGAAGCAACATTTATTTGTGATTAGCAATAAAAAAATGTGCATCTAAAATTCACTTCAATAAAAATCTGCATTAATTTTATTGAATATATTTGTGTATGTTATTATTTTATAAAAAGTAATTATTACTTTCTTTTAAGATGATTCTACTCTTTGATTTAAATACAAGCCATATTTTCAAAAAAAAAAAAACATGCTCTCTTAGTTATATTAATATACAAAATCAATTACAAGCAGTAATTTTAGTGGTCAATTAAATTGGTGACTAATTTTTATATTATATCTATATTAGCGCCATGACTAATAAAAGCCGCTTAAAATTATTTTATGCCTGTTAACGAAAGTTATTATATTTCATTTTTGAATTATAATTTTTAATATTATTTTATGTAAGTTTTGTAAATATCTAAAAAATAAAAAAGTATGATTGATATTTTATATTTCCAAAATTATTATACCTATTTATTCAATTTTTGAACATATTAATATCACTAATTGAGATGTATATATACAAAGTACTTAAAAATATTACATATTTGTGCGCAGTTCTTATTTATTTAGTAGAGTAGACTGTCAGAAACATGTTAATTAATGTTTGTTATTTATTTTACCCGCATAGATAATTTTATTATGTACCAAAATAAATTATTTATAAATCGCAAGTCTTAATTTTTTTTAAACCCTAGGTATATAATTTACAGTAATCCCTCCATTTACGCGTTTGATTTGTTCCATGAAAACAGTGTGTAAAAAGAGTTGCTTAAAAGGAGCATTAGATATTGTTCCATTACGTTGTATTCAGTTTTTCCAAACTTTCAACCGCGTTAAAGTGAATCTGCCTAAATGGAGGCATTACCGTATTTATAAAATGGAAAGTCCATGCATTTTTTATGTAAATTAAAATTGATTTACTAATGATACATGTTTTGTATTCCTCGATGTAAATTTAAAAATTCAACATTATAACAAAAAATATAGACTCATTTAAATAAAAAGAATAAAATAAATGTTCATAAATATTTTGCAATTTTATATACAATTAAATTGGAGTTAACTAAAGGATTAATAGTTGCGTTTACATTACACCGAAGAATACATAATGTATATACTAATAATTTAATTTTTTAAGGTTATGTGTATTTCCACTGTACATCAAACTTTTCTATAAATTTTACGATTTAATAAATGAAAATACAGATATATTTATTTATACTATTTATTACAAAGTGAATAAACTACAGCTAGAACGATGAAACTAACAGGATTTTCAAATCTACATATAAAATGTGACATATTAAGGTTATCTCGCCGGTATTGCACGGGGATAAATAAATGGCAAGAAAATATATCTCTAGGTATTAAACATGACATTGAGAAATACTGGTCACAAAAATGTACTAAATTGGAGTTTCAAGAAAATAATACAAATCAGCCAAAGTATTACGTTTTGTCAATGTTTCCGTATCCTTCAGGGCAGTTACACATGGGCCATGTTCGTGTATATACGATAAGTGATACAATTGCAAGGTTTCATAAAATGAATGGCAAAAATGTAATCCATCCAATGGGATGGGATGCGTTTGGACTGCCTGCAGAAAATGCTGCTATCGAACGTAATATTGCTCCAGATAAGTGGACGCAACAGAATATACATCAAATGAAAGAACAGTTGAAACAACTAGGATGTGCTTTTGATTGGCCAAGAGAATTTGCAACATGTGATTCTAATTATTATAAATGGACACAGTTTCTGTTTTTGAAACTTTACGAGAAAGGTTTAATTTATCAAAAAGAGGCTTCAGTAAACTGGGACCCTGTAGACCAAACAGTTCTTGCTGATGAACAAGTTGATAATAAAGGATGTTCGTGGAGATCTGGTGCAAAAGTGGAAAAAAGATTTTTGAAACAGTGGTTTGTCCGAACAACACAATTTGCAAAAGCACTTTACGATGGTTTAGATGATCCGATTTTACATGATTGGCGAGACATAATCAAACTACAGAAACACTGGTTAGGTAAATGTAACGGTGTAATGTTTAATTTTAAAATCAATTCGAAGAATGAATTTATTGATCTTTGGACACCTTTCCCTGAGTATATTACTTCAGCAAAATTTGTAACTGTTTCAAAGAATAGTTTCATTGCACAAAAATATGTAGATGAGATCAATAGTGAAACTGGATTACTTAAAATGAAAGTCGAAAATCCTCTAACTGGAGATTTATTACCTGTTTTTGTCACTGACGAGTTAACTCAAGAAAATGGAGAAAGTCATCTTGGTATTCCATGTTGTAGTGAAGAAGATACAAATTTTGCAATAGAAAAAAATATAGAAGCATTAATTTCTGAATCCAAATTACATAATGAAACCGACATTTTACAAGCTCAATATGAAAATTGTATGAAAGCAAAACTATTATCGGCTGGTGGTTTTTGGACAAGTTCTAAATTAAAAGATTGGTTAATTTCAAGGCAGCGGTATTGGGGTACACCAATTCCTATTGTTCACTGTGATAATTGTAAAGTAGTCCCTGTACCTTGGTCAGAACTTCCAGTAGAATTACCAAAAATCAGTAAATTAAGTAACAAAAAAATATCACATTTATTAGATGCTAATGAATGGTTAAACACAACATGTCCTAAATGCAAAGGACCTGCTAAACGAGAAACAGATACGATGGATACATTCGTAGATTCTTCTTGGTATTATTTACGATTCATCGACCCACACAACAACGCCCTTCCATTTTCTAGTGAGAAAGTGAATGCAGTTGCACCAGTAGACATATACATAGGTGGAAAAGAACATGCTGTATTGCATTTATATTACGCTAGATTCATCAGTCATTTCCTACATTCTATTGGTTTAATATCAGAAAGAGAACCTTTTAAACGTCTTTTAGTACAAGGAATGGTCATGGGTCAGAGTTACCGATTAAAATCCACTGGAATGTATTTACCAAAAGACCAAGTAGAAATAATTAACTTAAAAAAGGGTAAAGTTGTACAAAAACATACAAAGGAACCAGTGATAGTGGCATGGGAAAAAATGAGTAAATCAAAATACAATGGTGTTGATCCAATGTCAATGTTTGAAGAATACGGCACAGATACTACGAGACTGCTTATATTAGCAGATGTTGCTCCGATGTCCCACAGAAACTGGACGACGGCAACATTTCCAGGAATCTTGAAGTGGCAACACCGGTTGTGGTTGACAATGTCTGATTTCATCAAATATAGAACAAATTTACCTGAAGTGGACTATGATTCTAAATCTTTTAAGGAACAAGAGACATTTTTGTTTGATTCAAGAAATTACTATGTGAAAGGTGTTACTTTTAATTACGCTGTTACTCATCAATTAAGTGTTGCGATATCAAAAATGCAAGGCTTGACAAATTCATTACGTAAAAGCACACCTGATGTTATTGCTCATGGAAGAAATTATGAAAGAGCACTCGCTGCTCAGATCATTATGCTTGCACCAATGGCACCTTCTTTTGCATCAGAACTTTGGGCTGGATTTAAATCCGTCGCAAATGAATTAGTTAACGAAAATGAAATAAAATGGGCAGATAACGTTATAGATCAAAGTTGGCCAGACGTAGATTCAAATTACAAATGTACAGTCACATTTAAAGTCAATGGTACAGAGAACTCAAATTGTAAATTACCGAGAAAGGAATTGGATGATTTGACACAATTATCTGCATTTGACTTAGCGATGACTCAACCAGAAATAAAAGAATTTATAGGAGATAGAAAAATACTGAATACTTCATTTTTGTTGTATAAGGGATGTACAGCAGAGTTAAATATAACAACAGAAAGAAAACAAAAACAAATAGAAAGTGATGAACAAGTAGAGTCATTTGCATAATTTCATATAAAAAACATTTCCTTCCTTTACGAGTTAATTGATAAATTTATTATGTGGAGACACATATATTTCTATTATAGAAAATTGAGTTCTACTTTTCATCAAAAATAATTGTTAGAATCCAGCACAGAATAAAGATACTCATCTCCAGTAGCAATGCTGATTCAGCTTTGTTATAATGGTAAAAATAGCTAAATATAATTAATTTTTTTACATTCTTACGATAAGCATCAATTGTGAAACATAATATGCTGTACTCCAATAGAAAATATATCCAAACGTGTTTTTGAAATATAAAAAAATGTATAGATTTTTGAGCTTATTAAGTAAGACTTTGTTTACACTTCTTTTTACAAATTTTTATTTTTTAAATTTTATGAAAAAATATTGTATTTAATAATTTGTACTTCTGTGATTGTTTGTATTGTTGAAATATAAAAAAAATACGCAAACAAAAGTAAATGAATGTTTTTACAATTGCTATGAATGTACATATATCACGTTTTTTTTTTTTTTTTTTTAATTCACAGATATGTTCTCTGGCCAGGTTTTAGGATATATTTTGTTACGTTAGATAACATATAAGTAATAAGCAGCAACGATAATAGTAAATCAAACCGGAAAAAAGTAAACCGTTAAATATTGAACAATATAATGTAATAAACAACTGAGTAGAATAAAAAGATCTATAATATTTTTACAACTATATTTTTCAAAAATCCTAAACGAAAATTGATGTAATTCCTACGCAAACGCTGACTCAGGTTACCTTATACTTAAACATACCGTGCAGAAAACTACAATTACTTGTAATCAGTATAATGTGTTTAGGATGTTTAGTATGAATCGTAAGTATGCATGGTAGGTATATTATTTGTATAAAAAAGATATTAGGTGATAATTAAAAGTAGAATACTTTGTACTCTTTTTAATTGTGTATAAGATAAAAACCGTATCGATTTGGTCGTGTTATTGTAATACGACCTAACGCAGCTTTCATCCAGAAGCCAAGATCACCTCGAGACTTGTATAAGATAAACAGGTTATATAAAACTAATTAAGAACGTCTATGTAGATAAATAGATATAATTAGTTCAGTGAGTTATCAACAAAATTTTTTGGACTAAGTCGGAGTGGCTTCTGAAAAAAATATTAAAATTTAAAATGTACCTGTTGCGGCATCTAGCGGGGAAAGCTTGAACTAATAATATTATTTAGAAACGATTCCGATAAAATTTTTGATCGTACAAACTTTTCACGCTAGATGTCGGAACATATATATTTTTTTCAGAAGCCATTCTAAGTTGTTGAAACATTTTTATCGATTCAAGCGCAACTTTTGATGGGCATACACTCAGTACTCTGCTATACGAGTTATACGACCATCCACTACACGACCGCTCCGTTACACAATGTGCCGACAGTTCTAACCAACGTCCTTCCCCCATCCCCACCATAATACTACCGTGATTGCTATATTTCTGCACGTTTAAATTCACCAATCAACGTTAAAGTCGGCGCGGTGGTGGGTGCCCCTCTAGCCGTCGTGTAGTGGAATTTTTGAATTACCGATGCCGCATGCCGTCGTATAACAGAATGCTGAATGTATATGGAATTATAGTGCCCTTATGCCTTATACATACGATAGCGTCTCTTGTCAGGAACACGTTGATATTGACTTTTCGCATCAAATTTGAAATTGATCAAATAGTTCAAATGTTTCAGCAATTTTTCTACGAAAATTTGTTAAAAAACAGTAATACAGATTTTTGTGAAACTGTGTATAAGCAGATTTGGAATCAGCATGTTGTTATACAAACGATAGCATGCCTAACTCGTCAAAAAATGTAAAACATAATTTCAAAAATATTTTGAATATGGTGGAGGCGCCGTCATCTGACGTCATCACATCTAAATTTTTTTTGTCGAGTTAGGCATGCTATCATATGTATAACAACATGCTGATTCCAAATATGCTAATAAAAAGTTTCACAAACGCCTGTATGACTGTTTTTTATCAATTTTTCGTCTTAAAATCGCTGTAACTTTTGAACCCTTCAATGTATTTCACAACTGATACGAAAAGTCGAATCAGCGTATCCCTTTACATACGATAACGTATCTAATTATATGAAAATCGAAAAAAGTTTTTTTCGGTCAAAAAAGAAGGAAGGCTATTACCTTGGTTTTTTTTTGAGAATTTTTTTTTGTGTCGAGTTAGAGACGCTATCGTATGTATAAGGGCACCCTATTTCCATATATGCCCATCAAAAGTTGCGCTCGGATCGATAAAACTGTTTTTTATCAACTTTTGTTCTCAAAAAATTGTTGAAATTTTGAACCAGTGAATTAATTAAAAATCTGGTGTAATATATGATATCAGGGTGTCACATTACATCCGATGGCATGTCTATTACTTTCAAATTCAAAAAGGGGGAGTTTTTCAGTATGATTATTGATACACCCTATTTGAATTTTGAAGTATTATACACGCCATCATATGTAAAAGGACATACTGGTATCATATCTTACACCAGATTAAAATTCCTCCATTTGTTAAAAAATTCAAGCCATTTTTTTAAACAAAAGTTGATAAAAAACAGTTTCATTGATCCGAGAGAATCTTTTGAAGCACATTTTTGGACTCAGTCTGCCCTAATACATACGATAACGTCTCTAACTCGAAAAAAATTACTTAGTCGGAATGGCTTTTGAAAAAAATTTGAAATTAAAAAGATACACATGGCGCCATCTAGCAGGTACGGCGTGAACTAACAATATAATTTAAAATGTTTTTAGTTCAAGTTTTTCCCACTAGATGGCGCCATGTGTATCTTTTTAATTTCAAATTTTTTTTCAAAAGCCATTCCGACTAAGTAATTTTTTTTTTCGAGTTAGAAAGGCTATCGTATGTATTAGGGCAGCCTGAATCCAAAAATGTGCTTCAAAAGATTCTCTCGGATCAATGAAACTGTTTTTTATCAACTTTTGTTTAAAAAAATGGCTTGAATTTTTTAACAAATGGAGGAATTTTAATCTGGTGTAAGATATGATACCAGTATGTCCTTTTACATATGTATAATACTTCAAAATTCAAATAGGGTGTATCCATAATCATACTGAAAAACTCCCCCTTTTTGAATTTGAAAGTAATAGACATGCCATCGGATGTAATGTGACACCCTGATATCATATATTACACCAGATTTTTAATTAATTCACTGGTTCAAAATTTCAACAATTTTTTGAGAACAAAAGTTGATAAAAAACAGTTTTATCGATCCGAGCGCAACTTTTGATGGGCATATATGGAAATAGGGTGCCCTTATACATACGATAGCGTCTCTAACTCGACACAAAAAAAAATTCTCAAAAAAAAACCAAGGTAATAGCCTTCCTTCTTTTTTGACCGAAAAAAACTTTTTTCGATTTTCATATAATTAGATACGTTATCGTATGTAAAGGGATACGCTGATTCGACTTTTCGTATCAGTTGTGAAATACATTGAAGGGTTCAAAAGTTACAGCGATTTTAAGACGAAAAATTGATAAAAAACAGTCATACAGGCGTTTGTGAAACTTTTTATTAGCATATTTGGAATCAGCATGTTGTTATACATATGATAGCATGCCTAACTCGACAAAAAAAATTTAGATGTGATGACGTCAGATGACGGCGCCTCCACCATAATATGTATAAAATTATTTTTAAAAATATTTTGTATATGGTGGAGGTGCAGTCTTTTTACGTCATCGATCAATTTTTTTTTGTCAAGCAAGGCATAGCATATGTATAATTATATGCTCATTCCAAATATGCTAATAAAAAGTTTCACAAAGACCTGATGACTGTTTTATTTAAATAAAATTTTCGTTATTAGTTCAAGTCGCAATTTGTACATTTTAAATTTCAACATTTTTTTTAGGAGCTATTTCAACCACAGAATAAAAATACTATTCAAACCATTCATTGTTTTTGTTAAGTTCAAGTTTTTTTTCATCCTGAAACTTTCTGAATTGATTATATCTATTTATCTACATAGATGTTCTTAATTAGTTACTTGCTTATCTACGCAAGTACTGTATAAAGTATACTACTATTGAATTTTTTCCAATCTTTATATAAATAATACATACATACTTACTGTTACTATGGTACTTACTAACCACTTTATAATAATTATAAGCAATTGTTCATTTTTCTACAAGGTATATAAAGTACATAAAGTAACCTGAGTAGCTTTCTGACCAATTGGCATTTGCGTGAGAATTACGTTGAATCTTGTTTATGATAAATCTCATTGATGAAGATATCGATATATTTAAATATTATAAATTCATAACAATTATAAAAGAAAATTCTTTATTTATTCTAATTCTCATATTTTTTAACAATACAATCACATAAGTATAAAATAATTAAGTGTAAACAAAAAGTCTTACTTAATATGTTTTAATTTTTTGTTATGAACTTGCTGAACTGATTATATCAACTATTTATCTACATATAGAAAAAATCGTGATACAATGTTTGAAATCAACTATTTTATAATCATTAATATATAATAAACATTACATTTGAACTATTAAGAAACAAACATTTAAGTTAACACTGGTTGAAAATATTTTTTTTTTATTAATAAAACATTATGTGTCACTACGCCTGTAAATTTGTGTATATATAGATACTTTGCACTAAATAATGAAAAAATCGTTTATTATTGTTAAATAAATTTCATTTTTTCACGTGCGTCGGTGCTGCACGGTATTAAATATTTATTTTGGGTTATATAAACTACTGTTACCAACACATAATACATTTAATGCAATTTTAGTGATGGTAGTTTATAAACTTCAAAATAATAACTTGATATTTCCAGTACATTTACTGAGTACTTGGTAATTGTACGTCAAGTACTTTCACTGATTACTTGTGATAACTCTGCTGTTGCGTTATTTGAAAATAAAACGATAGTACTATTACCTATTTTTCTATTTTTGAAGAATCCCAATACAACATACTTCCTTCTCTTTTAATTAAAGCTGATCTAAAACCTTCGACAAGTTCAAAATGTTTAAAATATTGGAATTGTTGATTTAATATATTGAGTAAATTTTCTGATAAATCTAAAAACATAGATATATGACGTATAGTTATTATTAACTGAATCAAAATATCATAAACTTACTCTCATTGAGTGGTAGAAAATTGACAATATTGGGTCTGAAGTCCGTTGGTGCATATTTTATTTCTAATGTTATCGAGTATACATTTTTCTTTTTACTGTGAGTTAATACTACTGGAAATGATATATAACAGCAACATATTGACGAGAAAACTTTAATCGAGTCTCCAAAATATTCCTGAAGTATTAAATTAGAATTTATTACTTTATTTATTTTCTGTCATTAAAAGTATTGTTATAGTGATACAAAACAGGCTGTAATTGTCACACGATAAAAAATCAATATAAGCAATACGTTTTACCATAAAATTATAAAAAGTAAATGGTACTTGTTAATACTATTATGTTTTGTTCCGGAATCTGAACGTAAAAGATATAGCAAATTTTCAATCTGAATAACGTTTACCGGATTCAGACGGAATCAATAATGAAAATTGACAACTAAAAAATAAGTTGGCAGCACTGCAAAACTTTTTCAGACTGCTTGGACATAGTAAATAATAATTGAATGTAATGAAATTACTGGCGGTGAAAACGAAATTTTACAGAAACCGGAAAGAAAAATTGAAATTTGATACCTTTTGATTACTTTTTCAATTACTGGGTCTTCAGGATGCAAGCTATCTCCCTGCCAAATTTCATCAAGATCGGTTCAGTGATTTAGTTATGACGGTAACAAACAGACAGACAGAGTTACTTTTGCATTTATAATAGTGGTATGGGTGTTAATTTGTGGAGGTATAAATAACAAGTAACAAATAAATAATTGTTTCAGTTTTGTTTGATAAAATAATATGTTACCTTAAGTTTTTGAATTTGTGATTGACGATCAAAATATGAACTACACATATACTTAATCTTATTTACAAAGTTATACAAGTCTTGCTGATTGTGACAATTGAATTCTTTGCGCAACTTGAGAGTATTTATACAATCTGGTAAATAGCATGTATCTATCAAATATCCTCCTAAAAAGATAGCAACAATAAGAATAGTTATTAAATATATTACTTAGTTTGGTACTAGGATTTTCGGTGAGCGTCAGTCACGGCTCTACGAACATAGATTATGAAGTACAGTACATTCTATTGTTGTTTGGCTTTACGTAACATTATCTTAATTTAAAAATAGTTTGTGAAGGTTGATTTTATCTAAAATAAACTCCAGCGTTGCCACCAGAGATTAGAAAAGCAGAGATTATTCTAAACAAGAATACAGTTAGTTTATTACTTTATCGTAATTTTTATGCACATTGCATTACAGTTAAACAGTTAAATATTGTTAGTTTTTTTCACACACCTTTATCATATTTCAACTTTATGCTGTACGTGTCAATAATATTTTTATTAAAGTATGTTGGGAAATCTATTATTAAAGCAGCTGGTTCATAATGCGATATGAAGGCCCCTGTAAGTTCGTAATGAGTCATTTTAGCATCATGTTTTAGATTTGATTGCACGAACTAAAAATAAAATGATTAATAAATTATAAGTGTACTTTTTCAATATAAAATAATACTATTTACTTTATCACGAGGAAGCACATGTAGAGAAAAGTTTTTATCAAAAATTTGTTTAAACTTAATTGGATTTGGAACTGTTTTAGTTTCCAAATCTATTCTTTTCAAATGGGTTTCATATATCTTTTTCTTTAATTCTTTAATTTCATTTTTTAGTTCTTCTATAGCTTCTGTAAAATATGGTTAGTGGTAATATAATAAACGATAATTCATATTACTCTATAATTATTACCAGAGTTAACATTTATATCTGCATCAGTTTTACTTTTCTTCTTTTTTGTAAAATAGGTTGAAATTTTTCTTTTACTCATTTTAGTAATAACAATTGTACTACATACATAATTATATATTCAATTAATAACAAAACAGAACAGTGACAGCGAGAACAGCGATGTATTTGAAATAAACATAGACGGTAGTAAAATAATAGTTGTCAAAATGACATTTGCTTTTAACGGTTTTTTTAATGGCCCATATAGATATAAACGTTATGTTAATGTATTATTTATTTTATAGTTTTTAGTTTATACGACTCTAATGTTCAATGCCATATTTTTTTCTACATTAAAATCACAATTTTATTAAGAATGCATTGTTAAAATAAAAGTAATGTTTATTTTAATTTAAAAAAATAACGATATTTTGTCAGAGCCATACAAATAACATCTATTAATATTTTTTGTCTATGTTTTTAAAAATGATGGTGAAGAATTATATTGTAAAAATAAAAGTGAAGAAAATTCAATTACATGGATTTTGAAACTGATGTAGAATCGACTGTTAATCAGTTGATCAAGGAAACAGCATGTAATTAATATTGTTAACGTATTCAATAAAAAAATATATTTATTTTAATTAACTAATTTACAGTCACTAAAAAATTTCAAGAAATCATACACAATTTTGTACCTGTTGAGAAGATACCAGATAAATCAATTTATAAAATAATCGTATGGTTATTTGATAATTATAAAACGTTTTCAACAAATATTTCATACAACATTTTACATTGGATTGTTTGTAAGTTCGAGTGAATATTAATTTGCTGAACATTTTTAAATTAATTATTTATATTTACAGATTTAATCGAGTATGAATTAGTGAACATTGATTACGTGAAAAAGTTCTATTATATCTTTTTAGAATTTATAAATGTTAATAGAGTAGTAAGTATTTTTGAATTAAATCAATTTAGTATCAATATCTAAAAAAAAAAACTCCATTTTAGGCACCCGTTGCTTGTAAAGTATTATATTTATTGACAGAAAGTAATGACGTATCAGTCTGGTTAATTGAATACGTACGTAAAATAGACAAGCAGTATGAACATCCTAAACATACTTCAGCACTTTTGTGTTTATTCAAAGCAATGCGACCAGAGCATATTTCATGGAACGTTAAGGCAACACCTATAAATACAGCATTTGGTTCTGCACCAAAGAAACTTTTTATAGCTTTTGAAAATATTCATAATAAGGATAATCAAAATCAAGTAGTAATAAAGGTATGTGGTTCGCTCAGTTTAAAAAAGTATAGTATATATCATATAGTCATAGGTGGGCATTAACTCATTAATCCGTTAATCGTTAATTAACGAAGTTAACAAAATGCTTAACGGATTAACTTTTAAGTTTACTCAAAAAAATGTTAACGCTTTTATTAACTTCCGTTAACTTTAGTCTGTTACATTGGTTGTTTGATGATAAATACCAAAGAAAGTTGTCGAAAAAGCAAAAAAAAGGTTTTCACACATTTTGGATGGTTAACTTTTAATGGTTAACTTCCGTTACATTTTCGGTTAACTTTAACTTCCATTACATTTTCTGAATTTTAACGCTTTAACGATTAACGAAGTTAACTTTTCGGTTAACTGTGCCCACCTATGCATATAGTATATGAATCGATGGTTTTGTTAATAAAAAAATTCCTGTGTATATTTAGCAATATTTTCAGTTATTAAAATGAGATTCGTCCATAACTTATCATCTTGGCCCTATTTATAATTATAAATAAATTTATTCTATTTTTAGTCAAGAAGAGATAAAATCATAAAACAAATTGATATTTTAGTACCTAATATTGTTTATAATAATATTGGATCTACTTTGTATCAATCAGATGTAAAAAAACCATTGGTAACAAGTACTACGTAAGTTAAAAAATGAAATTTGAAGTTTATTCCAGATATAAATTTATTATTATTTTGTAGTGTTATCGAAACCGCTTTACAACAAACAAACATAGCTATACCTAGCAAGGCAATATCTTTGCTTTCTTCTTCACCAGGACAGTTTTTATTAGTTTTCGGAGATGAAATAACAAAAAAGAGACTTTTATTTACATTATTTTATATGCTACAGAAAGGTAATTTATAGTTAAAAAAAGTAATAATTTGTTTTCTTGTAAATTGTATATTCAGTAATCAGTTAAATTAAATCAAATTAATCAATTTGTCTACTGAAAAAAATATTTTTTATTCATTGAATAATTTCACACATTTCAGTAATAATGGAGGAAGAATGCGTACGTTCAGAAAGAGAACGATTAATAAAGTGCTTGAATTCTGTTAGTACGTTTGCCCAACAAGGAATACCATCAGTAGCGCAATATTTGATAAATCACTTTATTACAAGTACTAACACATTGGATCAAGATGAACTACAATTAATGACATGGATTCATTTTACTTCATCTACTGATTTACAAACTGACTTCTTTGCACCGCTGGACTCCTTAATTTTAACATCGGAACCAAATACTGTACAGATATTATTGCTGGCTGTAGCTCGTATCATACAACATATTGTAAGTAAAGTTTAATTGTTTACTTTCTTCATTTTTAATTATTAATTATTTTCCAGATGACAGCATCAGTATATCGCAATGTTAATAAAATAGAACCATCGTTTGGTTCTGACATGGACTGGCTTCCTTACGAAACGTGTTATGAACTGTGCGAATGGGCTAACGCATTATGTGCTAAAGTAATACGTGTTTACGGGCTGATTATGTTACCAGTAACGTTACAACTTCACGAAACTATTATTCAGTTACAAGAATGTACTAACCTAGGCTTATGGACTGTTGCATCTCCTACTTTAGCTTACACTACTTTGTTTTCATGCAATCTAACTTATATATCACGGTTTTGTTCATTACTTATGAATTATAAAAAACTTAGAAACAAGTCAAAAAATATAGAACCTTTGTCTTTTGTTCAAGTCTATGCAGAAGATTATGTACGACATTTAAATGTCACACTGGAAGCAGAGGGAGTAAAATATGTTACTGAATTAAGTAAATATAAGAAACGTTTAAGTTATGATCAAAATAGTGTGTTTTTACATTTAGCTTTGATATCCTGTTATTCTAAATTTTATTTGACCGGAGAAGAATTTTCTGCAGACATATTAATGACTACGATAAAGAATAACTATCCAATTATTTACGAGTTCTTTGCACAATTTAAATAAACTTGTATGATTTAATGAATAAGTACAAATTTCTAATTAATTAATTATATTTTATTAAATAGTTAAATAAAAAATATATATATATATAATAATGAAAACTGCTTAAATATGAAATCATTTTATTTTACCATTTCTCGTACAGATGGACATTTTGTTTTAATAGTTGATTTATTTTTATTTCTTTGTACCTTTTGAAATGTATTTATTTTTATAATAAAATAAATAATGTACACATACTTGTACTAGTTTTTCCTAAATATCTAAATCAAATAGAAAATAAACATTATAAGTAAATATTTTATTGAATACTACACACAGTAATTATTTTAATACAGATAAAATAATGTGTTTTGAAAATAAGATTAATATTTCACTAGGTAAATGTTATAAGAAAAACTAGAACAACTAATAATTAATATTGACAGTGGTGGATTAAGGTACTTTGAGGTCTCCAAATGCAAACTAATTTTGAGGTCTATTGAATTTAAAATCATTTATTTGCATGTGCCTTTTTTACCCTTATTATTCCCTATGTATAAAAGCATAGGCATACCGAAAACAATTGAATTGTTGATTTTTTATTAGTTAATAAATTGTTTAAAATAGATTGCTTTCTCTTTTGTTCCTTTCCGTCTCCGTACGGTAATTCGCCACTGATTATCAAATCATTATTACAGTTTGATATTATTACATTTTTATTTATTTGTAAAAAAAACTGTTCTTTTTTTCTATCCAATTTTAAATAGTTTATTAAGTAATAATAACACACTATAATAATGGGGTGTCATTTTTTATATAGGATGTTAAAAAAGTATTGGGGATATTAACCCTATGAGTGATTTAAATGAGTTCACTACTCGGAATCACTCATATCTTTAGAAAGGGTTGATTGGACTTTTTTAACGTACAATAAGAACTGTAGGCTCTTAAAATTCCTGATACTTTTTTTAACACCTTATATATTGATATACTGGATTATGTTGTATAGCATAGTTAAAAATACTTTAATTACGTTATACAACATATCTTACCATTAATGGGTTTATTTTTATTTCATTTCTGAACGAACAATTAAACTATGCAATTGGCAATAATAAATTCATTAATATTAACCTTAACCTCTGATATATTCTTATTATTATTTATGCATTAATAATGAATGATATGATTTGACATTTAAATTTTTAACTATACTATATTTCATTGAATACTATTTGGAACGTTTTTTATTTATTTTTTTGAGATAAGATATGCATAATCATCTATTTTGTTTATCATATAAGGAAAATATTGATGAATTTAAATTTGCATTTTTTTAAATTTATAACGGTACAATATAAATTAATTTTGTATCTTGTTAAATTAATAATAATAAAAATTTTATTTAATTCAACTGCGTTTACCTTTTCTTTACATTTTCAAACTTTTCTTTTTTAAGATGATTTATATTAAATATTGGTCGATCAATTTTTAAATTTAATTGAAGCTCAACATGTAGTTTACCAAGTCTACTGATACGATTATTTCACTCTAATATTATTTTAAGCGTTATATTAATATCTATGTACTTCTAATCACAATGCATTTTGAGTTTATATTATCTACAAAATAATATTCTATGAATATATATTATATATAAATAGTATATTAGATGCAATTGACATTATCAAATTCAACTTTTGACGTTTCAAGTCTTTAATGTTGTTTCTTGAAAATTTAGTTAGGGAATATATTTAAAAATATGCCTTTGTTAATTTTGAACAGTACAATTTTTATTTATATAGTAACATACTGAATGTAGATTTTTGGCGCACCGTAAGGATATTATCATTTACCTACATTCAATCTGTTTAAGTTGAGATTAAACCAAAGCATATTATTACCAAATTCATCCCGTAACTTTCTTACACTAAAATTTAAAATTTCTTTTTTTTTTGTATATAAATCAGGTGGAAAATAAAGTAAAATAACATGTAATTTTTTAAAATAAATTTCTTTATTTTTGACATTAAAATAAACTGATGTTTATCAGGTCATAATTTTAAAAACTAATTTTACTTACCTACGTCTGGATTAATTTAATATATTTGGACAAATACTTTGTTTGCATCAATGTCTTACCAGATTTAAAAACCTATCAAAAAATTTAATATTTGTATTCACAAAATAATAAATATATTAATTCAATGATTTATCTATATTTCGTTTATTAGTTATGATAAAAAATATTAAAAACTTTCAATGCGTACACAATAATATACGCGTCTTTATTTTGAATGAGATTTAACAATAACATTTTCATTCAATCTTTCATATCTCCGTAATCAAATATATTTACAACTCTAAAAGAAAATTCGAGTACAGTAAAATCTCAATATTCAGGGTATTAAAAGATACTATTAATATTATAAAAAACATTAATAAAATATAACATAACTATATTTCGATATATCAGTTAATCGTAACCCATGTTATATTTAGGATTCGTACCACAAGATTTTACTGTAAACTGTTAGATCTGTTAAAACATTGACACATTAATTTCAAATAGATAAAGAATAAATAATGCAGACTGATATTTCATACAAATCAGTTTGTTGATTCTATTAAATATTATCATATATTAAGTAACTTTCATATGACTCATAATAGTTTCTAAAATAAAGGTTCAAAAATTAGTTAGTTACTTGTGCACTCATACTGCTTCCTGTATTAATCTAATACATTCAAATCTAACCGGTCATACGAGCAGATTTTCGACAGATGTAAATGTATTTGATTTATTTTAAAAGCAGTACACTACAGTCAAGTATTTTTAATGCGTAGATACATTACACAGAAAACTGCATATGAAAAGACATTGCAAAATTAGGGATATGTTCTTTAATTTTCTAAAATCATATAAAACCAAAGCAATTTGAGCTTAAATATACCAATAAATAAAGTTTAAGTTCAATTTTGTCTGGCAACAATTTCAGAGATAGATAACTATTATCATAAGATATTTTTATCTGAGGGTAATTATGATTAAACTATCATGTTTTGAAAGCAAAACTGCTATTCAGGATTTTGAAAAATTATTAGACATCATTTTTATATCAGGTTTAACATTAACATAAACTTGCATAAATATGTATGAAATGATTGCAGAGAATGTCACACTCTAACAAATGTGAGTCGATAAGTCCGTCGTTGTTTTGTAAAAGGAAAAATGATTTAAATATTATAGTAAATGATAAGTAGGAAGAACCTACACACTACTATATAAACTTATAGTTTCGATAATGAAAAAGACAAATATCTACTCATATAAAAAATCATACATTAAACTTCTTGAATACTCGCTGCTTTCACGACCACTTATATATAAACCCCAGAATTTGCATTAAATATTGCACTGCATAACTCGACTGTGAGCAGTAAGTGTGGCCATAGCCTCAATTTTTAGATCCGTGGTGTTCAGTATTATTGACAAAAATTACAAATGTCACTTTTTGATCTACAGCTCAATTATTTTTGTACTCTACGACAATAACGTCTTTTATAACACTTCTGTTTTGAAACTGCAGTGAGACATATGATAATCACTTGATATATGATACAATTATATACTACTTAATATTTTGTATAGGTATTATATATATGTATATATATAATATGTATATATTAAAACACGAGATTATCAACTAGTGTTAACAGTGTTACTATTACATTAAACAACTTTTATTCATACAAGATAATATAACATAACAAAAATATTATTTTTTTATTTAGTAAATATGTATAATGAGTAATTAATAAAACTTACAGTTAACAAATAAATACATACCTAAGACTAAACTAAACATTGCGTATTATATAATTTTACGACACATATTAACCTGTTCTTTAGCAGCATCGTACAATAAAAGAAAGTATTTCAGCAAACGTTAGTCAGTGATATTGGTTATGGCTCACAAGTTATATTCGTACTGAAATATCGTTATATTGAAATATTACTAGCATCAAAAAATAAAATAAAATGTGCATTGTTAAAGCCGTCATTATACAGTCAATGGTAAATTTTAATACAGGGTTTCTATTGAATGTCAATTATTTAGTTATGTAAAAAATTAATTATTCAATTAATTAAATAGATAATATTTTTTACACTTCCAAAGTTAATGAAAATATTTTAATCCATTTAAAAACCCTGCATATTATTATTTTATTTTATGATATATTATTCAAATGTTTATATTAATTATTATATCAGTAACTAATCTAACGATCAGTACTGCCATATTGTAATCAACGCAAAGATATCAATTTGTGAGTAATCACTGACAGTAGACATTGATGTAATAAATAATATAATCTATATATTAAATGATATACACATAGTTTAAATATACACATATAAGAAATTTGTCAAAACTAAATAATATAATCAATATGATGACACTTATTCTCTATACTAGTTTAATATTTTTTTACTTTTATTAATTTTTTGGCAATAATTTCATCTAATACAAATTTATTTGTCTATTTATACACGTTATATGCTTTTACCAATTTTATTTTTACACTTATCATATATATATATATGGTATTTCCATAACCAATAACAGTAACTAACTGATCAGCAAGCAAACTATAATGAAGACAATTTAAAACATAATCAATAATACCATTTCTCATTGAATATAATTTCTTTTACTAATAAACCTGAGCGTTTTGATATTAACAATTTTTTTATATTTGAATATGCTATAAGCAAAATCGATAACATATAATATTTGTAAATATATATTTATATCAAGTTTGGAACATCTAATGTTAACAGTATTCTACAACAGTCCAACAGTTGAATGTTGGTATACCTGCAACCACCTATACAGCAGTGAACCAAATAACATTAACTATTATATTATATGTTATGTACATATGTATTTGTAAACAATATAATCAAATGAAAATTAGTGGGGTAATGACAGGTGTTCTCATTCTTCAATAGAATATAAGTAATGTTTTATATGTTAGAAAAATTAACGAAAAACTGTTACTAGTTATTTACATGAAGAAATATCAAATCATAATGAAATATATTTGTTCTAACAATTTTTTGAATTAGCAAAAAAATATGTTTGCCCATTACATTGACAAATAAAATTTTCTTATATAAACTAGAACTTATTAAATTACGTGAAGAATTTAATGGATTAAACATATCAATATAGTATAGGTAATATCTACTAATTATTAAAATAGAAAAAAATATTATACAAATAGTACTAACTTAGTTTGAACAACAAATGTATAAAAACATTTAAATAATATTCAGATCAAATATAATTTTTGTAATAAATACTAATTAATTTTCTGACAATTTTATATCTATGATTATTTGTATAGTAATTTGATTTTTTTAATTTTTAAATTTTTTTATTACAATTAGATAATTCTTGTGTTTATATAGCTAATAATCATTAATAATTAATATTTATAATAGTTTTCATAGAAAATATAATATAATATATACAACAAAAAAAGACACTGATTTTGAGACTAGAAAAATAAACATATTTATTATACATAAATTTAAAAAGCCAGTTATTGATTTTGTTAATACTTAATTGAAAGAAGTAGTTAGTTAATAATAATAATATGTACATAACATATCAAAGTATATTGAGAAAATATGCCTTTTTAAGTAGTAGTTAAAAATTCAATTTGTTTTTATAACAACATACACATAGTTAATAAAATTACAATCAAAGTGTTCATATTTTCAGGCATTACAGGTTTATAACAATTTATCAAACGATAGAAAAATAAGAAAGAAGGCAACGATATTGACTATCAAATATGTATTTGGCCCACCGTAATGCATCAAACAATAAATATTGTCTTTATTAGTTATATTTCTAGCAAAATGTCATCATTACCTTCAATTGTATTGTACCAAATATATTTTAAACAGTGAGCAATATCTCTGTAAAAAGAATCTAAGCTAGTAGTAGTAGAATATCTCATAATAATGTTCTATTCAAATATATTTTATTTTATTATTTCTATTCACTAAGTTTAAAAGATAGTACATGAACATTGAAACCGTTTAATTTACATTTGGTGTTACCAGAACTCTGAGTACGGTTGCTTCACGTTCGGGCTACGATACGACAAGGCTATGACGACAATAACTAACCGTTTGATAATATGCGCTAAATGATGTGTGCGTGCTCTCTACTACGTAGGCGCAGGTTTTGTTTCTAGTCGCATGCATACAACATACACATCAGTATATAATATCACAATTAATTTTATGCAACAGATTGCTAGCAAGACGATGGCATTATGACTATATCTAGATGAACGCCCAGCACTCCAGCGTTTTCACTACAAAGTCCTTGTTCGGTGACAAGGGGTCATTGCCGTACGTGTTACAGGGCTCTGTGCGTCCTTGATATAGATCTCCGTCCAGCCAAATACCAAACTTGCCACTGTTAAATAAATCAATTCATATAAATATGTGCCACAAAAGTACGTAATATTCACAACAGTTGGTGGCTTTCCTAATAGATATATTGATAAATAAAATTAAGATACTTACTCTCCAGCACCAATCGTCAGACTTTCGTTGTTGCCTTTTATAAAATACAGATTCTCTCCAGTCCAGTTGTACACTTGGAAATGAGGTGTAAATCTGTATAACAGCGATTCACCTGTACCATAAAAGTGGTCACTCACTTTCAATGCACACGATGTTAGCGCACCAAACACCTAAACACACAATATAAATTTATATAAGTTAAATAATAACATTATTAACATATTAACATTAACAATCAAGTAAAGGAATACGAAAACGTATCCATTGATATAGATAACAGCTATGAAAGCCTACAGAAGAAAAGATATGAAATATAACAAAGTTCTATGATTTAATGGTAAATAAACTAATGGTTTCTATTTTTTTTTCTGATCTCTAAAAGGGCGTGTCTGTACATATCATTATGAAAAATAACATACATTATTGTCTGTGTCTTCGATAACCATCAAAATCGGTGACTCAAGTTTATATATTTTACGGTACATCGAGTTCAAAGAGAACCCGTGCTGCGATGTACTGAACACAAGGGTCCACACGTATCCCTCAGCGCGTGCCGGCAAGTGTCTGCACAAGTGCTCTCGGTGCTCGTACGTCAGGATCTCTGTGGTTCCGACGAGGTCTGGTGGGGTCAGCTCTACGTCTAGCGACTCTGTTCCGAATCCATGCAGCGCACGTTGTATCTCTTCACTGCGCGACAATACCTGCAACAGTTGGTAAATGTTAGATTGCGTGAGTGAGGGTGATAGTTAGGTCCAGTGACACTACACAGTTTGTGCTCTATTTACGGAAGATAGCTGTTATGATTTGTAAAAGCAATGTTATGTTGGTTGTATTTGTATTGGTTGATACAGTGTTGGGTGAATCTTATAGTTTGAACTATTTGGGAAAATGGGAACACTGTAGTTTTATTTTTATTATAGTTGAAAAAGTTAATATTATAAAATTTTTTCAAAATTAAATTAAACTTCTTTCCATAAAAATTATTATTACATACGAGAATAACTGAACTAAATCAAAAATATTTATTATTTATAACCTAAATTTCTCCTAAATTTGGTCATCTTGTTTGTTATATCCTACTGTGATCGGCTTATTAGCAACTTTTCAATTCATTTTATATGCCTGTTAACCTGACTACTCACATACATTACACTCTTTCACATACACACACACACACACACACACACACATAATCACAACCGACAACCACATTAACACATGAAGAGCTGTTTGAAAAGGCACAATACCTATAATACCAGCCAATAAAAAAGGTTATTTCACTGGTCTATTGAACATCCTTAATTTACAAAATTATTTTCGAATTAAATATCATACATTTTTCCCTTTTGGCATTATTTCCATATGCAGTCAGTTATTGTTTCAATAAACCGCCACTTGACGTGGATTACAGAGAGAAGCAGAATTACCCTAGAATAATCAGGGCAGGCGACAATTACGAGACCCGGGAAGCATGGGTTCGGTCCCCAGGTTCACACATTGGAATTTTAATTTACATAAACAGAACAATATTTCAAATAAAATACTTTAAGTACATATTGATGCTTGTAGTACATAAATTCAAATACATTTACAAATAGTAAAAAGTACTTTTTCATAATACTTATAAAGTACTAGAAGTAATTACTTTAAGTACTTTCACTGAGTAGTTAATTTCAAAATAAATGAATTATTTAATAACTATCCAATTGTAATTTGTAATGAAACATCGGCAAATAACATATAGTAAATGAAATTTCCGTGAAAGTCTATACGACAGATTTCCATAATGCAAGCCTGTTTACCGAGGTTTATCCATTTTGACTACAAAGTCCTTGACCGTATTAAAATCTTATTTAATATCTCATATTTTTAATAATATTTTAGACGGCGATGAATCGTGCATTAAAATCCCTGAATTGAAGACAATTACGTTTATTTCATGAATATTTAAGTACATTTTTATACGACTTCTGATTTGTCTACTATAAAATTTAAAAAATAAAATAAAATAATTATCTCTAACGAGGGCTGCACGCCGAGACATAAATGTCTTAAATTCGGATAAGACGAGACCATATCTCCAATTATTACAAGACAATATCAACATTATTTATAAATATCCCCAAGAATTTCGGTTTTAAAAGTATATTAATAATTAATAAAAATTAACTACTTTATATTAATCTTTAAAATCAATACTTTTAAAAGAAAAAATATAATTTTTTTATGAGATGAAGCCGAGACGAATTGGTTTAACTTTCACGAGACTGAGACGAGACATACCTGATTCTCGTCTCGTTTCACATGCTGTGTATAAGTACCATTTTAAAAATATTTTGAAGTTAATTGACTTCTTGAAGACGTGCTATATCGAACGAACGAACGTTACAGCTTAAAGTATTCTGGGTAAAAGCAGAATATTTTAAGCTGTAACGTTCGTTCGTTCGATTTAATTTTTAGGGTGGCCAGTATTTCTCTGGAACAAATTTCCCTGACTTTTCCCGGTTTCCCAGGAGAATTTTGACGTTTTTCCCTGTGTTTTTTATTTAAAATTTAGATAAAAAAAACCTAAAAAAAGGTAACGTTTTCTTTTAAATTTTAATAGATAACTGTTTATATTTCTTTTTATAATATTTGCGAGAATTTGTGTGGTTTTTGCATTTTTATAAAACATTCCTCGACTTCCAACCAAATTCCCTGATTTTTCCCTGTATAGCAAAATTCCCTGACATTTCCCGGTTTTCCAGAAACTGGCCACCCTGAATTTTGGTTTCTGGGTACTAGTCGCTTTTTAACGATTTATTAAAAAAAAACTAATGTCTTTAATATATTAGAATATAGTCAGTGGTGATATTTTGCAGAGCATTAGTTACTATAATAGTACAAAAGAAATAATAAAAAAACATCTTGATTTCTATAAATAATAAGTTAGATATGTGCATATTTGTATATACAAATAATGTATATATTATGGCACATACATACATACATAAAACACGAAAAAATAAACAGTACCTACATATTGCGTGAATTTTTCAAGGTCCGGGAGATTTTTTTTTATAAAATTGTATAAAACATAATAAGTATGTATATTCTTAATATAATATAAAAACAAATATAAACTTTATAAGTGTAAAATAAATGCCGCAAAGAACAAATGAGATATGTCATTGTATTGCTAATAATAATAATACAATATAATAAATTCCACAGAGCTTTTTTTTACATTTCTATTAATAATAACTGTAATAAATCATATACAGTAGGGGTCAGAACCTTCAACAACTTCTCATTTGTTGAGAAGGATAAAACAAATCCTCATAGAGAGCTCTGCATACCCCAATTATTGCGGAAAATACTATTATGAATACTTTTTGTTATAATATTTTTTGGTAATATGCGGACGCCTATGATTATAGGGGTCAATGATTCTTTAATTTTTGATGATTGAAAATTGTCTTACATAAAAAAGACCTTATATTTATTAATATAGAGCAGTGGTGTAACCAGGATTTTTAGGTGGGGGTACATTTTTATATAGAGAGCTATTGACATATAACATTTATATTACATGGTATAACCATCTGACCCCTTTTTGGCTACTATACGTAACCAAAAAGGATTATTAGACGTGGAAGAGAGGCACCCCTGCCCCCTACTCGATTGTTATGCAATTGTTAAAAGAAAATAAATTAAAATAGATAGAATAAAAGTCTCTTATTGTTCTTCATGAAAAAACAAACAAATTAAACTTTCAATTGATATAAATAACACTACTTATATTAAGATATTTATATGACTTGATAAACAAGGGTTGAATTAATAAAAAAAAATTAAATTCAAGTGATTTAAATCACTTCTTCAATTTATTATATTAGTAACTAGTTTGAAAAATAAACAAACAATAAATTTATTTTTTATTATAAATAAAATTTTCCGCTAATAAAAATGTATTTAATGCGTGTTTTATATCACAAATATATTTTTTAAAGTATCGTAAAAAAAATAATAAAAATTATAATTGAAATTAAAACCTGTGATTTACACCTTTAAATTAAATAACTGTAATTTTTATATAACCCCGGAACAAACTTGTATACTATAAATAGAAATTCACCAAAAATCACTATCTGATCAAGGAAGGATATAACAATTAGTACAGTAAAGTAGTTAAATGCATAGTGTATACATTTATCTAAAAATGCAATTTAGATGAGTATTTGAGAGGCTGTAGCGAGAGACTCAATTCTGCAACCTTCGCTTCATCCGTGTATCACCTTGACCACAACATCATGTTTATATATGTACAAGCAGGGCCGTATCCAGGATCTCCCCTGAGGATTCACTCCCTCTCCCGAAATTTCCCATAAATTATTGATGGGAGCAAAAAGTATTTTGAAAATTTGATAGTAAACACAGTTTAGTGACCTCAGAATACAGAAATGGTTTCTGGCCCTATATTATGTTTGGTCTTCATACATAAAAAAACATCAAACAGTTGCCCCCCATTTATAAATAAGTCTAAAAAAGGTCACAGGTATTGATGTCGAATTGTTCTGTTATACTGGAAGTGGCTTGATATGCATTACAAGTTATGGTAAAGTAAAACAGTGTTATATTTGAATTGTAAAAACGAATTATTACTATGCAACATATACCATCATTGATATCAATTTAATATTCAATTAGACTGACTCCCTTGAGATTCGGCATAGTGGGGGGATATTAGGAAATGTATCTTAGAAAATGTTGATTGTTGTCCTGAAAATGATTTTATTTATAAAATGAAGACAAGGGCTGCACACTGCACACGGTGACGCGTTATAAAAGCCGAGGGCTCTAACAATAAGCAGAATCGAAGATATTTTATTCTTTCTTTACTCTTCACTAAGGTGACCAATATTATAAAAATAAAAAGGAGGACAAAATTTCAAAATAAGGGTACCCTCCCTAGCATTCAGAAAACTCCTCAGAAAAAGGTCACTTTATTTTTGGACTTTAAAAAAAAAATAAAAAATTTTTTTTTTTATAAAATTTTCAAACTGAATTAATTCTTGCAAATATGTATTTATATTTAGGTATTGTACAATATACAAAAACATAATTATAAATTCCTTTTTTATTTAAATTAAATATATTAATACATGGTTAATAATCATTATTGACGTAAATTTTACGTACATAGATTAACATATTAGTTTTAAAATATCAAAAAGGAGGACATGTAGGAGGACAATTTTCGAGGGAGGACAGAACCTACAAAAGGAGGACGATTGGTCACCTTATCTTCACTTTGCTTTCCTTCCTACTAAAATAGGTACTAGTCTAAAGTGTCTATTTATTGTATTATCAATTGATAACGAATAAAAGATATAATCAAAATAATTACTTATAGATGAATATCACGGTCGAATACATAATAATATATAATAATAAAAACCACAATGTCCAAAACATTAAAATCAGAATACTTTATATAGGTACCTATATTAATTAATAATTTAATGCGTACGTATGCACATATCAATAAAGCTTGTCGAAAACATTAATTATATTGAAATTTTAATAATGTAAATATTGTAAATGAAAATAATAAATTATTATTCTTATTATTATATTACGTTTTATATTACATTAAATAAAATATGGTATTCTCCTTATGTTTTTAAAAGCATTTTTATTTATTTTCTTTATCATTTTTATTTTATTAATAATAAATAAAATGATTCATATTCTTAATTAAATTATATAAGTATAGATAAGAGTGACTCTTATTTATAATTTTTTAGATTTTTAAAAATATTTTTTACGTATTTAATTTCCATATCAAAAACATAATAAATATAGGTAGGATATTTTCAACTCAATTTTAATTTAAAGCAAGCCATTAAATCAATGGAAATCGCGGAATACAAAGGTGTAAAAACGATGTAGCACCGAAACGGTTGAGCTTACAAAACAATGTGAGATATAGGACTTATCTTATGAGGAATATAATTTTGTATATAGCATTTATGCCTATTTTTGACGTAATTCTAAGTTTTCAAGATATAGTAATATCTCCATTTACTTGGTTAATTGGTTCCATGAAAACAACGCGTAAAAAATCTTTCTACCTTTTTTTCTAAACTTTTTCAATCACGTAAAAGTGAATCCGTGTAAATGGAGACCGCGTAAATAGAGGGACCATTTTTTTTAAAATAATACCCATTATTAGGCCCACACAAGGGACATTACCAGAGCACCTTTTAAATAGTACAGGATATCCCTTGCTATACCGATTTTGGTAGGTTTAATTTTTTCTAAAATTGTCTATTTTAAATTCTAAATTTATTTGTCTATTTTAAGCTTTTGAACGATACAGAAATAATACCAGCTATTCGTAAAGCTTCCGTGATAACCTTAATATGGATCTTGGCTCATTAAATCATATTATATTATTATAATATTTATGAAAAACTGAATTGTATATTCAAATCGTCGATTTGTACAGCCCTGATATTTTTAATTTCCTGTTACAAGGCATACATTTTCAACAATACTATTTTATATGATACCTACACATAATTTTGCCCATTATTTTCACACATGAATATTTATTACGCGTATTCCACGTACAAGCATTGAAATATAAATAAATTATTCGATAATATTAAGGAAATACAATAAACGGTTTATTCGTGCAAAAGCAAAAATTGAAATTCTCCAAGCATCATTGCCAAACGAATCATTGTTGAATGGAAACATTCCGAGAAAATCGATTAAAAAGTTAGAGAATGTTTATATTTTTTTCAATTGTATTTTGCTTTTTTCATACAATAGTCCACAGGTTCTCAAAAGTTGCGTTGCTTGATTTCGATTTTTTTTGTCAGTCTCGAAACGAGATCGAAGAGCCGAGAATGCTTTAAATTAAGACGAGACAATAATAGCTTTCTTTGTAAGTCTATATAGTCGAGTGTCTGGTTTTGAAATACTATAAAATTTTGAATATAGTTTTAAATTGGAAATTATATTTTTTATTAGATTAGGGAGCATTCAAGTATTACGTAACGAATTTGAAGGGAGGGGCGGGTCTTGTAAAACGTTACGATGCGTTACAGGGACGGGAGGGGGGTTTTGAACTACTCGTTACGTAACAGTTTTAAGGTAAAAACTAGGGGGAGGGGGGGGGGTACAGAAAAACGTTACGGCGCGTTACATGGGGGGGAGGGGGGGGGGGGCAAAAATCTCCAAAAATTGTGTTACGTAATACTTGAACGCTCTATTAGGCACCAGTCGTGGCTACTGTTTTGGGTTTCTTTTTTGTAAATCTCATGAACTCAAGTTACTAATAAAACCAATACCTATTTATTAAATCAATTTAATTAGGTACCAAAGTTTTTTTTATTATAGCCTTTTATTTTGTTTATGTTTTTTCTCCAGTAACGGACACTTGCTAATCTTTACAAAATAATTAGTACTATGATACAAAAGTTATAAAATAAAGAATCCTAAAATTTGAAACAATATAAATTACACTAATATGACTAATAATTAGTTTTAAAGTCAACCATTTCGACACCCATTGTTCGATTGTCATCAAATTCACATGTTTTACAGTTAGGTGACTACAAATTATGATTCAGTAATGGTATTAATTAAATATCAATAAATATTTCTAATTTAGTACATTTAATTAAACAAGTGTCCAACATTGGGGTATTGTCCACGACTGATGCTAATTCCTTATATTGTACTGCATTCAATGCAAAATCGTATTGTAATAAAAATAAACAAAATATTAATTAAGAAGCTATAATCAATCATGTTTGCAACAAATAACCTTTCAATAACATCGATGCAACAAGAAATAAAATATAGCTTGTCTTTTAAACTACAAATTGGATTTATATAAATTTCATTAAATGCATTAGATGTCGATATATCCAAGGGCGTAGACAGCATTTTATTCATGGGGGTTTACATTAAATAGTAAAAAAGGACTACAAGACGAGATAAGATTAAATCTTTTCTATATTTATTAATTAATCTTTAAATTACTAAATATTATTTAATAATTTGACCAACTTTACAGGAGAGCGAAAAAACCGTTTATATTTTATATAAGCTACCGACTTGCGCGCTGTCACTATTTTTTGAATTTTGGTCTCATATTGTCCGAAACGTCTAGAATGTGATTGGTAGATCGACGCGCAATGAGTAGCTCTATCCAATGACATTAAAATTTAAAAACCGTTAATTTTCGACTTGAGCGGTGTTAGATGAGCGACGATATTTCGTAAGAATAAATAAGAACAATATTGACACGAGACTAACACATTTTTAGGTCTGAATATCGTTTTGGTCACGTGTACGAGACGAAATCGGCTTAGTTTTTATTCGAGATAATAATCGAAAAGAGACGAGACTAACCTAAGCTCTCGTTTCTTCTTGTGTACAGTCTTAAACAAAATTTATTTTTATGTTCAATGGTACAATTTATAAAATCAAAAGGAATTCAAGTCAAAATTTATTTTCGTAGGTCTTCTGCGAATCTTATTTGTTATCGTGAACAGTTTTTTTGCTACGATCGTCGAATCGGTTTTAATAATGCTTTTTGTACACGGCTGTTCAAGAGCAAAGAATTGCATTTTTAATTGAGGGGATGAACATTCGTAGCCTTTATCCATCATGCTATCATTTTGTATAAAATATCTTTCTTCAGTTGAAGAATTGATTTGCTAGTTACATTTTGCGATAAAATGATTATTAATTAGTTATTGCAACTATTGACGCGTCTTGTCGGGGTAGAGGGGAGAAGCGTCCCCCTTCTCCACCTTGTTACGTCCATGGATATATCTCATTAACTCTATTATACAGCACTAATCTTACAATTGTTACGTAAAACTGAAAGTACTCTGACATTCAACGTCAGCGAAGAATGTACGCTCGACAAAAAATATAGCATCTATGTAGTACACTACCGTACAAAATTAACACTGTCTGAATAATTGAAGCGATTAATTTATATTTATTGCTGATTTGGTCAAGTGTAACTGATGTTTTAAAAATCAATGAAACGGTCTTATTCTCGATTTATTGTAACCGAGTTATAGCGGTCAATTTAGTTAGATTTTGTAGTATTTGACGAAACGTCGGGTAGGTTATTAGCAGCAATTATAAGGTATATACTTAAAATAAAAACTATAAAATTTGAAGAGCTCTTTTAAATTTAATCTTTTTTTTAAAACGGTTAATTTTGTTTGGATTCGTAACTTACTGGAATTAAATGAAATGAAAAAAACAAATAATTGCGCGACTCGTATAATTTCTTAGAAAATTGAAATAAACAAGTGGTTTTATTTTGACGATATCTTCGCTCAAATGGTAAATCATTTCAGGATTTTGAATGGAGCTTTTTACAAAATTTGGGCTTGTAATATTTTTGTATTTTTTAAGAAATAATGAAGAGTAGGTATAAGGGTTTTAAAAAAATGTTTTAAATCTTCAATTAATTTGAAAGCTTTTCTACTGATCTCAAATTTATACTGGATATGATAAAAACAAATCGATATTTATGAAAAAAAAAATAGGTGTCATTTCCTTATATTTACAAACTATACTAGTGTGGATAATGTTGGTTAAAGTTATTTCACCTTCAGAAAATCTGATCACTTTCATAATTTGTTTATATTTTTGACTTTTTTTTGTATTTTTTTCCCAAGTCAAAGATTTTCGATTAATATTTTTTTTTGTAATATGACTCTTTTGGCTTCATTGCATTAGAAGCCATAGAAAAAAATCAGCAGCGGTTTTAGGATTCATGAGACTATGTAAAAATGTTTGAAAATGCGAGGGGCGACCCTATATACACTCATTTTGGCCCCCGATTTTTATTTGCATGCAAATAATAATAAGATTTTTTTTATAAATGTATTCTTTGATTGATTCTATTTTCTTTTATAAATTATTATAAATTATTAATTAAATTGACAATTATCAGTAGAATAGGTAAACTTTTTAAATCCGTATTAGAAATTAATTAACAGGTTGACAGCCCCACACTAAAAGATAGTGAAAAATCGAGGGGTTTGTGAATACTCCCCAGGTATTTTTTTAAATTAAATGCAATTGGAATGCAATTTCCTTTAGAAATTTTGTTTTCATTTAAAAATAAAAAATAAAATCAAAAACAAGAAGGTATGTCCTTACTTTTATACTTCAATAGTTTTACAATATATATTACAAGTATAATTGTATTTATTGAATTATTATTAATAAAAGAACTAATTTATATTTTTGATATTTATAGAATTTGAGTTTTGCGGGGTTCCTCGGAACCCACTTTAAGAAAAGCTGCTCTAGACACAAGGCTTTATTACCTACTATTAAAACTGTAATTAAAATAGTAAAACAGTATCATAGAAGCTATTAAGAATATTATTACCAGTAATAATTATGAACGGTACTGTATATATGAGTATATTGATTACCTTGCTTTTCATTTTAAGGTACTTCGACATAATGCTGACTTTAGGTGGTGACTTTGCAGACATTTTCATATACACAGATATTAAATATTAATTATAATATCACACAATAACGTTAGTTCAAATCACAGCACTCCGGTATTAATATGTTCCATAAAATTAACTTTTACAGTATTATAGAATTTGTTTTTTTTTAGTTTGTGCACTGTAATAATACACTGACGATTTTTCCCATCGTATGACTACTTTTTTTTATACAATGTGAAATGATGCAGAAAGATTCATTATTAGTTTCAATGTTGTATTTTATCTCTATCTAAATAATATAACTGATAGAGATAATATAGATGAAGAATATTGAATGCAAATATAATTATTGTGTTATCTGACCCCCTTTTTGGCTCAATATTCATTGCTTCCTTTTAATTAATAGTAAAAACTATTAAAAAATTGGTATTCGATACTCGATAGTTGCAGCTAATTACTTTTAAAATTAGATAAAAAACTAAAATATGATAAGCATATATTAAAAAATTAATTAATACAAAATCAATCACCATAAAATTATTTTTACGCTCGTAAAAATTATTGTTTTAAACATTAACTATCTTATCTGTGCAGTAATTCATTAAAAAAGTATTATCTAATTAAAAAAAAAAACGGTAGTTTTATGTTAAATTGGATGAAAAAAATAATTACCTTCCTAATATATTATGTTAAAAAATGCGCATGACATAATTTTTACAACAAACTCTCATTAACGAATGCAAAATAATTACTTAAAATAAATTAACTGCTTTTTGCAAAATAGCAAGGATTTAAAAATAATTAGTTATAACCTTTTTCTTCCATATTTAAAAATAAAACGTAAAAAAATCTATTACTGAAAAGGTGAAATTAAGAAATTATTCCTTTTGAAAATCACCCCTTCCCGACGTACAAAAAAGAATAACCTTAATTAAAGAAAAATGAATATAGAATCAGTGTATCTTATTTATTCTATAGGTATTTTTTTTGAAATAATAACATACGACTTTTTTATCAATGGATGTTGAGAGACAGTAGCTGAATTAATTGTAATTACTGATATAACATGATACATATCATTTTAATTGAAGTCGCAAATATTTTTGGCATTGACTCTCAAACAGCAATTCTGAATGTATATTATGAATATGTATATTTTTAGAAATTGAAACACATGTTTAATTCGACTTTACAAAAACCTATGGAAACGAATACATTATTAAACAGAGTATATTTTATCATCCACATTGCTTTTTGAATGTGAGATTTTGTGATATAAAAAAAATGATACAATTTTAAATTGGAATTATAAATTACAAATTATTTTGTTTACAATAAAAACCACAATATTTTCTATACTGAGAGTTAGTCATATTGAAAACAGAATGATGCATATTAATACAGCTTGGCCAATTAAGTACATCAATAAAATGATGACCATATGCTATTTTTTCAATATATAACTTTCTTTTAATAAAATAACACTCGAAAAAAAAACATACCCATGACATATGATTAACATTTTGCAAGCGTCTATTTACGTAAATAAAATAATAAAAAATTCAAATTGTGCATTAACAAAGACAGGTAAACAGTTTTCGTTATAAATAACCTTACTTTGTATCCGAATTAATTAATTAGCTAAGCAATTCAAAAATGCTAATGAGAATTATCTTTTTAACTCATATGCATTCACGAAAATATATATATATAAATATTTATTTCGTACCATGTTCTTTCGAAATAAGCAATGAACTTATACAGGGCTCTCAAAATTATGGCCTTCGAAACTATTCATTTTACCTGAAGACCAATGATGAAATAATTACATTACTGATAAATAAGACAAAATAAAATTGGTAAATTATGAAACGGTGAAGGGGGAGGGGACCACAAAAAAACAACTTCAAGCAAAGACTTTTCGAATAATGCTTAGCATAAGTGGGAACAGTTAATCGAAAAGTTAACTTCGTTAATCGTTAAAGCGTTAAAATTCCGAAAATTTAACGGAAGTCTCAGTTAACCGAAAATTTAACGAAAGTTAAAGTTAACCGTTAAAAGTTAACCATCCAAAATGTTTTTTTTTGCTATTTCGACAACTTTCTTATGTACTTCTCATCAAACAACCAATGTAACGGACTAAAGTTAACGGAAGTTAACAAAAACGTTAACATTTTTTTAGTTAACTTAAAAGTTAATCCGTTAAGCATTTTGTTAACTTCGTTAATTAACAATTAAAGGATTAACGAGTTAATGCCCACCTATATGATGTTTAGTTTCTCTACTTTAGGGTAACTAGGTACGTTATTCAGGGAAATCAAGCTGCCAAAAAAAATTCCTTATCTTCTTAAATATATAATTGATATTAAAAATACTATTTAAGAATGTTTTTATGAAAGGGTATACATTTTATATCGATATGTGTATCAGTTAAAAATAATTTTGGGTGGTTTGATTTGGACGCATATTGAATGAGAAACATAAATATACATTTTTAATTAGTAATTAAATTTTACTACAGAAATAAATGTAAAAAATACATATTCTATCAACAGGTATTCCAGATAGTTTGGATAGCCTTGTTTTAATGTAGACGGATAATTAAAAACAAACAAAAACATATACTTTTTCCGTGTGTTTGGACGAATAACATTGAATCTGTCAAAATGACTTAATGTTTGTTTACAAATAAATCAGATGAAAAAGTTGAGTTCATGGTTTTATTAATTTTACTTACGGGTAAATTTACTCCTATTTATTGCAGGTGATTATTTTTCTTTGTACAAATTATCCCTAAATAACGAGGTGTGGATGAATTTAATATTATAATTGAATAATTTAAAAAAAATTGTAAAAATTTAATAAATAATCACAGAAGTAAAAAATTAAATTGAAAATTAAAATACAGTTGGCTTAATTTTATTGAACATTATCGATTTTAATCAGTTCATATATGCATTATCACCAAACTATTTATATTTATTTTTAATTATATTTGTTTATCAATTATTAAAATAATACTGTAGCTGATATTAAAGAACCAAAATGTATTTAATAGTTCGATACTTAATAAATAAAAATTTACAAGGGAAATAAAAAAATTGAATCATATGTAATAAAAAAATGATAAAAATGGTCAGAATTCAATATTCCTTAGTAATTCAGTAAAACAATTATTATAACATTTATAACATTATCTAAATAAAAAAAAATATTTTTTTGACTTATAATATGTACACATTTATAAAAAAAAACATTAAAAAAATGCAATTGATATAACTTATAACAAAAATTGACTGAAATTAGTAAATACGCTAGTTTAATATTGAAAAAAAAAAACTTAATATTTTTGTATAGTCCGAAATTTATGAAAGAAATCAAATAAAATTTTGATTGCAAAATATATTCCCAATATAAGAATAGCCAACGTTTAAATTAATTTTATTAACATTTTTTTAAGTTGTAATTATCGAGCTAAAAAATTGCTTAATTGCAATTACTTATAGAATTTTTAATTAGAGCATCATATGCATTCATAAGAAAATTATCACTTGTAACTTGCAACAAAAGTTGCCACTATCGAGCCCTTATTTTAAATAAACACAAAAATTATAATATTCACATTCAAATAAAAAAACACGATAAACAAAACAATACCAGAAAAACAAAAACCGATCTAGATTTTTATACAACCCGAACAAATGTATAAAAAAATAGTAAGAAGACGAGCGACCGAAATGTCGACTAGAACTAATAACAACGCGGTTTGACACTTGTTGGGCCGTGCGTGCGTGGCCCGGCAGCGTGTGGCGGTGCATGTGTTAACAATAACAACACTGCTGGCACTGGCTCTCTCTCGCGTGGTCTATTGCTGACCGCTAGGACGTGACTGAACCAATCACATATCGTTAATATGTTCACCATTCTCAAGCAATTCTCTTCGGTTGGGACCCCGTAACTTCAGATTTTTTTTCGGGAAAAAAATTGTCCATACATACATATCGAGTACATGCTACATACATATTAATTAAGGTATTTAAGGCAGTATTGTTATGTGAACCTAAATTTTAAGATTATTTCAGGGTTTTTTTTTCGTAACAAAATAAAATATAATCTTTTCAGTCTTTTGATATCTTTTTATTCGCATCTTAAATTATACAAAAACAATTTTGTAGTAAATTTTATAATACTGTTTTTTGGGGTCAGACTCGAAAAAAGGTGATTGGGTGGTGGGAAGCACATCTTCACTTGTAGTGATTAGAAATAAAAAAAAAAAATTCAAATATATTTTTATTTTATAGACCTGTCTCCATCGTACTACCTAGAAATAGACATTTATATTGATAAATAACGAAATGGACTTGTAAACATTTTTTTTTAAATAATCGTGTTTTTTATTTTTTTTGTTGAAAATCGAAAAAAAAAAAGAAATTATTAATAAAAATAAATAATTTTAGGTAAAACTATAGCTACTAATGTGCAGAATAACGTGTTTAAATAAAAGCCCGATCGATTGATTGGAATAGTACTTCTGTTTCCCACCAACCGCAATTTTTAAAATTTAAATTCCAGTAATTTAAAGAGTCAAATTTTAATATTAAATTAATTTTTTTTTTAATTTTAACTAGGGTTTATTTTATTATTATATCTCTACATATGATGTGGACCATAGACATAGAGATATAGACAGCGCATTCGTATTTAACATAATGGTGTAATATGGGTGTAACATATGTTCTGTAAGTGAGAGAGAGATGCATGTCGTTTGGAAAATAACATATATGATTTCCAAACATCTTCTGTCTCTCTCATTTGACACGGCTCTTTTTACGAGTCAGATGCGCTGTCCATTTCTTTATGTCTATGATGTGGACATTCTTTTCATAGATACCTAGAGATTTTTTCTTCATTTTCTATGCTCATACCTTGCAATCTTTGTTAAATAAATTCTTTGTAACAAGAAGTTGAAGTCATATTTAATTTTATAAACTTCAGAGATGTTGTGAACGGTAAAATTATTAAATTAGTGTAATTTCATGTCTGCATGAATATATGAGTACATAATAAGTGCATAAAAAGAAGGGATATCCATTACCATATGTCAAAAATTAAAAATTATAGTTGAACTATGAACATATACAGTTTTTGAAGAGTTATAAAAACTTTTTATGCAAAGTTAAAATAAAAGCGACTTAAAAAACTGAAAAGTATAGAATCATTTTTAACAATTTTTGAAGTAGGTTTTCTTTTTTTTATTAAAGAGCTTTTTATTGGCTTGGCACCAACTTAAAAAACTGTTAAATACTATTATATTATGTTTTTAGGGGTTTTCATTTTTTTCCTTCCTCGAAGTCCATCATTTATATCTAATCATTTTTTTAAGTCGGTAATAAATCGAAAAAATACCTATATTTTAACAATATATTAAAAACATGTCTGTAAAACAAGACACAATTTTTATGACTTTCAGATCTTCAATATAACAATTTAACCTAATTTACCCATTACTACATTTTTGGCACTGGTAATATACGTGTATTGCAAATGTTGCAATTGACTTTTCATTTTGTTTTTTACCCCTTCTTTTGTTAAAAAAAAGAAAACGAGTAGAACAACTTTACAAATATGGTACTGACGAATTAGACTTTACTAGATCAATTTCTAAAAAGGGAACTGTAATAATTATTTTACAAAGCTAGTACATAAAATACAATATATTTATTGTAAGAACAAAATACATAATAGCTTACTAACTCTATATTTGTTTCGAGACGAAGACCGACATAAGAGTGGCTACTTTGAACGAGACGTGATCGAGACTATACAGTTTGAATTTTTACGAGAACGAGACCGTCTTACTCTTAATTTTAGACCAGACGAGATCAGATCGAGATTAAATCAACATGATTTATCAATTTTTTTATAATTATAAAAGACGAATTTTACTTAAATTTCGTCGTATGCTACCCTAATATCTGTTAAAAAGTACAATGTAAATATTTTGGGCATTTTGAGCCATTCGTCAATTTACATTCAATGAAATCTATTTTGATAATTTTTGTTTGTTTGTGCAAGTTAACTTAAAATATACGGAACTAATTTTGATGGAATTTTCATTGTATTACAGGGTAGCCAGTATTTCTCTGGAACAAATTTCCCAGACTTTTCCCGTTTTTTCAGGAGAATTTTCACCATTTTCCCCTGTTTTTTGTTTAACATTTAAATAGAAAACTTAAAAAAGGTCACGTTTTCTTTTAAATTTTAATAGATAAATGTTTAAATTTTTGTGAGAATTTGAGTGGTTTTTGTATTTTTATAAGAAATTCCCTGACTTCCAACCAAATTCCCTGACTTTTCCCTGTATAGCAAAATTTTCTGACTTTTCCCGGTTTTCCCGAAACTGGCCACCCTGTATTATTTAAGGTTATAATTTTATGATATCATTACGCTTAACCCTTAGTTGCTCCACCTCTCCAGAATAACATATCTGCCACACTGGAGTCACCTTGTACTCCAGACACTAAAATGCTAACTACTCGTATGCTATTGAATATTTTAATTCAATAAAATTCCTCTAATATCTTGAAACATTGTAAAATTTAAACAGCTTACTTTGAAGTTGAAACAATGTGGGGTGCCTGGTACCCCACAGTGGCAGCTAAGGGTTAACATGGGTTGATGGCAATCGCCGATTTCAAAATACAAGCAGGTGAAACCACGGGGAAAAATAGCTGTCTAGAAGTCAATAATAGTAATAACTAGTAATTTTATTATATAGATTCCCCTGTTCTATTTATAAAAACCATCAATTTTTTGTAACGTTTTAGTTTTCAAAATGCCCACATTATAAAAATATCAAAGCAACCTCCAATAATATAATTAACATATACAATTAAAAAACAAAGTCACGAGGTAACTTTTAATACATTATATTTGTTATAAATGAATAATAATACATATTTTTGTTCAGTGTTTACCATATTAATTGGTATTAGCAATGCAGGCATAGATGAGAGAGAGAGAAAACCAGTTTACTAGTACGATACATTTTACTTTTACACGGCCAAGTTCTTGTGTAGTTGTTATTAATAAACTATTGTACAACAAGTATTCATATAATAGATACCTGACGACAACTTTTACCATTATGGTTCACATTCATTTGCATCGTTAAGTTTATAAAATATGTGATGCTGACGGTTATCACAATTTTATTTATATGCAATGAATTTTTGCATAACATAACTTATAGCGGCTTCACCCGCGTCGTTTTCATTTTTATGAACATTTATATAATTTATAAAATCTAAATCTAATATAACTTGTACTGTTAATCTGAAACAATTTTTTAGCTCTATTAAGGTTAAACTTTGAAATATTACGATACAAGTGTGTTTTTATTTTAATAGAATCAAAAAGAAGACACCCTTAAATTTTCAAATTTAGATTTGAAGTGATCTTGATAGATCTGCATTTTGAGACAAAATCATATTTGATCATTGGTTTTTTGATCTGTGGAGACCTGCAAAGATCTACAACGATCTACAAAGAGCTCTGAAGATCATTGTAACGTTGAAAATTCATGAATTTTCAATGTTTCAATCTCTATCACGATCTACAATGATCTTTTGAGATCTTTACAGGTCTCCACAGATCAGAAACCAATGAAAAAATATGAAGTCTCAAAATGCAGATTCGTAAGAGAATATATTATGGTATGTTCAAAATATATGTATGTACCTACAAGTGTTTTTAATACCCCAATGCGCCCCACTTATAAATCACATGTACTGTTAATCAAATTTGACCTTTTTGAAAGATGTTTTTGGGATTTAATAAGTAATTTTAGTAAATTCGAATATGAAAATTTCAATAGTGGTTTTATTTAATTTTTCTATTCAGTAAAATTTTTGAAAAAAAAAATACAAAATACACATGTCAATTAGAATACCTAAATTAAATGTTAAAAATGCAAGTAATAACATTTCTAACACAAATAAATATTTACTTAGGATTATTTATAAAATAATTTCAAAGTTAAAAATAGACGTGAAACAATTATAGTATATCCAATAATACCGATATTGTTTAATTCATCAATCGTAAATATTTTGTTTGTTAAGAATTCAATTATACAAAGTTAATTCCCCTTGTGGTTTAAGTTTTTTATTAAAATAATGAAACTAAATTTATATACTTCACTGATTCGTTGTAATTTCGTGTATTATATTTTTAAACGAGGTAAAAAATGCAATACGATATTTATATTTTTATATGCCACGTGAAATTGCAAAATAAATGCAATAAATTTCAAACGACCTTTTAAATGAAATTTGTCAACTTTCTTCTTTAAAAAAATCTTCACAGTTCAAGGACTTGGTGAACAAAGTGATCACTTAAAATAACATTATTCTTAATTAGTCGCAAAAAGAATGTTTGTATTACAGTAAATAAATAACACCTTATACTTTATACAGTGGAAACTCGTTAGTACGTTTTAGATGGAACTTGGGGTAAAACACGTACTAACAGGGCCGTCTTTAACCTATTGGAGGCCCTGGGTACATTAGGATAATGGGCCCCCCATGACCTTGACAGAGCTAAAGAAGTTTTCACTTCAAAAATTAAGTACATGAAAAACTAGTCCACTGATGTTTTTTTTTAAAACAGCGTAGGTAATTAGTATACCATTAAATTGTATTTTTATATATTTAAATTTATCCTAAACATGCTGAAATCGGAAAGCCTGATTTTCGGGCTAGAGTAGAGGAGCTTCGCGCATGGAAAAGTTTATAAGAAAGTAGGTATTGTAGTCAGTCATTAATGTCATTATCGTTTGATTTTTTCGAAATAAATATGTTTTTCGGTAATAAATATCGGTTATTGTTTGGTGACATGGGGGCCCCTATCGATCACGGGGCCCTGGGCACGTGCTCAGAGTGCCCAGTGGGAAAGAGGGGCCTGCGTATTAACGAGAAAACATACTAACAAAATATTTTAACATAGGGATTTGAATGCCGGGCCCTAAAAATAAAAACTATATTTCTAACTATCAATATTAGGTACTTCAGACACGATCTATTTACACTCAAACCTCTAAACAACGTTCTTCCTATTAACGTCCGCTTCAAGAAACGAATGGCCAACCGCTCCATGTAACGACATTCCCCTATCTCTACCACAATACTACCGTGACCGCTATATTTCTGCGCGAAATATAAATTCACCAATTAACGTTAAAGTCGGCACTGTGGTGGGGACACATCTAACCGACGTTGTTAGGAGGTTTTGAATTACCGATGCTTACGTTATTTAGAGGTTTAAGTGTAGTTACATAAAAAAAGAATATTGTTTTAATTTTCTCTTCATCACACTTCTCTATTGCTTCATATTATATTAAATTTCATAATAAAATAAATAAAAAAATTAAAAATTCTAACACGGATGCGGGACCCCTTTCCATTGCAAGCGCCAGGTCCGATAATCTTTTAAGTCCGCCACTGATGATAATAATAAATATTGCAATGGACAATTAGAGTCAATATTAGATGTTTCCGTTGGAGGAAAACAGAGCATTGCAATGAAAAACACATTAAAAACAATTTTAAATGTGGGGGGACGCTAATGATCAATACACAGTCATTATATTTGTAATTATTTAATTAACGAAACCATATATTATTATTGTTGATATTTTTTTAGTATTATATCCAAATGATGGTGAAACTTCTTAAACCGACCACTTCTACACGCCCTCATTCTTAAAAGACCAGTATTTGATGACACCATTCATGTTTAAAAAATACCACTTTCCAGCGACCTTTTTAGTACCCATAGCTGGTCGGTTTGAAAATGTAAATAATATTTTATTTTTATTTTTGAATGTGTATTTCTTTTGATTCAATGATTTAATTTTTGCTAAATCAAAAATACATTATGCAAACGCAAAAAAAAATAAATTATTGTAATTGTATTTTTAACAATGGACAAAAACAAAATTTTAATTTTAAATTTCACACAAATAAAAAACGTAGTCTGTTTTTTATGAACACTTATGACAGCGCCATAACTACCACCGTGGCAACAGGGGTAATGCCCCGAGCCCCCACAGCAGAGTAAAAAAGATTACAATTACACTCAAATCTCTAAACAACGACCGTCCTATTAACGTACGCTCCGAGAAACGATTGGCCAACCGCTCCATGTAACGACCTTCCCCTATCCCTATCACAATACTACCGTGACTGCTATATTTCTGCGCGAAATTTAAATTCACCAATTAACGTTAAAGTCGGCACGATGGTGGGTGCCCCTTTAGTCTACGTTATTAGGAGATTTTGAATTACCGATGCCTACGTTGTTCGGAGCGACGAGCGTAATAAGATGTAAAAATATTTACGTTTCAACGAAAAAAAAGAAGGTCTATAGTTTTTATTTAGGGGGGGGGGGGGGTTACTTATATATAATAAAAGGATGACACTAATAAAATTCCAAAGTTTGGACTGTACATTGATGAGCTAGTGAATGAATGAGGTCAAATTCTTTGGAACAATTTTTTACACCTATAATATTATTGAACTTGAAAATATATCGAAACACGTGCACGGAGAAAAATATTTAATAAAAAGTACTCAATTTTTAAAGAAATATCTTGAAACGGTGCAAAATATTGTAATTCTTGCTAGGCCACGTGTTACTAAAGTTATAATACGAATAGTAATTTTTTCGTGCAAGATCGAAATCTATATTAATGTTATAGTTTAATTTGTTACGCCAATAAAAGATATACTATTGATATAATTTATTTTACAAAATCATAGTATTTATTGTATTGTCTTTTCATATTTTTTTAAGTATCGTATAGAAAAATTTACTAACTATTGAAATGAAATAATTTGTATATCACTTAACAAATAATTCAACTTAAGAATAATTAGTTTAGTATATCATTTAAACTAAAATTGCACCTTAACCACAAAAGTTATGTCACTCGACACGTGTTTCGACTTCACAAGAAGTCCTCATCAGGAGCCTAACGATTCCAGGGATCCTGGGACTTCTTGTGAAGTCGAAACACGTGTCGAGTGACATAACTTTTGTGGTTAAGGTGCAATTTTAGTTTAAGTGACTAAGAAACCACCGTTTCTCCGTTTTTCAAGCAATGAGTAAATCATGTAAATGATATTTTTGAATTATAGTAAAAATTGCGTATATAATAAAAATTACAATGGAGATTGTAGAAGTTACTCAATTGACAGTACATGTTAAAATTGATAATATTTTTGATACAAATATAAATTTTTAATCGGCAACTGTAATTTTTATTAAAAAATTGACTCAATTTTTGTATTTGTATCTGATGGTCCTATTTAAACCCTTCAACTTTTGTCCGTATTTTTTTCCTCTACATATGTAGTTCTGCTTTTTTAAAAAAATATTAGTATAGTGAGATTAAAAAGGATCAGCCTGTATAATATATAATAATAATTATATACATACTTCGATATACAAACGCAATCGGAATAAAACCCGGAACAAATTATTTCATGTCTTGTAATGTTTTACAAAACGTCGACCACAAAAAAATAAGCCCATAATAAATAATTACCATCCAGTTTAAAATATGAAGAACCGAAATTCAAACTTAAAAACACATTTATCTACCAGGTGAAACAATACCTATAAAAACGCACATTTTATTTGTTTGTTGATTTATCAGAAGATATTACACATAGTTCATTAATTTCAACAAGGACACATACAATCGTCGATATCAGTTTTTTTAATTTCTTAATGTTACGATCTATAAACAAATTTAACATTTAAACTGTGTTTCGATCGTTTTTGGAGCGTAGAAAAACCTGTTATTCAAAAATAACAATTTTTGTTTTTACCCGGTTTTTATTATTTTTTATTACACATACAAATATACTTCACATGCATACCTACCTATGATTTTTTGAACATTGTAAACGAATAGCCAGATTAATTATATATTAAACAAACGAAAATTTGTTCCTCCATATCGTATTCGAAATATATTTCAGTTCAAATAAGTGAAATATTTATTATTTTTGTTGAAGAAACAAATTATACAATAAGTATTCGACAAAAAGCCCAAATTATAGAAAACTGACAGATTTCTGAAACTTTTGACTTGTATAAAGAAATATTTCAGGTTTCTTCAGAGATTTACAAAAGTTTTCGCCAATATTTGCAAAAATATCGATTTAATGAAAATACGTTTAGTAGCAAATTAAAATTAAAAAAATTAATAGATAAAAAAATTATTAGCAAAAAAGATCTTAGATATTTTTTTCAGAGAATTACAAGAATCAAACGTTTCGGAATACATATGAATAAAAAAACACGCAGTCATTAGAACATTCAATATATTCATTCATTCACCCAAGGAAACTTATAGTTCCACGAAAAAAATGTATACAATCTTTTTTGGTAAGAACTAGCAGGAAAACCTCGCGGGGTGTAAAAATCCCCCCCCCCCCCCTTCATATTGGAGCCAATATATTTACAATTCTAGATTGTAAATATATTCTAGATTTACAATTCTAGATTGTAAATATATTCTAGATTTACAATTCTAGATTGTAAATATATTCTAGATTTACAATTCTAGATTGTAAATATATTCCAGATTTACAATTCTAGATTGTAAATATATTCTAGATTTACAATTCTAGATTGTAAATATATTCTAGATTTACAATTCTAGATTGTAAATATATTCTAGATTTACAATTCTAGATTGTAAATATATTCTAGATTGTAAATATATTCTAGATTTACAATTCTAGATTGTAAATATATTCTAGATTTACAATTCTAGATTGTAAATATATTCTAGATTTACAATTCTAGATTGTAAATATATTCTAGATTTACAATTCTAGATTGTAAATATATTCTAGATTTACAATTCTAGATTAACCAGGAGGGGGAGGGGACAGTAATATGAAAAAAAATAATTTCAAAATAATCGGCAAATATTACAAAATTACGGTCTGACAAAAAAAAATCCTGGGTACGCTACTGTACTATTGTGCCCCTAGTTAGTTTTTAAGATACATGAGAAAACCTGATTTGGGTTATCTTTTATACGGAGACCTGAAATATCAATATAACTTTTAAAAAAATGCAGGCTGTCGCAGCCAATGAATTAAAATCTAGCACGGCTGGGCTATTATAATTATTTAATTATGAAATAATTACGTGAAATAGTTTTCCCAAATCCTGAAAATATTATATAATATTATACCTATATTAAATTATTTATATCATGTTTTATATTAATTGTTTATATAGGTGCAGTGTTTACAATAAGCTACTTGTGCAAAAACAAAATAAAAAGGAAATAAAAGACATAAGAGGCTACATATATATTTATAAATATATACTTTGAAACCAAAAAGTAAATTTTGATCTATATTATTCAGTCATTAATAAGCTCTTTCGAAAACTATTTTCTAAATTTAAATGTCTTGTTTATTTTATGTACAGTTTAGTAAATGTAATTCAAGTTATGTAAAGTAGTATGTAAATAAATTGATAGTTAAAAAAAAAGATCAAATTTTATATTCGTATGAAAATTGAATTTCTAAAATCAATTAGAGCTTTTTGTTTAGATAAAAATTTAAAACTGTTTTTACAAGTCGTGTCTTTTCTGATCAATATTAAATCACAAATTGCAGCTAAAATTTTAATTTGATGTACAATAAAATGTAGATTATAAAAATTATTACTATAAAGACACAACAAATATTTCTCGGAAGTAAAAGATTTATTAATACATACAGAACTGCAGTGTTGATATTAAAATAAAATGTCAAAATTCACCTGAAACTATAAATCTGATTCTTAAAATCAGAATAGAATTGGTACAAATAAAAGTTACCAGAAATTTAAACAGTTGGCTTCATTAAAATTAAACAGTGACTGAAAGTTATTAGTTCCAACAAAACGATTTTTATAGATTTAAAAATATGTATATTGTATTTTGGAGTAGTAAAGATTGTCATTAAAAAATTCTGAACTTTCCCCCCTTTCATGAAATCAATTTTTGCTGATTTCTCGATTTTCTTTTAACTTCAGACTTCAAAATTCAAATAATTAAAAAAAAATTGAGTGTCAAGTGACTTTTGAACCATATTGTATTTGCTTAGGTCACTACAGTTCTGTATACATAAACAATTGATCAACTTTGAAATAATTTAAATCGCTGTCGACATTGTAAAAACCAATTCATCATGATGTTGTTTATATCTGACCATGTGAAGTGTATTTGTCGTGAGACACAAGAGTGGTAGCGCGAAGGGTGCTACATAACACATACAACACACAGAGACGCTACTACGGACACCCTAAGGGCCTAACAGCTGAACGCACCTCGTCCATCGTGTCTGACGAACCTGTCTGCGTCTTCAGTATTGAGTAGAGCTTAACGTAAGGCGCCTTGATCAGCTGAACCCCGCACAAACAAAACACACCACTTAAAATGTTAGCCAGGTATACACTTTACACTTAAATAATGGGATAATGTGTTACTTTACAAGCTGAAGTAATTCTTATGTAATAACAAAAATAAATTATGTAAAAACATTTTCAGAAAATATGTATATGATTTAAATTTAGTTATACTTATCAGTACAATAAACTCACAAAATAACTCACGGTAAAATTATATCATTACTTTTATCACATTAATATTGGATTTAATAAAAAACAGGTTTTTAGAAAAATATTTTTTTCTTTGTATATCGAGCAAATGATGGAATGTATGGAAAATTGCTAATATTATTTAAATAAATTCAAAAGTAATCAAAGGTACTAAGTAAACGTATTTTTACCACCTTATTGAATTAATTGTTGCCTAAAAATAATTAATAATTTCTTATCGAGAAATTAAAAATTACACTGATTTTGGATATTTTTTGTATCCTAATGTCCGGTATTATAAACGACCTAGCAAATTTGCAAGCTAGCAAACACTCTCAAACGAGATACCAAACTTATATGACAGTTCTGTTGATGACTTTGACAGATTTCGCGCAAGCGTTGTATGTTAAAACCAACGGTATAAAAACAGTTGTGCTATTATGAAAATTATTTTATACGGTCAGAGTCGCCAACTTACAATAAGTGTCACTGCTCTAAATTCCATAACTAATCCATAGATACTATAACAGTGCTTGCAAGCTAACAAATTTTGCTAGGTCGTTTATAATACCGGACATAAGTATAGTAATAATAAAAACTGCACTGTAGTAAATAGAGTACTAATAAAGAGTAAAAGTAAAAATACGGCTTTATTAGTGTTTTTAAAACAACACTTTTGGCATTATTTCAAATATTTTGTTTAAAAGTATTTTTAAATGGCTTTTATAAAAGAAAGTTTTTTATTTATATAACTTGGAACTAAAAATAATTATATTACTCACTTAAAAATTTTGTTTAGAAAAAAATGTAAACTTTGTGAAAATAAAATAAAATTTTAGTAACGGTTTTAATTTTTATAAGTCTATTGTACTTATAAATATTTGTTTCACATAATAAAGTAATTAAATATACAAAAGAATGTACATTTTAATACGGTTTTTAAATTATTTTTATATCCCATTATTTCATTACAATCAAACATTCACCAGTTAGAAATAATTACAACAATAATTTATATAAAACCTTACCTCCCAGCTTTCTCTTGTCAATTCACTGACATCCTGGTCGAGACCGCCCGAATGAGAAGCAGAATCACGTCTGCCTGTTGGGCTGTCATCTTCCCACAGCTCTGTGTCAGATTCTACGGGTTCAAACCCGCGGGCGCGAACTTCCTCTTCGTTGAATTCTCCATATCGTTGTGGGACCCACAGTTGAAGGAATCGGTAAAGATCATCAACTCTGAAATAATATAGCATATTGAAAATCAACTCATTTACATGTTTTATTACTCCGTGGATCTCAATTTAAGAACCACTGGAATACATTAGATAATAATTAATAAATAATTACAATATTAAAAGAAGTTACCTGTTTCGTGGCACACTGAACCAATACTCTGGTCGCATTTTCTTCTTTCCGTATGACATTAACGGTGTGGATCGTGGGATAGGTCTGTTTGTTGGTTTACCCATCCGTAACCGTAGATACAGTGGTGGATCTTCACATGAACGGGCTGGCCGTGGGATAAGCTCTGTAAGAAGTAGAAGTAGAGGAGATTATGAATGTATATTAATACGTAAAAAAGCAGAAGAAATTTTAAAGTTAAAAATATTGAGAGTGTTACAAACCATAACAAAATAAGTGTTTTATGAATTGAAAAGTCAAACGTACACACCCACACACATGGAAAAAAAACATGCAAACTGTGTATTATAATATTTTAAATAAAATTTGATATTAATTGTGGATTTAAATAATTGAGTATTGCATGTGTAGTATAAATTTCAATGGAATATTGATAATTTATTAATACATTCACTGCCAAATGCATACATTTAAAAAAATACCGATAGTGCTAATGTTACATAAAGTTTACATTCCGTATAAAAAATTCATTTGATTTTAGTTAGCATTAATTTAAAACAAAAAATTCAAAATGCTTTTTAATAAAAATAAATAATATATGCAAGCATGTGGATACAGATTAAATTAAAATAATTAATATTCAAGACTTGATATGCTAAAAACGGGATTTTAAGCAGTCAGTACGGTTGATTTTAATGGCAGCAAATGTGTTAAAACTTGAAATATATATATAAATAAATTTGGGCTTGATTTATTTTTCAAACATGCTATAAAATAATATCCAACCCAAAAAATAAATTAAATTACTTTAAGCAGGTGAAATCAAAAATCTCAACCAAACTATAATCTGAAATAAGTCTCAAAACACAACAAACGCTCAAATAAGAAAATCGTAAACAAAAAAATGAACAGCATTCGTAGATGCATAAAGACGGACATGTACTGAATTGTGGAGAAGATTCTCACCCAAGAATCAGCGCAATAAGAGTCGTAAAATAGAGAAAAGTAGTTAATATTAGCATAAACGACCGAGATTGAAGAGAACAACAACTACAAACACAAGAATGTCAATTCAACCTACCGAGCTTATCGAGCAGCGGAAAATGTGGTGCTTTCACTTCAACAATAAGTTCCAAATAAGTTAGTTACATTCAATACACAAACAATTGCTATTTTTGAAATCGTTTATGCATTTTTCAAACTACATATTTGTCATACATATTTATTTAATAAAAATATTGACAAAATGCATATAAAACCATTTCAGAAATTTAATTTTGTATTAAATTGGTAAATATTGATATTGCATTTAAGAAATAACTATTGTATTTCCGATTAAATCAAATGTGCCAATTAAAGAGAATTTTTGCATGGGTAGTTTTTGATAGAAGAAAAGTAAGCATTGTTGAAAATTATGCTAAATATTATAAACATTTTGTAAGTACTATAAATTAAAAATAATCACAATTAGCTAATTACCCATTTCCAAACTATGATTAATGCGAATTCAAAACATAGTTATAGTTAGTAAACAGATAATTTTTTATTTTTACTTTATGCAACCTACTATTAGCCATAAAGTGATTAAATATGTAATCACAAAACTATAAAGATAACAATATGGTTATTTTAAAGCATGATATCTTACTCTTATTAAAACATTATTTTATTTTATATATCTAACACGATGTAGACAAATTTATATGTTCAAAATATCATTAATATTAAACAAGCTTACATTTCAGACAAGGCAATTTAAAATTCTAATTTAAGCGTTAGGAGTGCAGCTATTTCTATCAAAAAATTGAGCATAAAACAATAATTCTTCACTAGACTTGTGTGTAACCATTATTTAAAATACAAGATGTCAAAAAAACTAAACATATCCTTGTACATAATGTGTGACAAACAGAGCTAACACTACATCATTTATTAAAGCGGTGTATTTCTATATGCCAAAAGCGTCCATCTAAATGTACATCTAACAGCTATCTATACATCTATTCTGTAAAACTCATGTTGATTCTATGTTTGTATCGATTATGTAAACATCTCAATTTGAATTTTGTTAATTTTATTTAATCACAGTTTATTTTGAAATATTTTTTAATCTTTAATGAGGTAGGCTTCAACCTTTGAAGAGAATGTAGTCAGAGGGGATTTTCTACGATAAAGTAAGTTATTTTATACCATTACCAACTATTTATTTTTCAATTAAAACTTGTATATAAATATAATTTTCCGTTTGATATATGGGTTTCAAAACATTTTATGTAATTTTTTATTTAGCACTGAAATTGCGGCAATAGTGCAAACGGCTTCATTAATAGTTGCAAACACATTAACATTTTACATGTTCAAACGATGTGACATTACCACAGTTCTTAGTTAAACTTCTAAAACCATTGATTTACCTAAAGTTTTTAATTAGTATTTTTGAAACAGGACAGAGGAAAATTTTAATTTTTTGTGTAATAATTCCTTCTAGTTTTAAATACAATAATAGTGTTATCCCTTTATATATTGTCATAATAGTCTATGTTAAAGTATTCAATTTTTATCTTTAATTACTTAAGAATAGTACAGAAAAAAAATTTACAAGGAATCTCGAATATCCTGTATAATTTGAGATCGATTGAACTACTTTGTTTTCGATAGTCAACCGTCTAAAACACTATTATTGTATTATTTTTAATTGCTATATTAAATAGTTGAGTATTTTTTGGACATCTTGTAAGTGTAAAAACCATTTTAACCACACTATTGTTTCCTCAATACACACAATGTTAGTTTTACCTGTTTCAGTTTTAAAAGGTATATATGGTCAAAACCGAGTTAAGAGCCAAGAGAACGGGATCTTAAATATTATAATGATATTACCATTTTAAATACATTTTTTTAATATTAAATACTGTTAAATATTTCTTTAGCTTTCGTGTTTTGAACAGATTTATTTCTTAATAAAAAGTAGTTAAAAAAACACTGTTTTGATTTTTAATAAGTAAAGAATATGGGGAAACTTCTCTAAAAAATGGTTACTTATGAAAGTGGTTTTCTTGTAGACAATTACAGTAGAACCTCGTTAGTACGTTTTTAATAAAAATATTTTATTTATAATTATTTAAAATATTTTGTTAGTACCTATGTATTTCTTATTTGTAGGTTCAACATTTTTATCTCCTGGTGCAAATTATTCACAATAGTACGTTTTTCCCTGACTATAACTGAAATTTTCATCAATTTATCTTGCAAATTACAGGTGCACTAATTTGTGAATTATGTTCTATTCATTCTTTTGTAACTCGATCAACTTTATGACGTGTAGGTTGCTTGATTTCAATTAATTATTGTTACAATCACAATTATTGTGTTAGATGCAACAATTACACTTTTGTATAACTTAACAATTATTTATTAAATATTAAAATGTATCAACGAGGTTCTACTGTAAACGAAAAAAACATAGGATAAGTAGTTGACTTGAGAAGTTTCACTATAGCCAGTTTAAACTTTTAAATATGCCAAAACATGAAATTTTCAGCAACTATCACCCAGTCAATATTAGATATTAATACATGCTTTGAGAGTTAACTTCAATAAAAATCAGCACTTTCATTTTTTCAATACAACGTATTGTTTTATATTGTATCTGTGTGTTCATGCTCTATACTCTATAAAATAAGTACATATAGATGAATTTACTTACTATCAAAAGATACGAATAGTTCTGGCATATCTTCGACGGACACCATTGACCGATAGTCAAGCCGAGGTGGTGGTGGTTTAGAAACTCTGTCGTTCGACCCGTTAGTGCTTTGCTTGATAAATGCACCGACTGAAGAACGCCTGGTAAAAATAAAATACAAAATATAAAATGTACAATTTGTCTATAAGTAATGATAAATTGATATGCACATATAATCGTAAAAAATTGTATATGATTTTCTTTCTTATAAATAAGTTTTGTTAGTATCAATTTATCATATTTTTGTTATTACACAGTTACAGATTTCTAATGAAGTATTATAAACTAGAATAACTACTTTGTGCGATATATTTTACTTCGATTACCTTTTTATCCGTATAAGATATTGAAAAAGGTAATGCAAGTATGTGTTTTATTATTTTTACATAATACAATGTTTTATATATTATTAAATTGTATTATATAATAGTAATATGATGTGCAGACAAATATAACATAAAAAATGAATGAAATGAAAAAGTGAGTGATATTGCAAATGGTTTAGACAGTTCACATATAAATAATTATTATTAAAAAAATAAAATAAACATGATACTAAAATTTTGTTTTTATTGAAAACTATTTAAAAATCTTATAAGAAAGTATAATATAGTTTAAACATTGATTATTCTATTAATAAATTAAATCAATGAACCATTCAAAAGCTTTACTTTTTGTTAATTTTCTTATATTTCAATTTCTAGTAATTTTGGCTTCTGAATAGTTCAAATAAACAAAAAACAGAAACACAATTAACACTTTGAATAAAAGCTGTGTGTTCAATCAAAAAATTAAAACAGTGACAAAGAAAATCAAGGCTGAAGAGCAAGAAATAACTTACACCCAATTACAACAATATAAATCAAAATTAAAATTCGTGGTATCACATTGATAAACAACGCAAACACATCTGACACAACGTCGAACCGTGGCCACTTACCCTGCATGCCAGTCGAGGGGGGCCTCGTGGTGCGACGGGCCTGAAATGCCTGCACTCGGTGGCCCCCCACTCCCACCAGACTCCTCTGATGGTGTTTTGCTCAGGAACAGACCGGTACCGAACTCAACCAAGTTTATTGGTGAGCTGTCGTTGTTAATGTTAAGCGTAATGGGGATAAACCAATTGTTAGTGGTCGTATGATGAATATGTTTAATGTTGTTTAAGAAATTAAAACTCAGTTAATGATCGAGTAGTTAGTATGTATTATGATTTCAGTATGTATGCCTTTATCGGAGCTGCGTTAAATGATTAAAGCTAATATTTATGATGCTCAATAAAATATTTAATGATCGGTAAACATAAGTTTTTATAACCTAACCAAGTAATACTTAATGTTAATCAACAATTAACTTTTACAGTGCAAATAGGCAAGAATTACTTAATAAAAAAATGGTTAGCAATAACTTGAACTTTTATCTTATACAGATATATTTTTTATTTAATAATTGTACAAATATTAGCCTTAGTTTTTTTAAAAACATTAGTTCAATGTCAAAATAAAGAAAAAAGATTTCATGATTTATAATAAATATAAATTTGTTTTTCAATAGTAAGAATTTTAAGATAATTATTAACTAAATAATTTAGAAATGCCAGGCTATACATCCGTTTATTAAAATTACTAATAAAACATAATTATAATCAATGAACTAATGTTTAATGTTAGTTATTACTTAAAAAGCTGTAAATTTAATAATACTATTATACGTATAAATCATGTACGAACCTTGAGAATACTTTTGAAAACACTGATGTATGATGAGCATCTGCAGACTGTGGGAGACTTGGTGGTTTATTTTCTTCTTCACCGCCTGTCAATGTCTCCATCCAAGCAAGTGGATATGATAATCGTTTTAACATCTGAAATAAAAAATTATTACATTTACATTTAACTCTTTTTAAATAACCTTATAATAATAATAATAATTCTAATCCATTTCATGGTTTAAAATATGTTAAAATTTATTTAAAATTAACTAATAATTACTTTATTTTTTCTTGTTTCTTGTTTATCTGGATCCTCCTTATCATTTTTTATATCGCTAGATGTAGAAGAATCTGGTTCGTTGTTTGAATCAAGACTAAATGATACCGAAGCTGCTTTTTTACGTCCCGGGGAATCTGTTTCGATTTGTAAACTGTTCGATACCAACGGTGCAATCGTTATTGGTGGCACCCAATCAGATGACAGTACAATGTCTGCATCACTGTATACCTACAAAATATTAAATTTTAAAACTTATTCAAATAAATAATTAGTAATATGATTTTGAGAATCTTGATGTTTTGGATTGCACCCTTTCCCTCACGTGAAGATTTATGGATCCCCCCTTAGATTTTGGCTTCTAAATCAGACTTCAAGTGTAGGTACATATAAATTAATGCATAGTGAGAAATGTTTACAGAAATTAAGAAAGGATGTTTGTGATTGGCTGAATAATCATGTCCTATGGAGATAAAAATGTAATGTCACATGGGGAAGAACATGTTAAGGAAGACTACATCATTTTAATAATAGACATGTATAGAAAAACAAAATACATGCAATGTACACAGAGTACAAAATTTAATTACATAAAAAAATAAAACAAGTGGTTTCACTAATTAAAATACAATGTTTATAAAAATAAAATTACACAAATAAACATATAACTAACCGAATCATCAGTGACTGAAGATCCCTGGATGACAAATAAAAATGAATAGAAAATAGAAGATTATTAATTGATTAAAAACAAATGATCTCTAACACTTATAAACAAATTATAAATAAATAGAAGTAATTGTTAACTACAAAACACATCAGATTATATTATTATCTAGTTAATAAAAAAGAGGAAATACATTTAATTTAATAAGTTAAATGTAAAGTCAGCAAGAAGAAAAGTTTTGTTTTGGTGTTCGGTTTCAATCTTGTTCGATTTTGGTTTATAAATGAAATGTATCATTTTATGGTTCTCTGTACATTTGTAAAAATGTTGTATAATATTGAATTAGAGCTGGATAGATAATAGAGATAATAAATTAAAGGCTGATTATATTTAGTACTATCTATAGTATCTTCTTAGATAAAACTTATAATAACTTATAAATAATTACAGTCCAATTTTTCCAAATCGATTAGCTATAGATATTCAAAATATCTATTAAAAAAAATATCAATGATTTTATCAAATATTGGTTGCTTAAAGAAGGAGTTCTGTAGGAAAAGTTGTCAGTTTGAAATTTTTTTACTGTACCTATATATCTATTTATTTTCTTCAAGATATATTTGTTAATAAATTATAAAACAATTACCAGCAGTGTAAAAATAAACAAACCTTTTTTGTTGGCATAGCTTGCACAATCGGAATTGGAATATTCGGATCTCTGATATCAATTCCTGAATCGTGACAGCTGAGTTTAACGAGGCCTGGATCAGGTTCAACCGGAGCAAGAGCCGGGCTACTACTGGGTTGAGGTTCCTCATGCTCATGAGGTGTTTCTTCTATTGACCTGTCTTTACTAGGGATTGCCCAGTGGTGATCTAACATTGAACGCCGTCTTTCTTCCAATGTACGTGAAGACTGTGTATTCTAAAACATTCATTCATTTATCAAAACTGAAAACAAATACTTTTACATGACATTAAAAAGTAAATAATCCTTACCGTAACTGATCCGGATGCGCCCCCTTCACTCTCTGTACTGTCTCCTTGTTGCAGATTAGTGGGTGTGACAAGATCACGTTCGAATGCTTTAGGGAAAGCGTCTCCCCCTCGCTCAGCGCATGAACAAACACTGTCAGCATCGTCACCACCGATAGTGCCTCCTCCCAACTCAGAAAAGGTGTCGTCTTTGACCAGCAAAGATGAATCAGCAGGCGAACATTTACCGCACGATTTATTCATATAATAGATATCAGCTTTCGGTTCTGTTTTACTGTAATGTAAGCAATTATTAATTAATTCATTTGGACTGTTTAGAAACCAAAACAACGATAAAATTATAGAAAATAAAATAAGTTTTTAAGTTGGCTAAAAATCTAAGTACAAAATGAATTAATGAAACATTAAAAACGTTGTGATTAATAGTTTTATAATTGTTAAGAACATACCTGTGCTCAGTATTGCCAACACGCATATGGGCAATATCATAATATATGGCAGCATTTACAACAAACTCCATAGGAGCAATAACACCATAACTCTCGGGACCATGTTCAATGACTAACGGATCGGATACATTAGGATCAAACATAACAGCATTTGGAGTCACTAACAATACTCCGCCAACGACACCCTGAAAATAAGCATTACAAAATTATTTTTTATGTCTGTGGTTTGCATTTATTTTATACCCACTACAAAAATAAAAAAAACATATCTTTAGTTTAAAAAAGCACATAAAAAATAAATTGTGAGGTTAGGTATTTATAAACCAGAATAATATACATATTGCACTATACGCTTTAGTATTATTTTTCATTGTGGGTTAGTGAAGGATTAAGTGAATTTGAAATATAATAATGGTAAAAGTTACGCAGAAGAAAAAGCTTAAAAATTAGTTTTATTTTTGCGGTGGGTGTATATTTATCATGCGTTATTTAGATGTCAAATTAATTAACTCCAAAATCATGTATTAAATACAAATTCTACATTTTTGTACCCTTAAAATGTACTATTTTTGATTAAAATACGATTTTAAGTATTTAAATAATATTTTTTCATTGGGGGACGTAGTTTGGTTTAAATTTTGTTCTTTTGTAAAATTTACTTCAAATTGATGGGGCGTGTGTGTTGTCACCATCCATGAATGCCATAACTTTGAGAAACACTGAAATAAATCATTACAGAAAATAAACATTTAAATTAAATATTAATAAAATAACTTAAAAAAAAGTTGTGCATTCAAATTTAGTCGCCTCACAAACAGTATTTTGTGTATGTGTGACAGCTAGATTTAAATGCATTTTAAATATTTTTCTTACAGAAATAAAAGAGAAAAACTGATTAAAACTTTACCTGTTGTAATAAACATAAATTAAAATATTTGTATAAAATATTTCGATTAATATTTTATATGAATTGTAAATAAGGTTAACTATATTTACCTGTCCATCAGTGATGTGCCTAACATTGATTTTCAAGAAACGTTCCTTGAATGCAGCTTCATCTTCTGGATCAACAGGAGTGACTGAAGAAGCACCCCCAACTGGGGTCCTGACTCGCTCAATGTGTCCAGGCTTCGGGCTAACTGGCCGTAAACTGTCGAGTAGTTCTAAAATCACACGTTAATTGTACATAGACATAAAAAAATATATAAACTATAAATATATATACCACTTTTACAGATTTGTATATAATTATTAAAAATAACCGTATTTATATCATCTATAATATCGATTGACATTTTGTTATAGTGATACGCGGTACATTACGCTCTATAATTAGAATACTATTGATAATTTTTATTACAAAACTGTGATTATACAGTACTGAATTTGAGATATGATAAGATATTAATTGTATACATACTTATATTTTCATACAAAGTAGTCATTTTTTTAAATTTAAATACATACTTTAGATATTTTTATATTTTATAATTTTATAATGAGATTTCTTATCAATTATGTATTTAAAATAAACATAAATATACAGTGTGGTCCAAAAGTTAGTAAATAATTTGTTTAAGATTAAAATAAATGTACAAATTTTGTATTTATAAGAAATATTGACTTTTACAGAATTGTGGAAAATTTTTTACATAAATATAAGGTTAAATAATTATATAGAGAAGCTTTTCTTTTTCAATTCTGAAGCATTTCAATATTGCAGGATATGGAAGTACAAGCAATAGATAAACTAACACTATGATTTCCTGTTATTAATACAGTGGCAGATTAAGGTATTTTGAGGCCCTTTATTTTAAAATTAAAAAATCAAGCCTTTTTACTGTTTTTTAACAGAATCAGAAAAAAAGAACATTTATGAACACTATGTTTGTCTGTCTGTCTGTCTGTCACAATCTACAAACTACTGAACTGTTTGATATAGAAAGCTAAGATTTGGCATAATTATAGTATATGGTGAATCAATAATAAAAATATTATAATATGTTGTGCAATAATCGGTTATTTATCGTTTTAGCGTCCCAAATTATTTTGACGTTTGTGTTTACTACTCCACTTATAATCTATGTATACAGTGTGGCAGATGATATAAAAAATATTATAATACATGTGATCCAAAAGTACGCTACTGATTTTCATTTTGTTTATTTATTATAATTGTTAAACTAAATAATGCATATAAACTAGGTGGGCTACTGATTTAAAGTAATAGTCAACACTACATAAAATTAAAAAAAAAATAGTTTAGTGAAGCGATTTTCTGATCAGCTTTACTATATAACTCTCCTTAACATAATATTATGTTTGAATTATATCCATAGATAAAAACACTTTATATAAAACGATAAATAACCCAATAATCAACCACTATATTTATTTATATCAAGGAGAAAATTTTTGTACCTTTCTCCTCAGGCGGAAGATCATCATGACTGTCATGATGTATTTCCGTCGGTGTTGAAGATTGAGAATCAGATACTCCTTCACTTTTATCAGGTACTCGTAACACTTGACCCGCAAATATGAAAGGAGTAGCAAGTCTGTTGAGTTTGGTCAGTTCTGATGGCGTTGTGTCAAATCTTGCAGCTACAGAAGTCAATGTATCTCGATCACTCACCTATAATAAACAAGTAATGAAATTTAATTAATTATTCAACAATTAAAATATTAATTTAATATTTAAATATACATATCGGTAAATTACTATTACCATATTAAAATAAAACTTACTGTGTATGTAATAGTGTTAACAGGTGGTTCAATTTTCTTCTTTTCGGCATCATCTGTAAAGAAAAAGATATCGTTAATAATTATAAGCGATGGAAAATTATTATAATGTAATATACCTAATTTATAAACACTAAAAAATACAATAAAACCACTTAAATATGTACCGATAATTTTTACTTCACAGTTTTCGTCAAGCATTTCTTATGTCAAGGAAGATACAATATAAAATCTGAAGAATATATGTACAAAATGTACATATTTATCTGGATGTCAAAGTATTATTGGTAATGTTCATTTAAAACTCTGTAGTAAAATAGTTTTGAATTGATTTTCACAGCTTTTTAACAGTAACTATTTTTTAAATAAATAAATCATTTTTTTATAATTAATATTTAAATAATAATTTTACTTCTTTTTAAAGAAAATTATTTGTTTTTAACTACTAATTTTAGGTTAGTTTTAACCGCAAATACGTCACAGTACGTTATACTATTTTTGATTGGTGTATTTAAAATTTGTTTAACTTCCATCTCCTTTCATCTTACTATGAAGATTGTAGATAACAAAACTTGAATTAAAATGCACTTCAAATGTGATAAAACAAGTACATACTATTTTGTACATAATGCTACGAAATATTCTCGTACTGTTAAACTGATGATGATAAATGTCAACAACAGCTCACTGACGTAAAGAATATAATACATATGCATGATTTATTAGTGTACTATTCTGTAAAGTGACCAGAATTCTAAAACCTTGTTGCGGGACACCCCCCCCCCCACTGATTTTAGGTACTTGTCAATTATGGTCCCAATTTTTGAAAAAACTAAAATCACTAGGAACGAACCAGAATTCGTGCGTAGATAGGCATATGTCAAGGTATATAAATATAGAGGTATGGCAATGCGGTCGTTGGCCAATCAGCGGTGGTGCGGGAATTGACGTCACTGGTGGAAATATTCAAATGTTATAAATGTATAATTGCAAAAACATTCTTTAATTTATTATTGTTTTCGTATTTTTTGACATTTTAACAATACATACAATCACAGAAGTACAAATTCAATATTACAAAATCATAAAAAGCTGTCACAGACAATTTGGTGTATACGAGAAGTATTACTTTTACTGTTCTTAAGTTGGCAATACAAAAACTGGGCTATATCGTATTAACAGCTTTTTATGATTTTGTAATATTAAATTTGTACTTCTGTGATTGTATGTATTGTTAAAATGTCAAAAAATACGAAAACAATAATAAATTAAAGAATATTTTTGCAATTATACATTTATAACATTTGAATATTTTCCACCAGTGACGTCAACAACGCTGATTGGTCAACGACCGCATTGCCATACCTCTATATTTATATACCTTGGGCACAAGGTTAGTAAATATACAGGTTGTACCATCGCTTTTGACCAATCAGCGCCCGCGCGGGAAATACGTCACACAGGGTGACATTCAAATGTAATAGAATAAAATGTATTGCAAATATACATATTCATTGAACGTTGTCTTCCGTATTATTTCGAATTTCTGGACATAAAAATAAATATTGTTTATCACAGAAGCACAAAGTATTACAAACGATCATATATTACACATACTAGTTGTTAAATACAAGATATATCTTCATAAAAATTAAAAAATGGAGTTAGAAGTCAATAATTATTTTGTGTATAACGAGAGCACTTTGAGACATTTTTTTACTGGAGTACATTTATTATTATGTACCTATATATATTAAATACAGGTAAATCCTGTTCATCAGAAAGATACATCCTAGGACATGGTCGTGGGGTTTAAGAAAAATCATTTTAAAATTAAAAAAAAAAACACTTTATTAATAAAATAAACATTATTGAGGAAATAAATTAATGAACTATTTTGTTTTATTTCTTGAATATCATATTAATGGTGTTTGTTAGACCTGCAGTATCCATAATACGTAATTTAATACATCATCTAGAATTCCACTTCTTAAATTTATACAGCCCACCGTTGCAATGTTGTCAAGTCTCGTAGAGGATAATATAAAGTTTCCCTTAAATAAATTAAGTGTTTACTGAAGTATCCTCAGAGTAAAAGCTTTAGATTACTTATACTTATCCGTTGTCTAATGAGTTTTAGATTTCTTTCCTAAAGCAATTTCAACTTGATTTGGCGTTAAAATATTCTTAAAGGCGACTTACTTGATCCTCGAATCCAGCCTGATAATTTTTTATTTGTTGTTCTAATTTAGAAATGTTTAGCTCTACAATCTTCTTGTTATTCTCAAGATCTGCAATTTTTTGTTTAATACGTGTTAAAATAAATCTTTTCACTTTTAATTGTATAACTCCTTACCATTCTTTTTCAGTTTTTTTGGTTGTAGGTTTAATAAATTAACCTGCAATTCATCTTCAAGATCATCTGGTTTAAAATGCTTGCTACATAAAGGTACGTTTGTGATCAGCATTCCATTTGTCTCTACGATGACACTTTCTGATCAATTCCTTTTGTATTATTGGATCCATAGGAAAGTTATCATTTTATTCTTATTATTAGTTTAAGTGATTTTATTCTTTTGCCTATTTCGAATTATTTTTACATAAATATTGATATGTACTAACAGTACCTTCGCCTTTTTTTCGATCTATATAGTCGCATCAAGTCATCACAAAGTCACAATTTAAATTATGTTACTTATTATTATACATATTGTAGTGTAAGGATATTTTAAATAAATAACATAAATTAGTGGCTACATATATACCTTAAACAACAAGTCTTGTTTATTTAAAATCGCTCAAAATCAAAATATTAAAAAAAACTATGAACACTATAACTACAACTACCATACAAAGACAGCGATTTGTTATGATTGGGCACCCGTAATGACGTAGTTCTCCCTCTCCTGTCTTGATTTTGACAAGCTGATGGTACAACCTGTTTATTTACTAACCTTGCCTTGGGCATATGTCATGAATGTCATGATGTAATTAGCGCCAATGTGACAAAAGTTTGCACTATTAATTTTAACACGACAATTAAATTTTTAAATAATAATTGAGGTAGGAAGTGAAATATATATAACCCTACTAACCCACCTAACCCCTAACCGTATTAATAACCTACCCTAAGTAAACAACACGATTTCGCCCCAAAATTATAATAATTACCCTAATTACCTTAATTACCTATTTAAAAATATTAAAATTAATAGTACAAACTTAAGTCACATTGGCGCTGATTTCATCATACGTGCTACATACGTGTATATATAATACATGACATTTACCTATCTATAGACGAATTTTGTTTCGTTCCTAGTGATTTTAGTTTTTTCAAAAATTGGGACCATAATTGACAAGTACCCCATTTTATAATTTTTTATAATAAAAATTTTGACGACCCTTTTTTTTTTAGTCATTAAAATTCTGAAGACCTTTTTTTTTTTTTAGTCCAAATTATGAAGAGCTTTTTTTTTTTTAGCTCCTCACCAAAAATTTTTTTTTCCTCCAACAACACACAATAATGATAATATAATGTTAATGTCTAATCCGAGACGATTTCCGGGACAATTTGTTATGCGGGAAAGACTACTCAAATCCGGGACTGTCCCCCACAATCCGGGACGTCTGGTCACTTTAACTATTCTATACACATTCTATAGGTTTTGTAAAGGTGGTACTTACTGTAGCGTCAAACATTCTATATTTATTTATTTTGAAAAAATTAATTAAAAAAAGTATGGGAAGAAAATTTTGTATGTAATTAAAATAGAAATGACATGTGAGTACAAGTATATGTATGTACATTCATTAAAGATTTATATGGGTTCAATATTATTCTTTTTTATAATGTAATAATAAATCTGCGATTTATTTAAATTTAAAAAAATCCATGCCTCAAATTTGCAAGCAAAATCATGATTAAATAATAAATAAATTAATGAAATTTTTTACAAGCAGACTTGTAGGAAATTTAATTTTCTTTGATAAAAGAACGAGTGATTTTACTTTGGTATTTCTATGTTCCCTTATTTTTGATATTTACATTTTTTAAGGACCTCCCAACATTATTTTGTTTTTCATGGGGCCTTAAATTCTAATAATACAGAGCCTTTTTAACAGATACAGTGAAACTTGATTGAGTGGTACTTGGATAAATAGCAAACTTCTATACTTCCGTCACTTCTACACGTGCACGTGCACCTCTATAACTGGGTAAATGGGACACCTCTTTAAGTGGGATAAAATAAACTGCTCCCTTGAGATTCCAGTTATCCAGGTTTCACTGTATTAGATTCGTGTATAATATAACAAGGAAGTTCGTGTCCATACCATTTGCGGGTATTCATTTTTTATCTTCCAATGGTTTCGAAAAAATACCCCCGATAATACTATAGAACTATATTAAAATGTTTAAATCGGAGCTATGAAAATCGAACCAGATTAACAAAGGAATTTCCGGAATCATTGAGAGGCGCACCTTTTTATTTTAAGAGTTACCTAAAGAAGAAGATATTTTTTAACGAAAATTTTAAACCCAAATGGTATACACGGCGCTTATAAGAGCTAGTTGTAGTTAGGGTTGCCATCCGTCCTCTTTTCCCCGGACAGTGTCCTCTTTTTAAGGGCGTCCGGGGAGGATTTTTGAAATGTGTCCGTTTTTTTTTAAAAAAAGGTCTTAAAGAACAAAAATCTCTTTTTTTTTATTTCTTTACAATGTGTCCTCTCTTTTTAATGGGCCTGTCCTCTTTTCTCACCTTAATCATCTGGCAACCCTAGTTGTAGTTAAAAATTAAAGTTTTAGATTAGACAATACAACATTTTCGAGATTATATTTGTTATTCATTTCTTTTGCATAAATATATTCTTTACAATTAAGATATGTAATGCCATTGAACCTATCGAAGTATTTCATGAGCAAAAAATGGTCCACACCCCTACCTATCTTGCCCCCCCCCCCCCGCCTCCTTATTCCGCCACTGGATGAAGCTATCTATCTGTTATGTTTTTCTATTAATACGACCCTGGCCTCTATAAGTATGATATGTGTGTGTGTGTGTAAATGTGTGTGTGTGTGTGTAAATGTGTGTGTATATGTGTCATATGTGTGTGTATATGTGAGTATGTATATGTGTGTATGTACGTGCGTGTGTCGCGCTGATTGCACGGTCTACTGACCCACAAATGACACAAGCGACGAACTATGTCATTGGACGCATGTACGAATTCATTTTTTTCTCCGTATCTTCCGCGCCGTTTGCTACGGTTATGACAATAATAATTAGCGATTTGTGCGCGGAAATTGGGAAGAAGAGTTAAATTCCGGTGCGCTGACACCACGCTTTGTTTCCTGTTATTTGTCAAGCGGAGGGCATTGATAGTAATTCAGAATTGTAAATGATTGTTAATTAGGTGTTTATTTATCAGGGATTATTTAATTTTTGCTCTTTTCGACTACTAGAAAAATATACCGAGTGTTCAAAATAGAATGTTATGAATTTTTATTTCGAAAATTAAGCTGCCTACAGAAAAACTATTCAGACAAAATTTATTCAGTTTGGAGAGGGTTATATCATGTTGTTTTTTATTTTGTATTTGTTGGTGTTTTAATGATAATCTGATCTTTAATTACAATTTAAAATTAAATAATTGAATGTATTTTCTTTGGCCTATTGTTGGAATAGAACGATCAAAATGAATGTGGCGAACACAACGATAAGTATTTTGTTTCGGACTGTTTTCCGAATATTGCTCGGTGCGCTTGACTCGTTCAGTTCGTTCGTAATAAAATGTTCAAGTCAATATGCACCATTAGATATATTATCAAGCCAAATAGATTTATATAAAATATACTTAATTGTCTAGAAAAACAGCAACTTTTGTTTACAAATACCTGATCGAACTTTGGAATAATGTAATTTATCAATGCCTTTAGCACACGTAGCTTCAAAATCAATTTTTCTCCTCATATAATGCTTTTTAGAAAATGTAATATGTGGTCCTAATCATTTTACATCAAAGATGTAGCTAAAGATTTAGTTTACTGAGTTATCGCACTAAAGTTTTACGTAAAAGTATCTTGACTCTTCTAACTTTACTAAAAGATACTGGGTGGTAAAAAAAATTACGACATAACACTCAAGAAATATAAATCACAAAAAATTCGGATTAGTCTTGTAAGAGAAGGACTCAAAAAAAGTTAATAAATATCGAAGTCCACAAATCACAGGATTTATAATTTAGATTTTATATCTGATGTTCGGTATTATAACAAATTTGGTCTAGACCAGAGGATTCCAAATTTATTTCGTCGCGGAACTCTACACACGATTTTTCAATAATTGTGGAACCCTTAACCATTTATATTCAGAGACTCCCTCACACTTGGGGTTCCATGCACACTTTGGAAAACGCTGGTCGAGATCAAAACCTAACTAAATGCTTTCTACAGGGCTTGAATCGTTAGTATTTTATTTTACATTTTAGAGCAGTAGTAACTTTATAATAATGTTAAGCTGCTATCTTTCTTTTATAAAGTGTACAATTTGACACCATCACCACTTTGCGCGCATGAGTTGAATCTTTAATAAATAGTAAATACCGTGTAAATGTCATTTCAATTTGATACTGACTTTTTTATTCACTGTATGTTTTTTTTATTATTTGAAAGGAACGGATTTTTATAATACCTACATGATTTTCTGGGAATTTTATCCAGCGTTTTATTTTGATAACATATGATGTTTCTAACAACATTTCATAATATTTTTCTGACCTTTAGTAATCTTTTGCAATCCATGTAAAAAAATACATATATACCTATAGTTTACAGAAATTCTTCGTTTTATTTTATTATTTTTTTAAAGGTATTTATATATAAAAATATCACCGAAGAAATGTTGTCATTGCTTACTTAAACTGTACATCGGAGAGAATATTCTTTAAAAATTAACAGAAAATGCTGTGAACCTGAGGACAGAATCAACTTCTGAAAAAATTAACAGAAAAGTCGGTAGAATTTAAAATAAAGTAAATGAAAAATTACAATGACATTGTAATTTTTTTTATTTTTTTACCATGTCGGGTGTTAAAAATTTCGTCCTCCCGTTAACATGTTTTTTATGTTAAAAATTAACATTAAATTTTTTCAGTGTACTTACGAAGTAAATATAAATATATGTTTATTTGATAATTAAAATTAAAATTTACCTCTTGTTAATTTATCAACTGATTCGATTCTTCCTTCAACTTTTGAACGTAAAGCTTCTAAGTCGAATGGACTTGAGAAACCGTGGTCGACACTTCGACTCTTGCTCCTGAAATAAATTAATATTGTATTAATAGTTTGTATTTTAACATATCTTAATACGTAGTCAATCTTATTAAAAAATGGAATTTTAATATTCCAAGAATTACACATAAATAAGGTGAATCAATACTTCACAGAATATTTTATATCACTTTCAAATAAGTTAATTGATTTGGTTTACTTATGTTGTTTTCCTAAATAATAATTTGATCCAAATACGCCTTATCTTTAATATTTACATTTTGAATTTGTTCATTTACTCAATTTATTATCAACTGGTCAGTATTATTTAAATAATATAGTGTCAAAATGTGGATAAACATAAATGTTCTAAATTGCACTTTTTGTTTGTTTTACAGATTAATGCTTAATAAAAGATTTTGAAAATAATGATTTTTACTAAGATATTTAAGATATCGAATTTTTTTATTCATATGAAAAAAATGGATCAAAAAATTAATAGGATGAAAATGTCATTTTTTAGATATTTCATCAATAGCCCTTATATGTATATAATATGTTCAAGATCCAATATTTAAAACACATTATACTACTTGTGTCCTTGTGTACAGACGGTAAAAAATATGACCAAAAATGCTACAGAAAGGTTTAAACTCAATAAATAAAAAAAAATTCTTTATTTAAAAATACCGTGTTTGTGTTTAGATGAAACTCACTACGGTACATAAGGATATCAATATTACTAAAGATACAATCAAATATTATATTTATGTTAATATTGCAATAAATTCGTAATTAGTAAATATTTCTTGTAAACGAATTTGATCTAAAACTATCAGTTAAAAATTATTAATCAAATTTGACTGAGCATTCACAGAACTTCTTATAAATTAACACAGTCGCAAAACAATCCAAAGCATGCTATTTTCTGTAATTTTGATGTTTAGGTTAGTTTACAAGAAAAATTGTGATTACGAATTTGTCGCAATGCTAGTAGTAGGAGAAAAAATATTTTTATATATTCTAAAATAATATTATACTGTACGATAGGTAATACAGTTTTAATAAAGTACTATTGTCGGGTAGATATTATAAATAATTTGCTTTAGAACAAAAGCTAAGCAAACTCTATCTGCGAGGTATCAAATCGTTATGAATTTTAGAGCAATGGTAATAAATGTATTCTTTTAAAGATGTCATGCATTTTATTTTCACTACTTTCTAGATCACTGATTTCTACTTAACGCGCATGCATCAATGTCATTCATATAAACTATAAACCATACCATTAATTAGAACTGTCAGTGGGCTATCATTTATATTTAATACTCCGCAGATAGTGTTAGCTTAGCTTTTGCTTCAGAGTAAATTCTTTATAATACTCGACATTAAAAAGAGTAATTAAAATGCAATAAAAAATAAATAAAATAAAATAAAGAACCTTACCGTACATACTGACCATCTGGTCGGACTACATGGGTGACATCCTGGGAAGCCCTTCGGGATCTGTATAAACGAGCAAACAAAATAACATCAACAAAGCACATGCATATGTAAAATAAATTATATAAACTACAAAATAACTAACGATCAATAATAAATTGTGACATACAACTAAAACATACTCGTACATACATACATACAAACATGCACAGCCTATAAAATAGTTTTCGATAAATGTAGTTTTTTTTTGCTTGCGCGTGTTAACGACTCCCGTGTCTCGTATAGTTAGTTATGTGTGATATTTCATGGCAAACTTTGATTGTTTATCATGTAGGTATTTATGTAAAATGCAGAAGCGTAGTTAGATTTTAATAAAAACAAACTTATTGCTAGTTATTTTTTTCTGAATATGGGGGGCGCTGGTATAGGTCCTTTTCGGAAGCGCAAGGAACCCTTGCTGCCGTTACGTATATAGTCATGTAAATAAAAAAAATCTTCTATGCGAGATTTTTATCTTATTTTTCTCGTCGGATCGAACGAAACCAATTACAATTAAAAGGGGGGCGAAAATTTATTGAAAGTCGGCTATATTCGAAATGAGCTTGAATTTTTTATACAACTGAATTTTGAGGGTTGCAGGATGGAGGTTTAAACTTTATTTTATTATAAAAAAAAAACTTAAAAAAATAAAACTGACTTAAAAAAACTCTAAAAACATTGAAAAGTATATCGTAATTAAATGTAACAGTTTTTGAAGTATTTTTTTATTATTAAAACTGGGTACACTTTCTTCGCAAACCGTTCAATTTAATTATTATATACTTTTGAGTGTTTTCAGTTTTTTATATTTTCCCTTTTAAGTGGCGTATGTAATAGGCATTACAAAAATTCATCAGTGAAATAAAATAGTTTATTATTAAAAATATCGTTTGTTTTAAGTTTCTTTGTGCGTACAAATATTATTTCATTTTAATCCACCGAACAATAATATTTTTATAAATCGTTATAGTATTATTAAATTGGAGTTGTAAAGAATTAAAAAACGGTTAAATAAAAACATTCTAAGCTTATGTATAAAACTTTTGTCCGAGTATTAAAACGGTTTATGTAATACTTGTTCGCCAAAGTATAGTTAGACAGGGACCAAACAATCCTCTTGAGTATTAAAACCGCAAACTGTGAAACCTTTTCCGTGGTTTGTTTTAAGGTCACAACAGTGGCGGCTATAATTGGAGAAAATATGATACGACCATCAAACTAAAAAGTATTAATGCTTAACGATTTTTATTTCAAATCATATTTTTGTTACACCCATTTATATTATTCATATGTGTATTGTTTATCTTTATTGTTCATATTTTTCTTTTCTCACATGACCTTTTGTATGTACTATCTGTACCAAAAACAAACAAATAAATATATTATTATTATTATCTACTAAAAATAAGATCTTACGTTAAAGTAATATCCATATTAATTTTTAATGACTATCAATTTTTACGAGAGAACGAAGTAAGGAAGAATTAAAATAAAATCATCTCCTTATCAACAGTAAATAATCTTAGATCAGTGATTCTCAAACTTTTGAAGTTGAAAGAACGTTAGTCTAAAATAAAATAAAACGAACCGGGACACTTCAATACATTTTTATACTTATCTTCACCTATCTCAGCATTCAGAAGTTTAACTTCTAAACGCTGGACGCTGATTGGTTCATTTGAAAGTTTACAAGGCTATTAAAAAACTTTGGTGAAACTGGATATTAACTTCTGAAGAAGAATCTGACATGCAAGTCGAAACATCAAGAGAAATAATAAAACATCGTAGACAAGAGCCCGGAAAATTAGTTCATATGAACAAGGGCAACAAAGGCAAATATAAATGTTTTTTCTTCTGCAGGTTTCGTGACCGTTATCCATAATAGCTAACTTTTTGGGCTGTTGTCCACGTTTTCGTATTCGTATACTTGACGTTTCGACTCTTTCAGTCGGAGTTTTCTTCAGAAGATTCTGAAACTGTTTCAGAATCACTTCTGAAGAAGACTCCGACATGAAAGTCGAAACGTCAAGTATAAGAATACGACAACGTGGACAACAGCCTGAAAAGTTAACTACTATAGAAAAAAATTATCAATGTTATTTATTTAAGCACTTTTTTTAAATTTATATATAAACCTAAAAACTAATAATTGGTAAAAAAAAATTGTATTTTTTTCTACTGAGATTTTTAGGAGCTGCCCATGGTGTCGACGACTGTACTGGTGCGACACGCAATGCACAGGACGACACATTATTATTTATACAGTTTTAATTGTGATAATTATGTCATTTGTGGTCGATTGAATAATTGTGGGGAGTTCTGACGTACCTATAATAATTATTATAATCAGTATATGAAATAGGTATTCAAATAGATACGTGGTCTTAGGTCAGGGTTTACTCACAATTATTTTATTCATTCATATATATTTTCATCCCACGATTTTGCGGCCACTATCTTGAGTTATGTTTAATAAATATAAAGTATAATTCAATGGAATTTCACTTTTAAGAAATTTTAAAGTATAGAAAAAAAACATTTTGTATTTAGTATTTTATTAATAATATAATTTAAAGATCCGCCCCAAAAGAGATGAATCAGTTTTTGTACACTAATACTTTTGTTAAATAAACTTTATATAAGAGAAGTTAAAAAATGAAAATTTTTTTCAGTAAAATACATTGTCGTTCAATAGCCAAAACGAATAGGAAATGAATTAAATTAAATATTATATCATTTCAAAATTAGCAAATCGATAAATAAGTGGACTTACCATTTGAACAATTTAATATACATATATAATGTGCAATCAGCTGCAATGAAATTGCATAGCTTAACACACAGGAATTGAACACAAAACACACGTAAACTATGTATATTGCAAACACTGATTGTTCAGTATTTAGAACATGCTCTAATTCGTACAGAAATTGCAAATTAAAATCCTTTCCATAGATTTCAGTTTGTCAAGAAATATCCAATTCATTTATAATGTACTTTTTTATGCTCTACTAATTTTGCATTACAATCTAATCAATAGTGTAAAAACTATATCATTGTAACATTATATTTGACATGTGATTGGCAAAAAATGTAAAAGTTTACTATAAATTGTAGTGAAAAAAAATTTACCTTTCTTCGATTGTAAAATCGAAAGTGATGTTTCACCTAAATTCTCTTTTTAAGTTTATTAAATATTTATTTAATTTTTACTTTTTATCGTGCATTATTCTATTTTATTTATATTTAAGTCGTTGATTCTTAATACTTTCAAAAGGGGCGCCAGTAACAACGTTATAAACCCCCCAAAAAGGGAGTCTACTACTTATAATGAACATGGCCAGTTTAGGAAATGGTAATTAAATAATACTTTACAATATTTTTATAAATTTTCAATGTACTATAATTTATAATAATCGATGTTTGGTAGAAAAAAGGGCATTTCTGACGTTAGTTTTATATTATTTGACGAATAAAATTATATATGTAACTATACAAAGTGCTACTTCCTTATGTATGTAAATAAGTATACTTTAAGTAGACACACTTAAATATTTAATATACAAAAACTTGTTAGCTACGTTACCATGAAAAACACATAAATTTCACGACAGAGATTTTCAAACACGTGAAAATAACATCTCCAGCAATAAATTCCGACGACGATAATTCACAAAAAAGACCATATATATATTGTTTGTTTTAATAAATATTAAATTTCAACGTTAGCCTTTATATTTATCAATAATTCAGCAACAAGAAGTGGTAAGTGTACACGCTAACGCATTACGTATTCATAAGCTGCAAGAATAAACAAACATTCTTATATGCATCTTAACCCTTTCATTACGAAAAGTATCCTTAGCATACCTTCAGAAGCCAAATTCACGTTTGGTACTTGAATAGTACAGAATTTTCAAAAGAATACGAAAATATAATGTTTATTCCCACAGAATTAAACTTATCAGGGATAACTTTGAGAAAATGTTATTTTTTTATAGCAAGTAAAAATTCAACACTTTATTGTTACAAAATTAAAAGCGTGATATTTTATTCTAGCAGAATTACAAGTAGATCCATAGGTTAGGAACCGCTGAATAAATTAAAAAGATCTCTTCTGTTTACTTTGAGGAGTTATTCGTTTTAGCGTCTGAATAGGTCATATTGTGTAAAGTAAACACATTAATGAATAGTTAAAGGGTAAAGAATGAAACAAAGTTGCAGACTGTAATGAGTTATGTGATCAACATAGATAAGGAATTCGTGTGGATAATTTGTTTTACCTCTGATTTGTTGTAATATTTATTGCCACAGTTGCAGATGTCTTTTGTCGCATTGTGAAAAGTGTATTCGAATCAATGCCAACTTTTATTTAAATCGTTTCAATTTTTTTTAAAACTATACATATCATGCAATATGTGCATTGTGTGGAATTTGAATGAATAAAAATTAAATAATGTGCAACATACAGTTTTATGTACGTACCTATTTTGTAGGAATGGCTATTAATTTATAAATTCAGAAGAAACAGCTCCTCTGAAGTTAGACTATTTTGTAAAATTGTAAAGAAACTAAACTCTGACAACCTATTCAACGAAGATAAAATGGCCACTCTTTTATAGGATTTAGCTTCAAATACCGCAATAAACTATGGAATTACGACATTTATAGAAGAAACAAAAATAATAATATACAGGCTGTTCTGTAAGTCAGGATTTATACAAAATTATACACAAAACGGAGCACACCATCCATTTCCAATTTAAATAAAATTTAATTAAACAAATTCATTTCGATTGCTATTTAAACGTTCGACTGTTTCAGTGAACTATATTATTACTGCATAACAAATTTCACATAATAAACATAATTATTCAAGCGAGGTCTCTTCAACGCGATTCAATAATCCAGTTTTACTGTATATAAAATGAGACAGATTGAATCATAGAATTTCCCTTGACACTGCAATAATATCCAGTAAAATTTGCAATTCCGAATATTCAATTATCGATTCATGAATACCAAAAGCGATTAAACATTATATTTATGGTAAGTATTCAATGCCAGAAGGTCAAACAACAAATAAGTAAAGGAATCGAGTCCGTAACCTTTTAAACAACATTTCGATGTCCTTTCAACTCATTTATATATTAAAAATAATCTAACCGGAAGTCCGTTTAAATATTTATACACCTTCCCAAATTAAGACAATAATGTTGTACCTGGTCGTTGTGATTTGTTGTGAGGTGTGTAGAAGGTAGTAAAAGTATTAACCCAAATAAATCTACTTATCTAATTAGTGGACATATTGTTGTTTATACTATAGCATCTGTTGGGTCGTCCTTCACTAAAGTTACCTAATGGATTTTCATATTAAAGTAACAGATTTGTTGTAAGTTATGATGAAGTTATAAGAAATTATGAATCGTTTGGTATTGTGTTTATTTAAAGAAATTTGAAATATACATACATATTATAGTGGCTATAGTGGGCACAGTTAATCGAAAAGTTAACTTCGTTAATCGTTAATTCGTTAATAAAAAAGTTATCTTCGTTAATCGTTAAAGTGTTAAAATTCCGAAAATTTAACGAAAGTTAAAGTTAACCATCCAAAATGTTTGAAGACCTTTTTTTTAAATTTTTTTTGCTTTCATCAAACAACCAATGTAACGGACTAAAGTTAACGGAAGTTAACATTTTTTTGAATTAACTTAAAAGTTAATCCGTTAAGCATTTTGTTAACTTCGTTAATTAACGATTAACGAATTAACGAGTTAATGCCCACCTATGATAGTGGCCTATTTAAGACATATGTATATACGATATATCACATTGTATAATTGATATATTAATTAAAGGGGTTTTCTACTGTGAGAATATACATTATATGATCACAGGGGTTATTTTAATGAAAGTTTAGAACTGTACAATTCGAGCAAAAAAGTAATATTAATATTTAAAAAAAAACAGAAGAAAAATTATCATTAGATAAGTATTACACAAAATAACTTTTTTAAATAATAAAATAAAATAAAACTAAATAACTAAAATAACCCCTGGAAGATTAATTTTATATTTTTTAAATCATCTGTGTAATTACTCAACTAATTCCTGGATTTAAATTCAATTCGAAATCGCGTCCTCGGGTTTCTTACAAATAATATACTGATTGTAATTGTTTTTCAATTGTATTACTTCAATTGGATTTTCATGATCAAAATCGGGGATACAATTTCAAGCTGATTGTGAGATTTAAATGTATACAATAAAAAAAAGCCGTCACGGGTGCCACGAGACTTTCTTATACACAGAACTGAATATTTCATCATTATAAAAAAAAATCTTGATACATAAATTATAGAAAATAACATTCACTACAATTTTTGAACCATTTGAAATATAACTTAAAAAATTGATCGTTTCCTTTATTTTTTTAAAATATAGATAATAAATAATATTTTCTTCAATTTATATTTAAAACAATTTTAAGTTTCATAAATAATTCGAAAATTTTAAATATTCCCAGTTGTAAGATCGTTTTAAAAATAATACTTTTTTCCTTGAAGAAAATTCATCTTAATTATAAAATTTCACGCTTCTATGCCTTGTTATTTTTGAATTACAGCATCTGACAGACACACATCATAGCGAAAATAATCAAAAATGATTCAGGGAAGGTCAAAATGAACAATTCAATCAAAACATCGAATTCGAAAAAAATTGAGTTTCGTACATATACGAGTTTGCTGTAATATAATATAAATATGTATCTAAAATAACAATGATTTCCCTATATACCACAGTAGTTAAATTGTACACTCCATACAAATCTACTGAATAAATCATACAACCAATAACACTGTCTTCCTTTTCAACAACAAAAACAGAATTCAGTATACAGAAACAAAACAACTACTGGCTATGAGCCAACTGATGCAACAAGAGAGCTGTGCACTAGATCCAAGGCCGGGACGCGTCGTCTAAGTGTCTCAACACCGGCGGGCAGTGCGAACCACGTGCTGCTGCTGATCAAAGACCGACCACTGCTGTAGCTGTTTGCCAAAACAAATTACATACACAAACTAAACAGAGCGATATTGTTGTTTAGTTTAGTAATAAGGTTGGATTTGCATGTACATAGTTTGTTGCTAATTCATTTAGATAAGAGTTTGTCAAACTATTGTGCGTGGTGTTGGTAACTCAGAGAACAGTCATATTATTTAATAACACTATTTAACAAAAAATACTTTTGTAATATCACAGAGATCTGAATAGAAAATTTAAGAGGCTTTTGGCATACCGAAACCGAATTTGTTGTCGAATTGGTTACATCACGTCAGGGTTTTGAGATATTCTAACCTAAAAGTCCCAAAAATGACTATATTGGCAATGTTAAAAAATTTATTATCAAGTAGGCAATTTTTTTCTAAAGTTTTCGGTCACGGTAACAAATAGTTTTATCTTTCCTCTTTAAAATGAATTTTAACTTTTTACTATACGATTTTTTTAGCTGGGGTGTACTTACTAGTTTGAAGATATGATATTTTTGTTAATAGAGTGTAGTATATAGTAGATACAATGAACTTTACTACATATATAATATATCTTCAAAGTAGTAAAGAAAAATCGCATAGTAAAATGTAAAAAATCATTTTAAAGAGAAAAGATAGTACTATTCGAAATCATGAAAGCAAACTTCAGAAAAAAATTACCTACTTAGTAATAAATTCCCCAACATTGCCAAAATCGTCATTTTTGGGACTTTTAGGTTCGGATATCTAAAAACCTGACGTGATGGAATCATTTGGGCAACGAATTCGGTTTCGGCATGACAAATACCTTCTAAATCACCTATTCAAATTTCTGTGAATTTTTTTTGTTGAATTGTGTAATTAGTTAAACTATTCAGAAGTCAAGTGTTTTAAAATATTTATAATTTATTTAAAAATTAGACTCTATATGACACACTTCCACATTGGGTTAATATCCACAAATTATACTAGTCTTTTGATGTTAAAACTTATGATTTAATAAAATATCAATAGCTAACAACAAGCAAATGCTCTAAATATTGGTGAAAACCGCATTAAAATCGGTTCAGTAGTTTTCGAGTTTACCTGTAACATGCAGAAAAATATACACCTTTTATAGAGGTATATTTAATTGGCGTATTATTTATTTAGATTAGCAGTTTCGGAGATAAAAGCTCTCAAAAATTGACATATTTTCGTTCTGATCGCACTTCCGAAAAAGAACTATATAATTGTGACTGCCCTAATTACAAAAAAACTGCAATTATTGAAGAAAAAATATATTGTAGGTACTTATTTTACGGTGTGTTATATCATTATTTAAAAAAAACTTAATATGCCCTAGGTATATTACAATGCTAAAAGTTGATAATTTTTTTCTTCTTCGCAAAGTCCTACTTGTAACGATGATAACGAAAACTAATTAAAGTAAATCGATTTACGGTTGTAAGTTTGTTCACCTTTGTAACTCATTACTGTAACGTATTGAATGATCCATCATTTATACTAATGAGCACGACTGGAAACTGATTGTTCAAAATCCGATATTAATTAAATGCATCTTTGGATCAAAACTTCGGCTATAACAAGATGTTGGTTTCTATTCATGAACTGTTTAGAATATAATATGACTAACTAATACATTTTCTTTGAAGTATCTATGTATTTATTACATTAATTAAGAAGGTTATTTTGGTATGAAACTGATAAAAATTAAACATCAAGATGAATTACATATCAGGATGTCCCAAAATTTGTGACCAATCCTTTGTGATCTCATGAAAATAAATATACCTTTTTCCCTCGTTTTCTATCATGATTTCATTCTTTATTTATCCAGTTTATTTTTTCAATTAAAGATGATTTGTTTATAAAAAATATTTAATGAGTATTATTTATCATAAACGTATACATAACTGTTCAATTATTTAATTAAAATATATAAACTATTTTCCATGTTATAAATAAAGTTCCAAGAACAAAAAATAGTGGCTACACCTATAATTTTATACACAATAAATCAATTACCTTAATTATTCTTTAGAACAAAACTGATGTATACAACATAACTTCTTAGCATGCTGATTGCATTAATAACTTTCCTTTTAAGACAGCCAAATAATTAACATGTATCATCTAATAGTTATTACATTATAAAAAAAACAATAGTTATATGATATCATTATTACAGCAACTAATTGTTGTAACAAAGAGGGAACCTACTACTTTTTGAACTTGTGTGTAACTTACTATCGACCTTGTATTGGTACACTGCGAATTATCTATATTTTATATAATTTGAAATTTTGGGGAGCTTGAGAAAAAATTAACATAAATAACATTATTGTAAAACAGAGAAACGACGGTTTCTTAGCCAAAAAACAAAATATATACACCTTAACCACAAGAAAATACGTGTTTCTACTTCACAAGAAGTTTTCATAAGGAGTATTATATGCATTTTTTATCTTAAAATGATGAGAACAGTAAGTATAGTATCTTGAAATTTTCATTTATATGTCAAAAGAATTTAAGATACTTTAAACTTTAACTATAATGCATGCAGGGGTTTGGGTGAGGTGGTAATTTTAATAACGATTGAAATTAATAATAACAATTATGCGTATATAAATAAATGCATTCAATATTTATTAGTTGGTCCATCAATATTTTAAATTGCTTACGGCACTGTTAGTTTGCAAAAATATTTTGTTAATTATTACAAACACGACATTTGAAAAATAAAAAAATGTGTAGTACATTAATTGAAATCAAACATTGATTATTTGGTTACTATTTAAAATTATCAAAAAATAATAACGATTGATGCTATAGAGTTATAACTGCGGGTCGCAAAATTAGTTTTGTGGGTCATGACTGATTTTAATTATGTTTATTTTAGGATTTACTGAGCATTATATAATTTATTTCATACACCCCTGTTGTAAATAATTATTGGTATTTTAATTATTATTTTTAATCAATTATCAAATTTCATAATTGCATCATACTGAGTTTTCCAAATAATGAATAAAAACTAGTTTTGGGTAAAATTTTTGGGGGATGTAGTTCCCTCACGAAGAATTTTCAAACACATAACGTATCATAGAGTTTTCACTTTAAAACGACCATTTAAAATTTTGTTTAATGATTTTCTGCCGAATTATTGAATAATACAAAAAATAAGTTTTCAAATGTTACCCCTTTTCCTTGAAAAAAAAAATGAGTAGTAAGTCGCGTGATTAGTAATTCTATGCTTCGGTATAAAAGCTGTTTTTTAATTATTTTATTTTCAGTTACATATTAAAACTCTTATAAATTGTAAGAAGACACATTTTAAATTAAGAAACCAATAAGTTTTTATTCAGCATAGTTAAACCTGCAATAATTGAACATTTTTATTGCCACTAAGAATAAATTAAATACGACACTTTTTGGATTTCAGTAAAGCTTTAGGATTATGTTTAATACCTACTATTTCAAAGGTGATTTTCTTTGTTCATGTGTAGAATTTTTCCAGCTGGCACGATTACAAATTCTATACATGACTTTAGTTTATTTGAATCATTTTTATTTTTTTGTGTAAAATAACAAAATCTGTTTTGATGAATTAAACAGAATCAAATTATTTATTAGTAAGTACATTTAAGAAAACATTTGTTAATATTACAAGTATTTTGAATAAAAATTAAAATATCTAAAATATTATCATGATTTCAGTGTCATATGAAATATTAATTAACAACATATATTCGTCACAAAATTTATATTTGGATTTTACTCACGACAAAATTAATCCGTCCCATATATTAAAAACATATGCACACATATACACATCACACACGCAAACACACACACACACACACACACACACACACACACACACACAGGAATTCACGGTTTCGACAAATTACCGAGCAAGGTCGCAGTAAATATTAAATTTATATTACAGTTATAAATTGTAATTTGAAATTAAACTAATTTCCGGAAAATTAAAGTTTTCTTTAGATGATCGTAGGACGATTTATACTTTTCGATATGATTTTATTATCGAGCGATTAAATCTATTTTTGTTTATATAGTTGCACCATCGCATATCTTTTGATTGATTTAATATATTTTATTTCGAAGAAAACTTGTTACGAAATATTGCCAAGATGATTCAACCAGTGCTACTAAAACATTTTATACAAATATATATGAATATTTTAAAAACATTTGTCAAGTGAGTTCCTCGTGCTTTTTTGCAAAGTGAATATATCTTTGTAAAAGATAATTTTTATGCAAAAATTTGTATGACCTCTTTCATAGAAAAGTTAATTTTGAGATATTTCGAAATATTAAATATCAATTTTAGAATACCCCTAACCTTTCTATCCGATTCATCTTATAGCCAGATTTAAATAATAAACTAATTGTAAGATTCATTAAAATCCATTCGGTGGTTCATAAGATATACGAGTGACAAAGATTTAAGACAGACAAATCGTCAGGCACGAAATGAAAAGTGTTTGTTTTGACCTAAAACGAAAAAATTAAGTGAATATTTAGAAATTGGAATTTTTTTTTGTTTTCAGATATTATCCCATAACTTCCTAATATCCTTAAGGCGAGAATACACGGGACTTACTTTATCATTTAGTTGAATATTCCTAAATAGTTTAATAGAGCATCAAATTTTTTTAAACATATTTGTATATGGGTCATTCTTAGTCAACTCTATCAGAGAAAAACGCTACTTTTACGGATTTTCATAATTTTCACATATGTTGTTAAACTTTCTCAAATAATATAACTTTCATTCATCATTTCGCAAAATTTTCAGTTTTTTGAAAATGACGCGTATTTTAAGTTTTGCAGACATGACGCATATGCATTTAAACAATAATTTTTATCTCCGGATATACTTATCGTAGCGAATTGATTTTTTTTTAGTTTTGTTCACAAAAGAACGATCTTTTTGGACATTTTGTCCGTTTTTAAGTAAAAAAAATGTTTTGATTATTTTTTGTACAATTAAATTTTTTTTTTGAAATTTGAACCTGAGGTCAGCTTTTTAAAAATCTGAAAAAAATCAGAAATATTGCTTATAGTATTCTCTATCATCCCTGCAAATTTTATGTTGGACATATTTATAACGGCTTCAAAAAAATTTTTTTAAGGTTGTTGTATATAGGTTACGCGCACTATACATTGATTTGTCGTAATGAATTCGGGTGAAAATGTTTAAATCAATGTTGTTTGTGTGTAATCTATGGAATTAATAAATTGATTTCGAAATAAAGTGATCATACAGGGTGTTTAAAACTGTTTGTTTTATGTACTCATTAAGATTATGTTTAGTATAAATGTACATTTCTACTTATTTTTTGATAAGAAAATTAATAATTCTTGTGTAATTTCTCAAAAATAAAGTCTTTAAAATCTTATATATTACCTCTAGTATTATATATATTAATTATATTATATGTGGTCACTTGAAAAGCTGCTTTAATTGTAGTTAATAAAAAATAGAATCCTTAATTTTATTAAAAATTATTTCACCATTAAATATATTGGAATGATACAAAAAACTATCATTTAATCATCCACCAATACCTTTTGGTATTATAAATTTAGTATTAATAATTTCTATATTCTTATTAAGAATATATAGAATATTTTTTATAATTGATTTTAATGTGACTAATATATAATATTGAGTGCTAATATAAAACCTTAGAGATGTTTTTCTTTGATTTTAGAAACTTCGTCCAAAATCTAATTAAAAATTAGGGTATTCATATTTTTTAATTAAAATAATTATAAAAGTCGTTTTTATAGTAACCATCTTGCAGTATTATATGTAATAAACAATACTAGAGGTAATATATAAGATTTTAAAGACTTTATTTTTGAGAAATTACACAAGAATTATTAATTTTCTTATCAAAAAATAAGTAGAAATGTACATTTATACTAAACATAATCTTAATGAGTACATAAAACAAACAGTTTTAAACACCCTGTATGATCACTTTATTTCGAAATCAATTTATTAATTCCATAGATTACACACAAACAACATTGATTTAAACATTTTCACCCGAATTCATTACGACAAATCAATGTATAGTGCGCGTAACCTATATACAACAACCTTAAAAAAAAATTTTTGAAGCCGTTATAAATATGTCCAGCATAAAATTTGCAGGGATGATAGAGAATACTATAAGCAATATTTCTGATTTTTTTCAGATTTTTAAAAAGCTGACCTCAGGTTCAAATTTCAAAAAAAAAATTTAACTGTACAAAAAATAATCAAAACAATTTTTTTAATTAAAAACGGACAAAATGTCCAAAAATATCGTTCTTTTGTGAACAAAACTAAAAAAAAATCAATTCGCTACGATAAGTACATCCGGAGATAAAAATTATTGTTTAAATGCATATGCGTCATGTCTGCAAAACTTAAAATACGCGTCATTTTCAAAAAACTGAAAATTTTGCGAAATGATGAATGAAAGTTATATTATTTGAGAAAGTTTAACAACATATGTGAAAATTATGAAAATCCGTAAAAGTAGCGTTTTTCTCTGATAGAGTTGACTAAGAATGACCCATATACATAATTTTTAAAATTGTTTATTATGTTTATTTTTTCTGCTAACTTCATGGGTTACGTAGATAGTTACGTGACAGATAAAGACTCTTATTTGTGGTAATAATACTTATTGTTAAACATAGTTTAGTTCTCCCTATATTTTCTTTTTGATAAAAGTTCATTTGTCTTTGTACGAAAACAATATCTGTAAATATAAATATTATTTCAAAATCTCTTCTAATATTTATTGTTAATATTATTCACTATTTAAACACTAGTTATGCTAAAACAACATCAATATTTTTAAACATATTGTTTATTTGCATAAGTATATACAATAATATACATACATGCATTTATGTGTATATATACTATATACATATACTTGATATATCAATCTAGACATGTGAAATTTGATACTTTTTTATTTAACATTTACATTGTTATTGATATAAGCAAATTTGAATAGTAGAAAATAATAATATTGAATTTATAATGTTAATATTAATATGCATAATTCAAAAGCTCGAATTTTCAAATGTTATTTTAATTTTCGTCAGCATTTATTAGAAAGCATTAGCAAGTCTATTCAATTCATTTTAATGCTAGAAATAAAACCTTTTGCTAATATGAAGTATCTACTTCTAGATTATACCGGTTTACAAAATTGAGGGTAATATTTTTTTTTTGTGACAATTTTTTCGACGAGATATACTACTTTGAAGATTTTGATTTACATGCATGTAGTATAAAGTATATTTTGTTTAATCTCTTTAGCCTGCACTATTTTTTTTAAATTTTATCTTCCAACTAATATATTTCGGCGGGAAGAAATCGTTCAGTTAAAAGTAAAACTTCATTTTAAAGGGAAAATATAGTACTATTTATAACAGTGAAAACAAAAATTAAAAACATTGCTTGGTTGGTAAATTGGTAATACAATAACTAAAAAACCTGATGTGATGGAATAATTTATGCAACAAATTCTATTTCAGTATGCTAAAAACCTTCGGGATTGCCTATTCAGGGTGTGCTATTTTATCACAGCAAATATATAAATACAAAAAATAATAGGTCGAATGTCAAGATTAAGTCAGGGTTAGATGTAAGAATATCATCAAGCAAAGTCAATACTATTTATGTAATAAAATATTTAAAAAACCATATACGTAATGTAATATGGTAATAATATGTTTTCAAATACGAATAAACAGTAAAGTTTACTTACACATATACATTAATGACGACATTTTCTTGAAACAATCATGTGGACGCTCCTGTATTCAAATCACTGCAGATTTTACGATTAGAGTATCATTCATCTACACTCTACAGTTTCACGATCTGTATAAATAGTTATATAATTGCAGTGAACTGTAAATGCAAGGTTTGACGATTATGCAAATTCGTTTAAACTTGGTAGTATTTTACTGCCATTAATGATATATGCATGTAGCTAGAGTTTATGTGCACTTTACGTGTTTATAGTTTCTATTTAAAGAGCGTTATGTACTACGAAGGAACATATATGTATTATCTTATGGGTATTTTATGAAAACAATGCATTTCTACTGATATAGTCTAGTCGTAAGAGAATTTCGTATAGGGGTTATTCGTTAAAAGTATGTTTATTATATTGAAAATGATGTGAAAAGTTGAATTTTTCAAATCGCAGGTCTGTATTTCAAACTGTTATTGAGATATGGCCTCTGAAAGTTGCAGTTTTTTTTTTAATTTTGGAAAAAAAATGGCCATAACTTTTGAACGTGTGGTCGGAATTGATTTTTGTTGACGGATTTGAAATCAGCGTGTCAAAATCTATATAATGACATGTATAATACTTTAAAATCCGACAAAATTGTTTTTGCCAAGAATCGAAATTTTTGAATTTTTCCGATTTTTCTTAAAAAAAAATTTGTTGAGTTTTTGGAGTATTATATATGTCACTATACATATAGATTTTGACACGCTGATTTTAAATCCGTAAAAGAAAATCAATTCCGACCACACATTCAAAAGTTATGGTCATTTATTTCCAAAATTTAAAAAAAGAAACCAAACTTTCAGAAGCCATATCTCAATAACGATTTTAGATATAGACCTACGGTATGAAAAATTCAACTTTTCACGTCATTTTAAATATAATAAACATACTTTTAGAAAATCTAAAACTCAAAAAATTGTTGTGGAATTTCATGATTGAATGAAACTTCATTTTGATGAGAAGCAATTTGTCGACAAGATTATGTCCTAAACTCTAGACTTATTAATCCGAAAGAATATATGTTTTTCTTGCTAGAATTACTGTATTATGAATATTTGTAATGTTTTTTTATCTATAGATTAAACACAGATTATTGAAATACAAAATATAACAGTCCGTTTCATTGGACATACCTCATACATAGATTATAATTATAATACCGGGTATATCTCATTATTCGCGATTACTCTTTTAACGACATTTTTCGTGAATTACAAGGGATCATTGTACATTTGATTCGGCTACAAAATATAACGGGATATTTTTTGTTTTGTTTTACTGACCGATTATTGTGAATTACTTCGATATTAATAACAAAAAGTGAAGGTAATACTTTTGACAATTCAACTATTAATGTAATTAAATATTTATATTTCTTCACAAACATGTATAAATAATAATTTGCCCATGTACTTGATATGTATAAATACATTAAATTGCCCAAATATTTTATTTATATCAATTCAAAAAAAGTAAACGGAATTTTTAACATTAATTTATGCAGATTTTACTTTTAGCTTTGAGGAAATATTAATATTTTAATAACAGTCAATAAAATTTGGCCTTGTTAAGGAAATGATGCATTTTTCGTTTTTAAGTATAACTATTTTGAACTGGTGTATATAAATATGTCATTAGATCGTAGAATTACTTTATATTCTAGTTTTATTCCTAGAGAGTATTACTTGTTTGTGTTTAGATTCTAAACATAGAAAATCGGTGATGTATTATTAAAGAAAAAATATTGTTTTCATTGTAATATAAATAAAATTTATCTCAACACTATTTCTTCCGGTAAAAAATACATATGTTTTTTAGAGATATGTCATATATGGTATATACATTTTAATAATAAAGCATACTTTAGTATTTAGAGCCTCATTAACGAAGCATTTAATAACCAGTAAAAAACTAATGTAAAATGTTTTTGCCAATATAAATACCCCCCCCCCCCCCCCCTAAAAAAGGAATTGTATAATGCTAGAGAAAAGAGAAGTAAGGGAAAATATTTACTTTAGCTACATAAATGCATTTGTTATTAAGTTACATTCTTACAGTAGCAATTGATTTTATTTTTCTGCGAAATGCATATATTTTTAGGTCCAATACCTTAATTCACGCCTTTATAAAGCATATATGAGAATACTATGTACCCACGCGGCTTCGCTCGCATTAAGTAAAAATTAAGTACAAACACGATTATTAGTTATTATTGTAATAATAAAAACAACACTTAAATTTAAATTTAATTATTGAAACAAAACTGACGGTCAAATGACAACGGCCGAGTCGAGGGAGATCGAATACTGGCGTATTTAGTTCGCGCGTTATTAATAATATTTTACCGTATAAAACTTATTTAATGTTATTTCCTGAACTATACCACCAAATTGGATGCTGTAAAGGGCAAATTATATCTACATTAAGTACTTATGACGATGAAATCATTTATTTCAATAAGGATTGAAGTTTTGCAGGTCAAAACTCCATGTAAACCGAACCCAAATATTTTATGTTTTCTTTGTAACATAAAAGCAGTCATTGTGGCTTAAATATAAAAGTTAGACATATGGTGTCGCGGACTTTATTGTAGCACTTTTGATTCTACACAATTCTTTAATACATTATTTTGTTCTATATTCAACGGTTTAGGCAGCGTATCGCAAAACAGCGTGCCGTCGGTAAAATTTTTTCCGACTTGATTTACTAATATCGTCACTGCTTAGTTGTTATGTTACCTAACGTAATAAAATATAGCCTATAACCTGGCCAGAGAACGTACCTATGAATTAAAAAAAAAATCACGTAAATCGGATAACTGGTTCTCGAGGGATAAGCGCACTAACGGACAGACAGACAGACAGACGTTGAGCTTTATATATATTAAGGATGTAGCGTGGTAAAATCCAGGACAGTTATACTACTTAAATCTGGAACTGTCTTGCATAATATCTAGGACAATACTTTATAAAAACCAGGGTTCGAAATCTGCTAAAAACATTTTTGCTATTTTAGTTTGTGAACGTCTTATGCGGTGTTTACACCGAAAAAAACAAAACAGAAACATCGTGTCTTTAAAATACTTCGTATTTAAAAATGTATAGGGTTTATTGCTTTTTTGTCATAAAAACACCGTGTTTCTGTTTTGTTTTCTCGATGTAAACACCGCATTAAATAATATTATTTATAGAAGGTGAATTTTCCAACCAACGAAATATTCACACGAAATCTTGACACATACTCTTGCAATGCATGTAATAAAACATACACACATGCAATTGTGTTGTACAACAAAGGCATTGTTTTACATAATGTGTGTTTTGTTTAATCACAGTGGCGTCGTCACACGTTTCTACCGGCGCTACGTGAGACTAGTCACGGCCTGCTCCCTTATCGGACTATCCGTGTTACACATTTATTGCTGTATGTAATTAATAACGGTATTGTTTTCATTTTTTCTGTATTTGAAAACGGCTATCAGACCTTGCCATACTTTCACGTTTTGTGTGTAGAATTATCTGGAATGTTCTAGAATGGAGTGTGGAGAGAAGGAGCTGGTTTTAATGCTCCGTGCCGAAATCGAAAGAAAGGAATACTTATGTTTTCATGTCTGTCGCAGTCTTCTAGTTACGTTACTAAGATTTGACATAATTGCAGTAAATGGTAGATCAATAATAGACACTAATTAAAAAAATAAAATGTTACATTTTCGGGCACTTTCAAAAGGAGGTTAACGGGTTACAATTTTTTTAATTCAATTCTGACAAGTTGGGTATTAAATAAAAGCTAAAAATAAAATGTTTTTAAATATGTTTTGTAATTATTAAAAATTTTGTTAAGTGAATTAAAAAAAATCGTAAAAATATTTAGTTCTTTGCCCATATCTTCGAAATAGTGAGAAAAATCCGAAATCAAAGGAAAATTATAATAAATCGTTGCACTTATACAATTTTTTTCAGTTTAGAAAAAAGTTTACAAAGTTTTTAATTTTTTTTATAGAAATTTACATTTTAAGGTTCGCTTTTTATTAATTCATAAATTGCACTATTTATTATTCATAAATATAATAATATATTTCAACTTAAATATTAACTTTGCAGAAAAGTTTCAAGATAAAAATAAAAAAAGTTTTTCTCAAACCACCGATTAAGAATCAATATATAACAAAACAGAAAAATAAATTTATAAAACTTAAATATTTGTTTTCGAAAAAAAAGTCACACACCTCTTCAGAACAAACTAGTAAAATTTCTGAAGGTCTACCGCATAATAAAATTATGATTTTCTTATAATAAAAAGTAACAAAGAAAAAAGAGAGAGAGAATAAGGGAAGAAAAACTTTTTCGTTCGCAAAAATAAATTATAAATGTTAAAAAGTTTATATACTTCAACAGGAACGGATTATCGAATTTTTACTGGGACTAAAAAATAAGTTGTATTTAACTAACCAACTGTATTTCTATTCTTTTTATTTTGAATGAATTAATGAATTAATTGATTGCACGATTTTCAAGGGTGGAACACACGGGGTATTAATATGGAGTAAATAATGGCTGTGGAAAGAAAACATTCTTTAGTTTATCTATATTTTGTAATGCACGATGCGATAGTTAGTTTTTTTTTAAAACTTTTTAGTTTTGAGAGCTTAGTTGCAAAAAGTTGCAGACTGGTATTTAGATATGTATACAGTTAGAAATATGTGTAAGTTTACAAACTTACATTAAAAAAAACAGTGGTTGCATAGTTATAATATATATGGATTTTTATCAAACTTATTCATTATTTTTGTAAAACGCAAAAGTTCTTGAAAATTACATAGGCAAATGAAATGTGGCATACTTTACACCACATGCTTTTAAATGCACATATTTTTTTGTAAATATTTATAAATATCTTATGTAATATTATTTTACATGTAAAATACATATGTACACTACGTGACAGACGTGTTGGCTCTCAGTCTCAAACACGAAGTTTATCAAAATAACAATAAGTATAAAGCAGTAAAGAAATATTTTATGTAAGCGAAGAATTTAGTTTAGATCACATATACATATCTATAACATAATAAAGTGTAGAATAATTTATATAAATATTCTTTATGTACCTAAATTAATAATGCAAAAAATATGTGTTTACTTTTTATAAAAAAATATTTTGACTGCCAAAATTGTCTATACTTTGTATATAATTTTTTTATATGGGATTAAAATGTAAAATTCTATCAAGGCAGCAAAAAATAATAAGACCACCTCTGTTTTTTTTAAAACACGGAAGCGAGGCTCCGTACGGAAATTCGATTGTAGAAATTACATTAAAAATGCGCGGGCTTTATAAATTCTTTACGTTTAATCTAATCTTACGAATATTTCAAATTCACCGTGATATTTATTTATTCAACGCATATACTAGATAGGTACAATAACAGCATAGACTATATATAGACAACTGACCATCTCGTATGCAAAGCAAAAGTCTGTTTACAAATTTTTAATATTCTACTTGGATATTTTTGAATGTATTTTATGAATGCGGAAACACCAAATATTCATGATTTGTTTGTATTGATAATGGAGTTGACATTGATTTCTTAAGATTACTTTATTTATTTTGAAGATATTATAAATGCATTAAAAATATAGATGATTCAAAAGTCACTTGATGCAACTGATTTAATGATAATAGACATTTTTATCATAGGAGGAAAATAACAGAAATGAAATGGAAATATTAAAATTATTCTGTAGAATTGAAATAAAAAAGTGTGTTACAATAATTGTTATTTCTTGAATAAATTAAAATTTTATGTCAGTTTTATATGTAAAATTTTACGGAAGATCTTTTTATATACAGGAAAATACTATTTTTATATGGATAAAGTTACGAAACAGAGGTTTCCAAACTTTTTTGACTCGCCACGACCTTATTTAACTAACAATAAGACTATCCCAAGGCGCCCTTCCCTAAGTTAAAGCATGTTTAATTTGTAATTAACAAGTAAACAACAAACATTTGATCCGGGGGTCACCCTTTGTTAAGAAGCCGCAGATCCCCAGGGTGCCGCAGCGCATATTTTTGGGACCACTGAATCCAATATGCATTCATTAAAAAATTATAAAAAACAATTATTTTTACCGTAATTGTACAGAATATAAAAAAAATGTCGATAAATAAATACCTTTAAATGTTTGTGTAGTTCAGTATGAGCATTTAAATTAATTAATTAAATAATTTTTTTGTAGTTATAACGATTCGCATGAAGTATGGTCCGAAAAATAAATATAATATTCACTTTATAATAATAATTTTGACAGTAATTATTATCAGTTATAATTAATTATAATTATAATTATCAATTTATTAATTATTTATTTAGTTAATACCTGACCTACTTTATTTTTTGAAGAAAGCATTAGATTATAAACGTACTGAAATTGTTTGGTGAACCAACATTTTTAATTAATAACAAATGACAGATGGATTATTACATAACCAGTGTGCTCCGCAAAAATATGCTCCGTAAAGTCAGCGGCGTATTATTCGAATCTTAAAATAAATATCAAAATGACAATAGATTAGTTTCGGTACAGTTACTTCTTCAATGATATATACAAATAAATTCAGTAATACTTTCAATGTGACCTTTGTACATCTTAACATTTACATTAAATGTAAATATTCGTTGTCAAATCATAAAATTAGAATCTCAATGTACGTCGGTATAACGGAAAAAATAAACATCACATTTATTAAAGGCGCGTTTCCTTTATACTCTTGTTAACAGTTTTAATTTCAAATTTAATAGCGTGAAATTTTCCTTGAGCACGTTTGGCCAAAAATAAAAAAGCATTAAATGGCGTACAAGTCCATAAAGTTTGTATAAACATTTGTGTATTTTTACACAGTATGAATTAACTTTGTACAAACTGTTCGTTACAAGACAGAGTTTACGAATGTAAATGTTTTATTTAGGGATTCGCATAAAATCATGTTTAATTGTATCCTGTCAAATAAATTAAAATATAATAAGCACCAAACTGACTGTAAACAGTTTGAGTTTAAGTCGCATCTTAATATTATTTTTAGCCAATATTCAGTCGCATAACATCTGCCCCAACGAAAGAAATCGAATTCCAAAATGTTTTAAAATTGGTTGAAATTTTTAAATTGAACTGATGGAATAGATTTATATAGTAACAACAATTTAATAGTTGTTAACGAAAGAAAATGATTACAGTTATAACTGTACTAATTGTAACCATCAAATGTAAAAAAAATTAAATCATAAAATAAATTTTCCATGACGTTTGATATATTTATGAGGATTAGAAAAATTAATTTTATCCTAATGTAACATTGATCCCAAGAATCCTTGGAAATTAAGTGTCTATGCAAAGTAACCTATATCCTTCCTCAGAATGTAAACTTTCTCCTTGACAAATTTCATCGAAATCGGTCCAGCGTTATAGTTATTTCGCATTTATAATATTAGTATGGATTATTACATCTCGATTAAACAGATTAATAGAAGATAGGGAGGAAATGTTAATGGCAGAAGTTAATTGAAGTGCTTTTAAATGTAAATATTTTTTGGTGAAATGGAGAATGAAGTAAAATCATTTCCAAAATAATAATATCAGATGTGTGATGGATTTTTTTTACTCTATTTTTTAACACATTTTACACATTCGAGTAACATTACAAATTATAAACATAAACAAGTATGAGCCATCGTTTAGAAAACTAATTACTTATTTAAACAAATTGCAGAGGTTCATAAATTATTTAATAAATATTGGGTAATGTATTCTACATACATTATAAGCTAACAAAGAAATGTGTATGCGTAAACAATAACATTTATTCAGAAAGTATACTGGCCTTGTCTGCCTGAAACGTTGTCTAGATTGATGCATTAATAATTGACTCTATAGTGAACCCGAGACACGTACAATAATTTTCAGTAAAATATGGGCGTAAACTTTCATAAACTTTAATTTTTATTAATTTGGTAAATATTTTATTTATAATTTTTCCATATATTGAAGAATCTATGTACAGAACATCCAATTATCTAGCTTATCTCTATCTCTATAAAAGGAAGTTATATTTTTCTACATGTTACAGGTAAATTAGAAAACTACTGAACCGATTTTAATGCAGTTTTCACCAATAATTTTTCAATACATGTTCTTAACTATTAATATATAGTTTTTATTTCTCAAAAGTTACTAATTGTAAGTAAGATAAGTCATTTAAACAGCCTTAATAAGTCCAGACTATCCTTTCAGTCTATAACTATTAGGCTTTTGTTGAGGACTTCGTATATGAAGTTTTAAAGGATTCTTCTATTGGTTGTTAACATTTCTATAACAAGTATTATATCTACGTTATTTATGATGATTTTAAATTTTTAGATCTCCTGGTTTTGATCTTATGCACAAAAAATCATATTGCATACAGAATGTCTTTTAATTTTTTAATACGTAAATGAAAGAGATCGAGGAAATATATTATTAGCTTTATTGGCACATGAACATGTTATTTACTAAACGAAATGTTAAAATAAATAGAAGAAGCAAAAATACATCAGAAAGAAATATTAATAGATAATTATTATTCTCGCTTAATATTTTTAACATGAAAATGCATTTGAAATCACGGTTCACTGGTTATAATTAAGGTTTCATATTATTTATTTAAATATCGATCTTTTGTAATTGGATAATTTGTGATTGGAACATTTGTAAATAAACAAAGAAAACACATTAATTAATGTTTGGGCGTCACCCAATGACGTTCATTCGTAAATAACGTATATTTATTGCATACAAATTATCTATAATTATTGCAATATTCTATAATTTTTCTTTTGTTGGTATTACGTTATTATTAAACACATTTATACTTGATGATAGTAAATAACATGCAAACGATATTTAATCGAAACAGATTACACTTGTTTGCATATAGATTTAAATCAATTAATTACTCTAGTTGATTTTCATCAGATTTGTAACCAATAATCAATAGAATGCGTGCATGTGTATTATGGATTTAGATTTTATTCAGACACATGGTTATTAAATTTCATATATGTATAATGCACAATCAAACTATTGAAAATTTTATATTAAAACTGTTTTTGTTAGCATAAATGCCATTATGTAGAATTTATAACATCGGATATTCTCTTTGAATATGCTTGTTCAAATAGATAATATAGAATAGATTAATTGTTAACACATAGGTACTACAAAAGTTGTTAAAGAATTTAAAATTATGTTTATTAAAATATGAATGAACTAATAATATTGCATTATCATATTAACATTGTGTAAAATTAATTAACGGACGTTTTAACGTTGCAGGATAGCGGATTTTATGGTCCAGAAATTGATGGTTTTATATGAGTATAAAAGATACTCTACCTTAATATGCTCTTAAATATTTAAACCACATATTTCAGAGACTTATGAGCCAATTTTTATAAAATTTGCACTATTATTGTTTACGGATGCCATTATCTAATAGTCTTAATCAGCGGATTTTTAATGGCGTGAAGTGTTTATCGGAAATCGAATTTTAACATCTAACCGCTTATATTAAAAAATCATTATTTAAAAAAAACGTGGACTCTTCTTTAGGAAACTATTTGGCTGTTTATGTTCCGATACAGCCAATCACAGACGCAACCGCGACCGTCTACGAAGAACGTACATATGTATATCTCATTCACCTAGCTCTGTATTAACAGCGAGAAATATCTTAAAAAAAAATAGTGGAAAATTTTCAAACGTATTTAAAATTATTTGATACAAAAAATTGAATTTCCTTTTTTTTACCTATGATGTACGAAGCTACAATTTGTTGTAAAGCAGGTACTATTATTTTCCAAAACAATCCTCCAGGATTTCATATATTTATTTATAAATAAATTGAAAAATATTTTTGTATTTCCCATTTCATTGCATGAAAGTTTATTTATAAAATATTATTATTCGATATTTTGGCTCCGAAACAACATGTATGATACATATTTTATATGTAAATAGATATCTTATGATATTTAAAACTTCTCCATGTTTGTTTATTTTTTTGAGTTATTATTGGCGTTGCCTGCATAGATTTATTTTAAAACAAAAATACATAAACTTTGCATTGACTTTTTTAAAGACGTATTATATATTTATTTTTAGAATACAAAGTCAATGCCAAGGTTTCCTTTCTCAGAGAGTAAACGCGTCTTCCAAGACACAAAGATAAAATAGACCAGTTAAACAACACCGGATGTGGTTGTACCTAACTAAAACTACAAAACTACAACGTTTGCTTTCTGATTGCAGAACTACAGGCGGTATATAATAGCGGCAATAAACCTAACTTCCGAGAAGTTAATTTCAGGAAAACTTTTCTCGTTCGTCTCAGGAAAAGTAATACAATTGATGTACACATTAGAGACTCCAGTAGCTTTGCACGAGTCGGATAATCACATTCTTTGAGAGGAACTTGTTCGGCTTTTGTTGATATAAAAGGAACATATCAAGTGGGCGTGTTTGTTAACACGGGAGCAGCCTTAAACAAAATTAGATATGTCTAACATTGTTACCATTTTCTCCGCAAAAATCTTAAATAACAGAAAAACGTATTTTTGGAACTGTAATTCCTCTTAAATACCATGAATTGTAATTTAAAATATATTTGCATATTATATTTTTTCGTCTAAATGACATTTAATAAAAGATGGCCGCCATCAAGTTTTGGTAACAGTTTCGTATTACGGATTAGGTTTGTTGTTATGTATCTATAAAAATTCCTAGCCAAAGGGAGCAGCTGTAGTTCTGTTACGCTAAATGTCATTATATTGGCAACTGCCAGGCTGCTGAATCTTATTTTAGATACTTTCGTCTACTTGTACCTATATAATTAATGTGTCCCGCCTCAGCTAATATCATGATGCAAAAAAATCTGTTACGTTTGAAAGATAAACAAAATCGATATTTCAGAAATATCTCAAAAACTATTGTTTTCATAAAAAAGGATTGAACTAAAATTATAGATATGAAAGTTATTCTCAGTAAGTTTTAATAAAAAACGTAAGGAGTACGAATAAAAATAAATAAAGAGTATCCTATTTTCTACAATCTCGAAGAAATAATTTAAAACTTAAATAACAATATATATTTTTTTGAGAAAGTTTTAATATAAACAAAAGAAAAATTTGCGTACATCTGAAATAATACAGAAATTCCTATGCACCGCAGTGTAAGAAAAAATGATAAAACTTTGTAAGATACTGTTGAAATGATAATTTAAAAATGTAAACTTATAGCGTGCCTACACCCGGTTTAAACGTTGTTCTCTGAATACACACGAAAACGGTTACGTTTTAATGAGCGATACTACCAACGTAAAGGTAATGAAATAACTGCGATGCATTTGTGTCCTACGCTTTTGACGATAACTATCTCGAATAATAATTAAAACCGCGTAATCAAAAGATACGGTGCGGTATAATATCGTTTGACTGCACTTGTAAAATCTGTTTCATTATTGCCGTTGATTCGTCAAAGGAATACAGATTACATATAATATTTTGTTCAAATTACAATACATATTTGCCTCTATTATATTTTTCAAGAATATTCCATAAAATTTAATTTTTTAGTTTAGCATTTTAGTAAAAAAAATGGTATATTCATTACGGAATTTTGGAATGAAATATCTCATTTAACTATAATAGTATATCTTATAAGTTACGGAGACTCTCATGTTGGAAAAGTTATCTGGGACACCCGGTATAAAGTACAAACAAAAAACAGTTAAACCCGGTTATTGCAACATCGGTTTGAATGTCATATCGGTAACAGCGTCAATATTAAATCAATTTAAAAGGTTTTATCTATTTATAACAGTGATGGAAAAAAGCTTGGACTGGTGATCATTTTTCAAAATAAAGGGGACGATGAATAAGAAGTAAAATTTTTATATGGAAATAGTTTAAATCGTTCTATCTTAAATACTAGATATGCATTATAATAGATAGAAAATATAGTGCTATGAATATTGCTAATTAACCTAATAGTGTAAAAACACAGAAAAAAATGTACTGGGCCAAGACAATCTTTATTTCATATAACATCGAAAACAATATTTCGAAAAAAAAATTAGCGTGTAGATATTTGTAATTAATCGATATGTTATTCGGTTACAACGATAATACTAAATCAGTTCCATAAATGACATTATAACTGATTGTCGTTGTATTTACACCCATACAAAAACTCAATAAATAAAAATCAAATCAAACTTGACAATTCGTTTTTTTTGTAAACATAATCATATGATCTATTGCATTTAAAAGAAAGTTCAGAACGGGGCCATTGTGTACCGGAGAATAAATATTTGTGTGTAAATAGACGTCGATATGCGATCGGAATAAGTTTTTAATGGAAATCCAACTCGACTGAAAAGGAAAACAGGACGAGTGGATGTATTGTGATGTCTTTTTGAAACGGACGTTGTAGCGTAAAGAGAATTACATAAATTTGTAATGACAAGTTGGGCGATGATTAGAGGAAAACATGGGGCGTAAATAAATATGTTGACATTTTCAACGATACTTAACCTTTTGACACTTTTTGATATTTCTTAATGTAAAAAATTGATTTGGGTAAGATCACGGCCATCTAATGTTAGCAGGAGGTCTATAGTGATTGTTATTCAGTAAAAAAAAAAAAAAACTATAAAAATTATATCGTTGTTGTGCGGGCAAAATCTGCAATTTTTTTAGGAGATATTAAAAACTTAATAATATTACTTGTATACATTTTACTTCTACAATTAGCAGGGATTAGTATGAAGTATTAGCACATGGTAGTTTTTACTGACTGTTGCACAGCAGTTATTTTCCAATGTTTTTGCACCGTAAAGCTATTCCATTAAAAATGTCACATAGCAGGTTTTGCACAAGCAACAATAATAATAATAATAATAATAATATTGATTTATTTCAAATGATATACAAGTAAGTATATATTAAGAAAACAATGAAATAATTCATTAAAAATGATCTCGATATATTGAAAATTATATGTATGTACACAGTTGCACGTTATGAGTAACTAAATTAGGCTTCAGCCGGAAAGTTAGGCCTCTAAAAACAGGATATTTCCTAAAAAATTTTTTTTGACATTTGTTAGTAAAAAAAATGTGTTGTTTTCTTTTTTAAGCCTCTCTCAATAAATCGATCCCGAATATTTTTCTACCTAGAGCCCCTAACGGTCATAGCGCGGCACTACATGCCCTTATGTTAATATTTGAGAATTTTTAGAGTTAGGTGTGAGCAGTGATATGAAAAACAGTGAACCGATTTGAGTGAGATTTTCACTGTTATGCATTGACAAAACAAACAGGGCATGATAAAGAGAAGTACAACTACATATGTCGTTATGTGTTTATAGTATCCGACTGCGCGGGAATTTACCGGTTTACAAATAAATTCCAAGTATGGATATGCATTTGAATTTTTGTGCAATTAATAATAAAGTCGGTTTCAATGGAAACATGTTAAAACTACTCTTTTAACAAAATTGTTGTTTCGAAATAATAGATGGTGGGTTAAACAAGGGATATATTACGGTGTTAACTAATGAAGGATGTGGTCATCAGTACTAATTCGTAAATGAGAGTCAGTTGATGAGAATAACAAATGGTTAATGTCTAATAATAGAAGGTTAACTTCGCAAAAAGTAGTCCTGTTCCTAATGAAAATTTCAATTACGCTTCGGTGGTAAAATGATAAAAATTTATAAAAATTAAAAAAGTAAACATATTAATTAAGCCAAAATAAGTATTAGAATAACATGTATGCATGTAAATTCATTTGTTTTCTTGTAGAGCCTAAACTACTTAACCGATTTCAACATATGATGTAACATTGAATTCATCATGATTGTCCGCGTATTATAGGTTTATACAACTTTTTTTAAATTCAAAATGCAGTCGTGAGAAGCCATATTTTTATAGATGATAAAGTATATGCATAAAAGTCATATAACACATGTAGGAAAAAAACAACTACGTTAAAACATTTCAATTAAAAAGTGAAATAAACAAGTTTTCTTTAAAAGGGAGAAGTTTCACAGAATAGGCGTATTCGCACGTCATATAAAGATGTGGAAAAATGCATACAATTGATTTTAGAGAAGTGCGACTTCTTTCTTTGAAATACAACTTGTTTATAACTTTTTAGTTTAAATGATTAAACACAGTCGGGTATTAGTTGTTTAAACTTTTATTTGTAGGTATATGTGGTGTGTAATGTAGATTGTAAATAATACCAAAATATAATAACCGATAAATTTTGTTGACAGCAACGAGAATATGTCTAAATTTTTTTTACGTTTGCAAAAAACTATACAATTCTCAACTCGACACTTTTGGTATTGGTAAGCAGTCTAGAAATCTATAGCAAGTTTCTTTTCTTACCGTTTTTTTGTTACCAAATGAGGCATGTTGCCAAGCGGGATCTATAATTAATCTGATTTACTCCCGACAAATATCAGTTCATGTATTTTTAGATTATAATTTTTTTTATCGAAACTGATTTCATGCATGTCCATGACCTTGGACTTGAACTTGGAGATAATGTTTGGAAACCAAAAAACATACTAATTAAGATTAATAGACGAAACGTAATGCCAAATTAAAGACGTTTGGTTGCATTGGTAATCGGCAAGCTCGATCGTGAGCAGATTTCAAATTAGAATTTTATGTAATTGTGAGAAAGTATATTTTCTAAATGAATATTGGTGAATTAAATTAAGTCAGGTTAGCATATACGGATATGTGTAAAAGGGTTTCCTACTTCAGAAAATTATTGATTTAATCTGTAGTAAGGGTATTTTCAGATATTATTGGATATAGAAAGAGATTAATAAAATAATGTGCAACGAGTTTATCGGCATATCCAACTTTTGACAAAAGGGGAAAAGTTTACCATTCGTATTATTCTGGATGAAATATTTGTAAAGCATAAAACCATATAATTAGTTGAGGCTAGAAAATTAGGAAATCTAATGACACACCCATTTATATTTGCTTGTAATTATTAAACAATTTTTAACAGTAAAATACATTTAAAAGTACCAAAAATGATTTTAATTTGTTTTACCAAATAGAGCCCTGAGGAAAAATAACAAATACCATAATATCCAAGTCGTGGGTGTGTTTAACAGTGTAGTACACTGTCAGTGGCGAGGCAGGTGAACAGCGAAGGCCAATGTGCTCAGCCTTTCGCCGAATGTGGAGCAGAGTTAGAGAGAAAGTGCCACACGTCACAACGGCCTGTCTACTGATCGATATTGGTTCTATAACTGTATTAATTCAATTGTGAATAATTACGTGTATGATTCACTTCATTCAACGTGAACATGGGGACAGTTTTTTGTACGCTTGAATTTTTTTGTATATATTTAAAAGTTTTATTATTAAAATAGAAACTGTATATTTTATTGGAGATGCATTTTGATTCAAATAATTGGTGTTTTAATTAAGTATGGCAATTTATTTCTAAAAATAGACAATTGTAGATTTCTAGAAAATATTTAAACAATAAGAATGTAGGTACTGGTAATTGCTGAACCGATATTGTTGAAACTATTACCGTTTGCAAGCTTAATACTCTAGAATGAGATCAGGTTACATGATACATACGGTAGGAAATTTTATAATTAATAATTACTTTTCAATAAAAATTTACAATTCTTACATTCAAATATATTAGAGATTTGTTTTTGAAATAAAGGATTTTTTGTTATAATATTATAAAGGTTTCTAAAAAAATGTAACATATGAATTGTATTCATATGTTACATATAAAATCAAGTTTACTACGAACTTAATTTAATGCTACTACAAAGTAGAGTTATAGACATCTCATGATTATTTTTTTCGACATATATTAATTACTATAAACTACATTTCAAGAGATAATTACATACTTACTATTTAGCAACATTTTTTACATAATCTATATTACAACCATGATCAACAATTACACAAACAGATAGGAATAAATATGACTGATATAGTGGCAGCAACTGATTACCTACTTTGAATATTGGTGCGATAATTTATCCGTTTTAATTAAACATAAATCATTAATGAATACAAAAGATACCGATCTAAATAGATAAACGCAATAAAAATAGATGAAACATTACGCATTGGGATCTAATTACCAACAATTAACTGGAACTGCCCTTGCATCGAGGACACGCAACTTTATGAAAAATTAATAATTATAATTATCACTAAATTAATCGTAACTGACTGTTCAATGAAATAGGTGGTGTAAAAAATCCGAAATATTTATATATATGTATTACTTATATTATCTGATATAATTATGTTAATTTGCATCTATTTATATCCAATGTAAAAACCGCTTTTTAAAGATAAAAATTAAATACCTATGATAATTTTGTGTGTACATTTTCGATTTGAAATTAAAATAGATGGACTGGTAGAAAAGGGAATTAATAGCTGTTCTAGTTTTTTTGTATTAATTATGATACACACACACAACCAATTTGTAATTATCAAAAAATCCGGGCAGATGAAATTGATACGTTACAAAATTTGGATTTTGGATTAAAATTGATTGAATTGAATTTCAAATATAAATCCGCTCATAATAAAACTATCATCTTAAAGATACTTAACACTACAGATATGCAATTATTTCGTATAGTTTCAGTTTCGGATACGAAGCTCCGTAATATTGTTAATCTTTAGTTTAAACTCTTATAATTTTTATGGTTAGGTTATTTATATTTGAATATGTGAAAACTATTCAAATAATAGACACAAATTCTTGGTAAATCAAAAACCGTCGTATGAAAAATATATAAAACAATTTAATGATAGATAATGAAAGAATACAACAAGTTAAAGAACAATCGAAAAAAAATAACAATCAAAAAGTTAGAAAGTTCAGTTCAATCAAATCGAAAAAAAAACTATGAAATAATTATTTTTTTGGACTCGAAAAGGTTTCTAGGTATTTTTTCACTTGATTGCATGTGAATTTTAATAGCTATCGTATATCAATTATTTACACATAACCCATATGTTTTATTTCGTGTAATTGTTTTTTTTTTTATTTATAGACAATGAAAGCGTTTCTAATTTATAAACAGATTTTTACGAAGATAAACAATTGGATTGTAAGAACTCATAGTGAAACGCTTGGTAGGTGTCTAATAATTGATTATTGAATCATTTTTCTTGTCTATATTTATGATACAACATAAATGTATAGAGTTCAAATATACCTACCAATATCACTGCAAGAGATACAGGTATTTCGGTATATATTTATGATTCTTTAAAAAATTATTTATATAAAGCTGCTATCATGTAATGTATAATTCAAAGTTATGTTGACCTACTGTTCTAATATAATAGTAAACAATTTCAACGAGTAAACAAATATTAAATTCTTTCAAGATGAAGAACCGTTTTACAATTAGAAGGTATATATATATATTAAGAAATCTCAACAAGTATAGAATGAGAAAGGACGTTCTTAGTAAGCATATTCTTATGTACAAAAACTCGTTCTCGGGTCAATAAATTAAGCTTAAATAGTTAATGATTTCCGAGGACTTATTTATTTATTTTTTGTTCAGTTTCTATAGAGTTTGAAAACCACTGTTTTAGATTGATTTTTTGTAATATTTCGCAAGGTAGTACAGTAGAAACTGGAATAGCAGTTTATTAGCGAGTATAAGTAGAATTAATGAAGCGTATCATACTTTTGCAAATAAAAAAAAATGTAATACATTCTTAACATGTTTCGGATATCTATATGTGTTGTTATAATATATCATTTACAATGTCATTCGATCCAAGTATACAGGTGAACTCACAGTAGCAACTTTAGAAAGCAGGAGGAGTTTTACAATAACAATCGATTACCTACTACACAAATACTGTTTTACTCAACTTTATTAAAGTTTGTACATAACTATAGTGAATAAGAAACATTTAATGTAGATATTATTATTGTAATTTTCGAATTACGAAAAAGATACGTTTTCCATATTTCTATTAGTAGAATAGTCCAGTATACTTTCGTTTATATTTGTGAACAGAGAGTAAAAAATATTAATGGTGTGTTTTAACCAAAAACTAAAATTTACGTAATATTATTTTGCGTTTGGATGTATGTATAACGACACTTTGTTACTCATTATTTCTAAAACTACATAATGTAACTCAAACTGTTTGTTTTTGCTTTTATTACCCATAAAATAATATAAAACACATTAATATTGTTTGCAGAAATAAATTAGATTTAGGTAGAATCCACTCAGTTTTCATAAAAAAACTGAATTTATTATATTTTCTCTTGAATACGATACATTAGAAATAGGTGTCAAATATGACCGGGAATTTTCAATTTAAACAAGTTGATCGATTCGGACAGATATTTTTTTCTTTAGGTAGGTAGTATTGCCTTTAAACATATTAAATATGTGCGTTTTATTGTAAGTTATCTCAAACTATTAAAATGTCTACCTACATGTTATGTGATTTAATATCAAAGATTATAATAGGGCAGTTGAAGTAAAGTATGGATTGCAGTAATAAAGAAAATTTTACATTATGTTACTTCAGTTCCCTGATACAACTATGTATATGTAGGTATGTATGGTACATTTGCATGCCATGGAACAGTAGAATGACACGATTTTCTCAACTCCATTATAAGTGTTGCCTTTCGTCTTGGAGTATTGCCAAATGTTGGAGAGGGAGGATGAGGACCAACACGACTGATACCTAGTTTATTTAAACTCAATGCTAGTGTACTCAATATTCAAATGGAATTTGGTTCACAATGAAAAGTATATTGCATTCGTAATGATTATGAAAAATTCAATTATACTGGTACCTCCATAAGATGTTATTATGTGGAGTTTCAACATTTGAACGAAGTATACGTCTATAAAAATGGCTAATTTAACAAAATACATTACGAAGAGTAATCAAATTTGGTTTAATAAAATATGTTATTTGATGGCCAACTTGTAATATTTAAAGAATGTAAATATTTTAAGGTAAAATAATAAATGAAATATTTTCACCAATTTCCGTAGATATATCATTTATTTATATAGTAATTTATGATTTTTCTTTTTATTTTCTTATCTTCAAGTCGATATTTCTATGACAAGTTGAAATTTGGTGCATAAGAATTACCTACTATGAAATTTTGAATTTTATATTTCGTTTCAATTATGTTTATTTTATAGAAAATGACGTGAAAAGTTGAAATTTTCAAACCGCAGTTCAGTGTCTCACAACGTTCTCGAGATATGGCCTTTCAAAGTTTTCGATTTTTGAATATTTTGATGAAAAATGGCCGTAACTTTTGAACGTGTGGTCGGATTTGATTTTTATCGACAGATTTGAAATCAGTATATCAAAATCTATCTGATGACATGTATAATACTTTTAAATAAAAAAAAAATTTTTTTGGTTAAAAATCGACATTTTTTCAAGATATACCCCTTGGATTTTTTTCGATTTTTCGCGAATTTTTTTTTGTCAAATTTTTAAGTGTTATACACGTCATTGTAATGATTTTGACATGCTGATTTCAAATCCGTCGACAAAAATCAAATCCAAATACACACTCAAAAGTTACGGCCATTTTTCTCCAAAATTTTCAAAAATTGAAAACTTTGAAAGGCCATATCTCGAGAACGTTTAGAGATACAGAACTGCGGTTTGAAAATTTCAACTTTTCATGTCATTTTCTATAAAATAAACAAAATTGAAACGAAATCTAAAATTCAAAATTTTGTAGTAATTTTCATGCACCAAATATTTTGATTGAAAAAATGTGATTCCATTTAAATTCTTGAATAAAACCCTTTTATACTTAACATATACAAATATATTTCACAACTGAAAACAACTGCGAAATGTGATCCTTATCGATAAGTATAATCGAAGAAAGATCTAGGATAGATAACACAAAAATATTCAAGAAGAGTTAAATGCAATAACAACAAATATTCATAATCTTCAAAGTCAACAATATACACGAATTTCAACTGCAATATAAATAATAGACTAGAATGCTTCGGTACGAGTACCAATTAATATAATGACTGAATATGATCAATAAACACGGTAGTGTGAAGTGAACCCAATACAAGTTATATATCGATATGTCATTGAACCAGTCTATATACAAGTTGTATTGTAAAGGACGAGCCGGCTGAATGTTGCTGATTCATGTACGGTACACTGGATGATGTGAAAATGTGATTCAAGTGCGAGCCATGTCCTTGCCGATGCCGTACGATCACAACAAAACTAATACCAATAAAAATTACGGTCAAGATCATCCAGAATTATTTATCACACAGAGGTGGATTTATAAAATAACATAATTAACTGTTATTGTTACAATTAAATGCAAATTAAAATGTTGAGAGCGATCCTTAAATACCATTAAACCTTTGGTTTCAGGTTTTGTGAATTTAATCTATCGTCTTGAACCAAATTGATAACGATTTGACTGACAGTAAAGGCTCAAAGTCACTTGGAGATCTATCGGACTTCCTTGTTAATAGAAACCAAAAGTTAAATGGTATGTGATAATTATATATTTGTAGAATTATTTAATTGGTTTTAGTACTTCAATTGTATAAAACAAATGTGAGCTCTAAAATAGCCATGCAGATCTATTTTGAGCTTGCTCCAAAAACGGAACAATGGGTATGACTGCAGCTACTTATAATTCTAGAAGCAAAATAGGCTGATAATAATTTTTGACCGGACACTTAAGTTTTATTACTGCCTACAATGCTAGGGGACATGAGCTTTAAACCCACGTTACTATCGATTTTATGCTGCCCTAGTTTCACTGAACACTAACTACCAGATGTTTAAGGGTCGTTAAAGCAACAAAACTATTATGTTAATACAACTTAATACAGTTATGAATTAAAAACGATGAAATAAACATAGAATCAGTATAGTTTAGTTTATTGTAAATTAAAAATAAATTATAGCAAACCATTTATCAAATGTCCAAGAAAGGATGGTTGGAATATAACCTTATAAGATTGTATTTTTAATGTAGCATTACCTATATTGACGTTATTCCTAACATAATGAACAGGCAAGGTAAACGACATTTTTAAAATAAAAGCACTTAACATCGGTTGCACTGCATGTTGAAATACACGACAAAAAAATTAATTTAAAACAAACTCGAAATGCATATAAAATGTTGTACACAGCAATGAGAATGTTTAAAAAAATATGTTTTTGATATGAAGGCCCATTTCCGCGGTTTATATCAATCAGTCGTTTAAATCATTTTTTTGTTTACACGTTTCGACCAAACATTTCATTTAACAATGGCATCAAATGAAATTGTCAGCGACGGAATCAATTAATGATGTAAGCACCGTTTTAGCATAATTATAATAATTATAGCCAATCAATTCATAAATGAGGGGTCTAGAAGATAGAAGCAAAAACAGTAATCTACCATTTGAGCCAATTGGATATTGCCGGTTTTGTTTCTAGACTCTAAAGTGAATCACGGAAGCGTAGTTTTACTGAAATTTGGATTATAATTATTTAAAAGTTAAAAAAAGTGCACCACTGTTTTATAAAACAGGAAACAAAAGCCATACTGTAAAACCATTTGAAAATCGCTTTACTGTTTTGCTGGATTAATCAATTCATAAACCGCATGCATTATAACAGAACAAAATTAAAACAATCGTTCATTTATTGGAAATGTAACCAGGAAATTCTAAAAACAACAATTTTATAACTTTCGTTGATGTACGCGGATGGATCAATATTACAAAACATTTGAAGCGCCATTGAATTAACACATGAATTATTCAATAGAAAAACAACAGTCTTTTGTCAACAAACCAGCCAATCACAAATTAGTTTGTTTGGTTTTAAACAAATATTTGTTATTTTAAAAATCAAGACACTGTTTGCTGAATATACATAGTTTATTTAGTCATTAAGGATTTGACGTTATTTTTGGTGAATTTAATCGATTGCTTTTGTTGACGTTTGTCGGATATTATTAAGTTTAGGGCTTTGGTTATTATTATTGATTATTATTTAAATGGGTGTTTTAATGTTAATATTTAATATAACCTATATTCAGGTCATATAAATTTCAAGGAAATGGTTAAAAAATCGAAGTTTCGATTTATAACCGATTTCGAGTTAGATGAACTAGTTAAATAACATTGGCTTTCTGTCGTAGGGGGGGGGGGTAAATATGCAATAAAATACCTGCTGGTCAACCGTAATTAGTTCACAATACATCGAGTAACAGAAGTTTTGGGGTCTGTAGACATTTTTTCGACTTATAGAGGATTTCAAATGATTGAGATTCGACTTATAAAGGTCCTACATACTGTATAAGGTTAAATCCATAGGTGGGCATTAACTCGTTAATCTTTAATTAACGAAGTTAACAAAATGCTTAACGGATTAACTTTTAAGTTAACTCAAAAAAATGTTAACGTTTTTGTTAACTTCCGTTAACTTTAGTCCGTTACATTGGTTGTTTGATGACAAATACATAAGAAAGTTGTCGAAAAAGCAAAAAAAAAGTCTTCAAACATTTTAGATGGTTAACTTTAACAACTTCTGCGTTACATTTTCGGTATTTTCGGTTAACTTTAACTTCCGTTACATTTTCGGAATTTTAACGCTTTAACGATTAACGAAGTTAACTTTTCGGTTAACTGTGCCCACCTATGGTTAAATCTTACAGTTAGACAAATTAGAATAATTCTTTTGGAATGATAAAAAGTAATATATCGTCGTTGTCATTTTAATATCTCCTATGTGACAATATTTTCAAAAATGATATTTTTTAATATTACGGTTGGTCTTTTTTTTCTCTATCTGTTCAATAATATATCAATAGTATAACAATCTCCGTTTCTTTCTAATAAGTAAATTTAATTTATCCTATGTGATATGCTCGTATAGCTGATCCTTAATTTCTCCTATGTGTTATCTACAGCACATAGGAGAAATTAAAAAAGTCAACTTCACTTTCAATTTATACACATAAGGGGGTTGTTTTCTAGATAATTTACATCGTTTGCATATAACTGTGGCAATTAATTAATTAATAAAAACTAGTTTTGCTATCTAACTATATCTATTATGTGAAAACAATTAACTTTTAATACCTCCTATGTACAGTTGAAAATACAAAAAAAAATTTTGTTTTTCAATTACGAAATAAAAGGTGAGCCATATTAAATAACAAAAATAGATTAATAGAATATTTATGCTATGATAAAAGAATATTATAACGGATAAAATTGGTAAAAAATTTTTAAATAGTTTTTGTTAGTTTATTCAAAACTTTGTAATTTGCACATAGGAGATATTAAAATGACAACGACGATATGTAGATTAAGATTTCGTATATAATATTTATTGTGATTGTATATAGTTTCCAATTTCTGGTTTTCTGTTAATTAAATTAATATATGTATACCACGACATCAATGTTATTAAAAAATCATTTGGAATTCTGTAGCAGACTAAACTTTTTATGAATCAAGTCAAGGTAAATATTAATCCTTAAAGGGTATAAATTTGGGCAAACATTGACGTGACAAATACAATAAGTACTAAGAACGGTTTAGTAAAAAAAAGTCGAGAACTTGTATAGTACGTGTATGTAATGATCCATATTGGTATAAGTCTTGACCTGTATGGCAACGGCGTGTTGTTGCCCATAAACGAGCATCGCAAAGGGAAGGATGTGTGCAGGACCGCATTATAAATAATACAATAGGTTGTAGTTTTATGGAGAAAACACTTTCCAGTAACCTTGAATGTCGACAATGTGATGTGTGGTGAAATTTAATGTAGGACATAATATATTCAGGTTTTTTTCTAATTAATTGTAACGTAAAATTCCCAAAAGATAATTATATTCTTAATAATTTGACGTATTATTCGTAGGAAATGTTAAGAAATAATAATTGAGAGTAAAAAAAATCCAATGCCATACAATATTATGTTGAACTAAATTTAAGGTTCTAAATTATTATAATTGTAGTTATAGTACCTAATCTCTATTATATATATTAGTGTTTTTTAGTCTAATTATAAGCTTTTTTAGAAGAAATCGAAAATGATGAAAATGTTACTAATTAATATAAAAATGTATTTTTCTCTTATACTTTCTAAAAATATTGCTAAAAATTAAAGTAAACTCTTTCAATTAGTACCGGCTTGTACCGACTAAAACCTTTGCTCAGCTTAATTTAAAATTAATAACTTTTCTTACGAAAAGAGCGATAATTTTATTACCATTGAATAGTTAACATTCCGAAATATGGTTTAATAATTCTAAAGTTTTAAAAGAAAACTTACAAACTATGTAGCCAAAAATTGTTTCCAACAAGAGTTTCCCGATAAAAAATCTAAAGCCAATTTTCAATTATTCATACGAATAAAAATATTCAGTTTTTATTTATTTTAATTTTAAATGAATAAATTAAAATAATTATGAAATTTATTTTTACTGATTAACTTGAAGTGGCGCTGAAAAAAGTTTGCTCAGCGTGCCAGACTTGCTAAGGCTGATCATGCTTACAATATCATCAATGAGAACAAAAAATGCACCTCGTCTTCAACAGATCCATATAATTCATTCAGAACAATCGATTCGCCCCTGCGAAGATGGTGTAGTAATTAGCATGCAATATACATACGCGTAAATCAGTGATTACAGCATATGAATTATTTATATAGGAAACTATGTTATGAATAATACCAACAAACACGACATTAACGTTCAGTCATGTGCACACGCCTTACTAGCTTTGTTTACTGGGTTTGTACTCGATGTGCGTGCAGGGCTAAGGAAAAGATCTTATGTAATAATTAATTATATTGAATTTTCGAGCTCATGCAATCACTTGTTAGTTAGCCTAATTGATATAATTTGAGGTGATCCTTTATTTGGAAGTTTTTTTAAGTTAATTGCTATTATATAATTTATTATTTCTTTTAGGATTTTTTACGAAGTAAAGTAGTGCAAGGTACCTATGTAGATTAAATACATGGTACAGTCCATAGAGAACATATAATGTAGGTATAATTCGACAGTAAGTATTTCAGATATAATTGATATAATATACTTTTTAATGTCTTAACTGTTGTAACTGGTGAAACAAATCAATTAGCATAACATGGGGTTATATAATGCTTTAAAATTTAATGATTAAGTTAAATATGCATTTGTTCTAAATATTATTAGCCAGACATAAAGTTAGGTCCTCGATAGTTTTATTTAAAAAAAAAAAACATCTTCCAAATTATTGTAGAGTGCTTCGCTTGTGCTAAATTTACTAAGGGGAAGCAAATGAAGATATACATATATTCGTAAGAGAATATTTAACTACAAAAATTGTAGCGACCTTTTTTATAAAAAATTGAATGATCTACAATAATGTTTCTATAGAATTTTTACATTAGATACGTCCTTTTTCAGATATTAAAAGATTTTTTTGGAGAATGTTAGATCAACTAATCAGACTCAACTAAGTAAAGTAGTTTAATCAAATTCGGTTCAGTGGTTCATTAGTTGTTCATGTGATAAGGATTCAGGCGACATACAGGCAAACAAGGAACGAATAGTATTTGCCTTGACCCCATTTTTTCGAATAATTACATAATATTATAATCTAGAAATTGGTATCATTTAAGTTATATATTTTAATAATTAGTCAAATCATTTCTTTTAATTACTGGTATGAAAATTATTCAATCATTCATTGGTAATATAGGTAAGAATTGCTTCTATTCAACGATTTTGTAACGGAATTTATTCAAAATACAGTTATGAAAGATAACATAAATTAATCTGGATAAGACTTGATGTGACAACGAATAATTATGAAATATTTCGTTATTAGAAATCGTTTATGGATGAAAATGTTGTTTTATCATCAGGACTTCGTAATCATAATAAGGTTGGACATCAATGTCTTAAGTTATCATGAAATTTACATAAATTTTGCATTAAATAAATATACTTCAATGAGAATAGCACTCACTGATAATGGTTTTGTTTACTCTGATACCAACGACGAAATGTCCTTTGTAATTTTTCTTTTTGATTCGTGGATTTGTTTTTGTAACTGCTTTTATATTTATACTATATTCACAAAACTAGAAACCGATAAAAATGTGTGTTTTAAAAAAATAAATTAGTAACTAAAGTAATAATATATAAAAAATTAAAACAACAAAATTCATAGGTCAAAATAGTATACATAAAAAAATATACAAAAAAAAAAACATGTATGCGATGAATAATGAGATTATTAATTTTATTAAAGTAACTTTTACATACAACGAACTCGAGAATGCATGATAATATCACATAACTCAAAGTTTGATTTCGAAACAACGGATATTGGCAATATTTCAGTCGCGTTTCGCGAACCTCCACCATTAACGGTTCTCCGCCTTTTGTAATTTCAATATCTCAAAAGGCACAGCACACCTGTTTCATGGACATATTAATTATTGTATTATAGCTCAGCAGTTCCTAATCGGTATTATTAGTTTATTTTTATTTTTTTAAATTTGTCGTTCGTGTTTTTTTTTATTAACAATATCTTACTTTGCCTGTCATCTGTAAGGGTTAAAGCAATTTTACACCAATTTTCTTTAACAAATATGTTTTATATGAAGCTCAGGCTATTTTATTTGTACATTTTTATATTTTCACTGATTTAAAAACATTATTGTATTTAGTATTATGTTTAAATTTTAATCGATCAAAAAACTAAGAAAAAAATTATCAGGACCAGAGAAAACAAATATAAATAAACTTTTCACTGACACGTGTTTATCATTTTTATTGATTAATAACAATTTATTTGAAATATTCTTAAACATAATAATCTCTCCACACTTCGCCTTTGACTTTAAATAATCAAAAATAAACTAAAAAAACTTATCATAATGTTCCCTGAGTTTTTTCATGAGTAGACTATCCGCGTCATGTAATCAACGTTTTGTCACACATTACAGTAATGAAATATGTGCAAAAACATTCACCCTAGAATTTTTTTAACATCAAACGTTAAAATAGGTATTATGTACAAATTAAGATGTTCAATTTCGATAATATGTAAATTGTTTTAAAAAGTTTAATACCACTGATAAAATCAGTTGAAAGTTATACATCCGCTATATATAGTTCTTATTATTATTATTAATTTTTTGCCATTATTTTTCGGTAAAGTAAAAGGTTCATAGAACAGCAGGCGAATAATGCAGTATTAATTGTTGTATCATTATTTATAATTAATATACGAGTATATTCAAGAAAATGAAGAATGTTCTTTAATTAAAGGGCGGTTTATAACTTTATTTAATATGTATAATTAAACTTTTATTATAGAGATTGTTGTAAAATTGTTTAAAATTAATATAATTAATACTTAATTTATATTCAACACATAAAATATGAATATTTTATATCGATGCATATACGGTATGTGCTGGGATTTATTTACGCAGCCAAACAGTCTAGCAGCAGTCGTAGTATTTATTGTTAATTGTTTTTTTGCAAAAACTTATAAATGCAGACACAAATTATTTAATTAGAAACATTATCGAATATGCAAATCAACCCTTTAGGTAAGTAGATTATTATTGAACTGATCTAAATTTTTGGCTATGTTATTTATGGTAAATTAACATTATAACATTTAACTGATGTATTAAAAACTTATGTGGTAGTATTTTTATATTATATTAACTAGGTTTCTATACATATATATTATTCGTTTAAAATTCGATTATTATAATTTAGTAACAAAAACAATATTTAGTTTTAGGTAAGTTATGATTATATAAGTTATTTTGGAGTCGACCAGTTTCTGCAATATTAGAAAATGTGTTGTTTTTTTATTAATTCAGAAATACTGAATTTTTTTCACACGATTTAGTCAAATCGAAATAAAAACTGTGTAGTTTTGGTTTTGATAAAACGTGATTGGTCAGTTTAGTGTAAAATAAGTACAAAACTTATAGTCAGACCTATCAATTAATATCGCACGACAAATATTGTTGGAAAAGGTAAATCTGTACATAAAACATTAATTTTCTCATCTTGACGTTTTTTTTTTGTAAAAAATAAGTAAAATTCAAACCATTACAACTCAGTTAAAAACAGAATCAAAACGGTTATTTTAGAGCTTGTAATCTCTACTTTAAAAGTTGGATAATATTTATTGAAGTCGTAAAAGTGAAAAAATCTTAAAACAAAAAAATGTGTTTTCAAAAATTTCAAACATAAAAATGCCACAACGATTTTTTTTATCAAAAAAATATCTAATAAAGTGTAAAAAATATCCTTTTCTGGTTTCGATTCATCGTTAGGTAACTCACTCGATTGAATTTAAATCGGGATAATATAAAAAAGATGTGATAACAAGCTTCAAAATGCTTTTAGAACGATCTTTTTGTGACTATTTTTAACAAAGACGCGATTATTTGAATTTTACCTATTTTTGTTATACAAAAAAAAATCCAATTTATTTGACAAGTGTTCAAAGAAGCAAGAAAAAGTAAAATAAAATGTAATTTCCAATTGCAATTAAAAACTGTGTTGTTACAAGTTACAAGTTACAACCATCAAATACAACAAAAAAACCTTATAGGTACATTTTATTTTGCTTTTAACATCAATTTAACATCTGGTCGATCCAAATGAAGTTTAAAATTATTTCATGATTTAATATAAAATTATATATTTTACACATCGATTCACGGAATTTCATTCATACACATCATTAAACAACAATATATCTGCCATAGTATAAATAAGGGCAAACAATGCCTCACCTAGCTTTCAAGTGATCAGGCACGAATATGTTCCACCAGGAGGGCCTCTTCTGGCGCTGTTGCGGCAGAGGCTGCAACAGATTCGGCACGCCTATAGAATTAGAGCAATCGCCTGTGTCGGCCGGTGTGATCACGCCTTTGCGCCGCTTACGCTCCAGTTTCACATGCCAAGACTTGCGCCGACCGCGTTGCTTCATCTCTTCTAGGAGGACGGCGCTGTCACGTCTTGGGGAAACCTGGGGGACCTATCCACCGTAGAGTATTCGTTTGTGTGTATGTGTGTGTAATAATATGAATCATATAGAATTAAAAAAAGGTTTAGTCTATTTAATTGAATAGTCGATATTAAAGGATCGATTTGATGGTATTGTAATCAATGTGGCAATTAATACAATAGACATTCTACTCTGTGAACCCGATTGGCTATGGTATCTTTTAAAATGTGAGTTTCTAATTAAAGCTCCTATATATTTGTACAGCTATCATTGATAATATAACTGATTTCGCCTACGTGGTTCATTATGTGTGGACATTATTATAATAATAATATTATAATAAAAATATAAACGTTTCTTATAATATATATTATAAGAAACGTCTACTATAGGTACAGCTGTTAGTTGTAAATTCAATGTTGTTGGTTATAAAATTATAAAGAAAACAATTTTAACTCTTTTTTTAATGCGATTAAAATTTTTTTACAGATTGAGATATCTGTTATTTAAAGAAAAATCGTCATTTTCATTGAAGTGAAGTAAAAATGTATAAGATCTATGAGTTTTGTGGAATGTAATGTATCTATTTTATTTTTAATAAAAGCTGAAATTATGATTTCGAATAGCATTAACAGATTTTATCTAAAAAATTTGTTTAACCCTCTGCATCCAAAAGTTTACAAGAAATGTGCATTTTTTTAAATTTCTTTATTATTGTGGAAAATGAATGAAATTTCAATATGCAAAATCAAAAAGCATTTCTTTATTAAATATTTTGGTCCTGTATTTTATTTGATAAAATTATTTTCTATAATCTATGAAGATGCCCACTGTTATATAATGTAAAACGTTGACAGCATGTATGACCGAAAATATATGACAACTTTTATAAGTCTGGAAAAATCTTGATTTTTGCAAAATTTTGAAAAAGAAAAACATTCTTTTAAAATACTAACATATTCAAATTAAAAATAGGCTGAGGAAACCAAATATAATTAATGAAACAAAAACTAAATTTATTACAGAAATTAAAATATTATCACGATCTATTATTACCAATATAAATATTAATAAATAAGCCGTAAGACCAAAACCTAACCTAGCATAATAACTTATATTTTGATTTATTCTCATTGCTAATATTGAGAATTCAGAACAAATTTAACATATTTATGTATTCGACAAATGTTATTTGAATATAAAATCTTTATTTCAACTATAACAAGGACAGGACTAATTTGATAAGATATTGAAATGTTTTAACAGTATACACAGTCATTACCGAATGTACTTAATAACGATACTTATCATTTATTTATGTCATTTTATTGCATGATTATTTTGATCGTGATTTATTTTTGATATGTTAGTAATACATACATATAGGTTTGCCTTGAATAAAGAGCACAATTAAGTAAAAAATAACGGGGTTTTTTATGTCCCTGATTTTAATTTAAACATATGAAAAGATCGATGTTAGTAACAAGTCATTTTAATATTTATTATAGCGAAATTAAATTTTAAATAAAAATGACCAAGTAAGTTCTAGGCAAGCACATGATAGGGTTCCGTAGTCATTCTCACTACGATTTATAAAAATGCTCTAATAATGACTTTTAAAAGCAATCATATCATGACTGAAGAGTTAAAATCATAAGACCCCGAGCCATTTTTTGTTATTTATAGGAGACATATATAATGATACCCCACTCAATGGGATAAGTGAATTTTTTTGAGTACACTAATCAGTCAATGTATGGGGTCCAAAAAATATCTATTCAAATATCTCATGATTTCTGTTTTTGTATACAGTGAATTCTTAGAATTTATTATTTGAAAATATCAAAATAGCAAATTATATATTTTTCCATGTGGATTATTTTTTAGAAATAAGTAGGTACATATACCTATATTCAAAGCTTCATTGTTAAGATAAATATATAAATATTTTAAGATAAGTTTAAAAAAAGATTAATAGTACAGGTAATGAATGGATTAATAAGGGATTAAAATATTTTTAGAGACAGAATAATACAAATTTTGAAAATTTATATTAATCAATTTTTTTAAGAGTAAGGGATTATAATGCAGATAAAAAAGGTTAGATAGACAAAATCTGTTAATGTAACTAATCATACAGTGTATAGAATTTCAGCTTCACATTACTTTTTTAGATTTAAAATTTTCCACGTAGTTATTTGACATCAAAGCAAAAATTGTTGTTTATTTAAACTAATTGAAGTTAAAAAAATTAACAGAGAAATTCTATTCGAAATCAGACGAAATACAATTGTAATTTAAAGCATATTTGCATATTATACATTATTGAAAATGACATTTGATAAAAGATGGCTACCATCAAGTTTTGGTAAGGGTTTCATATTAGGTTTGTTTTATTTAAGTTTGCAGTAGTTGCCGGGATTTGACGGAATGAATCGTGAATTGTACCGTCAAAATCCCCGTGCCCACTGCAAACTTAAATGAAAGTTAGTTTATGCATCTAACATATAAATTTTCCTAATTTAGGGTTTCGTGTGTGATATTTGTAAAGTGTAAAATATTTACCTGTGGATATCCAGGTCCAGCTGATTCACGTCGGGGAGATTTATCCCCCATAATAGTTCCTTCATTTAAACATTCAAGATTGTTCAGGGTCGGAATAGGTCCTGAGTTCCAATTCTTTATGGCCCGCGGTGAATTGTTATTCGGCCCGCGTATATATAGCTCAGTGTCCATCATTTTGGCGACAAAATTTTTCCAAACTTAATATATTTTTTATCGTCGAAACAAAAACTTACGGAACACACATTTTTATTAAAATAATCACTTTGCACTTTTGTTGAAAATTTGTATTTTTTATTCCTATGGCACAAAATTCGAGTATTTCTGTTTTTATACTTTAATGTCAATATTTTTAGTGAACGCTCTGTAAAGAAAATTATAAATTGTTACAAACACTGTTTATTTATTCAAGAATGTTGATGTTTATTACAAATATTGTTCTTTGATATTTATAGGGTTGTTCATAGAAAACTTGTTTAAATAAAAATATTTATTCTCTTTATTATATACTTATTCGAAATGAATTAACATTATCAGCTATTAGAATACATAAAGCATCAAAGATTATAATATGGGACAATACAATCATACTGATTATTGCATTATTATTAATTTCTAAATATAAACCGCGTCTTCTAAACCTAAAAATTCATAAATAACGTTGCATCATAAATTTCAATGAATGATTTCATGGCATATTTGTGGTTTTTGGTAATATTAAACATTTAAATAAAATACGATATGTTATAAAATAAAAATAAATATAAAGAAAATACAATTTGTGTATAGGTTCAAATATTTACCTATTGTTAGTTATTTATTTTCAAGTATATTTCACTAGATAATAATATTTGTAAGTAGTTTCAGACTACGTAATGCATTGACAGATATGATTAAGTAGACATCTACTTGAATCGCTGCCAGTTAAACATATGTTTATAAAAACTACCTAAAGTATATATGTTATCATTAAGAATCACAGTTATTGTTTTATGAAATCTTTTGGAAAATTTATGTTTCTATTATTATACAAATGTTCTGATTCATAATATATTGCATCATATATATTTTTTTAAATTGTATTTATAATGAAATGTAGGTATGTGTAAATACATATAAATTTAAATTTACAAGTTGCAAGTATCTATATTAAATATTAATGTTTAATTATAAATGTAATATAGTTTCTCTGAACTTGAATTGTAGATTTAAATGGATATAATTATCAGAACATTAGATTTTACATTATAAAATAATAGCTTAATTACAACTGTTCCAAATGTGTCCTGACTTTTGGGACAACCTGTAAAATCACATTCAAATTTTTGAAGTTTATAAAAATATAAATCTTATAAATTTTATTGATATAATATTTCATTAAATGATATAAATATGTGGGAAATAAGTTTGTCGAATACACACAAAAAACTGCATTGGACCAAGAAAATCTTGTTTTGTATATAACGAAGACAATATTTTCTTAATATAAGAAAAGTACTCTTAATCCAACTACATTATTTCTTCGTCCAAGAATACTATAGTTGGTTTAAGAATATATTTCTTATCTTAAGATAATATTGTTTTCGTTATATACAAAACAAGGTTTACTTGGCTCAAGTAAACCTTTCTACCTGTGTAGTTACGAAAATCGTAGTTAATACCTTAAAATACTAAATAAAGAGATTGATTACTCAATTTTTTACAATAAAATTTGCGTAATTATTTATTTAATGTCACAACAAAATATCATATGAAAGTCAATTGTATATTTTTAATAAATCATAAGAAATGTGTCATGAAGCAATTCGATTTAACCTCTGTTACATCAAGTGTTGATTGGTTATTATCTATTTTATGAAACAAAGTTGCAAAAAATATATAGAATATTGTTTTTAAAATATAAAATGTATCGTATAATTAATAAGAAAAATAATAAATGATTAATACGTCCAATTAACCGAACTAATTAAAAATATCGATGTTTTATAATTATACATGCATGCAGTTCATAGAATCATATACAAAACTTGTTTTCTCTACGACAAAAAGGAAATACTGCTATGATGGGTGCAACAAAACTTTCTTACTAATTATATTCTGTAAGGGCGTATCAATTTATATAAATACAATTTTTTGACTAATTGAAGAAATATATTAAAAATAAATGGAACATTAATTAAAGGAAAATAATATTTCTTTTAAATTTTACTTAAAATATTATTTTCGAATTCATACGATTGTTTAAAAAATAATTTGAAAAAGGCTTATACAATTATATTTTTTGTCGCTTGAAAATTACAGTGTTTACATCAGACAGATTGATACGCAGAAATCATGACGAAATCCAGATTTCGAAAATTTTCGACATGAAAATGATAAATTATAATATATGAAATTAAAAATTGATTTATCTATATTATATTAATCGAAACATCAAAATAAAAGAATATCATCTTTAAAAACTAAACCTGATGAGGTTCTCACAAAAATAGTCATTATTTTTTGATAATAGCATCTACATATTTGTAACAAAAGATAAATTAAATAAATATAATGTTATATCAAGATAAAATACCTAATTTCATAACTTGAATTAGATTCATCCAAAGATAGAAACATGCTACTTATTTGTAACATGCGAACTTTGTTACAAGTGGTGAAATCACGAAATCTCAGTATTTGTTATCATAATTACATTAATTTATGAAACAATGAAATTGGAATATACTAATTGCAAATTTTAACATGAATTTTGTAAAATTAAACTTCAATTGAACTCAAATTAAAAATTAATTTTAAAAATATCAAGGTAACGTTTATCATAAATTTATATACGTAAAAATACCTAATTTAAGGAAAATTTTAGTTTAAATAAACGATAAAAGGAAAACTCTTAAAATAATGTCTATATATGTAAAATGTTTCCTTAATTTTTATCGTGGTTAGATAATAGTTTTTTTACATATTTTAGGTGACTATGTATTATATAATAATATATTATACATGTATATTATTTACTAAATAAAAAATGACTAACCCATATAATAATATAAGATCATTATATTTTATAGGTGATAAAAAAAATAAAAGCATCACTAACCATTAGCACTGACACATATAATTAATATTAATATAAAATAAATATGACACATTATAAAATTAATTAATAACAAGGATACAAAACTTTAAATTAAAAAATATATATTTACTTGACATACGAACTCTCATACGATTTAAAACTATTTATTATTATTAGCAACATTAATTATTTCTATTAGAAATAATTTAGCTATTTTATTATTTCATTATTTAAATATGTAAATGAATATGCATAATTTTTTTTCAGCTATAGAATAAATTGGATACTAAATGTAGGAAAATTATTATAAAAAATCGCATCCAATTCTATCGACACGGTGTCAAAATTTTATTTGACAATGAAATTTTGTTTATGTTCTCTATGGATTTTACTTATTCTCTTAGGTACATATAGTCCATTTATCAACAGAATTCAGTACCTCGTTAAACGAATCTAACCAGCCTAAAAGGGTTAAAATTTTGCAGTCGTAACGATATAAAAAGAAATAACATAAACTCATAAATTCGCTATAAGTAGAAAATTTATTATAGAAATCCAGTACAGACTTTAACGATTTTTTTATGCGGTGCAGTAAAAATTAAAAAATGTTTCTTCAAATGTAAATATTTATAAAAATAAAAAAAACATAAATTCATGTCAAAATAAATAAAACGAAAGTAATAAAATTTTGGTGGAGTAAATTTATATATTAAAAAAATAACGTAAAAATAACATTTTCGATTTATTGTAGGATGTAAATTCCGGTCAAAAACATGAAAAATTTAATATGTTTCAAGTAATTTATTAAAATTCGATAGTGTTTAATTTTTGCATTAGAGATAAAGAAAAAGTAAGTTATTCACAAATATTTTTCTACTATAAATCACTTTTGAAATATCATATTCAAATAACATACATTGCTTCGCATTTACGTACACTAACATTTAACACTTATCTCCGAATACTCCACTTATGTAAGTCGATTCATAGGTATTTTAACTCAGAACTGAAATACAATGCAAGAAAAAGTGTCAAAACAAAAGTTGTGGTAAAAAAATTACACAAAAAAGTACAAAACCAATTTTCGGTTATTTCTAATAATACGCGAAAAATACTTACAATTAGTTAGTACTGTTTTCTCCAATAACTTCTGTTTGTAACTTTTTTATATTGTCTTTCGTTTCTGAGTTACCAATAAATAAAAACCAAAAAGTCGCTTTTTTATCACCCTTCCCGAAGGTTTCTTTGGATGCTTAAATGCAGTTCTCTAGCTGTTGTCAATTTTAAAAGTTGCGGTACTTGTTTCGAGATACGTTTTTTTTAAATTTTACATATTATAGAAATAGAATGCGTGGTTCAACTTTGAGTACATCATTAATTTATGTATATTATCTATAAATTTAATAAAAAAATTAATTTATGCATGTTAAAAAAAAGTAAAATAACATTATTAACATCTATAAAGCTGTAATTAAATATACATATTTATTAAATTACATATAATTAAATGCAATTGCACATATTTTAATATTTACATTAGCAATAATATCGTTTGTTTGTGACAATATAGAATAACAATATTGACAATTGCTAAGGAATTATATTATTTAAATATCAATAGAGTCACTAGTGACCTTCAGAAATCTCTAACTGGGGTTAAATTATAAATAAAAGCAATGAAAAACAGTGGCGCATCGTCATTAATCAATTAATCATTAAAAAAAATTAAAAAACCTTTATCAATCAATTTATTTAATAATCTATACAAAATAAACATGGGCCGCACAACTGACCTCAAATTTTATAAAGGAAAGGGGCCCATCAGAAATCCTGATCATGGAACCCGTGATAAGAAATAGGATTTTATATATAATATAAAGTGTATGTAAATTGGCATATACTCTCTGTTACAACGTAATTTTTATTGAATTTTCGAGTAAAACTACTCAGCAGATTTTGATGTGATTTTCACTGTTAAAAAGTATAAGACCCTAGAATTAGTTTAGAATAGATATCATCACGTTTCACAATCAGTGATATCAAACTCATTCGAAGAACATAGTGACAAAACAAACACAGCAGCATAGATGTTTTTTTTACAAACACACGACCCGCCACTGTCGATAAACAGTCATTTATATGGAGTAATGAAGATAAATGTATTGACAGATCCAGCCACAACAATCGAACATATAAGATATTTAATAATAATTTACAAACGCAATTCTATTTTCTAAATGTCAACACAGACACTAACTTATAATTAAGCCGTTATGTTAAAATATTTCACCCGTACATATCTTGTATTGTATTTTTATTTATTAGTACTGTAGTTATTACAAAAGATTTAATTTGCATATTCATGAAGTAAATATGCAATTGTTTTATATAACGGTAGTAAAATTATATTTATAACAACAATAAGTTAATGCTTTTAATTGATTTTTTATTGATCATTAAATGGATTTAAAACTATACATGTGTGCAATTATGTAGGTGTTTAAATATGTATATATAGTTAATAAAAAAATAATAAAATTCATATTAAGTTTGTTAGTTGAAAATTATTAGATGATTGTTATCGGCATCGAAAAAAACATATTTTTAATATGCATCAAATAATTTAACGCACTTAATAAAATTAAAAATTTTCATGTCCCGTATCATAAAGAGGTTAGCAATTTGCTAGCAAACAAGAACTCTCAAATTAGGTATTAATTTTGTGATAGTATCTATGAATTTGCTATGGAGTTTAGAGCAGTTGGCGATTCTGACAGTACAAAATAATTTTCATAATATCACAACTGTTTGAATACTGTTAGTGTATACATACATATGTACAACTCATGTGCAAAACTTGTCAAAGTCTTTATGAAACTCCAAGAGAACTGTCGAGAGTGCTTGCTAGTTCCTTTAAGATACCGGACATCAGTATTCTTGATAATTAATCTGAATACCTAATATAGAATGAAACTATTCAAATAACATTTTTACTTTATATTTTATAATATGTAAAGTGAATTGGTAACGAAATTATTGCCATGTTGTAAATTAATTTAGTATATTTAATTATAAATAATGTTGTACATGTATGATTAATTAGTCCAAACCATTGGTTCTTTTATGGCATATAAATTATATATCCAATAGAAACTAAATGTTTGAATTATTTTGATTTTTTTAACATAATATAATTTTAAAATTATGAAAGTTATAAAAAAATATGAGAATTACAGAAAAATATACATTTTGTAAAATATATAATTATTTCAAATGACATATTTTAAAGATAATAAGTATTATGTAAAAAACCACTTCCGGATTTATTATATCCGGAATTTTACTTTTTTAAACAATGTAAAGAAAGTAAAGTAAGAAATTGTAGGTAAGCGTTTATAATAATTGTATATGTATAATAATTATAAAATTATATACGTTTACATAAATATGAGATGTTTAGTATTAAAAAAAAGAGAATTGTATAATTATGTATGGGGGGCCCAGTTGCCTAAGTGCCGGAGCTTTAAAAGCTCCACCCCTCAATACAAATACAGTAATAATTATGTAAGTTTAGTAGCATTACAAATATGTACAGAATGTTCCATAACCAAAATTCTAATATATGAAAAACAAAATTATTTGTGTCATTTCTTGAAATTCGTTACATTTTCATCCTAAACATCAATGTTAAGTTGAATCATGTCATATCTCATATATTATATTTAATTAGAGACACAATTTTGAAAAAAGTACTGATTTCGTCGTCTGAAAATTTGGTCTTTACATATGTCTAGCAATATATGTATAAATGTGTATAAATGTTTTTGTTTTTATAATATTTGATATAATGTGTTAATATTTAATCTATATCTATAAAAGAGTTTGTTCTTAACCACTCACTCACTCATTCATATATCAACGTACAGCCCAAACCCCTGGACCTAGAAACGTGAAATTTTGTAAGTGCCTTCCTTTTATGATGTAAGCACCCACTAAGAAAAGATTTTTCGAAATTCAACCCCTACGTGGTTAAAACAGGGTGCCAAATTTTATATAAAAAAATCTTTTTTTTGTTTGCATTTAATTGAAACTTATCGAACATACTCTACAATATAAATAATGAATCAATTATTTCAGCATTTCCCAAAATTTAACACCTAAGGTGTTAGGGTGGTGGAAAAATGTGTAAAATATATTTTTTTTTGTATTCAACGAGGGTAGACAGGGTCTGTGTTTTTGAACTGTTTATCTGCATAGCTGCTTACCTACGTTATAATGGTGGAGTCGGGCAAAATAATCTACAATAAAAATATTCGATAATCAACCCCTAATGGCGAGGGTAGACAAGGGGTTAGTTTTTACAATTTTTAACTAAGATCCGAGATATTTACGTTTTTTTTATAGGTAATGAATAAAAATCAACATAAAAAAATATAATGTCTTTCCCTATCACGTATGGAGGGTTCTAATTCGTTTCGAAGTTTACGCGAGTGAAACCGCGGGATTCCGCTAGTCATAGATACATAAATAACTCAAATGTTCTTCAGCTAAGTTAAGTACAACATGTATTAAACAGTACGAGTATTTCTCAAACCATAATTTCAACCACACATTTAAGACATTTATCATAACATAATAACACATATCACATACATAATAATAATTATAATAATATAAAAATGACCACTCTCTCACAAAACAAATATACCTACGATAAACGTTTCCGTATATAAAAGTGGAAGCAATTTGTAAAATTAGAAACCACAAAATCTTACATACGGTGCTGAAACTACATGAATTGTGCTGAATAATAAGAAAAATAAACTCATACAGCTGTTTAACATTGAAAACGTTGAGGTCTGCACTTTTATCTTTCATTTCCCTATTATTGTTTTAAATATCATATACATATATAATTACAGTCATTTTGTTTATTAAAATTTGAACTTGACTCATGTAACATTTTAATTATTATGGCTAAAGTCATTCACCCACGGGTTCGTTTTGTAATTAACAGAATTTAAATGTTATTAATAGTAATATGAATTATATTTTATAATATAATATACCTATATGTGTGAATTAAATACTATAATGTGATTTGACCAATAATTTAAAACGGTTCATTAAAATTTTATCGCAGCTACTTTCCGGAGAAAATTTTATTGGAAAAATTAACATAAAGATGTAGAGAACTGAAGCATAACTCGATATAATGTCCTGATATTTTTAGAAACAAATAAAGTAAAATGTAAAATTTTAATTGTCAAAAATTTTTATTGTATTACTATACCGGGTGTCCCAGATAACTTCTCCAGCATGGGGATCTCAGTATCTATAAGAGATACAGGTTTGGTTAAATGAGATGAATTATTTGTAAGAAAGGGGTGAGTATTATTACACCAAAAAATATTCATAATTCTATGTGGTTTAGGCGGTATACCCAAAAAACTGAAAATTCGGAATTTCTTTAAATTGCTTTAACTTTTTTGTTCAAGTAGATAGGTACTTTTTGTTTGCGGTTTCTTAAAGCACATTTTTGTGTAGAATTGATTGGTGTATTTGTATTTTTTATATCACTTTCAGTTTCCGAGTTACAAGCTCTAACTTTAGTTTTTCTTATGGGCCACTAAGTTGACTATAGCATATTTAAACGTGTTCTTTACTCTACGTTACAACGATATGTCACTTGCCATATTTATTTTCGAAAAAAAAAGTCGAAATACTAAATACCAGTGATATTTATGAAGTATTTTATTACAACTTTTAAGTGAGCCATGAAAAACAAAAATTACAATAACAACAATCAAAATAACAAATGAATATTTGAAAACAATGAACTACATTAATTATAATGTATTTGAAAAAATACATTATAATTTTTTTTCGAAAATAAGTATTGCAAGTGATATATCGTTGTAAAGTAGAGTAAAAAAACACGTTCAAATATGCCATAGCCAACTTAGCGGCCCACAAGAAAAACTAAAGTTAGGGGTCATAACTCGGAAACTAAAAGTGATATAACAAATCTAAATACACCAATCGATTCTACACAAAAACGTGCTTTGAGAAACCGTCTACAAAAAATACCTATCTACTTTGACAAAAAAGTTATAGTCATTTAAAGAAATTCCGAATTTTCAGTTTTTTGGGTATACCGCCTAAACCACATAGAATTATGAATATTTTTTGGTGTAGTAATACTCACCCCTTTCTTACAAATAATTCATCTCATTTAACCAAACCTGTATCTCTTATAGATACTGAGATCCCCATGCTGGAAAAGTTATCTGGAACACCCGGTATTATTAAATATTGTAAAATAATAGAATGGTTATAGAATATGTTTTCTTATTTTTAAATTAATAAAGTTTCAGTACACATTAGAGTAACATATATGTTTCGTTTAATTATAAAATACAAACAAGAAGTTTTCAATTTACAAACTCTTTATAGTAATTTCTGTGAAATATAAAAATATTCATTTTATTTTACAAATAGCATTTGGAATAAAATATATTAATTAATAACGAAATAAGGTTTGATTACGACAAATTAATGTAACTCATATCAATAAATCTTTTCTTATAAATATAATATTAAATGTTTTATAAATTGTAATTCATACTCGTAATATATGAAATAATAAATTATTTACAGTTACAGTAATTTTCTTACATATACTGTTATAAGTCATAACATTATTAATATACTGTAAACTATTATTAAAAAGTGAAAAAAATAATTAATTTATGTACTGCCATAAACATTAATACAATAAGAAATATGTGACAGATATGACGTTTAAAACGTTAATTATTTTAGCATACATTGAACTTTGTTATCGCCATTATAATAGGTAACGTTATTCACTATGAAAGTGTTAAAGCCAACCTCGTGAGTCTATTGACGCTGTACCAGAAGTAATTCTTATATCTTATTTATGTTGGACATTGATCTATAATCGATATATCAAAATTGCAATTGAACGCAGATTAGGATCCGATTCGTGGGCTATAAAAGTAATGTTCAATGTCAAGTTGTAGAGACTATGATGAAATTTGTAGTTATGTTTCATGGTGTACGAAGTATTATGTTCTACGTAGGAATTTATTGAATAATATAATTAAATGCGTAGGATATTAATAATAAAACTGTTTAACTGCAATTAATTTATTATAAACGCTATAAAAATAAATCAATTAAATGTTTATACTTATATACTTAAGGAGGCAGACCCAGTTGCGACTTCCAAAAAAGCTCTTTTTTAGGATTTTTTTGGCCACGCATTAAAATAATTAATAATAAATGTTTTTCCATATGAAAGATTTTATGTATTTACAGAAAATGTTATAATTTTTTATGGCAAAATATTAAAAAATAAGTGGGATACAGCAAATTTGGAAGGGGTAAAAAAAAGTGTTTTGCTATGATCACTGCTGTTCGTCACTGGATCATCAGAAATCAAAAAAACAAAAGGGATCATTAGTTAATGACATAATGCTCCGGATGGACGAAGGGATTTTAAATTTGTTTGAATTTTCACAAAATGGTGGATGTTGAAAGCCAAATTTCTTTATTTGACTAAAATTTCATCGCATTTTCGGCTATAAAAACAAAAATTATCGTCCAAAATAAAAATCCTTCGTTCATCTAGAGGACAATTATGTATAGAATAAGTCAGAAAAATTTCGAACCGATCGGCAAAGCCGTTCTCAAGTTACAGTGATGACAAAAAGCGCACAGTTGCCGCTATACCTGCCTACTTGAATACATTAGAGACGGCTCCGTTCAAAGTTACATATATATCTCCATAAATAATGGTCCGATTTGTCTGAATTTTTTAGAGAATACTTTTGAAATATTCTACTTTGAGAAAATGCAATAAAAAAATTTGATTTAAAAAAAAATTCCAACTGGCTCTGCCCCCTTAAGAAAATATTCATTCTGATAGGCACATTGGCAGCATCCATTACTGATAAATATAATCAATTTAAATGGTGTGCCTTAAAATCAATGGGTGCAGATCAGAGATACAAAGCGAACGATTCCCCCCATAGGCGTGATTCAAGGTAGGTTTTGCCCCCCCCCCCCCCCCCCCCCGCAAATATGCACTAGATCTCATTGCCCCCTACCAAGTAAAATGAGTAGTCGGTTATTTTAGGCTTAATTAATTGATATGCATTTATATGACATTTTACAGCCTACAGCACAACACTGTTTTTTTTTATAATCCAACGCGTAGTAGATAGATAGTCTTTTGTTAAGAACATATGCTCGCGAATGTGTGCGCGCCCAATGTCAAACAGCGGCAGAGAGTGCGCGCGGATGTTCAAGTGGATGACCTTGAAGAACCGGAAGCAACGACCTCAACACAAACCAACCACACCTTCGCGTCGTAGCCGCAGACACTCGGCCAAAAACACGCAACCACCGCACGAAAAATTAATGGAAAATATAAATATACTCTTTAAGTCTTATCAGCACAATCGTTCTTGAGTAAATTCAGAAAGAGGTGATGAATTAGATTTTCAAATGGGTTATTGTATGGAAATGTGTCTTAAAAACTTGTTTTCGTGGAAATTTAGGATATCTAAAAAAAATACCAGCATGTGAAGTAAACGTTGTGGTATAATTGGGCTTCACACGAGACGGAATTATGTAAGTCTCGTCGCGAATTGAATAGCACGAAGTATCATTTTCGCCTCGTACACGTAATCAATTGTATTTTTCAGTCACCAATGAATTAAGAATCCTGTTGAAATTCTGAATGTTAATACTCTTCTAAAACTGAGACGTATACTAAATATTTGAAAAACATTCATATCGTTTCCATCTCGCTTTGTCAAAAAAGTAGTATAGACAGATAAAAACAAAACGAGTAATAAAAAGTCTCGACGGTGGAAATGTAAAACCAAATAAGCGACATACACCAAATTTTACAGTAGTACAAAAAAAACCGATAGCTTATTTTCTTTTCAATATCATGTTTGATATTTTTTTAGCTTTATTTTATGAAATGATGTAATATGTAATGTCGCTTATTGTAAAAATTTTATTTGAATTTAGTTAAAATGATAGTAGTTTTATTGCAATTCAATCGACGTATTTTTCTTTATAAAGTTATGCATCATGCATGATACATATGTATACCATTCTATGTGACGTGAAATACTGATTTTAATAGTATATATGTATAACTAAAGATCGACCAAATGTTGCTTATTTGGTTTCAGTTGATATAGAACACATTACGGGCAATTACGGCATATTATTCTATAAAATGTTTAAGTTATTTATTTTTTGATTTAAAACTTCTGAAATTATTTCGGATGCTGTTTGAAACTAATCAATTTATCATATTATGCGGTGTTTACATCGAAAAAACAAAACAGAAACATCGTGTCTTTAAAATACTTCGTATTTAAAAATGTATAGGGTTTATTGCTTTTTTACCATAAAAACACCGTATTTCTGTTTTGTTTTCTCGGTGAAAACAACGCATTAGAATGATACACAACTAAATGAATGTTATAGTTAAACCCAAGAGATCAAGATATCATTTGAAATGCCAATTATTTCTAAACTTAACTGCTGCCATAAATTATACTATAAGTATCTGCGAAAGTATTAAAATGTAGAAAAATATTGTTTAAATTGCGGTATTTGACAAATATAAAACTTTATGTCGTGTATAATTGTTGCAGTTAAATTTAACGACTGCATATAAAAGTGCATTTAAGATAATAAAAACACGTGAAAATTAAAAGTAATAATTATCATCATAAGATGAAAATATACACACTCGTTTAATAATTTTTAATTCCTGGTAAGAATTATGCTATAATTTTAAAATAAAGGAATCATTGCAATAGAAAACGAATTTTTTTCTGACATACTCTAATCCAGACAAAGTAAAAGATCTATTTAAGAAATGATATATCTATTTTGTATAAATTGTTACAATATCTACTGAATCATAATAATTCTTGCGGTGTATAAATATTCATATTTCTTGTACATGAAACAAAACCACAATTCATTTTGAAAGAAAGCTTTTCACAAAGTATTTCAATGGATCTATACATCACCGATATTATTGACACATGTAGAAATGTTTACAATATCTACTGAAGCATAAACATTTCATAACGTAAACCCATTAACTTATTTTCTATAAGAGTTAATATTAATAGTCGCCATTACATTTCAAACATAAATATGAATAGCTAGTTCAATTCAAGCAATTACATTGTAATATAAATACTGTACATTTTTCTAAAATATTTATTTACTCGTCAATGTCTTACATTTAGTATCAGCTGTTCTCATAGGTGGGCATTAACTCGTTAATCCATTAATCGTTAATTAACGAAGTTAACAAAATGCTTAACGGATTAACTTTTAAGTTAACTCAAAAAAATGTTAACGCTTTTGTTAACTTCCGTTAAATTTAACTTCCATTAACTTTAGTCCGTTACATTGGTTGTTTGATGAAAAGTACAAAATAAAGTTGTCGAAATAGCAAAAAAAGGTCTTCAAACATTTTGGATGCTTAACTTTTTAACGATTAACTTTAACTTTCGTTAAATTTTCAGTTTATTCAGTTAACTTTAACTTCCGTTAAATTTTCGGAATTTTAACGCTTTAACGATTAACGAAGTTAACTTTTCGAATAACTGTGCCCACCTATGTCTGTTCCAATGATTGTTTACATCTTACATACTCTAATTTTAATCAAATTCTCTAAGGAAAACTTTTTTCCGCGGCCCAATATGGTGATCCAACGTATCATATATTTAGAAAAAGTAAAGCATGTCTTTCCAAACAAAACAACATACGTTTTATTTTAAAAAGCATTAATGAAAGGCGGTGGGGGGGGGGGGGGGGGTAAAAGAATCACGTGGGAATTAATGCATAATTTTTCACTATAGGATATCTACTGAAATAGTTGGCATAATTACAATCAAATTAATAATATACTAAAAATAGAAATATAACATTTGAGTTCTACTCGTATCCGGAAAGATTTTATGACCTTAAATTTCTGCGTTGCAAAATTGCGTGGGAGATACGTCGTTTAGATTTAGATACAGTTTCTATAACGGCTGAGTTAAATATTTTAATCTCTTGGTTAAGGTCATCTTCGATGCCAAACCTTAAAGTATCTTACATCGACCTTTATAATTAAATAAGCCTATTATCATTGCGAGTGGAAACAAAAATGTTTTAGAGAAACAAGTCATAAAATGTAATATTTAAAATACAATTGTTTTATTAAATCCCATAGATAACAATCAGTGTTTTAAAAATATAAAACCATATAATTTTTAAAAAGTACGCAATAATTAAAATAATATCTATGTATTTCGTTTCGCTTATGATTTTATTTTTAAAATTTTAATAAAATACTAAAGTTTATTTAAGGTATTGTTTAGTTTGCATGATTGATAGTATTGCAAAACATTTCTAGCAGATAATGTATAATATTTTGTACAAGATCATTTTTCTAACACAGAAACGTCAGAATGTTGTATGTGGGTATTGATTGGCGTTTAAAAAACAACACCTGCTGAAGTTCCGGTATGGATTTCATTTTCTTTCTTATATACTATACGTTATGCAACTCTATTGCATGGCGTTCACTTTTCACAAAGTGCAATTAAACACGGATTGCGTGATACATATTAATAATAATTTAGTTCTCATACCTACGAGGATATTTATAAAATATTTAAAAAGTGTATGCTTTTTAATAATGTACAACTAAATTGGTAGACCATGGTAAAGATTTATTTTTAAAATAATTTTTGACATGATAAAATTTTGTGTTTGCCAGAAAACACAAAATGTGTACAATTGCCTATATTTTCAAAACCGCTGATCCGATTGGCATCAAAAAAATCAATAGGTCGAAAGTTATCGTGAACAAAATAAATATCCACAGATGGACACACGCACAGCCTCCATGAGAAGAGCAATTTTTCTTACGTTTTGAAGGTAAAACAATCAGAATCTGACTATTCTGTCACTATTACTTCTGTTTTCTTCGGAATATTTTGAAGTACAAAATCATATGTATTTTTTAAATAACTATTTTAGTAAAACATTTGAGTAGTATTATTTAATAATCTATATTTTCCAAACATACCTCTCTTATATGTAATTTAATGGATGATACAATATTTTGTCAACAATTTGGACTTTATTATTCATAATAGTTTTTGATTTAATAAATAATAATAAATATTTCCTCTACTAAAATCGTTATAAATTAAATCGTGATAAAAAAGGACACTTCTTAAAAACTTAAATAATCTTTTGTAAATATTTTTTAATGATAACGTAAATGATAAAAAACTTTTTTGTATTTATTATAGGATGTTAAATCAGTAGCAAAGTAAAATAAGGTTGATATAAATATTATACTAAATATTTGTAAATAATATTTCATAAACATAACAGCACAAATGTGTATAATCTTGTGTTTATATTTGCGTTTAAACATGTTACATGTTTTTATCAGTATTTTGTATAATATATCTATCAAAATATCACGTGCGAAGTTGCTTCATATTTAAACTAAGTACTCACAATTTAATAAAAATGAGAACAAGTTAGCAGTTTTTTATATATTACAATTTTATTAGACCATATTTATGATCTTTTTATAATGTATTCTGGGAGTTTCACAAGAAATGCTGGTTACATTTTTAATTTATAGATATTTTTACGAAAAAAAGAGAAGTTCTGAAAAACTTTTGTTTAAATAATATTTACATATTTAATTTTTCAAGCATATTTTAGGTGTTAGCCTATTTTTTCAGCTAATATTATACAGGTAATAAGTTGTTTCCACAATTTGTTTACTTCAGAAAAGTAAAACTAGTTTTATAAATTATTTTTTGGAATTATAAGATCGGAAAATGACTTTTATTTTCCAAATGTGTACAACTCATGCCCAATAAAAATACAATCACGTATGACAGTTTTGTTTAAAATCACGATCACTCACGCTCAGTTTTCAATATCGCTCACGTTCTAATTCTAATATTGAAACTTTTTCTGTTAAATTTCACATAAAGTCAAAAGCAATATGCGAATTAAATTTTAGAAAAAAATTAGACTTTAAAATACAGATTTTAAACAAAACGTGCTTGTAGAAAACAGATAAATACGATAATATTTCGTATTAACATTTTGCAGAAGATGAATTAATTATTTTGTCCTACAAAACAAAATCTTGAGCAATCGTAATAGATTAAAGGGAATGCAACACAAGTTAAATATAACCATAGATGCTTAACCTTGGCACATTAAGCTACGTCCCAAAGTAAACTGTAAATGCATTCAGCAAAATATCAAAACAAATTATTAGTTTACAGTTATTTTAACACCTTATTTGCGTTTGACATTGTTTCATTTATTTTATCGATAGAAATAATTTTATTTGAATTTATGTTTCATGTCATAATATCTTGAAATTTTTATTTTGAAAAATGGTTCTGTTATTTTTAATTCTTATATTTATTCACATGAAAAATATTTAGTTTTAAATTTCAAAAAGAAAAGAAAATTTAGAGAACTTGATAAACTTGACAAAACCAAAGTCATGTAACTTCAGTTCAGGGTAGAGAAACTGGTGAAACAATACGAAATCTCCGAGTGGGAATTGAACCCAAAGCAACTTTCTTAGTTTTACATGTTACCAGGATACATAACTTTAAACATAAAGTTTAGATGTCACGACGAAAGGAAGATGTATTTGAAAATGTTGTTTACAACGAAAATATTTAAAAACAACTTTTAAAGTTTATATACTCTTTTAAAAAATCGTCGATGCTTTAAGTAGAAAAATAATAAATGTCAGTTTTTGACGAATTTAAGCAAAAAAACTAAATCGTTATATTAAAAGGAGATTTGATATTTTTTGAGGGGATAATAGACATTATTTGAAGAAGGTTTTTGTATAGGTTTTTTTTAAGACTGAAAAAGGTTAATCGATATTTAGTGAGTTATATATTGTCAATTATTTTGACATTTCGTTTAAGGAAATAAACTGACCATATCGTATTAAAGATTCAACTCGAAGCATTTATATAGTACTATATAATTTCACTTATTCATACAGCCCACGTTTCGTAACAAATAACAATAATTAAAATACATAAAGGGTATATGGATGATTTTAAATATATACTTTCTAAAAATATTGCATTCAATTACCTAATTATTTTTTATGTTTTTGTCTGAAAATGCACTTTCAAAGTATCCTACAGCAAACTTATAATAACACATAAATATGTTTAAAAATGGATTGTTTACTTGGCTGATCTAAAAAATTACAATTCATTTTTAAAATCGTTTTTATGTTGATATACTTTCTTTCAACATGTACAGTTTATTTAAAAATCTGTAAACATTCATGACAAGACTAATTTACACCTGTTAAATGATTTGAAACGCGTTTACAAAATTTGACATTTGTGACCTTCAAATTGGAAAAATAATTGAAGTAAAATGTTTATAAATTTAACAAATATAAACTCCGTAAAAATAAATAATTGGTTTTATTTTTTAATTAATTTTATACAAGCTTCCGCGGTGATCTTTATATTATTATATGAACTATGGTTTCTGGGTATAAGCCTTGTTAATTTGGTCGTTCTGTTGGCCAACAAAAAGCAATATATATAGTCAAGGCTCTATTGAAAGTGCCCTGAAGATATCCATTGCAATTTGCGACGAAACGTTGGCTAAAATAACAACCAAATCAACGAGGCTTCTACCCAGAAGCCAAGATCCAATATAATATATAATTTATAAGTAAAATAAAAATTTAATTTTTTTGTTGTTTATCACTTTGGCTTACGAATTGTTGATACGTGAACAAAAGGAAGGTGTAAAAATAAAAATCAATATTTTTATTATGTTTAACATGCTAATATCCACTTTAGAATATGTACAGTGTATGTGTATATTGCAGAAAATGGCAGTGACCCCGAGATATCTACGTTTAACAATCTAAACTATACGAAAGCTATTTCTAATTGCTTTCTTTGCGTTGCTATGACTAACAAATTAATCAAGATATGTAATGTGTATATTTTATTCATACTGTAGAATTTTAGTAACTAATGGCAAGTATATGAACCTTGCAGAGTTCAATATATATTTATATTTTTTATTGTGACAATTTTTTTTTTTACAAATTTTGATCATTCTGTCCGTATTATTTAGTCTTTTAATTATGAAATTTGATAAATTTATTTATAATGTGGAAACTTACAAATAAAGCATTTTTTTAAAATTACTCCTGAAAAAAATATTTTCAGAAATTCAATAAAAATAAAAATTCACATGCATCGTGACTTTTCCAACAAAAATAGGGTTAAATAATTGTTCCAGATTAACAGTTCAAATAGGGTGACCAGATTTCAGATCATGTAATTCCTGATTTTAGATTACGCCAACCCTGACAAACCCTGAGAAAAAAAATTCCTGCGTTAATACATGAAAACCTTATTTTTTAATATACCTATCAAATTTTTGGTTCTGCGAGATGAAAATGAATTTTTTTTTTTACTGTCGCGCCTTTTTTTTAGTTCTAATCATTTTTACCAAACCCGGAGAAACACTATACAAACCCTGAGACTCCGGATCAAAACCTGAGACCTGGTCACCCTAAGTACAAATGGTATTAGATTTTATAAAAGCGGTGACCGCTAATATAGTATAAAACTATATGTTTAAAAAATTAATAAATAATCAGATATCATTAAGAAACAATTGAACAAAATAGGTAAATAAAGGAGTATTAATTATATTTATACTTAAAATAATATATGCATACATTATATTGTTATTTATATATGTATTAAAAACCAAAAACATGATTATTTGGTAAGAAAACCACATAATAAAAACCTAATAATACGGAAACGATATCAAATATGACGTCATTTATTTGAATATTTAAATAAGTCTTACATCGATAAAATCTTAATTCGTTATAGCCAAGAACAAATAAAAAAAATCTTTTACAATGACAATTGGATGTTCAATTTCAAAGGGTAATTAAATTATTATATTTGATCATGAATATTAAGCATTAAGTAATACTAAGTACTTGATGAATATGGTTTAAGCTTAATTAAATTTGTCTGAATAATATTTAGTTAACAGACGTATTTGAAAAAATAATTAAATGTTTTCGATAATAATTTATGTTTGTGTCAATATTATAATGAAATATTTATAATTCGTGATTAACAATTTATTTAAAGATTTTATTTCTATATAAAAAAACTAATATCAGCATTATTTTGTAAACAATAATTATCACGTACTCCAAATTTTATATATTTTTTTATATTTTTACTCAGATGATTATAAACAATCTGTTATTTTATTTAACGTTTTTTTTGAGGATAAAAAACGAAGTTTTGTATATCATAATCTTTAATATAAAAAGCAAATATACAAAATAAATATTAGTTTTTCGATAATATAAAATTTTAAATTAAATGTCGATCGATAAAATAAGATTTAATAATAATAACAGTATTACCCATTTATCAAATATAAGTCTTAACGTTGGATAACATAAAAATGTTATAAAATAAAGATTGTTTAAAATTATTTTAATATAATGCCTCTTTAAAGCATATTATGAGTCTTTTAAAAGATGAAAGGAATACAAAAAAACGTCATAGTATAACATTTTATTAAATAAAACCATTATAATACAGGTTTTAAATTTTATAAAATTCTTCCAGTAGAAACAATAAGACAAAATAACGATTAAAAGTAATCGTCAATATAATAGTTTTATTTAAAATATGTATTTAATTCCATATACAATTGGGATATTGCTTCCTCGCAATAACGAAGATACGAGTAGCTTTGTGATCGTTTTAATTTATCTATGATATAAGAAAAAATTAAACGGTTTACTTTATAAGTACTCAACAAAAATTTATCGTGATACGTTGAATAATGTTATTATATTTTTATAGTAATAATAATAATACAATAATCAGGTTTTAGTACAGTAATTTTTAAACGATAAATATATTTATTTTTTTATTTTCTATGACTAATTTCCTCTACATAAAATATTTTGGCATAGAAAGATAATGAATAATAATTTATTTTCAGTTCGAACAATACATATTTATCAAACACATTTGTCATTATTAACCTACGATTGGAATGTTCGCTCATCAGTGAATCCATGATTGTTTTCACTTGTATGAGACATTGACGACATTGTCTTACATATATATACAATAATATATGTATATTGACGGAATTGTGAATATATTAATGTATATTGAAGGTTAGGAGTTACATTAAATATGAAATAATTGAGAACAAAAAATCAAGAGATCGTATCTGTGAGTCATATATGATACTGTGGCGGATATGCATTATAAGAAATACATCCTATTTGTTTGTAGGTCTCCTAAATAATATATTTTTATATCAAAACTTGTAATAAACATCAACGTACTAAAACTAACCAAGTAAAATAAAATCAATTTACCAAACTCTCATATACACAGTTCAATAACTCTTCCTGCTTCGTACAAAGTACCATCAAAAACATAGAAAATCCTGCAGGTAGTATTTCGTAATAACACAAGTTAAGTTACATAACTGGATGAAAACAACAAATCACATTATATAAATTATAACAACAATACACTATAATAATATAAAGTGCACACTACTTGCATCAATACACTCGTGTTGGCTGCGATACTTGTCAACAACAATATAAAGCGCGCACACGCGTTCGGTTTGTATCGGGGTTCGGCGTAAAACTAACTAACTAACGTAGGAACTAGTTGGCTCTGGCCGCTCGGTCACCACCGCAGCGGCGAAAGCATCTAGCACTGTTGCCATCTAGTTAGTTTTTTTTTTGTTGTCTTCGTCTTCTTCGACTTCTTGTTGCTTGCTTGCTGGTTTGTTATGTAATAAAAACAGTTAAAAATATGTACCGTATTTGGTATTTTTTGGTTGGTGTTCTTTTTTTTCTTGTAAGGTAACTGTTCTCTGAATTGGTGTGAAATTCAGTGTATCGATTTTCGATGCAGCGTGAAATTAATTGTAAATAAATAGGTGATTTATGGTTACTTGATTTCATTTGATGTAAAAATTGAAAAGTTTTCTGAATTTTCATAACTTGAAGTATCTTACTTTTTTACTTTTAATCAACGTTAATGTAGTTAGCTAAAATAACTTATATTTAACCATTTCACCAAACTAAAAAAAATTGTAACTATAGCATATACATATTTCCCCTTTACTTCATTAATTTTTGTTAAATAAAAAAAAAGGTAGAAAGAAAAAGTAAAATTTCGTACAACAAAGTAAATTATTCCTATTTTTATTATTTTATCAGTGGAGGGGGGGGGGATTAAACTGATTACTGGTTCACATTTTTTTGATTGAAATCTGCATTCTGACACTCCACATGACAAGGTATAATCTTTGATTAACTTAAGTTCTATGGTGGCGCTCTCTTGATTTTTTTTACATAGTTATGTTATAGGGGTCATAACTTTTCATGTTCAGCTTATATACATAGGTTTCATATGTACATATATAGGACGGCTATAACGGATGGACGACAAGGTGAGATTAATAGGATTTCTACGGAACCATAAGAAAAAGAGAAAAAACGAACTGTTTTTTATTTAAAAAAATCAATTATACAAAATTCTGGTGTTGATACGGGGATCCTTATTAATGGAGGTCCCTGACAATTGACAGTTCTGACATATAGTATATGTAACCTATTTTTACGTATTATGATTTGAAATCATATTGATTAACTGTTTAGTAGTTATAGTCCTTTAAACCTTGGCAAATAAGACATCGTTGTAGTGTAGCCGCTTACGTCGAGTATCCAAACCGTATAATAGAATAAGCCTGGCACATTAGTTATTAAGCTCATTCATTATATAGATCAAATATATATTTTGATTTTGAGATTTTGATATATATTTTTGGTTTTGAGTAAATACAATTTATGTAATGATTTACTTACAATCAGATGTTAATATTTAACATTATGTAGGTATTTGTTGTGAAATAATTTGCATCAACAATTATAAGTACTGATGATACCTAATACTCATTTATAAATAAAATATTGCTTTCTTTTATTGCTGGTATCTAATAAATATCATTATTGATAAGAAAAATAAATATATAAATAGTGTAAGTAAATAATGTTAGATTATAAATTGCGATTTTTCTGTAATCGTATAAAAAAGGTAAACCCATTCTAGCAAATTACACAGTGAAAATAAATATTTAAAAAGCGTTATAACAAAATTACATCACACAACCTAGCTACCTACATTTATCATAAAAAATATAAGAAAATCAATTTATTGATTACTTTACTTTGGCGTTGTAATAAACGCAGGAGAAAATTTTATTCATTTGAATTATAATTGAATAATCTTCATGTTTTCAAATAATTTTCTTCAATTTGCCGCTTTCTCAAAATATTCTCTGTGAAGTAACTGTTTATGGCCAGTTTCTTCATTAATTTTGACAGTGGCGTACCCTGAATTAGCATTTGAGGGAGATGTAAACATCTTAAATGTTTTTTTAAGTTATAAAAATAATTCATTATAATGGTTCAAGCATAATTTTAAATTTTATAAGTAAATATATTTTTATCTCGATCCCTTCATATCTACGCTACTGGATTCCAACTTAATTTAAAAAAAGCAGTTAATATAGTAGTTGATTTTCTGTTTACAAATATTATGAAGTAACATATTTATAAAATTAGTTTATCGCAATATTTGATGAACCTAATATTTTTTTTAAATAGTGTCGATAACCTCGAATATTTTAATTAATGTAACATTTTTTGGTAAATTTATCATTTTTGTTTGTTTTGTAAGTTGTTTAACATAATGTTATGAAATAAAACTTATTTTGGATATCTTTATGTTATTATTATATAACATAATACGATAACCTTATGTATAAATATCGTTTGTCTTAAATAAGATTTTAGTTGGGATGGACATATTTGAATAAACATAAATATATTTATAATAACGGGCCCCTTGTGGCTTCTCTAATATCATTTGTGGATTGTCAGAACTAATTTTGTAGTAAGATAAATATTTGAAAAACTTTACACCTCCTCATCAGAAATTGAATTTAAGAAGAATTATTATAAGAGTATAAGTTTAAAAAGGGCTTAAAGTATTCAAGGGATCTATGATAAATTTTTCTGTTTTAAAATTTCGAATTGCAATGTCCTTTTCTTTGTTTCTTATTTATATTTATCGATATATAATTGCTTGTATTTGCTATGTATTGCTTGTATTTTTTCAACAAGATTATAGTATGTTTATGTTTTCTAGAATAGTAGAATATAATAATGTAAGGGAGTCTATAAAGATAATAATTATTTTAAAAGGGGTTTATATAGAACACCCTTAAATTATATAGTAATTTATAATTTTATTTTTAATTTCCTTATCTTAAAATCGATATTTCTATGGATAATTGAAATTTGGTGCATGAAAATTAATATAAAATTTGGAATTTTAAATTTCGTTTAAATTATGTTTATTTTATAGAAAATAACGTGAAAAGTTGAAATTTTTAAACCGCAGTTCTGTATCTCAAAACGTTCTCGAGATATGGCCTTTTAAAGTTTTAGATTTTTGAAAATTTTGGAGAAAAATAACCGTAACTTTTGAACGTGTGATCGGATTTGAAAATCTATACAATGATGTGTATAACACTAGAAAATTTTAGATGTGACCTTAAACATAGAGCATGGACTGTGTATCTAATTCGAAATCGATTCTTCACAAAAAAATATGGAACATGCATGGGTCAATGCTTATCGTTTTTTAAACATGAGTGTACAAAATATAGAGTACCTACTGTTTTGGTTATATCTTTTTCTCCACTTTTGTGAATCAAATGTTACAATTTTAGACATCATGTGAACAGAATGCGTAGTCCATTTCTTTTTTTATGGTTGTACGTTTATTGTAAATTGTAGCCTACGTACTATACGTGGACATGACACGATGTGCGAAATGAAATAATCATATAATAATTTTAAAATATTTAATTCCAATTACAAATCTTCTAAAATATGTTTATATTTTATAACGAGATATAAAATATAAGATGTTTGATTAATTTATTAAAAATTAGTAATTCTAAAGAATGGTACATGCTTAATTGGAGTTGACATCTTCGCTCTAATTAAAAAAATGCGTTGAGATTTAAATAACTTAATTATTTCTTATTATTATACCTTCATTTCATCAACATTCAAGGAAATTTTTTGCACGTAGATTTTCGAGAATTTGTAAAGAATATATCATTGAGATAAAATTGACAATTAGTTTTCATTTTTGAATGTTTTTAAATCATATCTCCGCAGGCAGTCTTGCAAAATAAAATTAGCTGTAAATGAATGATTTTTAATTGCTTCAAGTATTTTCAATTTTTTGTAATAATAGACATTCATTATCAAGGTTTTCAAGTACTTTACATTTCGTAATTATTTGTAAAATATAGATAATTAATTAGGTGAAGCTTCAGACAATTGATTAAATAAATAAACTGGATAAATCTACGATAGTAGGTATTATATATAAATGAAAAAATAACGTTATCAGTGATGATATATGATATGTCGGTATGCACTGATTATTTCAAGTAGTCAGTAGATAGGTGATTGTATTTTATTAATGCTAATATAAGCAAATAATTATAATATATCCAAAAATATTAATTCTTACTCAACGCTACTGCGCAGTAAAAGGGAGTAATCGCTTTATGTGACCCAAACCTTTACATCCACATAGAAGACTTATGTATACCGTATAAAGGGGCTAGCAAAATAATATTAATTTTGTGATAGTATCTATGGATTTGCTATGAAATTTCGAACAGTGATACTGCTCTAAATTTCATCAACGTATTATAACACAGTCGGTGACTCTGACCGTACAAAATAATTTTCATATTATCACACACTGTTTTAATACCGTTGCTGTTTACATACAACACGTGCGCGAAACTTTTCTTCAAGACACTCCAAGAGAACTGTCATATAATTTCGATACTTCATTTGAGAGTGCTTGCTAGCTAACAAAGCTAGCCCCTTTATGATACCGGATATTAGTTTTAAGCTTGGTTTTAAAAGCACTATAGAGTTAAAATTGAAAGTAAACCGGACGAAATTGAACAAAACTACTATAATGAGTAAAATCTAGTTGGGCTTTCTTTACAATGAAAACTATATAGAGATACATATATTTTTTACAATTGATACATAATAAAATGTTTCAATTGTTACCAATGTTTTTAGTAAAGAGAGTAATGAACTGTCAGTGTACACCGTCAACCAATCAGAACTCTTTAGACAAAGAGGTTGCAGTACGTAAGTACGTTGTCCTATCTGTTTCGCGGGACAGGTTTTTAACATTGAGTTATTACTCCAGGGTGAGAGTTAAAACAGTAAATTTAATCCTAAAATAATTATAAAGTTATAAATTATAGTATAAAGATACAAAATAATATATTTATATAAAAAATTATTTGAATAATTCTCTAAATAAAGTTTGAAATATTTAAAAATGAAATGAATATATTATACATAAAATAATAAAATAATTTTTGTACTGTTACAATAATGATTCCATTTTGCAATAAAAATAGCTGTAATCCTATTTACTATAATTGTAGTGCATTGCCCGTAAAATTATGAACAATAAGAGCTTTCAAACACCGTCATTCACTTGTGGGTGAATTCAAGCACTTATGTATAATTATCTTAAAAATAATTCTTCTGAAAATTATTTTTCAGTTATGTACCTTACCTATACTAAAAACCGATCCTATGCATTAGATTGGGATTATCAATGAGCCCCTTTGATTATTTACAAGAAAAACGATTTAATTTTTTATACAGTTATAATCAACTATAACAGAAATAAATATGTAAAAAATATGTTTTTGCCAATTTTACATAAAATACACATGTAAAAAGTCAAATGTATACATATTTATATTAATTAAAAATTTTTTTATCAAGTATATTAGTTATTAAAATAGTTATTTTTACATGAATCTGTAGGCGTGTATTAATCGGATTTAATATGACAAGCTGAAGATGTTAACATACACATATATGCATTGAACAAATATGTATATGTACAAGTACATGTAATATATTTAGAATTAATGTATGCATACCCAAGTACAAAACTAAATTGGGATTTTCATGTTTTCGACTAATATATTTTTTGTATTACAATATTTTGACATTGACAAATAAAATTAGTATACGAGTCATTATATTTATAATGTTTAAATTTTAATAACAATCAGTTATTATTATAAGTTGGGAGGTGGTGACCGTTTTACCTTCAAAAGGTATGAGGATTTCGTCGATTTTCAACGTTATTCAAGTTGCTATAGAACGCGGTTTAATATAGCAATTTTAATGGGCTTGCTGTCATTTGTTGTTTGTTTATTTGGCAATTTTCACTCCTATAACGGTTGAGCTCGCAACCATACGAAGGTGAAAATAATAAAAGTGTTTATTGATACAAATGACTTGCGATTGCACCTATTTATGAAATCGCGGACAAAATGAAGAATTTTTGAATTGAGTTTAAACGTATTAAATTTTTTACTGACGAATACTTCCCGAATAATAAGCTCTAAACATATCTTACCAAATAACTATTTGGTAAGTTGTGCCTTTTAACAGTAAACTCAGTACTTTATAAAACGACCCTCTGCTGAACGACCGCTCCACCCGACGACTGGCCGACAGTTCTATCCACCGACCTTCCTCCATCCCCACCATAATACTCCCGTGACTTCTGCGCGAAATTTAAATTCATCAATTAACATTAAAGTCGGTGGTGCGGGTGCCCCTCTAGCCATCGATCGTTAGAACGATTGAATTACTAATGCCGTCGTATTGTAGAATGCTGACTGTATTTCGCTATTTATTCATTATACAAAATCGTAAATATTTCGGCTATTATGCGAGACAGAGGGTAGATTTTCACTCCCTTAAAATTTTTCTTGCCGACTCGAATGATACCAATTATACAATTATTTATCTGTAACAAAAATCCTATAAAAATGAGTTTAACATTAGTATATATATAACTGTATTTGAGGGTTGAGGGATGAAGAGTTAAAACATTTTTTATAATTGGACTATACAAACTATATGTTGACTATTTTGACGATATCATTAATTCCGGAGATATAAGCTTACAAAGTGTGACATATTCGTTTGTGCATCCGGATTTTCCTCTAGTACCGCCGGGGCAGATTCAGTTTTACATCAAAAGATTTAGATAATTATAAATTGAATTTGAATGGAAAATTCATGAAGATTAAAATATTTTCATAGATCAAGCTAATGGCTCACTCCTATGTTAAAGTACAGTGTAAGTAAAATTCGTGAAAATAAACACTACCTTTTGACTAATGAATATCACGTACACTGTCGTACACAATTAAAAAAAACACTTAAATTTTAATAAAAAGAAATAAAAAGTCAAATCTGCAATTCTTTTTACAAATTACCCACATCTAATATTTTTCAAAAAAAGCTTCAGTACTACATAAATGTCATATACTAGAGGTCAGAAAATAAATAAAGCGGACCGAATCACCAGAGCCATCTGTGGCCAGAGCAGTCTAAAATTGGTTTTGTCGACAATGATAAACGCTGTCACACGGTGGCGATATAACATCATTCTTTGCAATAAATGTGAAAGTTCTTATTTCGCTACATAATCAATAATAATGGTACATTGTGTACAACAGTCTGAAAGAATACCACAGTTCGATAAAACTTCGTTTTCGATTTTATGAATATTGATTATTATCAAAATAAAAGAATTGTTTTGAAAAAATTAAATACAATTCGATACGGTCTGATAAATTTTTAATTAAATTCATTTATGTAATAATAATTTACAGTGAAATATCGATAAGATGCACTTATTGATAATAAAAGTGATTCACTTCATAAAAATGGGTTTTCTTTCTTATATTTTTTGTATAAGAAAGTATAATAATGCCGAAAATATTTGTAATTCGGAGTTTTTATTGACTATTTTCACCATGAAGTTAAAAATAAAGATAAAAAAAACTACAAAACAAGAGTTTTTATATTTGTTTTGTATGTCCCGGAAGAAAACGTCCAACAATAACCGGAAATTAATGTTTGCTCTTGCCAATGTTTAAACTTTTATTATTTTTGAAACGATGCACATTATAAAAAAATAATTAAGTACAAGTTGTACAGTTTGTTATTTATTATCTATTTATTTATGTTATAATCATTTTTGTATCCCTCTTATCAAATATCTAAAAATCTAAATATGAATATAGGAGATGAAATACGATATGTAGTAGAAATTGAAAGGTTCAGTTATTTCTAGAAGATAAAAAGGTATGTATTTTCGTGAAGGCTGATATTTTTTTTATGAAACTATTAAAATATTTATCATGTTTAAAAAAAATTAAACTAAACACAACATTTTCTAGCCGAAAGGCATTTTATGTTTCATGTTTGAATACTAATTTGAATATTTAATTATCCAAATAAAAAAAAAACTTTCGATAGATAATTGCTCCATTTTTTTGTTACTTTACTGTTCACTTAAATTATACAATTAACGTGCATAAATTTAAGTTTATTTTAGGAAATACAATATTATTATAAAATGTTGAAACAAGTTACACTAGTTTATGTATTGGAATTTGAAAGCATAGAATGCCAAATATTTAATTGTTTTACAATCATTAAAAGAGATTTTTTTAAATATATATTTATTTTATTATTAGTTTGACAATAATAATAATTGTATAATGAAATGACAAGCTTCCCTACCCCCCTCCCCCAAACAATATTCTTATAAGAAAGTACATAATAAGGGAATAATGTTAGTTTTGAAAAGATAACGGGAAGTATATTTCCCTCTCTCTTTTGCTCTCACAAGAAGTGGTTTCTTTGAGTTAAGAACACTTCATTTCCTTCCGAGACATGTTCTTTTCCACAGGCCTTATTCCACATTAAACAAGTTTAAATCTTTATAAAGAACATTAATCATGGCAAAGTTCACATTATCTGCATACCACGGCGTATGGTGTGACAACATTGTACGTAAGTATGTGTACAATGGTGTCTAATAAGTGGTTACATGAGGGGGGATATACTTATAAAATAATCGTATGATATTAACAAATATGTATCAAACTTAAATAACAGTTATCTTTAAATTTTTAACAGATACTTGCATGCGCAGTTTATTGGTTTTTACCGTTTTTACTCAAGGTTAATAAGTACATTTTAGAAAATATACTTTACATACCTTTGTTTTTATTTGCTATATGTTATATATTATATTTGATACCCCATTTAAAAGTACTTGCAAGCAAAATACAATATTGAAGTCGCCAGAACTTGTTTACTGAAAATGAGAAGAATAGGCAATGTATTATTTTACCCAGAGCCCAATTTTGAGGCTCGAGATACCAAAATAATACATATAATTTTCTTGTAGACGAGTCAGAGAAGCGAATTTTCTTTGTCAACGCATATTTATAACGAGGCCCCCAGCTAGCGCCTATTGTGCCTTTTTGAAAAGTACATATTTGTTTATTACATTATTTAATTATAATTTTTATTTTACACAAACTGTACTGCAGGCCGGTAAATTTACATAAATTAATATTTTTATGTATATTTATATCATCACAATAATAATAAAAACTGAAAAGATTAAAATTTTCTTGTGGTCCGTCGTGGCAGTTAGGAAATACTGGTTTACATCACTTTATAAAATTCAAATTCTATTTTTACATAAAATGTGGCAACATTTAAACTATAGACTTGAATTAGTCCAAGATAAATTTTCACAAGAGAATCTTATAGCATAGAAAAACAATATTCTTATGACGTTGAATCACGAAACTTTAATTTTAATTAATTAACAACTATCGCACCAATAAAAACATCAATTGCCAATCTACATATTTACACACGACTTATGCCCTGTCACTGCGTACTTGCGTAAATGACATCTAGACAGCGGCGGCTCGTGACGTTTATGATATCTGCTCTGCAGTATAGAAGAAACCGTGGAGTAACTTGATTTGTATATACGCATCATACACAATGCCGCGGAAACAATGAAGCTTTGAGTCCGGAAATCCGAGAACTTCTTAATGTTCAGCATTGCATTCAAAACAACAGCGGTACTCAAAATAATAAACAACGAAAAATAATAAGAAAGTATACCTATAACATTTTTGTCTATATAAGTAGGGTAGGGAGGGGCTTAAAGGTCCACGGGTAAAAAGGTCCACCATACATATCTAAAAAACTAGTGACGTATTGTTCTTTCTAACTCTAACTATACGAGCGGTGAGAAGAGGACGCGGGGAGTGTAACGAGACTTCACTGGCATTCGAGTGATGACGCTAGCAGGAGATACACGACCACGTCTAAAAATTTTGACGGAAGTAAATTTTTTCATTGTTACTCTTTTTCGTTTTGAGCAGTGTTATTTCGTTTACCATTCCTAAACATAGTTTGTTAGTATACTTTATTTATTTGTTTTTCACTATGTATTATTAGTTTAAAACTAGTTTGAACGGTATTTTTTTTATAACCTGTAGAAACACTTACACGTGGTTGGGGTAAAAAGGTCCAATACGGATCTTTTAGCCCACATTAAATCTTTTTACCCCATAATCAATATATTGATTATTAAAACTAATCGTGGCACTAAATCTGTAGAGTTGATGCAACGTGCAGCAGATTTAATTATCAATGAAAATAAATCTTTTAAAAAAAAAAAGACTTTGCTTTGTAATAAAGACTGTTTAAATATTATAAAACTGAGAATTAAGAAAAATATTTTCTTTTCTAATAATTTTTTTTTTTTTTACTTTTTGTTTTTACAATAAAAATATACTTTTGAATTTCATTGTATCAAATATTGTTATTATTTCATAAAACCTTTTTAAAATTAAAATTAAATAATGAACCTTTTAGCCTCTTGGCTGTCCCTTTTTACCCCTACCATGGGGCAAAAAGAGACAGACGACAAGGTCTAGAAAAATTGTAAAATTATATATTTCTATTATGATAAATCAATCAAAAATTTAGTTAAATATAACGATAACTGTTTGTTTGATTAGTGTTGTAGATTTTGATATAGTCGGCTTGGGTTTCTCACAATCAGTATAATTCTTAATAGCCAAATTGGACCTTTAAGCCCCGCCCTACCCTACTGATAAAAATAAAAAATATTTTCTTCAAAAATCTACTTTTAAAATAATTCAGTATTATGTTTCCTCTATATCCAAAGCATGATCCAAAGTGATTTCTGTAAACAGAAACATAACAAAATTATGTGATAGTTTATTAATAAATGATTGTTAGATGTTTGTTGACATAAAAAGTATTTTGTAAATTCCAATTAATTACTTTGTAAGCATCTTTTGGATAAGATTATTTCATATAATTTTTATTTTCATAAAAACATAAACAAAAAATATGTATCACATTTAAGGCTACTGCTACATATATAAACATTGAATTTATTAGTTCTTAAAACAATTTTGATAAATAACAAAATAATTTATTTGGCAATAACCCAATAAAGAATACATATAATTATCCAATGAATTAATAATTTAGTAAACAATTTCAAAAGTAAACACTAATTTACTATTGATTACTTCGATTTATCTTATACATTTTGTATAATATCCTAAGGTTATATTAATTTTTAATTCAAATCACAGATCGATTGGTAACAGAATTTCATTAATAATATGTTGATGTAATATTATTATTTAGATGTTAAAAACGAAAACTAATTTACCGATCTTGCGTTACCTATAATGAAATTATTATTTGTTTTTATGAGGAGAAAATAACCTCGACTCGGCTACTGTTTTGTTATCAGTTTTAAAAGTCATATTATCAGATAGGTATATGTACCTATAATAGATATAACATATGTAATTACTTAAGATTAGAAAGTTTGTTTTAATTATATGTACGTATGTATTTCGCTATGTAAAAAACGAGTATATCCTGACTTGTAATTGTTAAGAGAGTTGTATAATGTTAAACGTCAAATTATTTAAGTGACTAACTTTGTTTCCTCTATATCCAATTTGATAATTTCTGTAAACAGAAACATATTTGATCTGCAATTTTGAATGTACTGTACATATCTTGTTAGTCTCTTGGGTTTTATCTTTTTGAAACTTGGCTGTAAAATTATATCGGTTAAATTTGTTAGTTTGTGAAATTATTTTATGGATATCAAAATGACGGCCGTAAAAAATAAAAAAAACATATACAGTGGTGCCTCACATAACGAACTATATTCGTTTCGGGGCCAAGTTCGTTATGCGAAAAGTTCGTTAAGTGAAACGCGTTTTCCAATAACAATACATGTTAAAAAATTTAATTCGTTCTGTAGCATAAAATATGGTACTGTTACATAAAAAAGATTGTACACACGTTTTTTATTTTTTAGTCAGAATCAGATTTAAGAGAGTCTACCGATGCTTGCAGAGTCAAATCCTCTTTCTAATTATTTCTTGTTTCATTTCAACAGAAATCACCTTCCTGCCTTTTTAGAACTCATAATATAGACACACAAAATTACATTTATTAAAACAAACAGGTGTGTGAGTTAAGTACAGAAAAGAACGACTGACGCGCGTTGATGCATGTTCATGCAAGTTTGAGCGTACGATCTTGGAAGTTCGGGCGACTTCGTGATACGTAGGAGCGTTATCGGGCGGCAAAATTAAACACGATGCAGTTCGTTGTGCGAGTCGCGCAATGAACGAACAGAAAGTTCGTTGTGCGCAGCGTTCGTTATGCGAGGCGTTCGTTATGCGAGGCACCAATATACTTGTTTTCGGTTTAAAAATTAAAATCCTTTTAAAAAGATCAAGATATAAACACATATAGAATTTGTATACTGGTACAAATAGCGTTAGAAGTAACCGTTACATAAAAAAATAAAATTATGTTATTGGTACGTATGAGTAACATTACCATAGATAAAATAAACTTATCACCATCAATACCGAAACCGTTTTATTTTTGTTACACTATATTGAACCTTAAGAAAAAAAAATAAACGCAAAACTATTTTTTATCAAAAATATGAAAAACTCTAATAATGTCTGACTATATTTCTCAGCCATCTGTGACATATATCAACCACTCTCGGTTATACAGCAATATGTTGCGATTCCCGAAATATGTCAATATATTACAAATCCCTCTATCAAGATATATACGTTGTCATTTTTATATTTTATGTCATAAAATACATTCTTAAAGACCGTTTCAAATTACAGATGTCATGCGGAAAAAGGAATTTCTACAAATAAAATGTTACCGGATTCGAATTTCATTTGTACGGACAAAATATTGAAACGTCGATTTTAGTAATTGTAATAATTATGTATATGAAAAACATATAAGTGCAGAATTTAAACTGTACATAAGGAAATCAATGTTATTTAAGATACAATCGAAACTAGAAAATTAGAATCTCTGGGAATGTTACTTTTCGTTGCACCTATTATATGAAGGTTTTTTAATGAAATAAAATTAAGATAGGTAATTTCTATAGAAATATTTTGATCCTCAAATTTATTTGATGTCAGAAATACCAGAATTTGTTCAATAAGACACATATATTTTGTTTCTAGAATGTGTCATTTTCGAGTTAATTTTGAAAATATGTATATCTATAAAAGAGTTTGTCCTTAACCACTCACTCATATATCAACGTACAGCCCAAACCCCTGAATCTAGAAACGTGAAATTTCGTAGGTGCCTTCCTTTTACATACGATGTAAGCACCCAGTAAGAAAAGATTTTTCAAAATTCAACCCCTACGGGGTTTATATAAAAAAATATTTCTTTTGTTCGCATTTAATTGAAACTTATCGAACATACTTTATATACTATGGGAATGAGGGGAGGGGGTAAAATTTCGATATATTTATTTTCATAATTGTTCATGATATTAAAGTAAATTCGGACAAATTAATATTGAATTAAAAATGAATGTTCAATATTCAAGTCCTAATAGCATGGGACGGGGACGAGGATGGATTTAGATATGTTTATCTGCATATCTGCTTTACTTATAAAGGTAAATTCAGGCAAAATAGTCATCTATTAAAATAAAAATTTCGACATTCAACCCCTAATGGCGGGGGTAGACAGAGTCTGTGTTTTTGATATGTTTATCTACATAGCTGGTGGAGTTGGGCAAAATAATCTGCAATAAAAAAATTCGATACAATTTTTAACTAAGATCCGAGATATTTACGTTTTTTTATAGGTAATGAATAAAAATCATTATAAAAAAATGTAATATATCATCCCCTATCACGTATGGAGGGTTCTATTTAGTTTCGAAGTTTACGCGAGTGAAGCCGCGGGATTCCAATAGTTATTTTATATGTAAAAATTTTATCCAAATATCATGCTATTTTTTACATGTTATAGTTCGCTATTTTAATGTACTTTATTTTTCGCAGTATCCAAAGGAAGAGCCCTTAGTTATGCATATTCTGTGTAGAAAAATAAACAAATAAATAAAAAATAACGGAAACATTACTACATAACAAAACAATTGACAACTTAACATAAAAGAAAAACCTGATATATCTTCATTGATAATGTAGCATCATATCATATAAATAAATTTAAATTAGTCGGTTATTTAAATGAACTATTCTAAAGTTGTGTTGTTTGTTATTACATTTCAACTCACAATGAACCGTTTTAACGAAAACATTGCAATCATATTATTAATTTAGTACGTCTACATGGTATCTACATACATCTGTGTTGTACATTTAAAGGTCAATTAGTGTAAATTGGTATCAAACTAATAAAATAGCAATAAATTGTTCATTGGTATTGAAATCATTTACATGTGTGCAATAAAATTATATATAATAAATAAAATAAATATTTAATAGATAATTTGTTTTCAAGTAGGTCATATGTGTTTTATTTGGAATACATTTGTTTTTCAATTTTGTAAAATGTTTATCAGATTAAATAAAAATAAATATGTTTATGGAGAGTAAAATAAAAAAATGTGTTATGATATTAAGAATCAAATACACGTAGATTATTCAATTAAGGAAAACTAAATATTTTATCAAAATATTCCGCTAGATTAAAAAGGTATTTTATCCTCAAACACATTTATATTAACTTAATTATAATTAAAAATTTTTAAAAGTATAATCACTTATATACTTGTGACAGGATTTCGTTTTGAAGAAAAAAACGTGGGGAGTTTATTGTTACTTCTACATTAAGGGCAGACTAACGTATTTAAATTATTTTTTTTCCAATTTTTTTTTATTCGATTTTCTGAATGAAAAACTTTTCAAGAATATTGTGTGAAAATTTTACACGGATCGGAGCAAAACTAACGAAGTTACAGCAGTTTAAAGTGAACCGAGCGCTCATGAATGGGCGCGATCAACTGACTCCATGCGTATAAGTAAAGCGGAAAAAAAACTAAAGAAGGCAGAATTCGTCGGAGACAGGAGCAAAAAGATGCATTAGACATTATGGACAATAGCAACATCCTTTATGGACCTGGCATTGATGATTCAGTGTGAGGTAAGCCGAAAAAACTTATGAACGTTTTATTCTAAATTTTTTAGTGTTTAAAACTTTAAAGCGTTTTTCCCACAACTCACGTTTTCAAAGTCGGTGCCCCTCATAACTTCAAAACTACTGCACCGATTCTTTTGAAATTTTGAAGACTATTTCTGTACATAATTTACGAGGTAACGCTGGAGAGTTTTTTTTCAAATTTGTCTATATTTTTTATTTTATAATAAAAAATTACCCGATTTTTTTAGGCAAAAATCGCGATTTTCACTTCAAAGTGTTCCCAAAAATTGAAAACTTGAAATTTCGAAAAAACCCCCCAGCGTTACCTGGGGAAAACGATTAGCTAACGAACAATTTTTTATTTTTTTATTTCAGATGATCCAGGACCAAGTTATGAGGGGCACCGCAATTCAACTTTTTTCCGAGACGCCTCCAAATAATTGCCGCAATTGCTGTATTTTTAAAAAAAATTTTATGAAAATTTTACAAAATATTCTTCGAATGTTATACTTTGATGTACCATTAGTTTAAATAAATAAATATTAACTGTGTTGTCGGAAAAAATTCATAAAAATGTGCCCTTTTTTGTACGAATTAACGTTAGTCTGCCCTTAAATAACATTTAATTTATTTGATATTTAACATTTATTTGATATTTTTTTTTGTCTTTTATACCTTCTTCTCCTCGTTCTACCTTTTTATCTAACGTTGTAAGTAAAAAATTATTGAAAAGTTAAAAATCTCAAACTATTTTGTAAAATGTTTTAGGAAATTGAAGTGAAATCAAAAATTTCTTCGTTTTCTCATAAAATAAAATACTGTACTAAAAAATTAAAAATCTAATTAAAAAACAAAGTTGATCTTTGAATGATATTGAAAATGTCAACCAAATCAAAATCTAACAACCACATTTTGTTTCCTCTTCAACAACTTTTATTTCAAACATTTTTTAAATGCTTAATTTCAGAAATATTCAAGTGGTATACCTACGTCTTTAAATGAATACACGTTATTTGTTCACTTGTTCATCTATTCATTGCTTCCACTACACGAAAAATAAGTTAAGTAACGCATTCTTTATTGCATTGCAACATTCTTCAGTTCAATTAAGATATATAAAAAAACAATTACTGCAAAAATACACTGTAGATTAAATTATCAAATTTTCTCGTCATAAATACAGCTGTATAAATAAATTGACTAACAATGGGTATAGGAACATTTTATTAGCTCTAAAGTTAATTGAGACATCCTGTACACGTTTTCAACATCAACTCAACCAATGCCGACGTGCATCTAGTTTATGAAACCAGTCATTAACACATAATATTTATTGTAAAAAATTCAAAACACCAATTAAAGGAAAATGATGCGGTCGTGACTGATATCACGCGACATGTCTACCAACCTATAACGCATTGATCTTGGGTAGCCATGAAACGGACGCATTGGTAAATAAGAATGAAATTTATGATCTTACATATCTTACGATGTTCTTCAATAAGGAAAATGTTGAATGTCGAATCCAATTATTTGACTTATATTTTCTTGGAACGTAGAAACCCTTGAAGTTGTGCGTTGAATTTTGTTTATATTTGCTTTATTTTTTATTAACATTCTATATTCCTTTTAGACGAGCTGAGGAACTCTTTTGAATTTTTAAAATTGAACTTTCGTTTTGTTTAATGCAGGGGTTGCCAAGACTTTTCATTTGAGAAAAAATGTATTATAAATTATAATAAGTACAGTAACATTAATATGCAAAAATTGACCTTTTAAAAAATAATTCAAAATATATAGGCTTTTAAAAAGCATGAGGACAAAGAAACATTCAATACATTTTTCTACAGAAGTACCGAATTCTGTTATGGATTTTATCTAAAATTCCTAAATATTTTAATTTACTTTTCCTTGCCAACAAATCCATACAAATATTATAAATGCAAAAGTATGTCTGCCTATTTGTTACTTTTTCAGAGTTAAATTGCTAAACAGATCTTGATGAAATTTGGTAGGGGGATAGCTTGTATTTTGAAAAAGAACTTGGGAATATTGATTAAATAAAAAAAATATAAATTCCACACGGACGTAGTCGCGAGTAACAATAACATAGTTCTTTATAAGTTGAGATTTTTTTCTTTTCAGAAAAAAACATTTCAATGATGAAACATTCATATAGATATAGACAATCAATAAAAATTGGAGGGTCGCATTTGCTTTTAAAAGGCTAATATAAACATTAAAACGTATATAGTTTCAACTCAAATAAATCTATATAGAATAGATATATGATCAGTTTTATTTAGATATGATTTATTTTATGCAGTTATAATATTGCTTTAGGTAGCATATGTATATTTTTAAATATATATAAATCTAAATCAAGGTTTGACACATATTTTATTCTAAAACCATTAAAAGTTCTGCATTGGTAATGAAACAAGGTTTTAGATATTAAGATAATATCAATACCATAATAATTATTATAATTATTTTTTGTAAAACTCATAAAGCACCTGTAGTATTCAACTGTTTGATATTGATTTAATGTAACTGTATTTTTTTCTTTTGGTACATATATTTAAAAAAACAATTTCATCAAAAAATTAGCATCATCTCACTCTTAAAAATCAAATTCAACTTAAAGTTTAAGCATATTATACATTTTTTACCAACATTTATAGAAAATATATATTGAACATTAATTTCAGTAAAAGTTTCCTATATTTGACTGCATGCCTTGTTATGGACCCATAAACATTTCTTATCTAATATTAGAGTTAAACGGTAGTTAATTGCTTGTGGAACTTGGCATAGATCAAAAAGGTTATCAAAAAAATGTATTAATTCGGTTACTAAATTAATTCGGGTATAATTAAATCCTGAATCAAATACTATGATTCTTAAATATAATTTTCAAAGCCACGACTTTTTTTAATAGTATTGTTAATTTTGTTTGTGTTTATTTCTTTATTTATTTGTAAACTTAATTTTTTTTATTTTTATCTTTTAGAATAATTATTTTGTTAGGTTTTTTTATTATTTTAAAGTCTGAAAGAATACATTGATTTTAAATCTTTATAAAAAGTTTTTCGCTGTGAGTATAGCAAGTAACAATACAAAACAACTGAATCTATATGATCACATTAAAGTTTCTGAAACTTCTGACGTATGGAGTGGATTTAACTGAAGAGAAACATATATATAGAAGACGAATATGTGTACCTACACGTATCTGTGCAAATAAACTCTTACATATTGTTGATACAGTTGTCGACAAACTTTTTTACACCTCATCAAAGTTGGTGATTGAATTTTGGAAACTTTAAGAGATAATATTATATAGATGGTAAATAATATGTATATCTAAAATAAATAAAAATTTATATTATATTTTCCTCTATAACCCTATAAGATTTTTCCGATGAATTGAATAAGTCTTCATCTGTGACAGGGGGCAAAATATTAAAGGTCGATTATAATGTACAAAATCTTAATTTTTTTGTTACTATGAATGGAGATATAAAAGGGAAAATAACTATTTTAAAATTAATAAATTACTGGCACATAAAAATCGCCTGAAACTTCAATCCATTACTTATATTGTTTAAGGTTAAGTAAGATATCGGTCAACGAACCACCTAACGTTTATTAGTTAATCACGACTTCTTAAACACTCCACAAGACTAATCGTCGTGATTTTCGGGGAAATCCTGTATAGTATGAATCGCATAGACAACCTTCGCCAATTTGTCTTTGGTAATGCAACAATTGATCGTTAGATATATGTATTTAATAATATATGTTGTACTGTAATTATTATATAGATATTAAGTTATGGTGAACAACCTTAACGCACAAATAAAATATCTTAATGTTGTTCAAGGACTAAATGTTTATCTCTTCGTATAAATAATATGACATATGAAATGTGTGTATAATTATGAAATTTTAATTGTCTTCCTTTATTAGATATGTGTATATTTTTTTGGAACGAATTGTGTAAGTATTTTGTTTATTATATCGTATATAAATCACATGAAACTATGTATGCAAATACATAGTTTCATTACTATAAGTGTTATATAATTTCCATACAGAGAAAATTAAAATTTAATAAGTCATGTTGATAATTATATGAAAGTTTTGATTATGAAATTTACATCAAGTTAATAAGCTAATTTTGGATCAAAGTACTAAAATACTAAAAATTACTCATATACCTAATAGACACATTTAAGTTGTCTCTACCAATTTTTTCTGACAGTAAGAACATGATCGTGACCTGGAGTGAAATGTTAGCCCCCCCCCCCCCCCCCCCCCCCGCCTCGAGTGATGCGTAATGAAAAATTAAAAAAAAATTATAATAAAAATGTACCTAACATCGGAAAAAAAACATTTTTTTCCGCTTTGATCCATTTTAAACATTTATTGCGACTTTCTTTTTTAAAAATGTAAATAAAATAAAATGATAATAATAATATTAACGGGAGGACGAAATTGATCGTAGAAATTTTTAACACCCGACATGTTAAAATTTAAAAGAACGTCTACTACAATTCAATATACTGTATAACAGTTTCTATGACGGCGATAGGCCAGATATGAAAAGTAATATAGAAACGTAGTAAAATTATAGAGAATGTACGTGAAATTTTCATATGCAAAAAATTAAATTAAAGAATAGCGTATATATTACTTTTTCAGAGTAAATAAATTTTAATATGTTAAAATTTACCAGTATGTCATTGTAATTTTTCGTTTACATTATTTTAAATTCTACCGACTTTTCTGTCCTCAGGTTGACAGCATTTTCTGTTAATTTTTAAAAGAATATTCTCTCCGTGTACCTAAACATTTTTTCTAATAAACACCGTTTCCAAAATTTTTTTGGAAAAGTTAAAAATAAAATTCGATTCCGAATGAATGATCGTTTTTAGAAATATGAGGTTTTCTTGCTTAAAAAAATGAGCCTATAACAAATATCATGACGAAAATAGTCAGAATGGAATCAAGTTGTATAAGAAAGTAAAAATACTACACAAGGAAAAGGAGAATAAAGTACAAACTTTCAAAATGACCTTATAGATAAAAATTCACAGTTCATAGGTGAATTCCTTTCTTCGAAACCATGAAAGAGGTTGTTAACATTACGTACCAGCTAAAAGGAACAAAAGTCTTGTACTTGAAACATAAATATTACAAGGTCTTAACTTTTATAATGAATCATTTTTTAAATTCATTATTATTATCCGAAGTATCATGTATCATCCAAAACAAAAAAGTATTAAAAGTAAAACAAGTCTCGTAAGAACATAGATGGATTTAATTCTTTTTTTGTTCGAGATTCAAGTTTCACTTGAATTTGAAGATTTGTTATACTTCAGACCAGATTAAATTAAACCAGTGGTTCAACAAAGTTTTACATTTTATAATTTATAAATATTTATCTTACTTAATTAAGATATTTGAAAAAACAAAACAAAATGAAATACAGTAGCAGGTAATCTCGTTAGACCTGTTTTTTTTTTCTAAGCAACATTATTATTTTTTGCATTAATTTTTTATTTGGAGTAGTATAGGTATATAGTTGCAGAAATACTTTCATCAATTTCGATCTAGTTTTTATATTATTTGTTGCAATTATAGAAAATAGTGGCAAAAAGATTTTTCTTTTTTTACAAAAAAGGAATTGCATAACAATGAATTTAAGATAAGAGTTTTGTTACTGAAAGGGTTAAAGTAAGTTTTTACATTTATTCATGATAATAATTTGTAGAATGTCTTGATTTCTTATAAGTAAATAAATGTACGATATTAAAAAAGTTACGAAAATTTTAAAGATGTATAGTGCTGACTAAAATAAGTAAAAAATCATTATGGGTCCGCAATAAAAAAACTCCAGTCATTCCGGTTATGAAGCAGGTAATCTTTGAAACCTATGGAAGGATTGGTTTGTAGACTCTTATTAAATGGACTTTTAAAATTCATTTTAGCCTGCACTGTACGATATTAAGACTTACACCTTGTATATAAGCAAGTATTCATAAATATATGTTTCTTTACGATGCAAAAAAACATAACACAAGAAATTTTGGCACAGTTCGTTTAAAAAATATACTTATATAAATTAAACTTCAAGACAAGTAAAAACATAAATAGAAAACAGTGACTTAAGTCGTGCAATTAACACATTTAAATATTCTTTTCTATGTTTATTTTTAGTTAAAAATACATATTTTTATAAATATAAGGTGGCACTGGAATAAAGGACGGAGAGTTTAAAAATCATTGCGCCAAACTACAACCGACCTAATAAATCTGCTTTAACATTTCATCAGACACACATTGGCCTCAAACATTTGCCCTCAATACACACACACACATACATACACACATTGCCTCCGCACAATTTATTAAATACAATACTTGTCCAGGTTCGAACGACAAGATGACATTTATTACTCAAGAATAAATAAATTTACTGTCAAATTTTGTAAATAAAAGTAGGTACCTATCAAGATCAAATACTAGATTTTATATTTTATTAGGTGAATTTAACTGGTATGACTTTTATATCAAGATTTGCATATAGGTTTACGATATACATATGCATATTATAGTATACTTGTATGTAGGTTAGGGTGTGCCAAAAAAAGGCGATATTTTTTTTTTGCTCTCAGCCCAAAATATCTCAGGAAATGCCCAAACAAAGCTCCTGTTAAAAGCGGAGCTCAAAATTCCAATTTTAAGAGGTCATCCACGGAAGTTGAAGTTTTCCCATCTAAATAACATGGGAAACGGGGTTTTTTAACAGTTTTTTGTCCTGCAAACTGTGAAAAAATTATTTTTGAAAAAAATGAATGAATGGATCTTTTTGAGTATTAAATTTAGTACAAAAAGTCCCGTTGAGTCAAATTTCTATATTCAATATTTGATTTTTGACAGAGCTTTGAAGTTCAAATTTTCGCATTTTTTCGCGTTTTTTGCATTTTTCAGCTAAACTATCCGAGTTAGGGCAAAATGTTAACTAGCAAAATTGTAGTACGGTTGACATTCTATAAAAAAAGTCTCCATCGACTTTTTTGTATTATGATTAACCTTCGATTTTCGCTATATTAACAAAGATTCACTGTTTTGTTCAATGGTTAATCACTAATTAGCAGTGATTATCCAAAGATTGTCAGTGGTCTACTTTTCACTATTTCACAGTGCATAGGCATAGCAGTTCATAATCACTAATAATATAATCAGTTGATTTACTTTTAGAGAGTACTGATAACAAAAAAAAATGTTATTTTCCAATAAATTGACAACTACTCCTATGTTTGACTTCCTACAAGTATGTTTATAGTTATCATTGACTGTTTGTCAACGAAAATCAATTAAAAGTTTACCTAAAACGCTAAAAATCTGTATCACAGAAATACGATCGTTATTATCAATGTACCCAATCAATATTGAAGTATCTGTATTACAAATTACAACATAAAAATAATAAACGGTAATAATAGTGTACACATTACAACTCGCTAAATGATCTCATGCTGAGAAATAAAAGTCTACAAGTACAACGAATTAAATGATTGCGATCAATAGCTGATAATACAGCGTATTACGCATATTATATATAAGTAATTAATTAAATATAGGAGAAAAACTGTATGAGATATAATAAAAATATATTGTAATTAATAATCATTATTACTGACATTTTGTGTTTCACATGAATACCTTAGGGTACAAACTTTAATTTGCATTCAGTAGAATATTGGCATGTGATTAATAGATAAAGGAGTTATTTATGGTTCAATTTATTGTAAAAGGTAATATAAATAAATATATAGAGTGTTAGAAATAAATTGGATAATATGTTTATCTGGAGTTGAGGGAGAATTGACAGTGATAGAAAATTATGGTTGCGTGAACAGCTTTTGTAATTAATTAATTAATTAGGGATATTGTTTGGAAAATGTGTTTTCAGTATTTAATCAGAGAATATGGAGTTGTATAATTTTGGGATTTGTAGAGATTTTGCAATCTATTTGTAAATAAACAAATAAAAATATAAACAAGCCGTGAATATAAAAAATCATACTTAATCAAGCAGTGTGTGATAATAATTAATATTAACACATTTTTGAATTTAATCCATTACTTCCCAGTGTCCTATTTATAGGACATCATATTTTCTCTGACATAATAACGTTGTTAATTTGACTTTCATTACTAATATGTTTTTTTAAGTCTCTCGACTTACAATAATTTTTAAAAACGAACTCTATAGTTCATTCAATGACAAATTATAACACTTTAAAAGTAACCGTGTAATTATTCCAGCTAGCTGACATTTCTAGTTATAATTTTTACACATAGTAAAGCGTTTTAAAATTGACGAAACTATATATACCTAATATTACTTGCGAGAGTGTAAATACAGCATAACAATAGCAATAATTTCAAAAATAAATCCAGGTACAGACTATCGTCGTTAAAAAGAGTACTGTCCTATATAAATATGATATTGAGTTCTGATGATAATAATCTAGTTTGTGACTGATAATAATTATTATGTCTTATATTGAATTTATCTTTTTGGTCATATTTATTTTGTACAAGAATTGAGAACATGAAAGTCGGGAAGTAATGGGTTAATACAGCGCCAGGAGTACATTTAAAGAACTCTATTCAGAAGGTGATTTTCGCGTCTGCTTTTTGCTATTATTGTCACTGTCATGACGGAACTTAAAAAAAATATATCTTCATCAAACATGTAGGTACTCGCGATCACAAAAATTGTATATATGTATATAGGTCATTCAACCAAATAATAACTGTTTTTTTTTAACAATTTTAGTTTCGCCAAAACAAAATCGGGAATTTAAGCGATTTTTCATTTGTTTATATTTAATTTAATTTATTTCCTGTGCAGATTTAAAAAAAATCATAATAAAATATTAATAAGATCAAAGTATTATATATCTAGTGATTTTTTGATATGATGTGCCATGGGGTTGTTTTTAAATTTACAAAAAAAATTAAAGCAGATCTCGCAGTCCAATGGCCTCGAGTTCAAATCCCTGTTTTGTTTTATCTTTTGTTTATTATGCAGAGTAAAAAAATATAAAAATAATAAATAATGAAAAAAAAAACAACAGCATCTACATACTTGCTAATGCATCTAATAATTTTTTTATTATCAAAGAAAATTTGCTTCCGGCTGCGTGAATAGGATTTTTATTTATTCACGTGTACAATTTTTGTTTTAAAATTTCACTCACCTTATATTAAAGAATATTTTTTAAATGATTTTTATCTGCCTGATGAAATAAATATGAGTTATAAAGAAAAATTTGTAAATGTTTCAGTAGTATATTGTATTATTATAAATTAATTTAAGATATACTCTACAACTAATACTAAATCACTTGACTTTAATAAGAAGTACACACAAATAAAACTGTATTGGACCAAAAAAATCTTGTTTTGTATATAACGAAAACAATATTTTCTTAATATAAGAAACTCTTAATCCAACTACATTATTTCTTCGTCCAAGAATACTATAGTTGGTTTAAGAATATATTTCTTATCTTAAGAAAATATTGTTTTCGTTATAGTATATTACTTGAGTCAAGTAAACCTTTCCACCTGTGTAGGTAGATAAATGAAAATTAAGTCATTAATGTGGGTATCAACTCACTTTGTTCCATCAGAGTACTTAATTAAATGATTAAGTACCTACTTTAAAAATTTATTTATTTTTCAGTAAATAAGATGATTTAACTGATAATAAAAACATCATTACTCTTAATTATTTATGTTTACTTACTTAGTCGTTTTGTCCTCTGAACGACACAATTCAAGAATTAATTAATTAATAAAAAAAATTAAAATAGATTTGTTAATTAACGTAGTAATCGTTTATTTTTTATTATTTTAAATTATGTTAAACATTATTTTGTTTATTTATAAATATCTTCTAACTAAAACAACTATTAACGAGAGATATAATGAAATATATTTATGTTGGCAATAAATTCGCAAAAAATAGACAGCTTGGTAGATGAATCAATTAGATGATTTAATGTTAAGGACGATTCTATACAAATATATATCATTTAATAAAAAAAACTGTCGATTACTTATAAAGATACAATAATATGACCTTTTCGATGCTATTTTAAAATAGGTTAATACATAGGTGGGCACAGTTAATCGAAAAGTTAACTTCGTTAATCGTTAACTCGTTAATAAAAACGTTAAATTCGTTTTTTTTTATCGACAACTTTCTTATGTAGTAGTTAAATTTAACGGAAGTTAACAAGAGCGTGAACATTTTTTTGAGTTAACTTAAAAGTTAATCCGTTAAGCATTTTGTTAACTTCGTTAACTAACGATTAGCGGATTAACAAGTTAATGCAAACCTATGGGTAAATATGCATTTATTACATGTATTGATACTTATAGAATAGTCTCTCAATCAAGAGAAATTCAAAGAAAGTTAGTGTGAGATACGGATTTATATTTCTATAATATTATTAGGTTAGATTGCTTTTGCGTCTGAATATGTGAAATATAATATCTTAATGGAATTTCTCAAGGAAATTATGTTTTCTTTGGCTAGTTTTTTATTCTCAATTAAATATTTGCACTTAAAGCTTCGTTTTGCTTCCTCGCCATATCCAAAGATAAAAGAAGCTATGAAAGTGAGTTTTTTTTCTATACCCACTCAAGTTCTGATTAGTTCACTGATTGTGAGTTCCAAAAAAAATAAAAAAATTAACCCAGGGAATTTTAACATACTATTCACATTTAACTTGATTAAAAATGTATTAGTTCATTGTATGTGAAAACAAAAACACTTACGGCCAGTGTTTTCCAAATGACTATCATTTAATTATTAATGTTGAAAATTGGGATAGGTATGTTAAACCCTTTCAATTTTAATGTTGATAAACAAATTAAAATTCAAAAAACAACTTTTTTAAATGTCATTTTTGATTTCTAATTTTTATTGGCTTTCAACTGCATTTTCTTTGCAAAAAAATCTATCAAAATTCAAAATATGTCTTATAATGTTTATTTTTAACGTTTCGTACAGATAAAGTAATAGTTTTGATAGCAGTATTTTCTAATTTTATCAATCAATATTATTAAATGTATTTCATATCAATACATTATAATATATTTTTAATGCTTGCAGAAAAGAATGCATACGTTTTTGAATAATTATATTGCGTTACTGCCGGTTTGGCTAAAAGTGGCAACGTTGTCTACTACAATCTTACTTTGAGTATCTCTAGTTTATAGGAATTACTCCGTACTGTTGTATGTATAGTACATATAGTAATTTTTATAGTAAAAAATAACATACTTTTTTCCCATGTGTCTGACTGTCGTAATTTAAATTACTTTTGAACGAAAAATGTTTAATTTATTTAACAAAAAACCTAATATATGTATGAGTATGTACATTAAAAGTCATTGAGAAAAGCAACAACATGGAATATCATGTACATACATAGGTATAATGTATAATAAATTTTATACAAGTCTGTATGTAGGCAGTAAATAAAAAATCTATAGAGTATCAGAACCGCAACAATTTATACACTATACGTACGTAGTACATGTCAATTTTTTCTTGCAGGTGGACAACTTAACCTCACAAAACCTTGGCCTACTTTGTTTGCTTTTATTTAAGCTGCAGCCTGCACGATATAACAAAACAATAAACTATTAAATATTCTGGCCGCTCATTAGACATGATTTAAAACTAACTTCAGATCGATATCTGAATCACTCTACCTACTAAATTCATATCAGAGATTGCATATATTAATGTAATACTTTTATGAAATTCTTGTTTCAATGACGTTCTCTATATATATTTTATTGTTTTATTTTATATTAGAGCGATATAATATCGCATGTGAGCTAAGGTGTCTACATAATTATGCCAGTATACGTACCTACTTATAAATATACTAAATAAATGTTATTTCAAATAACATTTTATATAAACATTATAGTTAGATAAAAAGTTAAGTTAATCAGAAGTTAAATTGTAAAGTAAAATATAAAATAGGTACATTTGCATAGGTGGGCACAGTTAATCGAAAAGTTAACTTCGTTAATCGTTAATCCGTTAATAAAAAAGTTAACTTCGTTAATCGTTAAAGCGTTAAAATTCCGAAAATTTAACGGAAGTTAAAGTTAACCGAAAATTTTACGAAAGTTAAAGTTAACCGTTAAAAGTTATCCATTCAAAATGTTTGAAGACCTTTTATTTTGCTATTTCGACAACTTTCTTATGTACTTATTATCAAATAACCAATGTAACGGACTAAAGTTAACGGAAGTTAACAAAAGCGTTAACATTTTTTTGAGTTAACTTAAAAGTTAATCCGTTCAGAATTTTGTTAACTTCGTTAATTAACGATTAACGGATTAACGAGTTAATGCCCAGCTATGTATATTTGTTAATAATTTTTGGATGGATTTTAAAAAATATTAGGAGAAAATTTAAAATGATTTTTTTGTGGAAATATACCCAGAAAATTGTGATTTATTTTTACGATGCTAATCAATCATATGATTTATGGTAGTTGTTAATGAAACTGCCAAATGAAATAATAACAGATATATGAAAGCTCACTGCAATGTTTACGTTTTTCCGAATGCTTTCATTAGCCTAAAGCTAATTCAATCTGTCTTGTTGAATATTTGCGTTTAAAATGAAAAGCAAAATAAATATTCAGCCAAATGCATATTGGAAAGCGGAAGTACTAATAAATGTTTGCTTTTCGTATTATATTGTGATCCATTTTATAAAGTCAATAAATTAAAAAAAAGAAGCTTATATTGCAATATTAAAATACATATAAATTATTCTGAATTTAATACAGAAACGGACTTTTCTCGGTACCTATTAGGCTGTCTTAATTTTTTTTTTTAAATCGATGGATACAGTATTGCCTTAATTAATATTATAATATTTACAATATTAATCCAACTATATAATGTAGTTAAATTTCCGATAGTAAGAATAATTTGCTTTGGGGAAAAACTAATTTAACGCTATCTGTGGGGTATTAAATATAAATGACACCCCACTGACAGCTTTAATAAATGGTATGGTTTATATGAATAACCTTAACACAAGCGCATTGAGCATGAAATCAATGATCTAAATGCAGTGGTGACATGTGTACTATGTATAAAATACATAGCATTTGCATTATAATGCATTCATTTCATTTATTTCCCGAGCATATTTCGGAATGATTTGACACCTCGAAGATAGAGTTAGCTTAATTTTTGCTCGAGGGAAAATTCTTTATAATACCGACATTATTATTTCAAATATGAAATGGTAATAAATGAACTCAATTCATTTTTAGTTTATAAACTAATGTGCTTATAATTATGCAGCTAAATTGTTTAACAAATAAACATATACACATGTTATACGTATTTTAAATTTGTCATAGGTACCTACTGTTTGTAAAATAAAATTAATTACCCGTATTATGTGCGAATTTTTTATAGAAACACACATTGCGTGTACGAAACAGAATATTTTTACAGCTTTCCGAGCAAGATAATAAAATAATTTATTACGCTGCTCGTAAAAATTAAATATACCTACACGCCGAAATTATAAAATGATCTAATGTTTTTACAATTTTTTTTTGTAAATCACCTTTTTCTAGAAGAATAAATTTATACATTATTTTAAAATAACAATGTTCCGAAGAAATTTACAACATAAATATATTACAAATGTAAACAAATATTTATTTTTTAAAGCAAACTTTTGCTTGTACATAAACCTTGTATAATTTTTTATCTAAACATATTTTACTCTAACAAGGCTATCGAGATCATTTTTAGGGGATTTTTCGTAATATTAAAAATTATATACATAGGGTAGCTGGATAAACAGAGACAAAAGGTCGTGTTTAAAAAAAATCAAGTAGATATTAAATCGATAAAAAGTGAATATTACAGGCGAATGTGTTCAGAATTTGACAGAAATACTTTCATTAATTACACAGGCCGACAAAAAATTTTTTTTTGTTTGCTGCAGGGCATACAACAACTTTTTAAGGGTAATTTGGACACGCTGAATCCAAAAATGACCACCATTTTGCTCAATCAGCTCTTGTTTTTGCAATATTGCAAAAAACATGTTTTTTTCGATATGTAAACATTCAAATTCAAAACATTTTTTTAATCTTGACATAGTAATTATTATTTTCGAAAAAATATGTGAAATAAGTAAAAATTTATTCATTACTCTGTTCACAGAATTTATTTTATGAGCCAGACATACGCCAGGAGTGAAAATTACCTAACTACCAATTTTGACGCACGCAGTTGATTTTAGTACCATTTCGCCAATTTTCATTCGATTACGTTAAAATTTTAACACAATAAAGAAGATAGATAAAGCTACAAATTTAGAGAATAACATTAAAATTGGACAAAAATTGTTTGTGTTACAGCGCTTTGAATTATGAAAATTGCTGAAGTTTTGCTAAAAAATCGATTTTTTTTCGTTTAAAACATGATTTTCGAAGGGAATAACTTTATGAATGTATATAATTTAAGGCTTTATAGTTCAATTAGGACCCATAGCTTCATTCTGAATGATCCTTGGTTGAAATCTTTGATTTAAAAAATATATATACGAATTTGAATGTTCACATATCGAAAAAACCATGATTGAGCAAAATGGTGGTCATTTTTGAATTCAGCGTTTCCAAATTACCCTCTAAAAGTTGTTGTATGCCCTGCAGCAAAATGGCTGTCGGTCAGTGTTATTAAGTATTATAATTCATAAAATAAACACCAATAATTTTTTCTTTCTATACTATTCGAACAATATAAAATATCGATACTTCAATATCCCCAGTATTATTTGCGCATTATTCCAGAGCTTAACTCGAGAGTTATAACATTTCAAAGATTGAGAAACTGTGCTGATACTCCTACACTCGACGCAGTTCCAATTCCGTTCTGACTGAAGCCATCCGTGCAGTCGGGTATTATGTTTACAAACTGTGAACAAAACCCGACACAAAGAGCCTTCCACGGGACACCGGTGTCAGATAGAGACAGGGACGCATATATTTGTAAGTACATATCTAACATTTACCTACTAGTCATATTTCAAACAACATTTATTTACTAATGAAATATTAAATAATCTTTTAAAAGTTGTCTTGAGATCCACATCGGAGTTTCAACTTTCTTAAGCTAGTTGGGAAACAGAGTTCTGATCATTTTGATCAAACTTTGTATATATTTTTTGTAGCACAGTCAACGTGTCTTTTATTTTTACAAGAAGTCCATATAAGAATATTATGATGTTTCTATATGATTTATAAATTTCCAGATGTTTTTTTTAAATTAAACTTTAAAGAGTTAGATAGTTTAATTGATCTCAAATTTATATATAGATTTCATGGATTTTTTAAATTTTCCTGTCTCGTTTTTAATTTATTCATAATCAAAATTGGATTCTTATACAATGGACAGCACTATTGTATTAAAAACTAGATCATAAAAAATATAAACTTTAGAAAATCTGTGGCTTCAGAAGTGTAGACATACTCAAGATAAACGGTGTGGTAATGTAAGATCATATATTAATCTATTACATAAATTATGATACTAGATAAAGATGTGTATCTTGGAAGTATGATATACGAGTATGGCTAAAATACCAAACTGCTCTTAAGCAGTTAGTGTTACCTCAATTCAATGTTAATTGAATAGGTATATTGAAAAAAATATTTTGGTACACTGAAAAAAATTAATGTTAATTTTTAACATAAAAAACATGTTAACGGGAGGATGAAATTGATCCTAGAAATTTTTAACACCCGACATGGTAAAATTTAAAAGAACGTCTACTACAATTCAATATACTGTATAGCAGTTTCTATAACGGCGATAGCCCAGATATGAAAAGTAATATAGAAACATAGTAAAATTATAGAGAATGTACGTGAAATTTTCATATGCAAGAAATTAAATTAAAGAATAGCGTATATATTACTTTTTCAGAGTAAATAAATTTTAATAGGTACTATGTTAAAATTTATCAGTATGTCATTGTAGTTTTTTTATTTACTTTATTTTAAATTCTACAAACGTTTCTGTTAATTTTTTTCAGAAGTTGATTCTGTCCTCAGATTCACAGCATTTTCTGTTAATTTTTAAAAGAATATTCTCTCCGTGTATCCGTCAAGTATTTTTTATGACGGAAAAATATTAATTAAATAAATATTTTTTTATAAAAATACCACCGAACTAAGAAATTAAAAAATATTATGACAAATTCTACAGTCTGTATTTTTTGGATAATCTAAGCACTTTTTACTCTTTGCAATTTATGTCCCTTGGAGCGGAAATTATGGGTTTTTTTAGGTTACACCCATTACAACTTTTCATCAGCACATTTCGATATACAATTTCCCCAATTTCAACCAAAATTCAAAATCCATTGCTTTTGTATGGGGTCCTTTCTCGAGAAATTTTTCTTCTTAAGAAAAGAGATACACTAAATCCGACCCTGATTGTATGCACACATTTCTACAAGTAAAACAGTTTTAATGAACATTAAGTAAATAAGACCAGTTGGAAAATAATGAAATGACGATTTGCAACACTGCACTTGACATCCTCTTGGTGCAATATTCGACAAATAACGTATTTTACTGCATATAGAGTGCGTTCATGATGAAAGGAACAAATTCAGGTAACCATTTTGTGGAAAAACGCTTGGGCACGTCGATTAGTATTTTTAGTTGCGGATTTTTTGACATAAGAAAATTGTATACACGGTGTCTCAAGAAGAACATACGCAGTTATCATTGATTTTTTTAAATGAAACACCCCATATATATTACGCCATTTTTGAATTGTACGATACATTTTGAACACTTTCTATGTTGTGATAAATAAATAAAAAATTAATGAACTTTAATAACAATACATACAAAAGAAAAAAAATTATTCCAAAAACTACTGATTTTAGAGCTATGGTATGTTGTACAAAAAATGGCATAATATACAGGTTGTTCCATTAAAAAAATCAAAGATGACTGCATATGCATATTTATCTTGAGACATATTTCAAACGTCATTATTCCAAAAACCGCTGATTTTAGAGCTATGGTACGTTGTACAAAAAGTGTTCAGAATTTATCGTACAATTTAAAAATGGCATAATATATAGGGTGTTCCATTTAAAAAAATCAATGATGACTACGTATGTTCTTCTTGAAACTCCCTGTATACAATTTTCTTATGTCAAAAAATCCGCAACTAAAAATACTAATCGACGTGCCCGAGCGTTTTTCCACAAAATGGTTACCTGAATTTTAAACGAATTTGTTCCTTTCATCATGAGAGCACTGTATATTCTTGTTTTATTCCAGTCAATTTTTATTAAATTTAAACAAATATCGACTTCTGCACATAAGTCACAACTTTTCGGTCACAAATTACACGAAGCATATTCAACATTCCTCCTCAAATCCCAAGAACAATCAACATCGATTCAAATTATTCTCCATCCCACTTCCGGTTCACCCCAACACATATTACAATAGTTACGACTCTGGAGGAAGGCGGGCGGGTTCACCTTTGACGTCACACACGTGTACATGCAAACCGGCACGTCAAAGCGGTAAGTACGAAGCACTCGCGACGCATTGCACCGCCTTGCGTCACCGTGTGTAGAAAGTCGTGGTGTTGTTGCTAACACCATCATCTCTCTCTGTCTCTCTCCGGGGACTTCCGAGAACTGTGACACCTCTAAACTCATTGTGTCGCTATTGTTGGGTTAAGGGTAATGAAATTGTGTAGGTTTTATGTAATGGAGAGGACGGTGAGACAATATTTTTGGACATTTTATATGCCGAAATAATTTATTTAGGTAAAGATTTAGTGGTTTGTAGTCACTAATTAAAAAGAAGGATGTGAAAACAAAATTGACTAGAGTTTCACGTGAATTTAATGGGCGGAAAAATAGAAGGGCTGAAAATTATTTGATATTTCATTTCATTAATTTCATGCATTAATTTTTTAAGGTGATACCTAACAATATATTTTTTAATATATTACAACATTGAATTTTAAAATATTAACATAGAATGACGCCTTCATTCATCGTATCGCTCATTGTCAGATTATCTCGCATGGACACTTAAAATCAACTGATCTTTGTGGATTAATTCAAGAAAGATAAAGAAGAAAGTATTATTTATGCAGAAAATAAGGGTCACTTGTAACTGCCTACATAAGTGTCTCGCACATCTTGGTGCTAACGCGTTATAATAATAATAGTCATTTGATACGTTCAATTATTTAAATTAGTAATAACTAACTAGTGGACATATGAATCAACGTGATAAAATGCACAAAGTAAGACGAGTACTTGATTAAATAGTAAAGTACTATCCAGAAAACCGAAGATAAGCATGCATATTATCATACTTTTGTCAATGATTTGAATAATTTTTTTAATCTTTCATTTAACTTCATAAATTTTTTTGATAAGTGAGATTGACCTTTTCAAGTCAAGAAAATTCGTATTGAGTTTAAATTTTGTATATAGTTAGAGGAGGTCAAGGTAAGTAAGAAAAAAATTATCACAGCTGCGGTAAAACAGTTTAAGGGGGTGAAACACACCTATGAAAATGTGCAAAATAATCATATTTTTTCAAATAACTCTGAAACTAATGAAAATTAAAAAATATCTACAATACAATTTTTTTATGATTTTTTATGCTCTTTCGAATGGTGATAGTCAAAATTCGAAAAAATTAAACCTATGGAATATGGGTAGGAGGTGGTGGTTAACGGTTTTCGAAATTTGACTATCGCCATTGAAAAGAGCATAAAAAATCATGAAAATTTTGTAGATTTTTTAAATTTTCATTAGTTTCAGAGTTATTTGAAAAATGATTATTATTTTGCACATTTTCATAGTGGTGTTTCACCCCTTTAAACCGTTTTACCGCAGCTAAGATAATTTTTTTCTTGCTTACCTTGACATCCTCTAACTATATACAAAGATTAAACTCGATACGAATTTTCGACTTGAAAAGATTCCCTTGTTAGTCATTTTGGTTTCTGAATGAGTTATACATATATATGTAATTATCATTTTTTAAATTTCTTTTTACAAAAATTTACATTGTAAAAGACTTTTTTTAGATTCCTATTCGTATAATTAGAGCCCTTTGTTATTTTATTCAAAAGTCATATAATTTACATAATCTAATATGCAAAAACTCCAGACATAAAACATGCTTATTTAGTCTAAAAAATTGTTATAGAAAAACGTACCTACCTACCGCACATCCATTTATAATATAAGATAAGAATTATTTAGTAAGAATTTGTTTGCTTACATCAAATACTTAGAAAATCATACGGTAGGTTTCTAAGAACCAACATAAGGTTACATTGAAATTCTATTATAATGTCTGATAGATAATTCTTGTAATTTGCATCAAGTAAATGCCAGACACTTTAAAACATCATAACTGTTGTTACAGTTCATGTGTCCGTAACGTAACAAATTTCAGTTATTTAAAATTAAATATTTGAATTTTATTTATGAATGTAATTCTCTACTACAGTGATGCTCAAACGGAGTGCGATTTAAATACAAAAAAAATGAGGTGCACATAAAAAAGTTCGAGGACCATTGGTCCATTATTTTAGAAAGTATTTTAGTTAACGTCAATGGTGACTGGTTTCCTAACTTCAGAGAAAAATACGTTACTATAAGACGTCACTATTAGAGCCTAAATTTCAGATAGAAGGCTGAAAACTTTATGATAAACCGATAAAGCCATAAAAAGACAAATTATATTTACTTATAGGTAATCAAAATGTGACTATGTCTAAACAAGATTGACTTAAGTTGAGACGAGACGAGATCGAGACGATGACGATACCTCTTAATTTTTAACGATATAAGTTAAATTTCAAAAATTCATTGTTTATTACATAGATAGATTTTTTAAGAAAAAAAAATTCACAAGAGACCGAGACATATCTAATTCTCTGGTCGTACTGTTTGGTGTCCTTCATAGTTTTGATAAATTATAAATTGGCTTTCGAGTATGCTTACTGTAAGTATGAAATTAAACATTTATCAGTCAATTATAATTAAATATATCCAGATAAAATAAACGATTAATTTACATACTAAAAATAAAGTATTTACTTAAATAAAATACACAATGTAGAAATTATAATATTCATACAACAGAATATATTTAACATATTATAATACGACCAAGCCTAGTTGAATGTAATATTAAATTCTCATTAAATAAACCGTAACTTCGAGAATGGCTGAACCGCTTTGAACTGGTACACTTTGCATAATTCAGCCAGAAGAATGTGCAAATATTTCAGCTGAAAGTCTTGATCTCTGACTAGCTATCTTTGCATTCATTATTTTTATACGTTGATATAAACCACTTGTGAAAAAAGAGCAGTATAAATAAAACTTGTAACATTTCATGCAACATGGCGTGGGCTGGTATTGGCTTTTGTGGATCATGTTTTGATGGATAATTAGAGGATCAGATAATGTACAATGTACATTGAAATATTAATGAAACGATCGCTCAATCTGTTCTTTGTGACCAAAAATTAAAGGTAGCCGCAAACTCAACGTTGACAATTAATAGTTAGACTATGCTCAATGCACTTTCAATTTATTTTGAATAGAAATTTTCTCGATTTCTGAAAATATTACTTTTCTTTCAATTTTTTCCGTTTATTATGACTTTTTCTGGTATAGTTGAAGACTATATTTTTTTATTTAATTTATTTATAAATTATATTTCCGCAGAAAATCGAATTTTTGTTAAATGTTACAAAGGACCCCGCAGAATCCTTATGGGAAAGGGGTTTCGGTCAAACTCTTTGAAACTTTGGATTATGATAGTCCTTGATGAGTAGATCAAAAGTGTCAATGGGCACTAAGTCCTAAAAACTCAAACTTTTAAGATATACTTAGCTCTCTAAAGTTGGGGATCATGCTCGCCTTTAATTTGCAATAAAAAAAATTTATAGAGCCTTAATTTTCGCACAACTTTTTGTATGTATTCCCAAAGACATCTATAATCGATTGCCACCATAAAAAAGTCAACTTTTCAATTCATTGAGAAATGACAACACTTAAATCTTATTGTTACGTTTTTTTAATAATAAACAAATCCAATTGTTTTATAATAAAAAATGGTTTATAATAAAAAAACGTAATAATAAGATTTAAGTACTGCCATTGGCTAAAGAATTTAAAAGTTGACTTTTTTATGGTGGCAATCGATTATATAGGTCTTTGGGAACACATAGGTACAAATAGTTGCACGAAAATTAAGGTTCTACAAATTTTTTTATTGCAAAATAAAGGCGAGCATGATCCCCAACTTTAGAGGGCTATATCTTAAAAGTTTGAGTTTTTAGGACTTAGTGCCCATTGGCACTTTTAATTTACTCATCAAGGACTATCAGAATCCAAAGTTTCAAAGAGTTTGACCGAAACCCCTTTCCCATAAGGATTCTGCGGGATCCTTTCTATGTTAAATCGCTAAAAACTATAGTTTTCTTTAAAAATTAGCCAGCTACCAGAAAAAGTCATAATAAACAGGAAAGACAGGAATTTAAAGAAAAGTATAATATTTTCACAAAAACGTGAAAATTGCTATTTAAAATACCTACACTTTAAATTTAAAGTGCATTGAGCATAGTTTAAATATTAATTGTCAACGCTGTGTTTGCGGCTACCATTTATTTTTTGGTCACAAAAAACAGATTGAGGGGGCATTTATAGTTAACATTTAAATTTTAACGAACATCCTAATGTACATACAATGAATAAAATTAGTCGTTTAGAAGCTGAAGCAAATGATCCTACATTATTTTTTAATACCGATTTAATAATTGAAATTAATAATGATTAATTTTCTGTTTTTCGAAAAATGTGGTCTCAAAATTAAAACAAATTCTAAAGTGAAATGACTCAAGTTTGTATTAACAATTAGTACTGTAGGCTTATCTTAAAATCTATATTAATTTATACATACAAATTTAAGAAATAATAAAAATACAAAACAAAAAACCCATTACAATCTATAAACCGAAGGTCCAAAACGGATATTGACCTAACGAAGTTCCATTAAGGTCGGATATTAGATAAACCATATAACAAAGTATATTTTTCAAGTAATTGTTCTAAGACCTCGAACAATGTTATTACTTCACATATAATTGTCCATTTCTAGTGCATTATCTAGAACTTAAAGACACGCCCCCTAAATTAAATCTGCAAGTATAGAGAACCTTGTCCGGTGTAACAGTAACACAGCAAAAGGTTAAAGTATACATAAATAACATTGTATGAAAATGATAATTGATTTGATTATTATAATTTCAAATAAATCACGAAACAATTGTCATATAACAGGATATGAATGAAACTATGGTAAATTGTATCTCGGTACACGCGGAGGTTACGTACTGAAGAAATTAAAGTGAATTTAGGCATTCACGAACTACTTTAGAAATTTTATTTTACTGAAAGCTGCATCTTCCAATTTTTTACTAAATACCCAAAATTTAATATTGTGTTCACTGGCGACCAAATATTTATAATAAATAATTCATAATAACATTTAAGGAGATATAACATTTATGCTATTTGATTGGTCTAATAATTTTTAATAGTAAATAACTCTTAAATTAATATACATATATAAATGCTATATTCAAATTAATATTCTAAATAGTTTACTAATTACACTATTCACCAAAAATACTTTTGTAATATAACAGAGATCTGAATAGAAAATTTAGGAGGCTTTTGGCATACCGAAACCGAATTTGTTGTCCAATTGGTTTTATCACGTCAGAGTTTTGAGATATTCTAACCTAAAAGTCCCAAAAATGACTATATTGGCAATGTTAAAGAATTTATTATCTAGTAGGTAATTTTTTTCTAAAGTTTTCGGTCACGGTAACAAAATAAATAGTAGGTATTTCCTCTTTAAAATGAGTTTTAACTTTTTACTGTACGATTTTTTTAGCCAAGATGTACAAGTTTGAAAATATGATATTTTTGTTAATAGAGTGTAGTATAGTAGATACAATGAACTTTTACTACATATATCTTCAAGGTAGTATATTTCGGTAAAGAAAAATCGCATAGTAAAATGTAAAAAATCATTTTAAAGAGAAAAGATAGTACTATTCGAAATCATGAAAGAAAACTTCAGAAAAAAATTACCTACTTAGTAATATAATAAATTCCCCAACATTGCCAAAATCGTCATTTTTGAGACTTTTAGGTTCGGATATATAAAAAACCTGACGTGATGGAATCATTTGGGCAACGAATTCGGTTTCTGCATGACATATACCTTCTAAATCACCTATTCAAATTTCTGTGAATTTTTTTTGTTGCATAGTGTTATTAATAACATAATTTTCATTTAACTACATATTTTACATAAATTTTAAAAACTGAATGCATTTGATTTCAAGATTCATTTACCTTTTTCGAAACTAACAATAAGCTATTTAAAACAAACATGCAATAATGCAACGAAAAAAACACGCAACTTAACTCTCAACAACGTATGATATTTGTGAACCTTATAAGAGTGCGTCAACCGTGATTGATATGCATGAAAGTACCTATTATTATACTTATTAGTATATATGGGTGGGTAATTGGGTATAGATTTAAGTTGCTTATATTTTAGCTTTTCAGCGTGTATAGTGTAGGTACACTTAATCTTAATTCTCCACATACCAGTTTTCTTCCATTCAAATTTTTGTAGAGCTACTGCATATTATTGTCAGCAGCTCGTTTGGTAAATCAAAAATTATATATTACGATCATTCCATAAATTGGAAATTGTCAACGATTTTTTTTATTTTTACATATGTTTTAGTATTAGTTGAGAGAAAAATTTATGGAATGACCGATTACAAAAAATATGTGGTGTATTTGTTATTTACTTAGAACAAGTTGGTCTAGAATTTCACTATAACATATAATTAGATATTTAGAAATAATAATCATTTATTAAAAATAAAAAATGTGATTTTGATCGATAAATTACAATATCAATATAATTAAGAGATTTTGATAATGAGATACCTAAGGTCGAATATATAATCTTCATAACTTTAATATATTATAATAATATACAATTAAAATAATACATATCATATTAAAATTATTAAGTACATGTTTTTATTATAAACTATATACACGTAGTAATAAAATATTATCTGATGTTTAAAACAGTAGATAAGAAACATTAAATTAGTAGCGAACGATTTCTTCTAACTAAAAGCTACAAGATAAAATACCGATCGGTAGCTTGGGTAAGACGGATGATGTGGGCAAAATGAAATACGAGTTTGTTTCAGCTTTACTCTACCGTTATCGTATAATAGTTCTTGCGTTGTGTTCAAACCTACATAATTGTGCATTTGTGATTATTTGAACGTGTTTTGTTGTCGAGAAAAATAAAATTCGTACACGAATAGGTTTGTGATTAGAAACAGCAAATACAAAAATATAGTTTTGATAGGGTTAATCATTAAAATAATTATTTAAATTGAATTTATGGATTCTGGGGTAATCCTTGCTTTTAGTTATATTCTCGATTAGGACTGTACACGTTTCTCGTGAAAATTGAAACCGTGAGCAAGAAAAATAGTCTGGAATTTTTTTCTATTTAAACAAAACTTTTAAATAAGAAATCTTGTAGTTTATTTGAATTATTGATTTAAAAATTAATATAAAATAGGTATTAAATTACTAATTATATATGACATTTTACTGAGAATCTCGGTATAGTTGAAGTTAATATCCAGGCCCGGATTTAGAAATTTGCCGCCCCTAGGCAGTTGCGAAAATTGCCCCCCTCCCCTCAAAACTTCTTCAATGGTGGAATAAGTTTGGTACGAAAAGTTTTTCAATCAATAAAATGCACCTTTCTGAGAGCAAATATTTTATTTTATTATAGTCAGTAGCCTTATAATCATGAAGTCATGACGTATATGACATATTTCATTCAACAATTACCATTATGTATGCGATTGATTTTTGTGGGAAAATTATTGCTTATTGGTTAAAATTTTGATTTTGGATATTCGTTATTAGGCCAATATCGAGACTTGTATAAATCGATTCTTTTCTCAAATCAGTCATTTTTCACTTATAATGTGACAACGAAATAAGCGGGAAATTCAATTCCCACGAATAAAACAAGTGTTCAAAGTTTCCGCCAAAATTTGCCGCCCTAGGCACGCTCATCTCGTTCGCATTAAGGGTACTTACTCTCGCCTGGGTTTTTAGCTCTGTTCTCGATAAATATTTGATCATTTGGGGAAGTAGAAATGTTAAACAATAGTAAATACATAATAAGTGACTAAACATTAAATAACAGAAAATTATAAATTACTCGATATATTCAAATGAGTAAGTACAAACAATGATGTAAACTTGGACTAAATCAACAACAAAATATTTTATTAATTTATTTCTATATTCATTCTTATAGAATACATATATAGAGGCCAAAATTGATGTATGAATGTAAAATCTTGAACTAAAAATATTACTTGGAAATTTAAAGGATTCTTATCTTTTTTACACACTCTTCACATACATGTAAATACACAAGCAAAACAAGATGATTTATATAATTCTGGGTGATATTTAAAGAGAATAATTCATTCTTAAACACTGTACCACAACACATCCTGTTATAACCAAATACACACACAATACGGTCTTCCTATTATTGCCCCATAAATCATTTTTGTTTTAGATTTATGTACATGCGTATAATAGAAATTTAATATTTTTTGTATAGAACCTAAAACAATAGTTGTGGTATATTGGGTCAACGACAGATTTTCTCGAAAATAAATGTATTTATTTTCTTTTAGGGTTATTCTTTAGAACAAAATAGAATTCGTTTTTTCATTAATAAAAAAATGTAGGTGCACTATTAAATTTTACTAAAAAATTATTAAAAAGTTATCAATATTAAAGATTGGCTAAATTTACGTTTGAAAGTCTAGGGTTTGGGGTGGGCGTCATTCAAGACTTAAAGATTCTTTTTTTATAAATATCAAAGTCGAGATTTTTATAATTCAATTAAAAATAGAATTTGAAAAATTTATATATTATTGAATAGATACATTGAGACATAAAAATATTAATATCTTTATTTTTTCATTATTATCAACAATATGACATAATATATGAATAATGAATGTAATGTTTATTTACAATTTTTCCGTTACTATAAAAAATATAATAATCTATAAAACCACGCTATTAATAAATGTACACACATACATACATACATACAAATAAACAGATCTGGAACACATTTTCATAAATAAATAAATGAAGTCATTGTTATTTTTAATAATTAATGTTTCTATGGAAACTTTAGAACGGTTTTTATTTTTGAGCGATAACCTTTGATAATATAATATGTATACAATAATATTCAGAATGTTAGTAACCTCAGCTGTATTAGTTTACATAAAGTTTGAAAAACAAAATAGTCATTTTCAATTTTGAATTCTTCAGTTTGATCAGTTTATTGAATGTGACACTTAAAAGAAAATATAAAATAAAAGATAAGACAATAACCGCAAAAGAATGCGTCCGGAAATACTCAAGATAGTTTTTATTTAAATTCTAGAAACTCATATCATTATAAAAATTACTAGATATTTTATTTGAACTATTTATATTTAGGTATGTATTCATCTATAGTTCTATAGTGTGCAATAATATGATGTATATGTAATATATTATAATCAATATAATATACAGGTGTCTATAAAGTTTCGATCTATTCCAGAGAAAACGTAATCAGTTATACCTAATTTTTGTTGTAAGGATTAAACCGTAGTTGAACGATGTAACATTAGAGCAGAGATATTTGAATTAAATTTGAGCCAATACTCAGATATGAAATGAATGTTTCAAACCCCTTGCTAGTACATCACATGCATAAAATGTATATACACACCGGCGCCGACTACGGGGGGGCGAGGGGGGCGATTGCCCCCCCAGATATTATACCAGGGGGGCTTCGCCCCCCCTGTACAGCTGAACTCTAGTTTCTTTTAAATTAAAGATACTTTTGTCAATAAGATTATTACTATAAAAAAAGGTGTAAATATTCAAATACTTGTCACTTGAGTAAAAATGATCACTAAAAATTTCTTCAAAAAGGAAATTAATACTAAAACATCTTTTATTTCCTTTACAAAGCTTAGTTAGATCAACAGCTTTAAAAAAAATTCTACGACTTTTCTACACTTTACTATATTTTCAGCTAAAATCGTCGTTTACGTTTCATGAGCCTCTGTAAATTAAATATAAATGTCCACTTTTCAATTATTTCAAATAATTAAAGTTTGATCGATTTTTATCGAAACTACAATAATTTGATGAAAAAAAAATTTTTTTTTCACATTATTAGTTGCGTTTCTGAAATTTTTGTCGTTATTACGAAAGTTGGATATTGCACTTTTTTTAAGGAAATTTTTTGCACCCCCTCCCAAAAATTATGAAAATCTCCCCCCCCCCCCCAGGTTAAATGAAAAGTCGGCGCCTATGTAATATACACACAAAAAAGTGACAGGTCAAAAATCTTTGTTTTATTTATAACGAAAACAATAGTACCTATATTCATATTAAGAAAATATTTAGGTTCATAATTTCAATGTTAGCCCTTGTTAGCTTAATGACGGCGTACCTCTGAAATTTGTTTTTTTTAGAAAATGCGTTTGTGTAAGTACAGCTCTGTTTACAAGATATATTTGTTAGTCCTCATTATCGTAAGCATGGTAATAATTATACAAACATACTAGTATGTATTGAAACAAAATTAAGAAATCTATTGCAACTATAGACATACCAGGAATTGAACCTGTATCGATTTCTCACGACAACCTTGGCTGACACAAAATCTGTGGTATACACAATAAATCTTCAACATGGCAATAGTGTATCTACGAAATATACAGAGCTCCGGGCACATTTTGTGTGTTATTCACATTTGTTCTTGAATTAAATACGACGGCCGTGTCCTAATTCTGGTGGTCTCTGCACACACCCCACAAGGCATTGTCACATATTTCCGCGTTGGATTGCCATTGATTATTGTTAAAGATAATGGCCCATTGTTGGATCATTGTTGCTACTGATTTATTATTGTTTTGTTCGGGGTATGCTAGTTTACCTATAACGCATTACAGTAAAATCTCAATTTAACGGATAATTTTTGAATTTTTGCTTTATCGCCATATCCGAATGATAGGGGAAGTTATGTGATCATTTCTAATAAAAGCAGAAGAAAAAAATAATTTTTCGATTTTATAATTTCCATATTTCTTTTCTATATTTCTGTTTGTCTGTCTGTTTTTTTAAACTTTGTCATATATGTAGATAACTTATGAAACAATGAATCGGTTTTGATGAAACTTGGGTTTTTAGTTGGGTCGTATCTAGGAGAGAAGAATGGTATTCGATAAATAACTACCTTTGGTGTTTTTGGCACGGGAAGCACTGCAATTACAATCACTTGGCAGACGTTCTTTTTATTTAGAACAGAGAAAATTCAACATTTCGTCGATAAAATGAAAATTTATAAGCAAAATAAACGAACCTGTCTATTTTTTATTGAAAACAAGATTTTATTATATAATAAAGTCCATCTGGGTCCGGATTTCCGGTTTGCGGACTATCCGTGTTATATAATAAATAAAATAATTTATAAAATCTAAAAATGTAAGCAGGGCCGTCTTTAACCTATTGGAGGCCCTGGGCACATTAAGACAATGGGGCCCCTATGACCTTGACAGAGCTAAAGAAGTTTTCACTTAAAAAATTAAGAATATGAAAAACTAGTTCACTGATGATTTTTTTTAAAACAGTGTAGGTGTAGGTAATTAGTACACCATTAAATTCAGGGTGGCCAGTATTTCTCTGGAACAAATTTCCCGGTTTTCCAGGTGAATTTTTCCGTTTTTCCGTTTTTTATAAAAATGCAAATTTGCTTGCATGCAATTTCTTTATAATACCGGGCATAAGTCAGTCATTAATGTCATTTTCGTTTGATTTTTTTCGACAGAAATATCGTATGTTTTTCGGTAATAAATATAGGTTATTGTTTGGTGATATGGGGCCCCTATCAATCGCGGGGCCCTGGACACGTGCCCAGAGTGCCCAATGGGAAGGAGGGGCCTGAATGTAAGGAGGTCTTTTAAAAGGCGTCTATGTAGGAAAAAGGTTAGGAACCCTGGATTTGTATAGTAATTTATGATTTTCCTCTTATTTTCTTATTTTAAAATCGATATTTCGAAAATTTTGAATTTTAGATTTCGTTCAAATTATGTTTATTTTATAGAAAATAAACATAATTTTGAAATTTTCAAACCACAGTTCTGTATCTCAAAAAGTTCTCGAGATATTGTCTTTCGAAGTTTCCGATTTTTGAAAATTTTGGAGAAAAATTACCGTAACTTTTGAACGTGCGGTCGGATTTGATTTTCGTTGACGAATTTGAAATCAGCGTATCAAAATCTATCTGATGACATGTATTAAACTTTAAAATTCGAAAAAAAATATTTGGTCAAAAATCGACATTTTTTTAAGGTACACCCCTTGGAATTTTTTCGATTTTTCGCGATTTTTTTTTTGACGAATTTTGAAATGTTACACATATCATTGAATAAATTTTGACTCACTGATTTCAAATCCGTCGAGAAAAATCAAATCCGATTGCACGTTCAAAAGTTACAGCCATTTTTCTCCAAAAATTTCAAAAATCGAAAACTTGGAATGGCTATATCTTGAGAACGGTTTGAGATACAGAATTGCGGTTTGAAAATTTCAACTTTTTACGTCATTTTCTATAAAATAAACGTTATCTAAACGAAATGATTTATATAGTAATTTAGGATATTTTTTTTATTATCTTATCTTAAAATCGATATTTCTATGACATATTGAAATTTGAAATTCAAAATTTTATAGTAATTTCCATGTACCAAATTTCAAATTCAAAAAATTACTATATAAATCAGAGTTTTCTTAATGGAATTTTTTAATTACATTTTTAGATTCTAGAAAACATATAAATATACCATAATCTTGTCGAAAAAGTGGAACTAAAAGGAAAAAAAAAGGTTTTGTACTTTTTTCAAGATTGAAATATTTTATGATTTCTAGAATTTGAAATGTAAGGGGATCTATAAAGAAAATAATTATTTTAAAAGGGGTCTGTGTTGGAAAAAGGTTGGGAACCTCTGCTTTAAACCAAATAAAAATTGATTGTTTGGATTATCCGTGGTTTTATACTACCGTGCCTGAATTCCCCAGCATTAGTCTGGATAATTGAGAGTATACTGTATTTTCAACTAAATTCTATTAAGGACCAAATTTGTTTGAGTCAAATTTATAATAGGATTTAAATACGTATTTTAGATCCCATATTTTTGCTTGTGGTTTAAAAAGGAAATGGTAATTCCTGTAGTTTTTAGTAGAATGTATTTAATTTATAAATAATTAAATTTATAATAAAATAGTAATATAAGTTACCTACTAATATTTTATAATTATATTCTTGTTATACGTATCCAAAATAACTAAATTAAACGAAGTATTAATTAAATTATAAGCAAGTACACACAATTAAAATAATCGATTGCAAAATGATCATAGGTTCAAGGTTAATTTTAAGGGTGTCCGATGTGAAGGTACAATATTATAGGTTCAAGGTAAATTATCAAATAATGGTTTGTTTATATAATTAAAATAATCTGTTTTGATTATACTACAATAAATATAATATGTTAATTAGCTATAATTATTATCTCAGCGGAAAATTCGTAGGTATTTAAATTAATCCGTATAATTAAATATTTTTTGTTTACATATATGATTTATTTTATAAGTTATGAATATCTTTCTAAAGGTAAAAAAAGACAGAATGTATTATATATCTGTTATTTGTCCTATTAACGCATTTCTAATAATGCAACATGCATTGCAGTTACATATTTATGTAAATTGTATTAAAATCTAAATTAATTAAAAAGTTAGTGCATACAATAAAAATTCAAGAGACAGAATTGCACTCTATGAATTAGCAATTTATAATAAATTAATTGTACATTCCTCAATCACAAGATTGACATGTTACAATCACTCGCAACGCATTCAACAATCAAATCAAGTACATAATATTTAAATAGAAAAAGCACTTACTGCCAAGTAAAACTGCCAGCGATGCCCTCTCTTAGTCGATCCTTTAATGAACGTTGGCGTGTATGAGTGGAGCCACCTATCGGTTCTCCCTCGTCACTTGAGTATGAAGACATGTCAGTACTCTCTTCTACCGACAATATTTATAATGACACACAATCATAATGTTTTTAAGGTTATGCTACTTTACCGTTGATATTTTCATAAACAATCAGATGTTAATGTCACTCCCACTTGTGTATTTTATCAGACAGAGTATATTGATTATTTACACACTTAAATTTATATGTTTTACTGATATAATTGAGATACGAACATGTATTTGTGTTATAAATAAACCGCTGTATAAAAAAGTGTATGCACTACTACACAGTCTCAACTAAACTATTATTTACACTCGAATGGGACCTCTGTAATTATGCAGATTGGTATGATAGTCAATTGAAATAAGTCATATTTCATACTCAGCAACTTTAATAAACGAGGAATAAAAATTAACAATACGCTCGCGCTCGAGATTATATTTTGCTTTTGTAAAATTTACTTTATCACTCTGAATGTAATTATAATATATGAACTATTATTATTGTTCTTGTAAATTTTATTTTTAAATAATAGTCGTTTACCTAATACTAATACCCACGCTTTATGCAACATACATATACATGAGCTCGCGATAATTCTATTCTAGATTATTCAACATTTTTTCAGCACGTAATACATTATGTATGTATGTACAAAATACACATCCATACGTAGAGCTAAAACATATAATAGGTATCTATCTCTTTTGGCGTATCATTATCTTCTTCCGGTTTTATCAATAAACAAAAAAATGTTATACATACATGTTTAACACGATACATTATACAATATCATTTCAAAATAAACATTATAAACTAATAACAAACATATTAATTCCAACAGATTATCTATATTATTCTACATCATATTAGTTTGCATTATGTATTAAAAAAAGTAGGTCTGTTTTTTTAACATATTATTATTAAAACTAATAGTAAAAGAGAATGTAGTTTTTGGAAGTCTGATTCAATGAAATTTTGCGTTTACATATTATTGATTTTTTGCCAAAATTTAAAAGATTTACACTCGATAGTATTAATTATTTAACTAAATGCTCCTTAACTAACTTATCAACAGAACTAAAGCATAATATTTACATTTTTAATTAAAGGAATTTTTAATTTTCAGCACTATATTTTTATAAAGTATATTTTGTATTTGTAAATATCTTTTTAAATCGCGTTAGTAATAAGTACATCAAATTTTCTTTAAAGGAGTATTAAATTGTTTGATAATACCGGGCATTATGCGGCGTTTACACCGAAAAAACAAAACAGAAACATTGTGTATAGGGTTTATTGCTTTTTCGTCATAAAAACACCGTGTTTCTGTTTTGTTTTCTCGGTGTAAAAACCGCATTAGATTTACTCTAGAGATCTTAATACGATTAAAATTTACAAAGAAATTTTAATTATTATAAATAATTTATTTATTTTTTAGTGACTGGTGTACGGGACAAACGATAAAATTATAACACTTTAGTAGTTTTGTATGTATATTTATTTATTGTACGTTACACTGTTGTATGAATGTTGATGTTATGTATTGTAATGTAGCGAGCGCGAGAGTACTGCAGCGAGATGTTTACTGTCTTAAGAGCGAAGACCAAGTATCTTGTTTTGCAAAATGAAATATCCTGTCACAGAATCGTTAGACAAGGATAGCGAGAGATATTTAGAGAAGGGGAAAAATAGAAAGTGGTTTGCTTGGGGAAATCCAAAAGGCGGCATCTACTTTGACCCTAGCACTACTGAGCTTAGGATAAATTAGACGTTGCCGACCGGAAATACCCAAGCGTACGTGTTACTAATAAACTACAGAGGATTAAGAAAGATTAAAGAATTTGTTGAAAAATGTAAAAGTCTAGACACGTTGTAAAAGTATATAAGTTGTCGGTAAACTTAAATAAAATAGTACGAAATATTAAAAATAAAATTTAAGAAATTTGAACGTGTGAGATGTCGCGAATGTCGCTACAGTACCCCCCTGCCAGTGATTTAAATCACGAAAAATCTAAATGTAGACGGTCCGTGAAGCGGACGCGCCTACCTGACCGTGTTCGTCGTCCTCCGTCTGGCTGAATTTCGGGCCGGTGGGCGGGAAAGACTGGAGCTCTTGATGCGTCGTCTGTTTCTTTATTGCGTTCTTCGTCGTTGTTTGCGTATTTGTTCGTTCGATCATTTGAGTGCTTGTTGGTTTGTTTGTTGGTCGATTGTCCAGGTGTAGTGATGATGACTGTGGGAGCCATAGCGAGATAGTACGGCGTATGCGTTATGAATTGAGTCACGATGAGCTTGTTCGCAAAAGCCTGGGTTGCGTGTACGACGGTGGTTGCGTCGTAGTCGTGGGTCACGATTCGAGTGACTGCAACAACCTCGGCGGCGTGTGCGGCGACGGATGCATCGTAGTCGTGGGTCACGATTCGGGTGACTGCAGCAACCTCGGCGGCGTGTGCGGCGACGGATGCATCGTACTCGTGGGTCACGAATCGGGTGACTGCAACAACCTCGGCGGCGTGTGCGGCGACGGATGCATCATAGTCGTGTGTAATCAGAGAATGGTGTACCTGGTGGTTTGGTGAACTGCGTTTGGTGTATCGTCTGGTCGTGTTGCTTGGAAACTTGGGAAGTACCTCGATATGTGGCGATGAACCAGAGGCGACCGTGACTGTTAGGACTTGAGACTCAGTCATATCCAATTGAGTGGTGATATGGGTGAGTAGGTCCAGGAGTCGGTGATTCCGCTTGTCCAATTGTGATAACCAGAGATGTTTTGGAACTCTTGAGACTTGAAACTCAGTCACCTGTCCTTGCGAGGTGATATGGGTAGGTAAGTCCGTGAGTCGTTGTTTTCGCGTGTTCACTGGAATTGCGTCTTGGTAGTCGTGTTCGTGATGATGGTGTGGCGCGATGTCGTAGGGCAGGTGTCGTCTGTCGCCATTAACGACTGCCCGTAGTAGTGCCACTTATGAGTCATGGCCGTAAAATTGTTTTATCGAACTTGTTGTTAAGCACTTTGTTGCAGTTTCCGCGGGAGCACTCACTGTTGTTTCTGATGCCATATCTTTGTTCATCTCGCTTGTCACTTGGTCGATGGCACGAAACATGTCAAAAAAAATTGTCAGTTGCACTATAGAAGTTTGTCGAATACACAAATCACTCTTTTTAATTGTCAGTAGCACTATGAATTGTCAATAACACGCGAGAAAAACACAACACGTCACTATGTTTCACGTCGGTCGCGGATAAATCACGTCGGTTGCGATCAAATCACGTCGGTTGCGATCAAATCACGTCGGGCGCGGAAAAAATTCACGTAGGGCGCTGACAAATCACGTCGGTTGCGATCAAATCACGTCGGGGTCACCACTTTAGTGACTGGTGTACGGGACAAACGATATTAATAAACTTAAAACACTTTGTAGTTTTGTATGTATATTTATTTATTGTACGTTACACTGTTGTATGAATGTTGATGTTATGTATTGTAATGTAGCGAGCGCGAGAGTACTGCAGCGAGATGTTTACTGTCTTAAGAGCGAAGACCAAGTATCTTGTTTTGCAAAATGAAATATCCTGTCACAGGATCGTTAGACAAGGATAGCGAGAGATATTTAGAGAAGGGGAAAAATAGAAAGTGGTTTGCTTGGGGAAATCCAAAAGGCGGCATCTACTTTGACCCTAGCACTACTGAGCTTAGGATAAATTAGACGTTGCCGACCGGAAATACCCAAGCGTACGTGTTACTAATAAACTACAGAGGATTAAGAAAGATTAAAGAATTTGTTGAAAAATGTAAAAGTCTAGACACGTTGTAAAAGTATATAAGTTGTCGGTAAACTTAAATAAAATAGTACGAAATATTAAAAATAAAATTTAAGAAATTTGAACGTGTGAGATGTCGCGAATGTCGCTACAATTTTTTTAAAGAAAAGTAAACTATCAAAATAATTTTTAATAATAAACAAAAATAATGAACAAAAAAATTTACAATATTTTATTTAATGGAATAAATAAGTATTTTATTGAAAAAATGTTATTCTTAAAATTAGCTAATGTTTCTAAAAAGACAATGACACCCCCCCCCTCCCACTGCTAGTTTCGCAACTGAAAAATATCAACGAGCATTCGAATACTAAACAATATCCGTTTACTAAAAAATAACACAAATTATGATTTATTTTTATACCTCGACACATAAATTTGGTGAAATTTTATTCGCTTATGCTCACACATTTTGTGAATTTTCAACTTGAAGTAATGACCGTTATCCATGTTCAAGTTAACACACTTGGTACTTATACGTATATCGCAACGTACCTACTAAACTATATACATATTTCTTTAGCGGTCTACTACAATTCGTTAAAACTAGATTTGGTTATATGTACTACAAGAAGAGTATTCATGTATTTATATCCGACAATAAGCACGCTCCGTTCATGTAGAAGCGAAGTTTCAGTATAGCAACAGTATGGGATTGATAAATGGTCTGACGTCAAACTTGTTGCGAAACTGGGGGGGGTCCAGTTGTGGGTGTGGGGACCTCTAAGAGAGCTTCTATGTCGCCTCCTATCTCTCCAGCTATTAAATATTTCTTCGTTGTGTTATACAGTACCGGACCAGTGTGAAAAACTTACTTGCAACTTTTCTTCTATTTTTTATATGCACTAATTTTCTCATTATTAAATTAACAAACAGATTATTATTTTCTATGCATCATTCCTGACTTTGAGAAAAAAGTTATCATTTCTTGTATACCTACATAATTACATATTTATCCTTATATGAACGTCGAATTACATTAAATTACAATCTATTGATGGTGAAAACGTTGAATGAAAGTTCCCAATTTGACTATTCAGAATAGTCACAAAAAATACGACGTTGGGCGAAATAGCGATATCGTACGTTACTTGGCCCAAAATAACGTAGACATTGATAGAATTTAAGTAGACATTGATAGAATTTAGAAACAAGGGAATCGCACATTTACAAAAAAAATCGGTAAAAACGAGGAAAAACAAGGAAAATCTGTTCTACACTTTTATCAATATTGAAAAGCTGCATAACTTAAAAAAAAACACAGGCACAGAATATAATACGAATTTGTCAATAAAAAAGTTTTTTTGGCCTTAATTTTTTTTTGTTTTTATCAAAAATAGAAAATATATCAATATCAAATTTGAGAGCCTTCACGAGATTTGATGAATTTCTCTGACCAAAACGAATTAATTAATTTTATAGATCAAATTTTTCCTCTTCAGTTTACTATTTTTTGTATCGCTGTACGACCATTTTTGACCTGGTTAGAATTTTTTTTATGATCTAAAAAGTTTAATGTTAAAAGTATGATTTCTGCTTTGATCGCGGTCAAAAATAGTCGTACATTTATACAAAAAAGCCAAAAATGTTTATTTTTATTTTTGACAATAGCAAATTGGGGGTCAGTGAATTTTTTTATTGTTGAATTATATTTTAGTACCCAAAAATACAAATAGGAGCATAAAGTACAAGACTTTTTTTTGTTGGCCTATGTAATTAATTAGTCTCTAAGATATGTGACCTACCTTGGGTTGTATAAAACAAAATAATCCACGATTAGTTAATCGGTTGTTTTCAACTCGCATGATTAATGTTAATTCTAAACTTACTTAATCTCAATTTGTAAATGAACAATTCACTAAATATGATAATAATTAATTGTCATAGGTGGGCACAGTTAATCGAAAAGTTAACTTCGTTAATCGTTAATCCGTTAATAAAAAAGTTAACTTCGTTAACCGTTAAAGCGTTAAAATTCCGAAAAAGTAACGGAAGTTACAGTTAACCGAAAATTCGAAAATTTAACGAAAGTCAAAGTTAATCGTTAAAAAATTAACCATCCAAAATGTTTTAAGACCTTTTTTTTTGCTTTTTCGACAACTTTCTTTTGTATTTTTCATGTCAAACAACCATTGTAATGGACTAAGTTAACGGAAGTTAACAAAAGCGTTAACATTTTTTTGAGTTAACTTAAAAGTTAATCCGTTAACCATTTTGTTAACTTCGTTAATTAACGATTAACGGATTAACGAGTTAATGCCCACCTATGATAATTGTTTACCTTATAAAATGTATCATAACCGTGATTGTTTTTTTAGAATTGTCGTAATAATTGTTTTAAAACAACTGATTAATTAATCGTGGATTATTTTGCTTTATGCAACCCAAGGATAGTCTTGAAGATTAAGCAAACCCAAAGTTGAAGCTTTTTTTAACGCTGTATTTTACCCGGCTCTGCACACACACAAACACACACACACAAACACACACACACGCACACGCATACATACATACATACATATATGCACTACATCTCACACTAACATAATGATTGTATATGTGCTTGCGTGTTCGGTATGTTACTCTGATACTGTGGTTTATTGTAAATTCATAAATGATATAGGATATGTTATGAAGACACGATCTTTCATACGTGCGTATTTTGGTGGTGTCGTAGTTGAGTTGTTATTGATTAATTGTAAGTCTTAAGATGACGTAGTATATATTTGAATCTGTATATAGTTTGTGAAGTTTGTATGATGGTAATATAGTAGTTTGGTAGCTCAATTATAAATTTATAACGGTTGTACCCAGAAATCAAGACAAAAAAAATGGAACCTTTATAGGATCATTTTTTCGGTTTATCCGTCCATCAATACCCCTTTTCTCAGGAATGGCTAGAGGTATTTAGTTGAAATTAATATCAAACAATAAATTTCAAGATTCTAGATCAGTGGTTCCCAACCTTTTTTGACCAGGGATCACTTTGACTGCATTATTATTAGCAAGGACCACAAGGTTAAAAAGTAAACTTTAATTTTCATATTATTTTATAGATTTGAAATAAAAAACATGAAAAAAGGTCTTCACATTTCATTTTTATGTATTTTATAAGTTAAGAAACCTAAAAAAAGTTTATTAGTTATTTCAAAATTTGAAATCTTTTACAGGGACCATATTTTACCCCTTACGGACCACTAGTGATCCGCGGACCACCGGTTGGGAACCACTGTTCTAGATCAACGGGAAGTAACCTTATAGATTTTAGTAATTAGTGAGTCAGTCAGTCTGCAAGTATCAAAATACGGTTTGAAAGGCCTTATATTTTGATTGCATTGAGCTAGAAACATGAATTTTTAAAGGACTATGAGGCTGTAGATGTTAGTATTTGATATTAATTTGAACTTGATACCTCTAGCCGTTCCAGAGAATAAAGGTCTTGATGGACCGACAGGCAGACAGACAGAAAACAAAGTGATCTTATAAAGGTTCCATTTTCTCATTTTGATGAACGGAATCTTCAAAACGGTATTTCGAACGCATTGGTATTAAAGATTTGAAAAATATACCTGCTCTCAAACTTTTGGAACGTTTTATATAAGGGTATTGATTATATTTCTATAAATCTTATACTAAGAGGGAACTTCGGGACCACGAATGCAACGAAAATATGTTACCTTTTGAAAGCTTTTATCTACGGAAATAATAATAGTAGATCAATAAATAAAACCTCAAAAGACAGCTTAAATAGTCCTATTTATAAGAAAAATAAGTTCTATTCCTCAACCATTAAGTACAGAAGCATAAAAAACACAAATTACATATTTTACTATTTTCTTTTTAATTGTAACAGCAAATTTGGTTTGATGTTATATTTATGATAAAAATCTTGTTTTATAAATAAATAATAGTTATGTTTTTATGGAAATTCTCACAGAATTAACAACATATCGATTTTAAAATATTAAATAAAATACACTAGTTTTATCCTGAAACTAAATGGTTCACAAAAAAATATTGAAAATACCTAAACAATTGCTCAAAACTAAGATGATTATACATTTTAATTAAAGCTTGAAAGCAATTAAATTAAATCTGAATATAAACAAAGTCAGAAAATTGTACTGTGCTAACTAGATTGGAAATTCTTGTTTCGAAACCGACCAATGGCGGGGCGTGGTTCATTAAAGCGGTGCTTGCTTCTCACTTCACGTGAGTCAATCCAACACAATGAGATGTAATTATAAATGCATAATACCTTGCACAATAACTGTTCACAAGACAGACAGAGTAATTACATGAAACAAACGAGAAAATCGATATACATTAAAATAATTAAGGGATCTAATTAGGTCTATATAGAACTAAGAGGAAAAATTGAAAGTTTTTTAATTATGTTAAATATTATTTTCCATTTTTTTTTTGTAAATTGAAATTTAATTAAACTTCCGCAGCATTATAAAACGAGCAAAAACTTTTTTTGGTAATTTTGTTCATTATGCCACTTCATATAAATTTTTTTTAATTGATATTAAACAAAAGTTACTACTTTTTAAATACCTCAAATAAATCTTTTTTACCCTTTAGAATAGTATCGATAGATTTCTTCAAAAATATTTTTAGCCCATCGCACTCAAACAAAACAAAAATTTTACATTTTTTTTACTTATACTTTTTAATCCCATAACCACGGCCAAAAATCAATATAAATTCAATTTGTAAAAAAGTTTTGAAAAGAAATATGACAATTTCAAATCAATTCATTCAATATTTTGTCAATTACTATTACTATTCATTGGATGTTTTCATAACATTCTTTTATAAATATGTACAATGTGTAACGAAACGTTGACAAAATATATCTGATATAGACTAAATCCAATAATTCAACGACATATTTTTATAAATAAACAAGCTCTGCGCCCACGGCTTCGCTCGCAAGGACTACGGAATTATTGTTAAAGATTTTTGAAAAATATATATGTATGTACTAGGTGGGCCCGCGCGGCTTCGCTCGCGTGGACTACGGAATTATTGTTTAGGATTTAAAAAATATATATCACGATTAGTTATTTTTCTAATAAAACCCGAACTACATTTAAATTACCTACCTAATAAAAGCGAATCAGAACAAAAAGTATAAGACAGATAGACAGCCAGACAGAGAGACGTTGAGCTTTATATATATTAAAGATAAGTATATATAATAAAAATACATTTTCTTGATGCATGACATTTTATCATAAATTGAATGTTATTTTGTTTGGCTTCTGAATGGTACAAATATGGTAGAATTATCGGGGATTAAGTGAGAGATAAGCCCCTTCGTAACTACCCCCCTCTACCCTCAATAATGTGAAAGGAGTTAACACGTTTAACGTAGAGTGTTTTGAATTATTTAGTATTACTTATAGTTGCTTCCACTAAACTTGTGTTTTAAACACAAGAGCAAACTCGACATGTGTTTTACTTTTGTATTTACTTCTTATCAGAAGTAATGATAACATTTATGTATATAAACATAATTGGTGTATTATAAATGTAATGAATATGCAATAAAGCTTAATAAAATCTTGTACGTACATATTTTTTAAATGAAACAGACGAACATATATATTTTAATTTATTTGAAAATTTTGCTCTACATAGATCTGATTATTAATTGAATCTATCTATTTCAGATATATTGGTTCAGTAGCGTCGCTAAGGGGGTGGTTTGTACCGAGTAATTACTTTCTAAAATCCGTTGAATGTAAAAAAAAAATTAAGAAAAAACGAGAAAAGGACTACGTAAAAAGAGAAATCATTCTGTACAATATTTTTTCTATCAAGAGATTCAACAACTTTAGATGTTTATTTGTGGTTTATATATTTACATAATTTGTTCGACCCCAAAAATCACAAGTCCAGTGGGATTTTTCAAAGCGTTCCATATGTCAGCGTTAAAAGAATTTTTAACCCTATATTAGTTGAGTTCAAAAATAACATATTCTATAGAAAATATAAAATATCATATAGTCTGAAAATAGCATTTGTATAGATGGGCACAGTTAACCGAAAAGTTAACTTCGTTAATCGTTAATTCGTTAATAAAAAAGTTAACTTCGTTAATCGTTTAAGCGTTAAAATTCCGAAAATGTAACGGAAGTTAAAGTTATCCATCCAAAATGCTTAAATACCTTTTTTTTGTTTTTTCGACAACTTTCTTATGTATTTGTCATCAAACAACCAATGTAACGGAAGTTAACGAAAGCGTTAACATTTTTTTGAGTTAACTTAAAAGTTAATCCGTTAAGCATTTTGTTAACTTCGTTAATAAACGATTAACGGATTAACGAGTTAATGCCCACCTATGGACATCCTGTATATAAATCCTTTTTTAAACTTAATTTAAAACCGAAAAATGAACATATTTTATTTTTCCATCAATTTTTTGATAGTTTCTAGTTACATTAATGACAACATAAGATCATTATAATTTAGATGATTTTGTGTGTTATATGCTTTATCGTATTTGACTTTTTTTAATCTCGAATCTGATATATTTGATTAAATATTTAAAAATAAAATGTTAAAATATTGACCAATTTTAAGAAGTTAAATTAAAATTGACTAAACATTGCTTTAAAAAATGATTACCGACATTAAATAATGCCAAATTTAGTGAACAGATTGTTACGTATATATATATATCAATTTAATAATGCAAAATATTATATTTTATTGGCAACACTGGCTAAAAGTGTTTGACGTATTCCGTCTACATTCATCTATAAATTATAAAATTACGGCCATCAAGAACAGCGGCTAGTATAAATTTAAAAGCACATAAAATGTCTTCGGAAAAGATTAAATATGAAAACCCCAATTCTGGAACGTGGAAAACATGAAGTTAGTAACAAAATTGTGTTTCAAAATCAATTCTGCCGGGAGAAATATCCAACACCGTAGTAGAATATATTTAAAGAAAAAAAAAACTTTTCGTCCTCCTGTCGTTATTACGAAAGGGATGAGTAATGTGCTTTCATTGCAAGAAATACGTTTTTTTCTTCGTTTTTTTTACATGCAGTTTTTTTCTGCTGCTACGTGGGAATGTAGGAAGTGTTATTTTAACGTTTTTGCCGTTTTCTTGATAAAAAATTTAGTATATTTACTATTTACATGTACGTACATATGTATCGAAGTAATAATATATGAAATAAGGACCTTTTCAAAAAAAGGTGTTAACTTGAATAAGAACTCAATAAAACCTGTATTACATACATATTTGTTAATTTTTTTATTAAATTTAAGAACTTTGGTCCAATATTTTTTACGTTCGTATCCAATAAACATTTTATTTACCTGAGTTATAAAGATTTTGGAGCTTTTTTTTGAGTGGGGGTGGGGGAGATAGGTCAATTTCAGCTAGTAGGGTATTAAATGAAAGCTGATAATTTAAGGACTATTATTGAAATATGTGAACGTTTTGATATTATTAGAAATATTCATTTATCAAAAAAAATAAATAAAAATATTAAAGTATTTTACACACTGTCTGTTTTCTAACAGACGAACTATTAAATATAACAATTGGTTTTTAAATTTGCTAAAATTAGATTCAATTAACAACTGAATTTGAATAAATTGAAAAACTATACGGTACGGGACACTAGTACGCGATGCTCGACTGGCACTTGACAATTTTTTTTACTATACAGTGAAACCTGTGGATAACCTATTATTTTATCACACTTAAAAAAGGTGTCCCATTTTCCCAGTTATAGAGGTGCAAAGGTAGAAATGACAGGACCTCAGTACGAATTCTAGTTATATAAGTTTCCCACTTATCCAAGTCTCACTTAATCAAGTTTCACTGTATCTATACAATTCATTATAAATAAAATCATGTAACGCATGTGTCTCTATTAAAATAATTTTTCTAAACATTTTATTTATTTGACATTTCATAAAACGAAATTTAAAGATTAAAACACTTCTCAGAACATTATAAATTAAAATATTCAAATCTTTTATCTCTACTTTTAAACTCAAGAATAATCTTCATTTTTTTTTTGAAAGGTCAGAGGTAACAGGTATTGTTATTAAATTTTCTTGGTAAAATTTAAATGTCTTTGTTTATTAAAACTTTCAATGAGATCGTGTTACTCGTTATTAAATCAAAACAATACACAATTTAAACGACCAAGATTTAAGATACTGCTTCCGTTCATAAAAATGATGATATTACAAACTTGGCTGCAGTACAGCGGCATAATTACAAGATGGTGTAGGCGGGTAAATACACACGGAAGTTTATAATTTTAGGGTGCAGTTCATTGTTTAATATTCTCCTAAACATCTCTCTCATATATAATGAAGAGTGCAGTTGTACTTTTTGTATGCACAGTATTTGAACGCGTTAAATATTGAACTTATATGCTAAACAAAATCATTTGTGGACATTATTTGTTATCAATTATGTATTTGATACAAATTTTAACAGTTAAAATAATATATGTATAGATGTTCAATACAGTTTCCCAAAAATTTATATGTATGAACTATTTATATTATTTCAAATTAAAAGAGAACATTTTATAGAAAATAAAAAAATAAGGTACTTGTTTTGGTTTTGTGTATAAATGCGTGATCGTTACTGCTTTCTAAAGCTGTGCGCGGGTCGTGAATTTTTCGGGTCACGTTAGTTTTTGCGTTTTTGAAATCTGAGATCTTTAGTAAAAATAATATAATGCAATCGTTTGTTGTGATTATATTTCAACGATGATATTTTATATTTCGGATTCAATTTTTTCTGGGGAAAACGCTATTATATCCAGAAACTCTAGTAATTTTTTTGAATTGTTTTTGAAACGGTGTAAAATAGAAATAAAAGGTTTGGGTAAAAGTTTTAATGAAAATAATTACATCTAAAATTGTTGTCCTTTTATGTACACTGTGTACTCAGTACAGCGTATAAGAAAGTCCCATAATCAGCTTTTTATTAAATTTCTTAAATAAATACTTAAATAATCTATAAAAATATAAAAGGAGAAATCTCGTATTTATCAAGAATCAAAATAGAATTATTTGCATTGTCATATTAAATATTTATCTTCTGAACAACCGACAAAAACGAAAATTTTATTTCAATTTTTACTTCCATGTTCGAAGAAATGGAAGTATTGTAATACCGTCAAAAAATCATGTCCGAAAAAAAAGCAGATTCTGATTGTACTAACTTCAAAACGTAAAGAAAAGTTAATTTCCGCATGGCGGCTGTGCGTGTGTCTGTGTGTCTGTGTGTCTGTGTGTGTGTCTGTGTGTGTGTCTGTGTGTGTGTCTGGATGTAGAATTTTCTTCCGTGTACGATAACTACTGTAGATATGCACCGATTTGAAATCTTTTTGGGGAAAATGTTTGCCTCAGTGAGTACTCCAGACCTATTGATTTTGGTGCTAATCGGATTAGGGGTTTCCGAAATATTCGAAATTTTGTACCTATTATCGTCTGAAAAGTGAGTATTACCTCACCAATTTTGATAAGACTTGGTACACTTGTAGTTCAATCCAATCTAAGGGGCACTTATTTCATAAACGTGCTTAGATAGCCACTGAAGGGGTGAAAACCACCCTCAAAATTTTAATTTTAAATAATAATAAATTCATGTTGCCATGGAAACAAGCGCAGTTAAATTCAAATGTCAGATAATTATTATTTTACAAAAATGTCTATTCTACAACTGACATTAGAATATTAGAAAACTAATATTTATAATACAAAGGTGAGTTTTATATTAACAATTATCTATTGTAAAAGATATTATAGAACATGGAAGTCATGTATGGTTCTCCATACCGATATTTTTATTAAGCATATAGATTTGTACCTTTTAAGAATTGGAAAAAATATTTGAAAGTTGAAAATCAATGAAGAATACCTACTAAATAATATATTTGGAAGTAAGTAACATGTGAAATTTTTACAAATCTTACTAGGTTTTTACGTTTAGGGGCTACAAAGATAGAATGATTACCAAACGAGCCAACCTAATTACAGTGTGAAGAGGGGGAGGGGAAGGAACTTAACAGATCAGTTACAAATTAGGTTTATTGGGTTAAGTGTATCTCGAACAGAGTAAAAGAATAGAATCTAGGTTGAACTGAAGTGGGTGAAACGAGTTGTCAGTTTGAGCCACACTCGAGCAGAGAAAGGAAACACTTTCCATACAAAAAAGGCAGCAGCTGGTAGCAAGCAAAGCCTTGATGATCCTACACTTAATATCCTTCCGCGGACACAATAGTCGATCTGTACAAAAGACGATATTTTCCAGCAAATTCTGGAATTACGGTGCTAGCTCTCGACTCTGCTACAATCGGAACAGATTACTACATTCCTCTACTTGTGTACTGCTGAATTAAACTTACAAAAGATTATACCAGAGAGGGGTTCTCAAACGGTTGTTTTTTAAGTACGCCGTTTAAATATTTCTATTATTATATCTATACCGGGTATCCCAGATAACTTTTCCAGCATGGAGATCTCAGTATCTATAAGAGATACAGGTTTGGTTAAATGAGATGAATTATTTTTAAGAAAAGAGTGAGTATTACTACACCAAAAAATATTCATAATTCATAAATGTGGTTTAGGCGGTATACCCATAAAACTGAAAATTCAGAATTTCTTTAAATGGCTATAATTTTTTTGTCAAAGTAGATAGGTACTTTTTGTAGACGGTTTCTTAAAGCACTTTTTTGTGTAGAATCGATTGGTGTATATTTAGATTTTTAATATCACTTTTATTTTATGAGTTATGAGCCCTAACTTTAGTTTTTCTTATGGGCCGCTAAGTTGACTATAGCATATTTGAACGTGTTTTTTACTCTACTTTACAACGATATGTCACTTGTCAGATTTATTTTCAAAAATAAATATCAGTGATATTTATTAAGTATTTTATTACAAATTACAAACATTTAAGTGAGCCATGAAAAACAACAATCACAATAACAACAATCAAAATAACAAATGACTATTTGAAAACAATTAACTATTTAAAAAAATACATTATAATTTTTTTTCGACAGTAAATATCCAACAAAATTTGTATTAACATAAAAATTTTGTTGGAAGTTAAGTTGTAGTGCAATGGGCAGCGAGCTTTGGAATGCTGGATTTCCAAATTTGGGCTGAAATGGTAAATTTTTTAAGTAATAAAAAAACATTGTTTGTATTTTGAACAAAAATTGCTTTAAGAGAATAATAATACAGGATAAATAATATTTTTATAAATTCAAAAAGTGAATAATTAATATTTATACAGAATTGTATACTATAATAGTTTATAATAAAAAATCTACATAGTCCGACAGCTTTTAGTTTGCAGTAAATATACTCGTAGATATAATATATACAAAGTTCTAGAAACAATGGTGATAATTAAACTAACGAAGTACATAAACTCATACAGACGTCAATGAAAACAGAACCCTAATATATAATAATATCAAAACTTCACTGTTTGCATTGTAATGTTGGATTTGTTTTGTAATACAGCCGTCTGTATACATAGAGCAAACTGGATTTGCAATTATCGGTTATAAATATGAGATATTCAATACAAATATTGTATACGACTTGTTTTTTTTAAGTTAACGAATGAAGATTCAAAAAATTCAGTACATTTTTAATACATTGATCCATATAGTTATTAATCGTTAGAGCGCTGAAAATCGATATATCGATCTTTTAATACATAACCTAAAATGCACTCACAATCAGTATTCAAACGATTAATGTTCTTTCAAACGAAAAAGGGTAATTTAATGTGATAAATTAAAAAAAAAACATATTTAAATATTTTACCCTAACTATATTGCCTAAAATATCAGTTTTAAATTGGTTTATTCTAATAATAATAGTTTTAAAACTCTTCTAGGCAACTTCAAAAGTAAAACTGTTTACTGAAGAATCGTTAAATCATTTTTCTCACCTTTGTTTTTTTTTACTTATAGATACATGAATGTAATAAGACAACAAGTAAAAATTAAATTGGTAAGAGTACTTAACTGATCGAGATCCGAAACTAAAAAAAGGATATTCGACCATCGCAAAAAAATTTATGTACTAAATCCTATGAAAATTAGCTAAACATTTTTATATTATTGCATTTGAAGGTTGATTAAAATTTTATTACAAATGGAACTATATAAGCGATCTATATTTATTGCTTTCGGTCATTAGTTCAAGAGATACTAGTTTTCAAAGTATGTGATATATTTCAATGCATTCGGAGTTCTACGTCAAAAGAATTTTTTTAATTGCGATTTTTTATAATGTATAGAAAAACGTACCTATCCATGTGACATCTATGAAATGCAAATAAAAGAATATAATACATCTCTATACGATCTCTTGTATAATATATGTATATACAATAAGTAACGAAGGATATTTTCGCACTATTCATACATTCAATACTTTTCAATCAATAGATTCTTTCTTTTGAAATATAGTTTTAAATGTCATTCAGTGTGTATTTACAACTGATGATATTGTAACAAGTGTGAATATAACAAGAAAGAATGAGGTTTGTAAAAAAAACAGTCTCCGTTATATGCTACGTGTAATACATACATGTAGAAAATAAAATCAGATGTATATACGTATGCATATATGTATGTATATGTACATAAGTTTATGTATTCATATACGTACAACTTCGTAGTAGGTTTATATATTTACAGAGTTGGAGTAAGAACGGAAAAATACTGGTTGTGTGACATGAGCAGTTGCGTAGCTAAGGGGTATCAAAATGGGGTATAGAAGGCGTAAATGGACATCAGGACTAAAAAAAAGGTATTCAATAACTAGGGGTATTCGCCCCTGTTTATCCTAATAACCCTGGTATCAATAGTCCAATCAAATAAAAAAAAATGTATGTGACAAATGGAGTTCATATTCACATCGATTATTTTATAGATGATCAAAGCATTTTGGTCTTGTTGCTTGTTTTCTATGAATCTCGCTTCTGAAATATTAGTTTATACCTTTCTTATAGGAATTTTTCATATCTGTAAAATTGCTTTTTCAGATTGTTTTCGCTGCATCGACGATAGAAGCATTAACTGCATTAATTTATTTTTATTTTTTATGTATTTCTCAGATACCTATAATAGCCTTGCAATCTTGATATTTTTAAGGGTACTATTCACTATTGATTAGCACTGTCAGTTATACCCATAGATAGCTCTAGAGTTTTATAATATTTAAAAAAAATATCTGTAATGTAACCCCACAAATTCAGTGTTGAAATGACGTGGAAATGGTTTTGTTAGCAGTTTTTTTACTTTTTGTAGAGTAATCCAATTAATTTAATTTTTGCAATTAGCTTTTCGTTTATTGGTTTGTTAGGAAAAGATTAATTAGAGAATTATTTTCCAAAATAATCTAGAAAGATAATTATCTTATAAATATATTTATAAATATCTATTAACATTAAAATATCAATTTTTTAGTGAGACCTTAAAAAAGGTTGTATAAATTTTGCTATAAAATTTTGACACACCTGCCCTGAGTGCATGCATGTATTATGTATATATGTATGTACAATGTACATACAGAGGTACATACATATATGTAGAAATGTACATACATTTGTAGAGTTTATGAAAGTGTTTAAATACAAGCGCTTCTGCGGAATTTCATTCCAGTTTTAATGTCCTGAAACGAAATTTAAAGGTAAGCTGTTACATGAATACCAGAGGAACTTCTTTGAATTTCGTGAACACTGCTGCTTGTGTCTATATAATTTTAAAATCTCATTTAACTGTAACTGGAGATATTTACAAATGTTAAAAGGTATATTTTTTTCATGCTGAATTCACTACAAAAAACTTTTTTGATTTTGTAGAAAATTACGTTTGATATTTGAATAAGGTTGAAGATCCAATTAAAATTCTGGTTGTTTCATTTATTTTTATCATTTATTTTCTGTATTTGAGTTAAGTTTAGGAATTTTAAAATAAATAAACAGGTACGGAGAATGTTTCTATGTTTTTATGTCAAACGATAGTATACAATTTCATTCTTTCCAAAGAACTATATAAAAAAATAAATATTTTTTTGATAATACTGATCTCAGAAAGTACTGAACTGATTTGCATGAAACGTATAGAACATAGAACATTTAACATTGCTTCAATGAGATATAAGTTGGTAAGTAATAAAGAAAATGTGACGAAATCCTTTTTCACTCAAATTACATATGATATTATGATTGAATTTAATATAGGTATTTAGTATTTAGGTATGTATAAAAGTTATAAATTTTTAACGGAATAAACAATTTCCATATTTTTTAATATTTCAAACATTCTGACAGCAAAATACCTGCTACATTTTTTTGTTAATGTTAAAAAAAAATGGGAGTTCTCAAATTACTTATGACATTATGATTGAATTTAATATATTAAAATTATAATTTTTTCACACAATTAACAAATTCCATATTTTTATTAATATTTCAAATATACTGACAGTAAAATACCTGCTACATTTTTTTTGTAATCGTTAAAAAAAGTGGGAGTTTCAAAGAAATGTATAATGAACTTTGGTTCAGTTAATATTAATTTTCCGAGAAAACAGAATTTCACACTGCTGATGGTTTTATTGAACCAGTAACACTGGGTATACAAAAACAAATATTCTCTGTCTATGAATGGCAATTTGGAATATTGTTTGTAGTAAATTCAGTTGGATTTGCTTTAGTTGAGTCAATATTACAGTGAATTTACATAAATTTAAATTTGTTTGATAAATGTCGAGGACCTTATTAAATCGTTTAGAACAGGAATTGTCAACTTTTTTTTAAATTCTCATTTTAACATTAAACAATATTGATGATTCAGAAAATTAAATACAAGTCCTATCAAGTATAAAAACTAAAAAAAATCGACGAAAATTTTAGTAAAACAACTTATACCAGGCTCAAATACATAAATAGTTATTTGTGCAACTAGTTAAAAAAGTGTCATTTTTTGCACAAGTGTGAAAAGAATATATTCGAGTGCAAAAAACACACATTTTTTTCTACAACCCCAATAATTTTAATAATATTGTAATCATAGGTGGGTGTTAACTCGTTAATCCGTTAATCGTTAATTAATGAAGTTAACAAAATGCTTAACGGTTTAACTTTTAAGTTAATTCAAAAAAATGTTAACGCTTTTATTTATTAACTTCCGTTAACTTTAGTCCATTATATTGGTTTTTTGATGACAAGTACATAGAAAGTTGTCGAAATAACAAAAAAAGATCTTCAAACATTTTAGATGGTTAACTTTTGACAGTTTACTTTAACTTTTGTTAAATTTTCGGTTAACTGTAACTTTCGTTAAATTTTCAGAATTTTAACGCTTAAACGTTTAACGAAGTTAACTTTTTTATTAACGAATTAACGATTAACGAAGTTAACTTTTCGATTAACTGTGCCCACCTATAATAATAATATAAAATATGTCAAATGGATACATACCTACATAAAGTATTTAGTGCTCTTTACTAATATAAAACATTAAAAACTGCTAAATTTATTTTGTTGGTGGATATAATCACTTTTGTGGACTAGGACAAAAAATGAATGCATGCAGTAATACTTTATGTACGCGTTTCAAGTTAAGGTTAGAGGAAAATAGTTTATTTATTTTCTGAATGAATTAATTTTGAAATAAAATCAATAAGGATATAAACTTAATCAAACATAAAAAAAATAATAAGAACCTTCCACTAATAAACTTTGAAAAATATATGTAAGAGAAATTAATAATCTCGCTTAATTACTACGGTATACATTTTTTTCTTGTATAATATATAGTTTAAACGGTTCTCAATCAGAAAACTGTTTCTGACGTATTTCATCAAACACATTTCGGTCGTCCTTTCTGTCAAACTCTTGCAATTAATAAAGGCTGTTATGCGTTAGTAATTAATTTCCAAACTTTTAGAAATTTCCCTTCAAATGTTTATTATAAGTTACAACAGTTATTATATTTTCATGAATATTTCAAACGAATGTATTTTAATTATTCCGTTAGTGCTTTTGTTAATATTTTGTACATTTGTATTATGTAATATGCCTTTGGTATTTTATGCGTTCTCAAATTTTAATATTTAATAAGTTATTATTAATTTTAAACATATATACCACATATTATGATAATATGTACAATGTACATACAGAGAATTTAGTGTAAGGGCCGGGCTATTTTTTGAAAAAACTATCAATACTATGAAATATCTTAATAAGAACCCACGTACACTACAGATTTTTAAATGACCGAGTGTGGACTGATAGTTTGATCGGATATGAGCTGCAAACCGAATTGTTCTAAATTAAATTGTTTTATTGGCAATGGGTGCCAGTCGGCCGATTATTGTCCAACTTTTTATCAAACGGGAATTAACCTGCCTTATTGATTATTTTTAATCGGTATATCCATATATCCTCATGCCAACTGCTAAACCGATCAAATTATCGACCTACTAAAAATCTGTAGTGTGCACGAGCTTTGAAAGTTCAATGAGAAATTCAAACGCACATTTTAGGCAGCCTTTTAATTAATATGCGTTTGAACCACAATATATTTTTTGATATAATTGATATAAATAAATCATAAAAAAGATCGTATATAAATGTTCATTAATTGATTGTTTAAAATAAAATAAAACTAATAATCAATATGTTATCAAATATTAGATATATATTCAATATAATTCAAAGTTTCAAAGAAAATTGATAATTTTGAGTACCACAAGGGTATTTTATACAACTAAAGGTTTTTTAAATTATTTTTAGATGCTTTTTTTTTAATTTACTTCATTAATTAAAAGTGTAATTTCATCTTGTATAGGAAGCTATATTTTAATTATTTAATTAAGGAAAGAACATAATATATGTATAAATGTATATGTATTCACTATTCTAAAGGAAGGCGAACCGTACAGAAATACAATTATATTTCTTAGTAAATGTTTTTAATAAAGGAAAAACAAGGGGAGTGAATTGATATAAAGCTGCATGGTTTTTGTTTCAGTACATTTCGTAAAAATCTGTGGTTACATTAAGATGTAATTATAATTTTTAAAGCTTATTTCAAACCAACGTGAAAAGTTAATGAGCCTTAGCTAAGCAGCTTTTCTACAAAAGCTATTTATAATTAATTAATTCATGTTGTCTGTCTTATTTATTCACTGAATTTTGATTAATATATTAAACAAGCACACAGAGTTTTATTTAATTATTTAATGCTGTGGTTTATTACATATTAAATACTAAATTCTGTTATAATAATTTAAACACAAATTAAATAAAGGGTTTACTGCAGTTATAATTAGATTATTTTTACACAATGTTATATTGTGCTTTTCTATGCTTTTAATGGATAGATTGAATTATAAATTTAAATTTTGAAGTTGGGCTTCTGGAACAATGTTCTGGCTCAAAAAGAACCTTGGTTATTTTTCAATACATTTAGAATACTTATTTAAACAAAAGAGCTTTTGTATCTTTTTGTTAAGTTACAATGCCAGTTACGAAAGTTTTTCTCAACACAATACCGCATTATTGAAGATTATTTTGTTCATCTTGTCCTGAAGTTTAAAGTAATATTGAACGTAGAGATAATATGGCCAAAACTGGAAAGTAATTTTAACTAGAATATTAAACTAATTAAAATATTTTTTTAATTGCTACCTTCGGAATTATCCGTACGCTCATCTTCCTTTCTTATTACAATTTATCACCAAAACTATATTTCCTATTTATAAGTCACAATATTTTACCCCACTCCCTAATTATTTTTTAGATGGTAAAAAATAAAAAATGTGCAGTTTAATTATGTGATATCACATATTACCTTCTCGGCACACTATTTCATACTAAGTACTACGCTTCATCCCCCTCTACCCTGATAAAAACATACGTAGTTAATAGACAGCTCTTTAAATCAATTAAAAAATAAAATGTAAAGCACCCCGCAGAATCCTTATGGGAAAGGGGTTTCGGTCAAACTCTTTTTGAAACTTTGGATTCTGATAGTCCTTGATAAGTAGATTAAAAGTGTCAACGGGCCCTAAGTCCTATAAACTCAAACTTTTAAGATATAGCCCTCTGTAGTTGGGGATCATGCTCACCTTTAATTTACAATAAAAATTTTTGTAGAACCTTAATTTTCGCACAATTATTTGTATATGTACCCAAAGACTTTTATAATCGATTGTCACCATAAAATAGTAAACTTTTAAATTCTTTAGCCAATGGTAATACTTCAATCTTATTACTACGTTTTTTTTAATTATAAAACAATTGGATTTGTTTATAATAAACAAAAAAACGTAACAATAGGATTTAAGTGTTGTCATTCCTCAATGAATTGAAAAGTTGACTTTTTTATGGTGGCAATCGATTATAGATGTCTTTGGGAACACATACAAATTTAAGGTTCTTAAAAAAATTGTAAATTAAAGACAATCATGATCCCCAACTTCTGAGGGCTATATCTTAAAAGTTTGAGTTTTTAAGACTTAGTGCCCATTAACACTTTTGATCTACTCATCAAGGACTATCAGAATCCAAAGTTTCAATGAGTTTGACCGAAACCCCTTTCCCATAAACATTCTGCGGGGTCCTTTCTGCCAGATTCTTATAATAAGTTAATTCTGAGTAACAAAACTATTTTATAATGAAAACTGCTCTAACAGTATACTTTATTTTATATTTTCTTCAAAATTTTTAAAATCTTTTTAACAGATTTACTTTTTATTTTTGTCAAGCATGCGGACTAATTAGAACCCCTATGCTGTATCTAAAATGCTTCTATCTTCCTGATACAATTCACTTATCTAAATAAATAAAATTACAAGATTAATTTCCGCGTATAGATTGAAACCCCAGGACCTCGTATTACCCAGCCACCCATCTACAGCCTAGAAGTATCCATGGACAATGCACAGAGGGTGGGCGTTTACGCGACTAATCCGTGCACGATGCGGCTGAACTGGGTCGCGGAAACCGTGTGACGTCACCGCGGCATTGATTATGTGCATTGGCTTCTGTATAAGTTATACAACATACACACAATAGAGGAACGTAGCCGATGGGTATGCAGTGCCGGATATGTGGTATATAATATACCTTCGTGTAGTATCAGAGGCGTGTATTTACTGCTACAAATACAGGTATTTAGAAGGTATTTTCTGTGCTTTAAAATAAGGCGACCGAGTCGTATATGTATTTCCAAAAGCCTGTCCAGTAAAGAGCACTGTTTTTGCTCTGTAAAGAACTGGAGTCATATTACTGATATTTTCATTCCAAACCATTTTTTTGGAGCTGAGATATTCGAGTTTGAATGAAAAATTATATTATTAATTATAAGTTAACTTGACCCTAAAATATCGATATAAAACAACTGAAACAATTTGTGAATATTCATTGGCCAATAACAAAAACTTTTTCCATATTACAATTTTTCGCAAAAATTTTTGTTTTGAAAACAAAAAATTTTAAAGGAAAATTTGTTTGAACTTTCAAAATGCAATTGCTCAGCCATATTCGTCAATAGAACTTAATTTCTGGATAAATTCTTACATAATATTAGAACTAAGCATAAGATAATATTTCGTATTTGAAGGGTTAAGTAGAAATTAATATTTTTTAAATACTTTCATATGAATTCATTATTCTTTAATTTTTTTTTCTGTGTGACCATATCTAGGCCTTTTTAAATTCAAACTGGAATATCGCAACACCAAAAAATGCTAAAAAAATAATTTAGAACTAAGGAAATTTCATAAAAACGGTTAACCTAAATTCAAAAAATTAGATAAAATTTAATTCAATTTTCACCCTTCAGCATTTTACTGATTAAATTTAGTGTTCCTATAATTATTTCTATGAGGGTAGTTAAAATTAGAGACCAATTTTTCATGTAAATAAAAAACATAATTGAACTTTTATTCATCACCCTACATAGACGATTTATGAAAACAAATCGCAGTAAATAACTGAATGACAGATCTGTCCATAATACCATTGTGGCTTGATTTAAAAATAAATTTTTGCTGCACAACAAAAATTGGTCGTACCTCATTTATTTCACTCAGCAATGAAATACAAATACAAAAAAGTACAAAAATAATAATAAAAAGTTAAGAAAACTCTGTGCAACCATAAATCTAGGTTCACCACATGGTCAGGCGCGCATCCCAATTTTTTAATTGGAATAAGTAACTAAAATATGAATATTATTATAATATAATCATTAATATTGTATTAAAAAATGCACACATAAAACTAGACGAGATTAAGCCTATTCTCGTCTCTGTTTTTGAAAAATTAAGTCAGTCTCGTTCCGGCGTGCAACCATTTTTATGTTATGTTTCTTTGAAAGGAAATATTATTGTATAAAATGTATCGTCCTTAAAATATTTTGAGAAAAAAAGCTTACATGAGTATATTACATGCATGGGCTAAAGCCTGATAAGTAATTCAGACCCTCATCAATATCTGAATTATCATAATGTTTTTATGCAAATTACAAAAATATCTCGAAAATATTTTGGATGAACTCAAGTCAAATATTTTCAACAAATAGATTTATGGTATTTTTTTTTTCAAATAATATAATTATGATGTTTTTTCATTAATCCTTCAAAAGAGGAGACTTTCGAACAATAACCCATCATTGGCTACGCGCCTGTAGATAGATTTTGATTTTACGCGACCGCTGTTGATGTGCATACTCAGTTGAGGGTTGGGCATAGTTTTTACCCCTGGGGCGGGCAAAAATTGAACATCGTGCTTCACTCAACTCGACTATAAATGTGCCGGTACATGCTCCTCTAATAAATTTTATGTTAAATAAACAACCGCGAATGTAGTAGTCGTAAGTTTTTACTGATATTGAAGACAGACATGTTCTTTTTCGTTTCAAACATTCAATTTAATATGTATTTGTAGGGCGCACATAAATTTATAAATTATATTGAAGAATTGAGTATAAATTATTATTTATTTGGTTTATGATTGATATTATAAAAGTCAAATAACCAAATATAACAAACGGAATTTAAGTAAATCGTCAAAACGCATTTTCAATTTGTGTTTGACAGATGTAGTATTATGCTGTCAATGGGTTTAAAACCGCTTTATTATTTTCCGGTATGAAAAAAGATGTACACTTTATTGAAATAATAAGGGCTTCTTAAATTCTGACGAGACGTGATGTCGTATGTCTCGGTTTTCAAGTATTAAGGTATTATTTAGAATTAGTACTTACAATTAGTACCAACTTTGGTGCGTTTAAAACTAAAACTTTATTTTCTACGAAAATTATTTTAATTAAATTGGCTAGTATTTTTTTGTGTGTGTACAAAACAAGTCCAGTTTAAAGGGGCTTAAATTTTCTTACTGTACGTTTAAAAATCTGAGATCGAGGCAGAGTTGTCAGTTAAAAAACAAATCACTGCTAAATCGGTAAAATGTAAAGATAATATAACTTATAAACAAAAATAATTTTATTAGTTATTTATAAAATGCTGTCTTACATATTTATTAATAATTAAAATGTAATACTCTGATATCTAGTATACAGTTAGTTATATGTACCTATAGATGACTATAGACCTATGTATATTGTAAATGAAAGAAAATATAATGTTAATATAATATTACAATAAAAAATTATTAACATTTTCAAAAAGCTTACATAACAAAGGAATTATTTCATAGAACACTCCAAACGTTTAACTCATTCTTTACATTTATAAAATACAATATTTGTTGTTCATATTTAATATAAGATCAAAATAAACACACTTATTTATATTTTTCAAAATTAAATTTACTTTGCCAAAAATGAAAAGTAAAGAAAACAGACATTTTTTTAATAACTTGTTTCCTTGGAAAACAGTAATAACGTGGATATGTTATGTAATCAATTTGATTCTATATTCCATGAATTTACTACACAAACTATTGGACTTTTATATAAAATTGTATAGATCTATATTTAATAAGCAAACTTATATATATGTACTGTACAGTCAGTTATTAAAAGTAATGAATCACCTCGAGAATACCTTTTTTCTGTCTCTATCTGGAAAGTATTGAGCCAGGGACGAAGTTTTGCGAGCCAGTTACATGATTAAATAGGAAAATTGTGCGCATTATTTACCTATTCATCGTTTAAAAAGCTTCTTAAATCACCCGAGAACCACTTATCCGATTTACGTGTTTTTTTAATCCATCGATATTTTCTTTGGCCAGATTTTAAAATATATTTTGTTTTCGTTAGATATACAAAAAATAAACGTTGTTTTAATACTGTAGTAGTAGTACATCTTTAATTGTTATATACCATTTTAAAGCCATTGGGTAGCTCTCTTTAATTTAAATTATCGCGCATATACCAATATCATTCCATGTTACCGTGATATAGCTCCAGGTGATTTTAAATAATGATTAGGTAGGTATGTAGGTATATATTGCGCACTATAACGATTCGATTTACGAAATTTTCCTATTTTTGCACCACCCTACTGTACATATATGTATGTGTATTGAAAAGTAATGGAAACAAAGTTTTCAAAATTAAATATGTTTTATGTTTCGTTTGAATTTATGGAATTTCTGAAGACAACCAGTGTTGCAATTTGTTTTACGATTTTTGCAGACAGTCGTCTGCACGATATTTGTGCTTAGAAACATAAATGCACGTATGACAATGTATGTAAGTTTTATTGAGATTTTTATCGGGTTATTATTATATTCTAGACATGCTCCCACAGAAAATAATAATAATTATATGAACATCAGTATTGTTAAGAAAATCTAAATAGTATTTTGTCTACGAAGTTTTGACTAAAGATATCTCAAATTACTTATTTGGTTTCATTTTACATATAAACAAAATATATATCTAGCAAATCTATTGTGTTTTGTTTTCTGATTGGTTTATACAGTATAGGTAATAAACAAAGAGCATCTTATAAATTATTTTCTGTACATGCGACATTTATTTCTCTTCTAGACAATAAACGAAACGACAAAAATCATTTTAACATTTTCAAAAAGAATCGTAATTTTTATAACAAAATAATTTATTTTCTAAATGACAAAACAAATAAAAATAAACCAAATTCAATTTGATGATATATAGAATTTTTTAAGACTAATCTCAATAAATGTTGAACCGATTTTGATAAATTTTTCACCAATGATTTTTTTGTTAACTGCAAACGACGTTATCACACCAGAAAAGAAAAAGTGTATAATTCGCTACGTTGACAAAAAAATCATAAAAATATATAAAAGAATATTATTTAAATCAATTTGGTGACAGTTCGTTGTTTATGCAATGTCAGCTTTTTAATAACAAAAGTAAATCTTAACATAAAAGAGTTAAATTACATCGTCATTTTACAGTTATAGCATCATTTGTTTAACATAAGAAAGTAATTGCATTTATGAAATAGAATAAAACAACAAAAGAAACGAATAAAATTTTGTCGACGTTGCAGACCACAAATGCAATTTCACATGTGCATTAAACTTTAACTCTCAAAAATAAGAAAAACTAAAAATGTAGTTTTATAGTAAGTAATTAACGATGAAAATTACTTACTATGTAAATATTCTGTTCCGATGGGTTTTCATTAAAGGTTTTTATTTTATTTTCATAGTGTACTTCGTTAAAACATTTACGATCCATACACGTGGTCGCCGAGGGAAGGGGGAAAATGGTATTTTTATTATTTTCTCTACTGACTATATTTTAAAAATATTTGTTAACTAATAACTGCCCTCATTCCATTTCTTAAGACAGTATAATATTGATTAGGTTTTCTCCACTTTACAAATACTACTTAAAGATTATCTCCCCATACGCAATAATGTGTTGTTAAAAAAATATTAGAAGATTCCCCCCTCGGGGTTGTATGTTCAAAATTAACTTAATATTTATTTATGGAGAATACGAAAATTTTTATTTGTAGAAGCCAAAAAATGAGCCTAAAGATTTTTTGATTTTTTTCTTCAAAATTTCGTCCCCTTGGAACTTTTTCTGCGGATACCCCTTATACAAGAACAAATTTATTGACAAATGGTTCAAAACAAAGAATCATGATAATTAATATTCATATAAACCATTACATCGGAAATTAAGTTTTTTAATTAAAAAATAATAATTATTAGATTTTTCATATCATCGAGTACCTACTTAATTGCTTTATATTTTGAACGATGTTCTTCTCCCACAAAGAAAGAAAAACAAACAAAAAAAAAACGCCCACAAAGTTAATTACAATGCAAATACACTGTTGTAATGTATTTTCATTACGTGGTCGTTATTTTTCACAGTGTACAGTAACTAAATCATTTAGAATCCATACACCGCGGGTGGTGCTCTCAACGTCTTTGTGCTTAATTAAATTGGAAACAAGCACAGCCCTCTCTTCTCTCCAATATAAACACTAACGTAGATTTCACTAATTTTACCAGTTAATTACTCTTCATGACGTATTTCATTAAATATTTTTATCAGCAACTAATTACAGGACTGAATTAATTTCATTTGTAATTACGATATATAGACGTAAATTAAATTAAGTTATCACGAATTTAAAAGTATAAGTTGAATAAATCAAAGTCAATTACGTAACCACGTGAGGGGGAGGGGCAAGTGGTCCTTTATGCGTAATAAAGTACTTGCCGTACTATGAAGAGATTTTTACAAAACTTTTCGTTGCGCTCATAAAAAAATCTATATTAAATGAAATATTTTAATGAATCATCTGATGGGCCTAGGTTTCTTCAATAATTTTTTAAGAGAAGATTTTTAAATTTATTAATGTAAAAATTTGTACACGTACTATGGTAACTTTTCATTGTAACTCTAACATTTTTTTATTTGTAAAAATAATAATTTCGAAAGCTTCTACAGCTGTTCTCCAGGAGGTCCTCTAAAAAAGGCGCCTTGCGGTGACCACGATATCTCTGGACTGCATCTTTTAAAATAAAAAACCCAAACGGATTTCGTTAAAGTAATGTATAACCTTGTATTTAATCGAAGGAATAAGCAAAATAAAAATTTTTGACAAAATGGCGGCTTCTCAAAAAAAAATCGATTTTTAACAAAAATTTTGACCTTAAATTGTTTATAAAAAAATATTTACCTGGGAGAAAAGCCTTCGATTAATTACTAAAAAATATTCAGCCGTTTCCGAGGAATCGTGGTCACCGACTTTACAAACGCAGATTTGAGAAAAACGCGCTGCCGCTCCGACCTCCTACATTCAAACGCTCTAAGACGTCTTTTTAAATATGCGTGAAAATAATCGCCGGATTGACTTGAAATTTTCTGTGTGTGTACTTAAATATATGTACATTACGAAAATGAAAATTAAAAAAAAAACAATTTTTTGAATATTCTAACTGTATGTAACCCCAGAACGTCATGTTTTCAAAATTCAATTTAATATAACAATTTGAATGATCTAATAAATCACGATAACATTCTGTAAGAAGCAGGCCCGGAGTTAGAAATTTGCCGCCCCTAGGCAGTTGCGAAAATTGCCGTCCCCTCTGTGGTACGAGAAGTTTTTTCAAAAATTTGTGATTGAATAAAAATAAAAAAGTTATAGTTTTTGATATCGATGACCTTTTTTTAGGTTTTCAAAAAGTTTATTAATTATTAAAGAGAAAGTATGAAGACCCTTTTCCGAAGTATCCGCCAAAATTTGCCGCCTTTTAATTTTTGCCGCTCTAGGCACGTGTCTATACTGCCTGCATGGTAAATCCAGGCCTGGTAGGAAGGAAACCTGTGAAAACGGAAAAAACTGATCGCGTTTTGTTTTAAGCAGGTTTAACATCAGGAGAGTAAATATTTGCAAAATTTACATAAATCAGAAATAACACCGAAACCCCTGTGTACCGTAGTAATCTTCTACATAGATAGAATATTTTATTAATAAAGTTCAAATATGTAAATTTAATTCATTAAAATTCTATATTGGGTAGATATAAAAAGATGAATAAGTATATTCTGGTTTATAAGTATAAGGCTAGCTCCAAATATAGCTACCCTTACAATCTCAAGGGTAGATAAATGTATATTTAGTACAGATATTAGTTATCTCAATGAGGATATTTCCCACGAGGAACCCTCCCATTCATCCGTCCATAAAACCGGTCCCGGTTATTAAATACATATGCGCACATTAAAAACAATAATTACTAATATTAAATGCAAACAAATAAACCATGTGTAACACAACATATTAATCGGATTTATTGATATTTTATTGACCAAAGTTGAGCTTTAATTACAATAAAATTAATTCATTTGTGCAGAAAAACGTTTGTTAGTATTTGTTGTATTATTGAATAAAATTATTTTATTGCTTTGCAACGCATTAATATAATATGTACCTAAATATGTTTGTAAAATCCAATTACTATGCTGTTTAAATCCTTTTTATTATTTAAAAATAATAATATCTGATGACAATGTTTGCACTGAATTTGGTATTAAAATATCTTTATAATTTTAATAAACCCAATACAAAATTAATGGATTTTGTCTATTGGTTTAATTTTTTTGTAACTTGGGGAAATTATCATTCAAAGTGTGTTGATCAAAATTTGTAAATTGCGCAACTTACGAAAACCCATAATTTTTACTCCAAGGGATACCGAAACATATGTTTATTTTTATTACTTAAAGGAAAAATTTATTTAAATCTGAAAACAGTCAGTTTTTTAACAATTCAGCAGCAGGATCAAAGACTAAAATTTCAAACGGCTGAAAAAATGAGAGTACAGTCAAATTGGCTGATGTAGTTTTGTGACTTGTTGATCTAAAGTTTCCATGAGCATAAGGTCCGAAAATAGTCAGTTATTTTCGTTATTCATGATCAAAGCTTAGGAATATATTTTGTTCTACATTCTACACACTAAACCTGTATATTTCTTTCATAACCTGCTGTACAGAATCAAATAAATAAAAATGTAGGTGTAAACAAAAAACTGTCCATTTTCGGACCTTGAGTCTTTTGATCAACAAGTCACCAGCTAGATCAAATTTTAGTTTGTGTCAATTTGACAGTACTCTAAGTTACATTGATTTTGTGCGTAATATTTTTTTTTGATTTTGAAATGTAATATATAACATTTTTTTGCATCAACATGAATATAAAAAATGCAATAAATTAAAATAAAATACTTTGTAATGTTCTACCAAATAGATTTTTATAATCTTGATTGATATATTCGTCTAGTTATGATTGATTGTTATATAAATATAATACTAACAAAGTACACATATTACATATCCATAATACATACTAGTTAGCTTAGTTTCAACAATTGTTCAACACAAATACATATACACAAAGAGTGTGTTGTAAATCAGTCAGTTGCCGGTGGCAGAGGCGGAAAGCGGGGCGGTTTCTAGTGAAGATCCGAGGGCACTGTCAGCTGCTCCGGGCATTAATGATTAAAGCTCCGGTATAATATGCAAATAATAAATTGTTGTACCGCCATTGAAATCTTTGTCGTCGCAAATGACGAATGTTTGTGGGTATAACTATTTTTTGTGAAAAAAGAAAAATTCTAATGCCGGGTGAAAATGGTTATTTGAGATAAAATTGATTTTTGTAATTGGGTATTTGGAATTAAAATTAATACTCTACAAAAAAGATTGTATACAACTTTTACGTAAGAAACGTTTTTATTTAAAAGGAAATACCAAACCAAGTTTTATTAATATCCGTTAGTGGTTTTTAAATTAAGCATGGCATATTTATCTTCTTAACTAAAATAAATATGTTTAACATTAATTGAGGCGTTCGGAAAATATGATTAAAACACTTTTGTATTAAAATTTTATGGTTTCAAAATTAATTATAAACAAAATAGTGTTTTTTTTAACTGTTGCCATCAGTTATTTAATAATGAAAATCAAATTTAACATCATAAATTCCCACAAAATATTTAAACTATACCCAAAACCTTCGGGATTAAAATATTAACGTTATAAATTTTGTTTTAAAATTAGAAATAAATCAAAACGGATATAATATGTTAATTAAATTAAAATATTAAATAATGTAATAGCATGAAATAAAATATGTAATTGTGGTTCCACTTTAATAATTTAATAAACATTGATATATAAATATAACATATTATATTATTTAATTAAAAATTGGGAATGTCACTTGGTGTATTTCTGGCCTGTATCAAATGATTTTTTCAGCGTCAAAAGAAACGCAGAATGTCCTTATAAGAACGACACAAGGAGACACAAAGAGAATTTATTATTTATTTCATATGCACGTAGATTAGTTCTTGTTTGTGACATGTTATAAAATAAAAAGGAGATATTTATATTTCATAAAAGCGTGGTTTTTCATATATTTTTCTTTTGCGGTGATTTTTCCAAGTAAATTCGTTGGGCAGAAAGAAAAAAATAAGGATACGTGCAATATAAATATATTGGACTTCGGTAAGTATCACATATTTATATTATATCGAAAAAAATGTTATGTCAAAAGGAAAAATTTATAAACGTAACAGCATAGTTCTTTATACCTTTTCTAAATTATCCGTGTGTTTGTCTGTCTACCTTTCTAGCAAATGATGTTAAAAATGATTCAATAAAATGTATAAATATACTTTAGTAAAGTACATTTGTTTTAATGTTATTTTAATCTGATTTCCGGTAACAGATTTTTTAAAATCACAATTTTTTATATAAATTGGAGAAAAATTTCTCGTTTTTATTATATTTGTCTCACAACCATAGGTGGGCATTAACTCGTTAATCCGTTAATCGTTAATTAACGAAGTTAACAAAATGGTTAACGGATTAACTTTTAAGTTAACTCAAAAAATGTTAACGCTTTTGTTAACTTCCGTTAAATTTGACTTCCGTTAACTTTAGTCTGTTACATTGGTTGTTTGATGAAAAGTACATAAGAAAGTTGTCGAAATAGCAAAAAAAGGTTTTCAAACATTTTGGATAGTTAACTTTTTAACGATTAACTTTAACTTTCGTTAAATTTTCAAATTTTCTGTTAACTTTAACTTCCGTTACATTTTCGGAATTTTAACGATTAACGAAGTTAACTTTTTTATTAACGGATTAACAATTAACGAAGTTAACTTTTCGATTAACTGTGCCCACCTATGCTCACAAACGGTTAAATGTCGAGAATAATTTCAATTTTTAACGACTGATACTCTGGAATTAAATTAACAATGGGGAAATTGATGAGCGAATTTTTACTTTTTTATATTGTCTTTATATGAAAGTAGTAACCTATTGTAAAGCCGATTTTTTTAAATTCTAAATTTTGATGGAAATATCTATTTTGACCTTTAACGAATCCATTCTGACTATTTTTGTCATGAAGTGCAATGTGCGTGTGTATGTCTGTAGATGCTGTAATTCAAAAACAACCAAACAGGAAGTTGAAATTTGATATTTAGGTAGGATCAATTTTCGTCTCAGAAGAAAAAAATACAATCACTAAACCAGAAACGGATATTAAGTCCTGTCAATTTTTTAATTTTACGAATTATTTTTTAAACGTTATACAGAAAGATTTTATTTAGATTTGCGTATAAGAAAGTCTTTATTTTACTTATTGTTAGTTTATTTATTCTTAACTGATATACTAATATTTTGATTTTAAATTGCATTTAATTTAACAATTATTTCTTTATATTATGTACATATATTTATAATGAATTATTTATTATGTTCAAATATTATTTATAAATATTATTTCTTTTGTAATTAAAACTCATGTTAATAAAAGGCTTTATTATTAATATAAGAAAGTCTTAATAGTTTTTTAACGTACATTTTTTCCATTAATCACAATAATTATAAAGCACGTTTAATTAGACAAGACTATAAAATGACTACTATTAATATGTTTAAGTTTAAATTTTAACAAATAGAAACATTCAATTACGTTTCATCAATTGTAAATTTTATCAACACAATTAAACTATCTGTAGCATGCACGAATAATACTATGCGCAAAAAACCTCCCCTTGAATGTATTTAATACAGCTAGAAGCCCATCCACTGCACACACAAATCTAATTATCAATTATACTAACATCGCACACGTAACAGATATCTGTTCCATGCGAATAGAAATACACGAATGTTTCTGATATAAATAAAATAACGACCCCGATATAAATTGTCATCATGAACAAAAGAGAAGTAGTTGCGTAACATTCTTCTGCGGAAATTGCCTTTCTTTAGAAATAAATATGAAAACATACAAGTGTGTAGTAGACTGTACCACATTTACTGATATAGTACTGGAAAAATAATATAATGTTGCATTCGTTTTTCAAAATCATCTTTAATATAAATAAAGTTGGAAGTATATTCTATTTTTATATTAGAAAACTTTCAGAAATTAATGTAACTTGCTGATTTTAAAGTTTAATCTTTTTTAGTAGAACAGTATTTTTTTCCTTCTGTAACATTTCTTAAATTATATAAATATTTTTCTTAAAAACTTTTTCAATTTAATACCATAATTTATTCTATTAGTTTAAAAAATTGTAAATACAGACAATATTATAAATGCGAGAGCCTGTCTGTTTGTTATCTTTTTATAGTTAAACCATTAAACCGATCTTGACGAAATTTGGTAGGGAGATAGCTTGCATCCCGAGAAAGAACATAGAGTACATTGTATCCCGAAAAATTTGCTGTGTGACATACGCGTGACCTATTTTATCGACTATAATAACAGAAATCTGTTTAACCTAACTTTCTTCTTCTTCATGGGTTTTATATCTGACAGCTCCTATACATAACCTAATTTCACGCGAACGAAGTTGCGGGTAACAGTCAGTATAAAATAAAATACAAAATTCTAATAATTCAGAGCAACAATAAAAACATTTTTCAACTTTATCAAATGATCTCTACCTTGACGTGGTAATGGAGTTAGCGTTATTTTTTTGTTTAAACATATCATTACAAGGACGACTCACAGTGCTAATTTAAAGAAATCAAGGAATCATATATTATAATAACTTTACAATTAATCATATGAAATGTTGTAATAAAAAAATTTAATTTAAAAAAATGTTTGCATGTCAAAATTTTTGAAAACAATAAATAATACTACGAACATTTACGCTAAAGGACCCTAGCTAGATAAAACCGATAGTAATGAGGATGGTCAAACTGACTTAAACCTTATGCCTTATAATATAATCAGACAAATAAAAAATTGATATCTGGATATAAAAATTAAAAAAATAGTTTTCGAATGGTAGGTATAGTAAATGTGCGTATTTATTATTGTTCTAAACAAATATAAAATAAAAGTTTTTATAATTATAATTAAACTTTATAAAGTTGGGTGGAAAAAGAATTTTATTATTCCACATGCAGTTTCTAATTTTGTGTTGTGTGACTTGCATGTAATTTAAAAAAAGTAATAAGCGACATGTCTCTTCCGGAGTTAAATATATGTATTTCAAACGTACTTTTTGCTTACATATGTATTTACATAATAACTGAAAAAAATTAAAATCACAGAAAGTCGATGTATCTTTCTTTATACATATCTTATAGGTACATATAACATATTAATACAATTTCTATTGGTTTAATAATAATGAAACTTTTTCCCAGAAGAGATTTTTAAAGTAGATATAAATTATATTTATATGTACTATGAAGTTAGTTGCACAACTAATCATAATAAACAATTGAAATTTTCATATGTTTACACAAACAATTGAGATTATTGATTAAACTATAATACCGGTTAGGGTCCGAAACACCCAGGGGCTCCTAGTTAAATAAATAGTAACAATTGTAATACAATTTCTAATTAGTCATTCATTCATTTAATTTTAGTTAACGCGGTATTTTTGCTGTAGTTTCTTTGTGTTAAGTTAAGGCAATCAATCTCAAGTAGCAAAGCTGAATATTATTTTAGACAAAAAGAGTTCTAAATCCTCCCTACGATAAATTACGATTCAATAATAAAATTTATAGTATTTCATAAAATTCCTAAATAAAAATTTACACCACAGATAACAAAAAAAAAACGTATATTTTCTATTCGTATAAATCGAGGATAATATAAAAAGAAAAAGCATGTAACTTCTATATCGTGTTAAGATATTACGTGCCACAATTGCCGTACGCACACTACTATCTATACCCACACCACCGATCGTCCCCCCACTCCTCTTCTAACGCGTGACCAATCCCCATCCGTTTGTGACACGCGGTCGAATGATCAAAGTGTGCTTCGATGAAAGGGTTTTGATCGAATCTTATAACTGTCAATTATTGTTTTTGCCATCTCGTCAATTACGTTAACTGGGTTTTATTCGTTACATAACGGTAAGTTTGTGTGTTACAGAAACTCCCACCTTAACGTTGTTAACATTTGTGAATGTTATCGACATGTTTTCAAGAAGTTTAATTAGTTTTCTTGAAATTTATACAATTATATTTTACTCATTCAATGCATGGTATCTTTAAAGGTCATAAAAATACAGTATAACCTCGTATATGTTTAGAATTTATGTTCTCTATGGTTACTTTTTGAGAGGATTCTGTCTATATTGAGGATTTTATGAATAAAGGTTTTGAAAATCGTTTAAAAAAATTGCTGTCTTAGTTTTTTAAATATGGCTATTTGCACAATTGCATGCACATACGGTATGTGCAAATAACCCTATACTATTTTTTAACTAGACGTTTTGACTCTCATATTTTTTAATAATATTTCAAAAGAAGCATACGACAAAGTAGACAAAATCTCGAAAATTTGGCCCATATCTAATAAAATCAATTCTCTATACAGAAGAAGTGCTTCATTCTCAATCTCTCCTAGATATTGTTTGTTTCAAATTAAATTTTAACTAGATAATATTTACTCTGCAATAATTTATTCAAAGAATTTCAGTGATAAATTAAATTAGGAGTATCAATCTTGACATAAAGCCTTTTATTAAAACCTATAAAAATGGAATGATAAACGTTCAAGGTATAGATACAACAATGTTACATTGATATTATTTGAAATATGGCCTAACAAGAAAATTTAATTTTGAAATGTATCAACCTTTTTTCATCAAATACCATTAATCTTACATGTTATTACATTTATATAAGTTTGAAGAAGAAACGTGATTTTTACAATGCGTCCATTATATTTTTTATTATATAATATTTTGAATAGATATTTTTAATATCGTTTTAGAGATTTTTTTCATTTGTTTAGTATTTTTAATGAAATTACAATCCATTTAAACATTAATTCATTGTTGAGGTACATATCAATGTATGTGGAACGTGGGGTGTTCAAAAAGTTTCTGAAAACATGAAAATAAATTGAAACTACATACAAATATCGAGTTTAATTTTTCAATGATACATTTTTCTTTTAAAAACAAGGATAGCTATTGATTTGAACTATTGAGTAACGGCGTTTTTTACACTATTTATCGTTTCATGATTTTTTAAATATGAATACTATACAAAATTAGACGAAATTAAATCTTAATTTTAGACTGAATTGTAACACTAAACAATTTTACATGATATTTTAAAAGTTTTAGATATTATTTGGACTGTAATCCAAAGATAAGTTTTAATTAGAAAGCGGTCATATTCAATGTTCTATTCCATAATTGAGATTGCGGTTTAGTTTAATTTTACAATTGTCGCATATTTGATCTTCATTCGCTCTTTAGAAAATATTTTGGGTAGAATTCATGTAGCTAATTACTCGTATATGCAATGTTAAACTGATATATTTTAAAGAATTTAAAATATATCTAGTTGAAACAAATACAGTTGATTAAAGATTTAAACATATTTATTTCGGTGCATGGCCGTAATAAGATACATGTTATATATTTTTAATAAAAAAAACACTACGAACTACCTGTTATTTTACACCTACAAAAAAATGAAGAAAAGTTCGTGACAATAGGCAGTTATTTCTGAGAAATGTATCCCTGTACACACTGCAGAGTTAATTATAAGATGTCGTTGTGTGTACAACAATATGTACCTTTCAATTAATAATTCACATCCTGCCGGCTAATTTTGCCATTAATTATTTTTGTACAACCTAGTTTGTACACATCACAATTACAACTACTTTAATGCTAGCAAATTTGTTGTGCTAATGTGTTATATGTGTAGTAAATATGTCAAAGTGTCGAGCCGAATATTAATTATTGGTTTTATTGTTGTAATTTGAGATATCTTGTTTCTTTTTTTGAATGAGTTGATATTAATGATGTTTATATGTATTTCATGAAAAGCTCAGCATACGTGTTAAAAGTTGACATTTTTATTACAATAAACTCTTGTCATACTCATGATTAAACCGAATTAGTTTGGATCAACATTTTTTTATCATTTAATATTCAGTTATTTATACTTTCAATTTTGTTGGTTTAATTAAAAAATTAGTAATAGATCCAAAATCTATAGGGCACCAATTATAGACTAGTAACGTTATGAATATTCCTATGTAAACAGTTACATTTATTCTAAAAGTAAAATAAAAACATTTTGTTGATGTAAATTTATTCATTAGGTAATAAAAAATTATAACTATATATATAAATAAACATTAAGCAATTTAAAAACAATGATCATGTGAATTCATGTGTTGGATCTATACAAATATGTCGAATTAATATTGACTTAAAAACTACTGAACCGATTTTGATGAAACCTGCATCACCGAGTGATACGCAGGGTACGTAGGTATAATCACGTTAATCGCACTATCACTCCAATCAACTCAACAGTGAACAAATTAGCTGAACAGGTAAAAAATTAGATTCGCGGACCATTTAGGGTTAAATTGTAAAATATACATAAAAATTGTGTGCAGAACTTTTATAGATTTTAATTTGTAAAACAAATATGTTTACACATCACAGCACGAGTGTTTGGCCCCCAATTTTTAGTTTGCCAATTCAACCAAATTAAAAAAAGTTTGGTTTATAAACAGAAACAAAGTATATGAATCTGGAAATAAATATAACCATTTTTCAAAATGCGAAATAATTTTGATTCTAATTAGTTGAAAAACTATATAAAAATTTCATTATTGTAATGCTCTTTTTATTGTATTATGTAAAAAAAACACAACTCAAAGTGATTATCCAGAATAGTTTTTCTTTTTTTTTAAAATAAACGTTACCTCGTCAAAAACAAGCACTTCCCGTAAATGAAATGTGATATAGTATAGGTAAATAAAAAACAAACGACAAGAATATACATCCTTTTTAATTAGTTAATGCATCTTCCAGCTTTGTCTCTCATAATATGAAAAACATTGTTATACTGACAGTCCGAACTTCTCAAAAACTAAACAAAGTAGCAATGAAAATTAATTTGTTTTGAATAATTTTTCTACTACAGAAACATCAATTAAACATGAACCAAAAAAATACGATTAATAGTTGAAAATCAATGTCTTTCCCTTTTTGATAAAGCTATTCAAATAGGATATTTACTTACGAGTACCAATTGAAATACAATTGTTAGATAAGGTCAGTTATATAGTTTGATAAAAATAATTCTTATCAAATGAATTGAAGATGAAATATCTTTAATTTATAACAGTTTGATTTTAATTATATTATCCAAGAATATGTAAAAAGTAAAATGCAAAAAAATATCATTATCTACCATCAAAAGTAGAGCAAAAAACATGAAAAATGATTTTTATTTCAACTCTTTTAAAAAAACAAATGCCCGTTCATTTGAAGCTGATTCAACCAGATCAGGAATTATTTGTATCTGATATCTACCTTACAACCTTGACCTAACATATTAATAAGTAAAACTTCTCAGAAATAAGGAATGCTATATTCATCAATATAAATAAACGTAACAATATTTACCTCATTACCAACGGAAGTCGATGTTATCATACTTTCACTTTAACGAATAAAAATAGAACATCTTTCCTATAAATTACATCTAAAAATAGTTGATACAATGTGTAAATATTATGACACGTACTCCAAACATAAAATTATTGTAACGTTACACGAAACAATCGCATTTTGTCGTATTATAAATAGATATTTTTTCCAATTGAGTTATCTGCTTTATCCTATGACAAGTAAATTATTATTGCATGTGGTGTTTTTATATAAAACGGCAATGTGTGTTTGTTTACACGTGTATCAGTTACATGCATGCATAATAATATTATGATTGTAATATGATTCTTTTTATCGCATAAAAAAATACGCATATTAATTTATATTAAAATGAATTAATGTGATCCCCACTCCCCCATATGACTTTTTCTATACGGATTTATAAAGGCTGCACGTGGAGACGAGATTGTTTTAAATTTCGAGAAGACGAGAACGAGAATGTATCAACTTTTTTCGCCGAGAGTCTTGGGTTTAAGGTATAATCAATAGTTAGTTATTGAAAGTTTAGAATTTGGTTTATATTTAAGAAATATACCGGGTGTCCCAGATAACTTTTCCAGCATGGGGATCTCAGTATCTATAAGAGATACAGGTTTGGTTAAATGAGATGAATTATATGTATGAAAGGGGTGAGTATTATTACACCAAAAAATATTCATAATTCTATGTGGTTTAGGCGGTATACCCAAAAAACTGAAAATTCGGAATTTCTTTAAATGGCTATAACTTTATTGTTAAAGTAGATAGGTACTTTTTGTTTGCGGTTTCTTAAAGCACTTTTTTGTGTAGAATTGATTGGTGTATTTATATTTTAACTATCACTTTTAGTTTCCGAGATACGAGCCCTAACTTCAGTTTTTCTTATGGGCCGCTAAGTTGGCTATGGCATATTTGAACGTGTTTTTTACTCTACTTTACAACGATGTGTCACTTGCCATATTTATTATCGAAAAAAAAATTATAATATATTTTTTCAAATAGTTCATTGTTTCAAATATTCATTTGTTATTTTCATTGTTGTTATTGTGATTTTTGTTTACAATTTTTGTTTTTCATGGCTCACTTAAAAGTTTGTAATGAAATACTTCATAAATATCACTGATATTTAGTATTTCGACTTTTTTTCGATAATAAATATGGCAAGTGACATATCGTTGTAAAGTAGAGTAAAAAACACGTTCAAATATGATATAGCGAACTAAGTAGCCCATAAGAAAAACTAAAGTTAGAGCTTGTAACTCGGAAACTAAAAGTCATATGAAAATTCTAAATACACCAATCAATTCTACACAAAAAAGTGCTTTAAGAAACCGTAAACAAAAAGTATCTATCTACTTTAACAAAAAAGTTATAGCCATTTAAAGAAATTCCAAATTTTCAGTTTTTTGGGTATACCGTCTAAACCACATAGAATTATGAATATTTTTTTGTGTAATAATACTCATACCTTTCATACAAATAATTAATCTCATTTAACCGAACCTGTATCTCTTATAGATACTGAGATCCCCATGCTGGAAAAGTTATCTGGGACACCCGGTATAATTTTAAATTTGTACCTACAATTAAATTTAATGTAAATTAATTTGTAATTAACATAATAAATTATTTTAATTAATAATAATTTAATTGAAATATTTATGTTTCGAGGTCGGTCGTGCGTAAGAGAGGAGGCTGGTTTATTTTTAAAGAGACGAGAAAACATAAAAAATATGAATAGAATAAAAGATAATTAATAAAATATACTATTATTACAATTTTTATTTTTGTTAATAATTGAACAAAACGGAATTTATTTATTGACATTTTAAATCTTTTAAAGAAAATAACACCTTTTCAGTCTATTGGGTTGATAATAATGTATTAGAAAATGTTTGTAACAACGTCATGCCATAACTTCGTCGTAGTTTGTAAAAATCAATAATATTAAGTAGGTATATACTTTAATTATGCAGTAAAATAATAATAGCTAATAAAAAAAAACTTGAGACTTCTAGGTATTTATCCATTTTTTATTGATTATGTAATTGTTATACATAACCTGAGAAATTGTAATACTAAAGTATGCATTTAATTTTTCATGGCTGAAAAATTCTATGTAAAATTTTGTATAATTTTACATTTCAACATTACTATCAAATACGATAATTTTAAGGGCATCTTTAGATTAGAAAAAAGTATGGATACATAACAAACCATCACTGTTGCCAAAATTTGATGTCGGCCATTTTTCTCAAATGTCAAGTGAAATTAAATTAAAAATTCATAATACGTATGTAAAATACTTGCTTAAAATTAAAATTGATTTATAAGAGGTAAATCCAAACCGACCATTTTTCTTTTAAAAATACTTAAATTACATTTATATTAAAAATATTAAATATAATTATTATTTTATAATTAATTTTATAACTCCAAAAATTGATATTTATTTTAAGACCTGCTGACTAAATGGATCATATTTTTGCAGTGCACATTAGCTTCAATGTTAGATAGCGTGTTATGAATACTATATCTTTCCTTGTCTAGTTATAGTCTTATACTCTTATACCCACCAAAAAGGCATTACTTAATCACTGAGAAATCATTAAATCGTTTATGCTTACAATAGATTAATCCACTTACTTTATTATTATTCGTACTTCTTTTAAATACACAACAACAAAATAAATAAACAAAGAAAACCTCTGCAATTAATTCGAGAGTATCTAAATTTATTACCTTAAATATCCTGACCTAATTAAATCACTTAATTACACTGACTTGATGTAGAAGCAAACAAAACATTACTTTTGATTTCTATCACGATATAGTTAATTTGTGATTACCTTTTACAGCAATCAAGTTTTCGCAGATACAAATAAAATATTTATCATTCAATTCATCTATGTGTGCAATAATATGACCGTAGCACGAACAAGAACGGTACTACTGCCCCGCGTAAGTGCTAGTGGATTGTCCATGCATTGGCAGTGGCGGCTGTTGGAAATATTATAAAGAGTTATTATTGTATTTATCATATTAGAATTGATTAACAGTACAGTTGTTGGTTGATGATAAGAGCCAGCGCATACTTATGGGGGATAGCCACTGTGACGGGTCAAAAAATTGTCAATGTTTGGGAATTTTTTTCACAGATATAACTAATTAATTTTGAATCAGGTAAAGGACGTTTTATTAAGTATATATTCAACTTATTTAATATCAATTTTTATTAAAAAATATTAAATATTTACAAAGTTATGAGCCTCGATGTGATGACCAAAAAGAAATATTATGGTCGACTCGAAATTTCGAGAAGGGCCATATATGAAAAAAATAAATAAAAATTTTATCAATATTTATATGAATGTAGCTATCGTTTCACGTAGTCGTTTTTTTATTTTATTTTTTCACAAAATGGCGATCGTTTGAAATTTTTCATTTCTAAGACCTATTTTTTTATTTGAGCGGTTTTAAAAATAGTAATTATCAAAATTTCAAAAATCGACTACGTGCAATGATAGCTACTACAATTACAAAAAATATTTAAAAAAATTGAAATCGGTTCATTAGTCTTTGAGGAATCGTGTCGACCAGGTCGAAAAATGTCATTCTTCCAAGATAAACGTGTTTAATGTTTTTGTTATGTCATAACCAGCCATGCTACATCGTCTCACTAAATTGACTGTAACTCCGTCAATTTTCAAAATTTTAACTCAATTTTTTGTATACTTATTTATGAATATGTAAACTTTAAAAAATCTAAGAAAAAAAATTATATTTTTTTCCGTCACAGTGGCCTTCCCCCTTAACAATTTTCATCGGTCGATAGTTTGATCGGTTTCGAGCTACAATGCCGATTTGTTCCCGATTAGTTGGTGGTGGGTGCGCAGTCTATTTTGAGTCGGTCGATAGGAGTTTCAATATAGTTAATAATTCTTTTGTTTTCAGAAAAGTACCATCTCTGATATTCAGCAAATCAAAAAGAGTGGATTCAATTATTTTGGCAATCTATATAACTACTGAAAACCACATGAAAAGTTTAGTTTTTCTTTCAAAATATAATCAGAACATGTAATAAAAACCGAACGTGAGTGATCTTAGTTGGACTGTTTAACAGTTTTCTTTTTTAGTAGTGTTACTATGTACCTACCTACACAAAAAAATTTATTCTTGGTATTATAAAGTTTTGTTTAGATTTTGTCTGCGCTAAAATTAAAATTTATATACAACAATAATACAGCTGCCAATTACATTTATAATAGTTACAGATAGATAGATTTTTTTGATTACAACCAAATTGATTACTATAAAGTCAGCATTGTATTTTTATAATATCGTTTTTCTATTACATTAATAAATTATTTTATTGACGTCTACAGTCTACACGGAGAGAATATTCTTTTAAAAATTAACAGAAAATGCTGTGAACCTGAGGACAGAATCCAAAAAAATTACAAAAAAGTCGGTAGAATTTATAATAAAGTAAATGAAAAATTACAATGACATACTGGTAAATTTTAACATAGTACCTATTAAAATTTATTTAATATACGCCAGTGGTCCCCAACCTTTTTGTACCTAAGAGCACATTCTAGAATACTGGCTGGACGGCGGGCACCATTTATTTTTTCAAGGTGCCCACATGAAAATCGCGATTTTCACTCAGGCGTTTCTCGCGACTAAACTAAAAAAAGGCAGACATATGCTCTCGCTGACTTTTTGATGGAAAAGTTTGTAATCTACAAAAAGGTTCAGAGGCATTTTTCCATATATTTCTTAGTTCCTACGTAAGCCGTGACTGGTAAAAAATGCTATTCTTAAAACTTTGATCATTGTTTATATATTGTTGAACGAATTTATGCATATTTGATATATGCACAAATGTTTTTTATTAACAAATCTGCATCAACAAAATATTTTTAATTTATCTTTAGAATTAATGTAATTGCGTATAGCCAGAAAAATGTTAAATGGTTACATATTTTTCTGGCTGTACTTTACAAATATTTTTTTCAAATAAATACGCTTATATTTCTGTAATTAGTTACTAAAAATACAAAACAAATTACATAACATGAAATTTAATTTTTTTTATCTTTCAGTAAAACGGTCGGCGGGCACAATGGTGCCCGCGGGCATAGGGTTGGGGACCACTGATATACGCTATTCTTTAATTTAATTTCTTGCATATGAAAATTTCACGTACATTCTCTATAATTTTACTATGTTTCTATATTACTTTTCATATCTGGCCTATCGCCGTCATAGAAGCTGCTATACAGTATATTGAATTGTAGTAGATGTTCTTTTAAATTTTACCATCTCGGGTGTTAAAAATTTCTAGGATCAAAATTTTCTTCATCAATCTATGCAGTTTTTTATTTTTTTCCCATTCCTACGCTTCGTAAATAAATAAAAATGTTAATGACATTTTTTCATCCCTGATTATTAATAACTTGTAGTTATTAATAGTAATTTTTTTGATACTGTTGGTATGAAATATTACTACGTTACTGATTAATTTTTCACAGAACGAAATTTCGTCCTCCCGTTAACATGTTCTTTATGTTAAAAATTAACATTAAATTTTTTCAGTGTATGTACATATTAAAGTCTAAATGTGGTTCAGTTTAACAATTGATTGATTGAATCTTAATATGACCTCGGCATAACCTTTGATGTTAGGTATATCTGTAGGGTTTCTGGTTAAATGGACATTTGTGACTCTAATTTTCATCTTTGTAGAAAACCACAAGTATGTTAAAGTTTCTATTTGAAATAACTATTTCAAGGATTCTACGTGGGTCATATGAAATGTTTGCAGTATGAACAAACAAAAAACTACTTATAACTATTTGTACATATATTGTTTTTTTTTTTATAAAATATTAATTATGTAAATTCCGTATTTATCAATCGTAATTTTAAACAGCAATTTTATCAGAATGATAACTTCCCAGTATTAGAATATTAACGTACTTTAAAAATATCTAAGAAAATTTACTCTCGGATTTTCCATTGTGTATATTTATGTAGATTAGTTCTCATTATTGATTTATTAATCGCAAACCATTATTAGAGTTCTTAATATTCTATAGCATAAGCTCGATAACACTTTACAGTTGAATAAATGATTCATTCTGAAATTAAGACCAACCTATTCGAGAAAATCGATGTTTTATAGTAGACACACTTATATACAGAAATGGGAAATATATAAAGTTATTTGCAAATAAATGAAGTATTGAACGATTTATATGTTAAATTTTTTCACTAAGTATTGTAGTGAAAAAAGTCCTTGAGTTTCCGGGATTTCAAAAACTACAAAGATTTATCGGGAATTCTCGGGAGGAAATACTAGTTTGGACAAGCGAAAACTCTCATATAACACAGTACGTATCTTTTTTAAGTTACTAAGCATCCAAACCAAACAAATCTTCCTGTATTGATTATTCAAATAAACCCATCATCAAATTCCCACTCCATACGTTACTAAAAATGTTTAAATTAACCAATTTGGATGGGAACGGTCATGCACTTAAATCCTCTCGCATTTGTATATTTTTTTTACGATTGCAATAGAGGGTCCTATATTTCTATATATAGCACACCGACGATAAAGTTTAGCTACCGGTTTTGACGGGTGGTTGATTAGCCCATGACTGACCTTGACCTGACCTCTCAGCTGATACACACAGGCGGTTTTGTTGAAAAGGGAGGCGGGTGTAATGTGCGCCCAGGGGCGGCTGATACAGTGCATACATATTGCTTGGATGAATACAATCAGTATAAAGCAGTGGCGGGTTGTGCATACATGCTTCGATGACCAATAGAATTCGTTCAAGAACCAAAACCAAACTTGCTTAGATGTTTATATACAACGATACTAACAAGACGAAACTGTCTTAAATATTTACTGGACGTAACTGTTGGTCATAAAATCCAGGAGATGTAAATCTAGTCTCGTCTTGTAAAAAATTAAACTGGTATCATCTTGTAAAAATTTAAGCAGGTTTCGTTTTGAAAAGTCAAACATTTACGAAAATCACGATGTTGTCTAGTAGGTAACCCTAATAAGCTGAAGAAATATTTGGATTTTAGGACATCAATCATTATTTAATTTTATAATTTTTACTTATTGCATGGAGGTAGGTACCTTAACAAGGCATACTTGTTGAGGGCGTTTGCGTAAATGACGCATTTTATGTGTGGCTTAGAAAGGGACAATTTTAAGTTTGTCATGTCCACAAAGTCATGGTTTTACCACCCACCATTAGAAAATTTATAAGCATTTTTACAATAGATAGATTAGTAAGTGACAGTCACACAGACGTATATAACGGCAGAACAATAGTGTCATAGAACGCATTATTAGAACGTTATCATTAGATAGTATTCTGCAATTGTAGCAAAAAATACATAGTTTCCCGCAATAATATAGTGTACTTCATATAGAAAGTTACATAAGTAAGATATATATAGTTTCAATAGAAGGTTTCAATTATCTATATGTATATTGTATATACAATATAAACATTATTATGTATTTATTAATATTAAAATAAAATTAGATTTAAAGAATGATCTCTTTAATCCATCCTTACCCACTCATTAACTTAAGAACCAATCAGAACTTCAGGAAAAGGTTAGTCTATTTTGTATTGATAATAGTGTAATAAATAGTTTCAAACGCAAATAGTCAACTAATTAGTCACCTAATTAGTTACCACCAACGCAAATACATCCATTTTTGGGTAATTCGATCCGGATTATTGGATTTATATACAATAAATAATCATAATATTGAAATTATCATTGATGTTAATATAGATAATATTATATAGGTAACTGTTTAATTTTAATTTTATTATACAATAAATTATTATTATTTATACAATAACTCCAAAAATGTATCAAAGATCCGTCACTGCATATTCGCCTTCATTCTATGTACGGAATATCGATACCCCGGAAAAGATTTTGCATACAAATATTTGTTATTTATCGGTTTACCTATATAAATATAGATAGGTATTGGTTTCAGGAATAAAAAAAAAACACATACAAAACGTTTTGTTTCACTCTCCGTACTTTATATGTATACGTGTTATTTTCTGTCTCTGTCTTCAATTTAGGATATTGCATCCCGGTAAATGGAAAATACGTTCTGGCTGATGAAACAGAACCTGATATTGTTTTTATCCGCCATTAATTGATTACCTGGACAAATTTACTTCAGTAATTTTAACCTAATTAGAAATTTATAATTTTCATTAAATTTAAATTAGAGTTGGTCAGAAGCAAAACGACTAAATTTATTTAAAAAAAGTGACTTTTCGATTTCGTGACTTGTATATGTTATATGTACATACGTATATAAAAAGTTTGATAATCAAAGTTTTATTCGAACAGTATATGCATATACAAATCATATTTGTATGATTTATTTAGTAATTTAATGATTTCGAGAATTTGTAACAAGAGATCGCATAAGAAAAAACAATTTTATCCATATTTCGAAAATGAAAATAGAGATTAAGACTTTTTTGTTTATAAATTACTTTCAATATTCTTTTTTTTATACAGCCCCCGCATTTTTGTGTTCCTTATACTTCTTTACTCAAAGTTTGGAAAAGTACCTGATAAATTTTTAATATACCAAAAATGATCTTAAAGTTTTTTTCACTCTCGATGTTTCCATTAATTTTTAATAATATGTTTACTGTTACCTTCAAGACTATGATATCTAATATAAACATTATTGATTTTCCGCCATTTTTTCGTGATTTCGAAAAGTTTAAAAAAGCACTGAACTACATAATGAATAAATTATAATACATTTTTCATTGATTTATTATAAAATTTTCCAAATACCAACATTGATGTTGTTTTCCTTCAAAAATATTTATATATTAATTCGTTTAAATTAGATAATTTAAATAAAAATGTAATTTCATATTCTAATAATAATGTTTTATATTTTATGACTATTTGACACGAAATGGAATCAAAAAAATCAATTTGAATATGTAATTGGTATTTAAAAATAAATCATTTAAATATAATATTTGTTAATAACTTATTTTCATAATGTAGTCATTTTTTTTAAATATTAAATACACTTATTATTCTGAAAGAAATTTTAAAAATCATTAACACCGAATTTTTTAAATTATAAGAATATTTTAAGCTTTGCATTTCTTCCTGAATTTGGATATTCCAACAAATTTAAAACATAAAATACATAATCAAAAAGTAATACCCTCTAAAAAAAACTATATTCCTAATTGGTTTATTAATAATTATTTGACTTCTGTTCTGGAGATCCGATAATGATTTTTATATTGTCTGCACGAAGGTAAAGCAATAAAAAATTAAAGAATATTAAAAGATCATAAAATCAATTACAATCTATACAAAAATGTTATAGTGATGAAAGTTTATTAAAAAAAATAATTATCGCTGTTATAAAACTGAATCCCACTCTACAATATCTTTACCGAATCCGTAGAGCTTGCAAAATCCGATTCTGACAGACCCGCTGGCAGTGAATACCTCTCCCTTGCTTCATTTTCTTTCTCTCTCAGTGGGTGGTTGGGCGTATAACGTCTCTACACGAAATTTTCGACATCCTTACAAAAAATTTAATAATATTATTTTTTTCCCGTCGAAAACATAGTTCCGGGATTTTTCAGAATGCACGAATTTATAAACTTGACTTACAAAGATTCCTGTAGGATCATTACAAATAATTTTGTTAATATTGAGTGGAGAAAGTTTTCAAGTTACTTGTTCTTTTAAATTACTTCCGGTTGAAGTGAAAGAAGTAAGAACTAATTGACACTGTTGCTTCGTTTTACATTTTAGAATTCGTTGTGTTGTTGTCCTAGTAACATTTGACATCCTGAAATTACTCTCACATCTATATAATATAATTATAGAGTAATAGAGTGTATAATTCAACTACGCGCTCTACACTAGAAAAAGTAAAAATAAAATTAACTCCAACGTTACATAAGAATTTTTCTATACAGTAATTTAACGAAATACATTTTGGTGTATTGTATATTACATTCATTTTTTTGTGTTTTCAAATTTTCCTATTTACCGTAGTTATTTTCTACACTCTTACGTATTTTATTATCGTTGATTCAAACTATTTTTTATGAAACCTTCAAATGTTGGTATAATATTTTATATATTTTAGAGGAAAATAATACTAGTAACAAGTCGATATTCGAGTAATGAATTATTCTACAAAATATATTTCTCAAAAACAAGAAATCGAGAAATGGTGAAAAAAATGATTTATAGACATGTTTTGAGATTTTGCAAGCTGTTGTTATTGTTTTCCTTTTTTCAAAAATACGTGAAAAATCATCAATCCTTGACGACTGATGTTTTCCTGAAAATATTCTACAGACCTATAAAAATATATGTCTGGTAGAAACTGTTTTATAAGTTTAATTATCACACATATAAAACTTATCTAATAAATATTTTATGCTCTGTCTTATAAAGAATTTACTCGCAAGTAAAACCAAATCAAAATCTGTCTACAATAATCCCAATGTTTGATAGCTCTGTTATGAGTTTTAACAATTTAGTTTGCATGTTCTACTTACCAGAAATTAATCTGTAAGTATATATCTGAGCGTACTTGCGCTGTAATGTGTAATGTGTTCCGTATTTATTGGTACCGAGTTAGTCTCTCTAAATATTAAAGTCAGAAATATGGTCTGTAATAATTTGCAAGAAAACGATGATTAAAATAAATCTACCCTGTTTCAGTGCATATAACGTTTCACGTTTAATCTTAAGAAGATCAGATGTCATAAGCATTTAACTGAAAACATCACATAATGACTGAAGTTTAATTATGAACATGTCATACACGCTTATATAAAATCAAGCTGAAGCAAAGCAGCCTATAGGTATGTGTATTGACGCACGAAATAATCAATGAACTGAAATGTGAAGAAGCTTTTATTATACTTATACATTATACATGTATCAGTTATTATATAAGATGTTGCAAAATATGTATTTTATACGTATGATTTATTTGACCAAAATAAACATTTTTTGTATTTTATACATTTTCCCTAAACCTGATGGTTTGTGAGTAAAAAAATATTGAAAGTTCAAAATATCGAATTATTTTGTTAGATATCTTGGAAAGGTTTAAGTTTTCAATGAAAGATACGTGTTTTTTCGCGTAAAATAAAATTACTTGATAAAAACTATAGGTTCTTATTTAAAAAAATGATGTTGACCTTCATACTACCCTGAAAACACCACCTAAAAAAATTTCATCCTCATACGTCAATGTCCCCCTCCAAACAGTGTAACTTTTATCTGAAAAGTTTTTTGATATCATTTCACCATAAAAAGTTATTAGAGGTGCGCACTTAAATTGGGATACCCTGTATAATATAACCCTCTTTGAGAATCATAGAATTAAATCAGTTTAAAAAAATTATATTAAAGTTTTACAAATTTCGAATTCAACTTGTTTATTTATTTATATTGGGGCGATAAGTCATGGCTTATATCTAAAGCCTAAATAAATTATTTTCATCAATTTTTTACCATGTACATTTTCAGACATGTAAATACTTTTTGTTTGTAATTTTTAAATTAGATTCAGTTGATGGATATAAAATACCTTCTTTGAATTTTAAATTATACGTCTCATCAATCAACCTAAAAGTTTTGTTTATTTTGTGAATATTGGACATTGACATTACATACACATTAACTTTTGTTTGACCCAATATAAGTTATACCAAAACTATATCCTAAACAAAAATAAAATGTGGTCGAATCAGAGATGTATTCAGAAATTTATAAATAGGGCATTAAAGAAAAATCATTCTTTGTAGCATGAATAACTAAAACTTATTTTTATCTACGCATAAAAAAGTATAAAATATATTACAACCATGGGCATCCGCAGAAAAATTTCCAAGGGACAGAAGCAGATTTATAGGCATTACATAAATAAAAATTTATTATATGGTAAATAAAATTGTATACTAATTTTCTCGATCTCAGGGAGGATGGGGGGGGGATGATTTCAACCCTCTATATAGGTATCCATGATAACAGTTAAACAGTTAACAGCTTTAATTTATGTTATTTATTTAGTTAAGTCGACAAGACAAAATATATACTTTTAGGGGCTACACCAGTGTGAACGCTGGAAGTTTGGGTGATTTTCGAAAAATTATGGGAAGAAAAATACTCAATGAAATATTTTGGAAAATTGAGAATACATTTAGCTATATTAGAGGTGTATTCCATAATTTTTTCACGTAAAAATATCGATCTGTCTTCGGAGGCGCCAAAAAAAAAATCTCCTCCAGTAGATGAAATTGAAAAAAGAAAAAATGTCGTTAAACTGGAAAGGTATTTCCTGTACGATGACCTATGATTTTCGAAAAATATCAAAATCTAACAAAATGGCGTAGTTAAAAAAAAATCTGTTTTATTGCCTATGAAATGGTCGTATTTTTAATGCCAAATCGTTAATTAACATCCAATAAAAAATATCCTAGTTCATCGTAGAGTAAATATATTTAAGAGTACTCAGTTCAAATTTCCAGTTAATCGGATAATTGCTCTTTGAGTAACAATGTCAGCAAATTTGAAAATTCTCATTTCGAGAAAAATGCATTTAAAAATTTAACTATTTCATATCTGCGAGCGGTCGCTCTTTAGAAGGCTGATGTTTGAAGAGTATTAGAGATACGGCCTTGAAATTTTCACAAAATATTCTTGAAACTATGAATTCTCCAAAAAGGCAATAAAAAAATATTTTTTTGAAAATTTCACACTGGTATGGCCCCTTTATGCTATCTCAATTTTTGTTACTACGTTTCTGCCAATATCCATACTAATTTCTAATTCCACAAAAAAGGTAATACAATGTCGACATTCTGTCAATTTACGGTTAATTTCACATATACATGTATTTTTCGTTTTTATTGGTAATTTCTTTTTATGTTGTAATACGAATTTTCGTCACTGTGGAAAGTGGAAATTACATTTGAATTATTCAATATAAAGCTATTTGACAATTTTTATTACAGCAAAACCTCGTTTAATTTCGTTATTTTGTATCCGTAAATAGTTTTTAACATTATTTTGGATAGTTATTTTAAAATATGAAATGAATTTGCCATACATGTATAATAATTTTATTTAAAATTTATTATCTCTTTGTGATTATTTAAATTTATTGGGATTAATATAAATTAGAAAATGAAATTAAAATTTCTAGTTTTTAATCAAAATATATGTATAATATTCCACTAATACTAATCTAAATGCAATTATAACAGGATCAAACTATGTAAATTTGATGATATTACAGAGTATTATGTAGATTGTAAATTAACATTCAAATATAGGATATGTATAATATATAGGTAAGTATATAGAATATTAAAAAAATCATAACATCTCATAGAATATACACATAATCTTCTCTTGTAAAAATGTTTTTTACCATACAAACAATACAATTATTTTCGCTAAAATATTCTGCAGTCTCTATATGGTACATATGAGTACATACAGTACAATATAGTCGCTGCTGTCAATATTGGTATCAAATTCAGCAATAATCAAAGCTTCCGTTATGGGAGGTAGTAAAGCGTATATGAAACAGAACATTTAATCTATTTGTGAAACACCGGAGTCGTGTGTATCAAGACAACAACTACGTCATAGATAAATAAGTGGCAGGTATTAATAAATAGCGCACATGTCACGCGACGAATCGATTTGGTTGTAAACCAGTGATTGCTGTGTGCTCAATATTGTCTGCGAAAGATTTTAGTTCTCATCGTTTTAAATATTGAGAAAAAAATAGTTTTTGTTCAAGTTTTGATTTTATCTGTTTTTGGTTTCTTTATTGAAATATTATGTATCGTCAAAATATCCTAGTTTTTCAAATTAAATATAATTGTTATGTTTAATACTCGATTTTAACTCAGTTAGCTTTCAAGTTATTTATATACATATATTAATTTAATTCACACATTTTAATAGAAATTTGTTTAAAATGGAAAATTTGTATCAAAATGTAAATAAAATGAATAAAATAAGATACGTACAGAATAAACGCAAACCGCTATTTTAGGTGTGGGAAGCTAAGAAACCTCCTTGTACCTTAAAGCCATTTTTTGATTAACGGAAAACTCATCAGACCGCACATTTTAAATATAGTTATATGTATATTTAGTATTTTCTCGAGTTTTCAGTCAATTTTCCTAATTTATTCGAATAATGGTGAAAACAAGTTTTTAGGTTTGTATAATATTTAAATTTTGTAATATAGCCCCTTGAATTCGTAATGTCACTAAAATAATTTATTAATTTAATTTACATTTTGAAAGTATATAATACATTACCTCTATATAAGTTAAAATCCTCTATAAGTCGAAGAAAATATTAGTTTGCTTTCCTTTCATTCCCTCAAACCTCTATTACTCGTAGAAGAACTTTATAATACTCTATACAGCTCGAATTAATTACGGATTCCCAACGAGGTATTTTCAAAACATTTTTACCCTTTATAACTTGTTCTACGACCTCTTCAACTCGAAACTATAAGTCAAAAGTTATTTACCTTGAATTTCTTACATTTTACATGAAATTAGTTACTGTATACTAGGGTGGTCCTTATTTATAGGTGAAGGAATTTCGTACCCCCCAAATTTGTTCGTTATTATGAGACTTGAATTTTTGTTAAATTTGGTCATGATCAACCAACCCCTTCCCGTGCCGACTTAGGGTTGAAAAAAGTTAAAATAGGGTAGTTTTATTGTTTTTTTGCGTTTAATTTAAAAAATAACGCAATAAGCGTAAATATGTACCTATATAACATTTATTGTAGAGCGTAAAATTGTCTATAAAAAAAGTTCTTATAGTGTATCACGAATTTCTATTATTTTCCATTAAAAAGAATAAATCTTATTTAAAAAAAAATATTTGTTTACGGTAACGTAAATATATTATATGAATGGTAGTCCAGAAAAGGAAGCATTTTGACAAGAACTTTTAAGGGACAAGCAATGTTATTGTTGATTATTATAGATTTTGATGCGGAGAATTCGAAAAAAATAACCTGGACTAGAAAAAAGTAGTGCAACACCCTTAAAAATGGGGTTGAAGGGTGAAATCTCATTTCCATGTGAATTTTCAATTTATTTCAAAATCTAAAGCGACAATAGGGTATTTTTATGGTTGACATTTGTTGGGGACACTGAGATGAATCGATTGAGACTACATGTACAGAATTTGACCCAAAATTATCCCTTCTAAAAGGTTTAATATAGGTAAAAATGCTTATTTTTGGTGAAAATAGTTTAAAAATTAATAACTTCCGTTAAAATCATCCAAATGACTCGAAATTGGTCTCAAATTGTTCCTGAAATTCCAAAGAATAATGATAAACTATAATTTAAAAAAATATTAATGGTTTAATTAATGAAAATTGTAAATATTTATGACCAAATTTAACAGAAATTCAACCCTCATGATAACGAACAAATTTGGGGGGTACGGAGTTCAAAATTCGAAAATTCAAAAATAAGGACCACCCTACTGTATACTGTATAATGGACATTTTTTATAAAAATTCGCTTTACTTGCAAGTACCCAAATCTAAAAATAAAATAAAAGTGCCAGTTAATTAATAAACTCAAAAACAAAACAAAACCTTTAAAAGAATCGATGCACGAGCACCATAGCATCCACTCACAACAATAAAGTTGGCGCAAACATTGTATATATAGATGGCACACAAAGATAGGGCATGTCTTTGGACCATTAAGCGTTATCAGTGTGGCCTCACTGATGTACACTGTGTGACAATATTAACCGCACCGCGCTGATTGTAGATCTGGTGATACGCGCCTGCACCACCGGTGTGAGAACAGTGGGCGTAACGGCGGGACATTACAACAATGATATTTACATTGTTACTTCATTGTTGTTGTTGTGTCAAAACGTTTTACTCGTTTCGTAATGTTTAAAGTGAATTTGCTCGGTAGAAGTTGTTTTTTTTCTTTTTTGGTATTATTTGTTTTAAGAACATTTGTTCGAGGTACTGAAATAATTATACAGTAAACATTATAAATTAGTAAGAATTGTTGGGTAAAAACTATGAAAGGCATTCATTTTCTGGCATGTTTAATATTTTTAAATTAAAATAAAATAACTCAATTTCCCGGGTTTCCCAGATAACAGATTTGGTTACATGAGATGAGAAAGAGTATTAATACTAAAAAAATTGTTTAGGCGGTAAATCAAAAAATACAAAAAAGACTTAAGTCTTGTAGCTTGGAGTAATTTAATATACCACAGTTATTACAACTGCAAGTTGATTGGTAGAAAAATTATTATTATTTTTATGTTTAAATAAACGAAATAAATATTGATCAAAAACAATTCGAATCAATTTTCTTTCCACTGGCAAAGTAAATTTTCTCTCCCATTTCTTCACTGATTTTTATTTAAATCCAACATAAAAACACAACAAAGGATAAAATATGTTCCAATTTCGTCATCTTTCCCCCATACACAAACCATTACGTTGTCAAAAGAAAAACAAACTATAGAAAATGCACGTGAAAATATGCTTATATATGTTCATACGCATACACACTGTTAAAAATAATGATGAGGTAGAATTTTGCATACGAACATTCAAAACTTAATGCGCAATATTAGCTATAACCGTAAAACGTTTGTCTCTGATAACACCTGCATTATCTAAATGAATATGTGAAATATTATTTTACTTGTTATTCTGTCTTTGTTCCTTTAATAAAGGAACGGATTTTTTTGTCGTCAACATAAAAATAATTCTTCTAAAAAGTTATACCAGTATAAAAACTTACTTTTTTATATTAAACATGATTTTCTTGTCATGGTACATTGTGTAATTTTTAAATTTAATGCAATTTTGCATAGATATATGAGTATACAGGATGTTCCAGACCACCCATCAACTGTTTTACGTCCAAACTATTGAAGATAGAGTTTTAGGATAAAAAATTTATTATATATGTATATTAGGGTGACCACAAAAATCGATGTCGGAATTTTGTTCGTCTGGACCCCACAAAACGATTCCCCTTTCCAGATATTGAGATAGCCGAAATTTGAGCTCGATTAAAGGACCTTAACCCGTGCCGCTCGTCGCTCAAAGTTTGAAAAAATCCATTTTTTTTGCCAAAAAGCTGACATATGGAGCCATAACTCCAGAACGGTAAATAATAAAAACACGTTTAATATCTCAAAAGAAAGCTAATGTTGTTCTTCAAAATTTATATTCTATACATAATTGTTCTTATTTTAAGTCAAACCGAGTTACAACAGCCTTTAGCCCCAAAAAGGTGACCTGGTACCACTTGGAGCATACTTCGTATATTTTGTTATTAAGTGATAAATTTTGCTTTTTTTTGGTATATTTTTGAGTTTTAAGCAGAAATATAATAAAAAAACAAGTAATACTGATAACTTAGCCCCAAAAAGGTGACCTGGTACCCAGGGCCGGATTTAAAAATTTGCCGCCCGTAAACAGCTGCGAAAATTTGCCGCCCTTTTGGATTGAAAAGTGAAGTTTTAAAAAAAAAATGTGTCAATGAAAATGTGAAGACTTTTTTTTAGCTATTTTAGTCAAAAAATTAAAAAAATTCCATAAAAAAAAATCTGAAGACCTTTTTTTTAGCTCTTTTATGTTTATTTTTTTTCTTACCAAAATTTGCCGCCCCTAAAATTTTGCTGCTCTAGGCACGTGCCTACCCTGCCTGCATCTGAAATCCGGGCCTGCTGGTACCACTAGGAGCATACTTCGTATATTTTGTTATTAAGTGATAAATTTTGCTTTTTTTTGGTATATTTTTGAGTTTTAAGTAGAAATATAATAAAAAACAAGTAATACTGATAAGTCTAATGACATATTTTATTTTAAAATATAAAAATCAGGTATATAATACATACAAACAGACACAGAAAAGATACAGACGTATTACCTACATGAGTTGATAATTTTACATAGTTATCTAATCTATTCTAGAGGTTTTGTTAAAGTAGTTTTTGAAACATCAGAATATAATGCTCGGCATTTGCTTACAACTTGCAGGACATTTTTGGTCTTCAACTTTTGTCAGAAGGTTGTTAAAGTCGGTTATTAATTTAACACCACACTCAGCCATATCATTAACTACTTTTAATGTTTTGACAATTTTCAATCTTTCTTGGAAGTCATTATTTTGAGGCCAGGTGTTTGGATGTTGCCTTAGGAAATCTGTTTTTATATTATATTAAATCGGTCAATAAATGTAAACGTTTCTTTGGTAAGTAACTTTACCAATCCTCCATCAACTACCTCTTTTAATTTTTCTTTCCTAATTTTGGGTTTACAACCCCAGCGTGCTCTTCTGTGCTACTGAGCAATTTATTAGCCATTAACAACTTGGTGGGATTATCGTTTTTTGATCCCACATAAACATACAATTTTACCTGAAAGAGCTAAAAAAAAGGTCTTCAGATTTTTTTTATGGAATTTTTTTAATTTTTTGAATAAAAGAGCTAAAAAAACAGGTCTTCACATTTTCATTGACACAATTTTTTTTAAAACATCACTTTTCAATCCAAAAAGGCGGCAAATTTTCGCAGCTGCCTACGGGCGGCAAATTTTTAAATCCGGCCCTGTCACCTTTTTGGGGCTAGGTTATCTGTATTACTTGTTTTTTTATTATATTTCTACTTAAAACTCAAAAATATACCAAAAATAAGCAAAATTTATCACTTAATAATAAAATATACGAAATATTCTCCTAGTGGTACCAGGTCACCTTTTTGGGGCTAAAGGCTGTTGTAACTCGGTTTGACTTAAAATAAAAACAATTATGTATAGAATATAAATTTTGAAGAACAACATTAGCTTTCTTTTGAGATATTAAACGTGTTTTTATTATTTACCGTTCTGGAGTTATGGCTCCATATGTTAGCTTTTTGGCAAAAAATTTGGATTTTTTCAAACTTTGAGCGACGAGCGGCACGGGTTAAGGTCGTTTAATCGAGCTCAAATTTCGGCTATCTCAATATCTGGAAAGGGGAATCGTTTTGTGGGGTCCAGACGAATAAGATTCCGACATTTTTTTTCCTCCTCTATGAGATCCGGTCACCCTAATGTATATTGACCCTCAAGAATTTCAGGAAAATATTTTCAACCCCCTAAAACCACTCCTGAGGGGTAGTTTGAGGGGTACATGCCTGTTTCTCAGCAAAATCAAATGGAATGGTTTATCAAAAAGTACACATTTGTAAAGATCATAAAAAAATATGGCAACTTGTTCTCAAATATTAGGGTTTTACTAAAAGTGCTCTAATTTCGTTAAATATTAATGGAATTTTATTATTATTTTTAAATTTAGAAAGTAGAAATAATGAACTTTGTAAAGATGTATAATTATTTGAGATTTTAATAGTTTAAAGTGTCAAACGCGACATATCAAAAATGCAAAAGTTCAATTAGGGATAGTTCAAAATTTCTAATACAATGGTATATCAATTAGTACTTTATCTTAATGAAGACATGTAAATAAACAACTTTTGTTAAGAAAATTTAAAATTATAATTTTCAGTTTTCAATTATAAAATTATAATTTTAAATTTTGTTCACAAAAGTTGTTTATTTACATGTCTTTATTAAGATAAAGTACTGATTGATATACCATTCTATTTAAAAATTTTGAATTATCCCTAATTGATCTTTTTTGAGTTTTTTGCTTACATAATTATGAGTAATTTTAAAGCTGAAACTACGTTTTAGAAATACATCAGCAGATTTTGTAAAAAATTTAATAAAACATTTTTTTCATAATTGTGAAAAATAAATATAATATTGATTATTGTACATTGTATTTATTGATATAAAACACAAAAACAAATAAAAACAAAATAAACAGACTGAAAAAAATTTAATAATACAGAAATCGCTTACAGTAAAACAAACAAATATATATTTATATATCGATTAAACAAAATCCTGTTTGAAAATCTTCACGATAAACACACACACACACATACACACGCACACACACACACACATTGATTTTCAATATGCAATGTATGTAAACATGTTTAGTCTATGTGTACATTCAACAGCCTACACCCTACCGCAATAAATGTTCCGTTAACTCCGTACTGTTGCTCACTTCAGAGGATTCATCCTCAATAACATTTCAAATTCAATAGATGCTGTTTTTATTTTATTTCTTTTTTATATAAACAAAAATTCAATTTAACTGAGTGCTTTCTATACATTTGAAATTGAATGTTTTAGATTATCATATCCTGTATTTAAAATTTGTTTAAAATTTTTACAATTTTGTTTCGATAAAATGTCCTCCGAAATAACGAAAACTTAATGTTGCCATAATTGTTCTACTTTGAAAATAAAACAATAAAAAGTGAGATCTGGGTGTATAGGAAGCCTTGACTAATCGATATAACCAGAAGCTTTTAAAGCTTTCTTTTTAGTGATATATGTAGGAATCGATTGATTTTTGATAGTTTGGAATGATTTATTATTAGTTTTAGCTTCCAATACTATTAGAACTGGGCCGTTATGGTTGCAAATAAGGAATTTACAGCACCTTGATTGATTTGTTACCTAACTTTATGTATTTATACACTTATTTTCCTAAATTTGTATATTTTATATCATAAGCTATCTTTTTAATACAAAAAACTATTACCTATTTTAATTAAGATACCTCTACAAGTTTTATTTATTCATTTTAAATTTAGACTGATTTTTTTGGACGTAGCAGAATTGCTACAATGAACCATTGTATCTTTACGTAATCATTTTTAGAATTATATTACAAAAATCTCTTTTCAATTATTGCGTTTGTTCCTTAATTAACTTTCTTGTTAAAAAGTAATCAGAAGCCTATTTTATTATGTCGTATTTTATAATAAATTGGTCTTCAGAGACCTGATCGGTCTTTTTAGACAGTCATATAATAATAATTATTATAATAATATTACGACGCTTATAACGTTATATACATATTAAATATTCTACTTGGGTAATTATATAAGTACTTTTTAACATCTTGAATTTCAATTACAAATCTAATGTAAGTTTTTTTTATTTACCTACAAAAAATGGATGTATATTTAAAAATAACTTTTGGTAAATGATAAAAATGCTGATTTCATCTATATTCCGCGCACGAAAAGTTGACAAATAATTTTAATTTTAAATATAACATAATTTAATATTGAAACGCCAACTCTCCATAAATTAAAAACTAATTTAAAAAACGAGACTGCAGATACTCGTCGCAAAGAAATTTAATTTTTAAATTCAACTGTAAGACGTCTACGCAGTTTATTCCTTATACAGTGGCGTCTCCTGCACATAAATAAACATTTACAGTTGGATTGAACAATTTTAAAGATATTTAAATATCTGCAAAGCACTAGTACATTAATTCCACTTTTCGCGGAAAATTTTTTTACTATAAAACTATTTTTTTTAATATTGATGTATTATAAAGAGTTCAAATATACATATATTAGGGTTCTTGTATTTTGTAAATAATTTATTAAAATTTACAAAGCTTTGATTATTATGGTGTATATAGAGTTGTATAATGTTGTCTGGAATTTCTATAATAAGATATGATACATAATTTCATATTAGCGTGCAATCCATAGATAACATAATATATTAAAGTACCTCGTAAATATATTACACTTTTATTTTTAGATGAGTAAAAGTATTCATAATACCAAATATATACCTATCATACGTTTATATTATTGAATATTGAATATAGTATAAAATCTTATAAAAGTTTATTAAAAAAACTAAGAAAAAAATTTAATAAATTACATTCCACTTTATGGACCATGTACAATAATATAATTTACGGTCTTTAACAAAAATCTTAAAAGCAAATACCACGAGTAAAATAAAATTACCTCTACCTTTACAGAAAATTATATTAAACCTTTTAGTTTAGATTAGGATCGCACAAACTGTTTCTGAAAAGGTTGTGGGGATCTTTTAAATCAACGAATGAGTAAAACGTTCGGTTTGTTATTGTAAAGAGTGCTATGAGATTTATTTATTATCCACACAGGAGTTTTCAAACATTGGGTTATGTAATATTCACCCGAACCTTATCTTAAATACAAAATGTTCCATTTCTTCGAACGACTATACTATTTGTATAGGTAATTTTCTAGAAAGCTTAGATAACTGAAACAAAGATTTTTGTTTTCTTTTTGATGATTATTTCAATACATTTTATCATAATACACCGATCTAATCTTAATATATATAAATTAAGTGTCACATGTTCCTCCGCTATGGACTCCTAAACTACTTAACCGATTTTAATCAAATTTGTACACCGTGTGCAGTTTGATCCAACTTGAAACATAGGAAGCCTCCTATGGGAAATGGGGGGGGGGCTTAACCCCCCCCATTTAAAGAGAGTTCCCATTTTTTTACGGTGGTGGTGGTGGGGGGCTGTAAAGCTTCCTATGGGAAAATGGGGGGGGGGGTTGCCCCCCCCTTTTTTTTCGCCCCCCCTTTTTAAAATAGAGTTCCCACTTTTTTACGGTGATGGTGGTGGGGGACTGTAAAGCCTCTTTTGGGAAATGGGGGGGGCGACCCCCCCCCCCTTTTTAAATAGTTTGTAAATAGTTTACAACAATGTAATATGACAAAAACGTTAGCCACAGCAACGCGTGGGCGGGTCAGCTAGTAATAATATATAGAGTAAAACCTCTTTAAACGTATGTATATACGTAATCTACCTCTCTCAGCTATTTGTCTCTCACTCATTCAAATAGATTACAACAACAATGTTAAACATGTGTCCCGTGAAATAGCACGGACAAGGTACAGCAAACTCTTTGTCTAACGAGCTCTGATTGGCTGAGATTGGATTTATCACTTCAGTAATATTTTATCTCTATGATTAACCATCACTGGATACTAGTTTAAAGTAATGTTTAAGTTTGCTTTCAGCTTCAAACCTTAGACAAGGAAAGATATAGGGCTAATAATTCATTACCTAGCGTTGTTACAGTATCGTTGCACAAAAAATCGCTCCACAAGTCATTAGCGTATCATTCGGATTTTAAAATAAATTATAATTAATAATAAATGTTTTATATTGTCCTTAAAAGTATTTCAGTGACAGTTGATTAATAGAGAAACATTTGTTTGAATTATCATCTCATATGATTTGAAACATATTTGAATATTATAAATTTTCAACTGACTCTAATATGCACGGAAATGATGAAAGTGACATATAATTAAAGATGGCCACCATGGACATTTAGTAACAGTTACAAATACGGACACGGATTGGTTGTAATGTATCCATAATCTTTCGTAATCAAAGCTTCAAACAATCATATTATTTATTATTAATATAAACCAAAAATATTTAAAGTTGTATGTATGTACTTGTATGTTAAGGTAGAGGGTAGATATATTTTTCAAGAGAGAGGTGAATACTTTTAGGGATTTTTTACTATATTCGCTAGAATTTTTTGAAATATTATTCGTGTTAAAATCTCGACGTCTAAATATTGCACAATTACAAATCCTACTGCCGAAAGTAATAAGAACCAATAAACGTTGAACATTAATCCCCTTGAAGAGGTTTATTTCACGCGCTGATATAAAAGTAGCAATACGCACTTATAACCCCCAGTCACGTTTGCTTGACAAATATTGACTTCCTTCAAGTGCGGATTTATATACATATTATATGTATATAAATCATATTTCCCTTAAGACGATTTTAATGCAAAGAACCTTCAGACGCGAATTACTTGGAATAAGAACAGTGACAGTGATATGGTTTAACGGAGGGCTCATTTATATTTACACAGGGGTGTGTTGTCAAATATTTACTTTATTTTGTTTAAATTTAAGAATAGATTTGAATAAATATATGGAATATAAAATAATGTATAATTTCAATATTATTTCATATACATGTTGAACATATTTACTTCCATGTTAAGAGGCTATAAAATTTTGTGTGGACGCTGGAAATTTGGGTGATTTTCGGAAATTTTTTGGAAGAAAAATACTCAATGAAATATTTTGGAAAATTGAGAATATATTTAGCTATATTAGAGGTATATTCCATAATTTGTTCACGTAAAAAAATCGATGTCTAAGCGACTTATGCGCTGTCTTCGGAGGCAACAAAAAAAAGTCTCCTCCACTGCGGCCATGATTCCGGACGATGAAGTAGTTGAAATTGAAAAAAGAAAAAATGTCGTTAAACTAGAAGGTATTTCCTGTACGATGTCCTATGATTTTCGAAAAATATCAAAATCTAACAAAATGGTGTAGTTATGAAAAAAAAGTTTGTTTCATTGCCTATAAAATGATTGTATTTTTAATGCCAAATCGTCAATTTCCATCCAATCAAAAATATCCTAGTTCATCGTAGAGTAAATATATTCAAGAGTACTCAGTTCAAATTTCAAGTTAATCGGATAATTGCTCTTTGAATTACAATGTCAGCAATTTGGAAAATCTCATTTCGAGAAACACGCATTTAAAGATTTAACTATCGATTTCATATCTGCGAGCGGTCACTCTTTAGAATGCTGCTGTTTGGAGAGTATTAGAGATACGGCCTTGAAATTTTCACAGAATATTCTTGAAACTATAAACTCTCCAAAAATGCAAAAAAAATGATTTTTTTGAAAATTTCACACTGATATGGCCTCTGAAGGTACAACCCCCTGCGGAATACCTAATATTATTAATATCTAAACTCGTATACGAATTAAAAAAAAAAATCCAGAAATTTTTTCAAAGCCGACCCTTATCCTGAAAACGAACCAATATATCGAATCCAATACGAACCTGAACTATAAATAAGTTCAAGTTCAGATCGCTAGTTATATTATTCAAATATTTTTTATAAAAAATGGTACGTAGATATGACATAAAGCCATAAAGAGGAACAAAAAAATGTTTTAAATGCAGTCCAATAAAATTGAAACAAAAAAAAGATACACGTTTAAATTCCGTATTTCTATAGACATTTATACGTAAATTTAATAACCTTTAAAAAAACTCTTCACTGTAATACCTTCTTCGTTCAAAAACGTGCACATTCGAGTATTTCGTGGAAATAGAAGCATTCGTTCCAGTCAATGCAGTGCCAGACTTATTGATTTAGGCCCCGGTTGGCTTTATTTGATTACATTATATGTATAAGAATGCTTAAATGATGAACATTGGTAAAAATTACGTACATTTTCGTTTTACACCATTTTTATAATTTTAACTGGCAGTGATTAAATAAGTGCTAATATATTTATTTATTTATTTATTTAATAGCCGATAAAAAATATCGATGTGCTAGGAATTCCACCTTTTATGTCGTAAGTTATTGAAGAGATAATGTTTAATAAAATCTAGAATAATGTTTTAACACAATCTTATCGAAATTCACATCATTTAATATAAATTTATTATAATAATGTATCTAACGAAAATAAATTGATTTTGAGTCAAATAGGCTGAAATAATCTAAAAGTAATACTCTCTATTTATTTATAACTTTATATAATATTGATGAAACGTTATTTTAATAAAAAACCAAATAACTGGAGATTTTTGGAGTTTTAAGAATTTTCTACTCAAAACCCATTAATTTGAGAGGAAAATTACAAACAACAAAAAAAAAAAACGTTAGAGAATTATTTAAAAAATATATTTTTTATCTATACAAATTGATTTTTTCCTTTTCTCTCGAATTTAAAGAATCAAAATCTTGAAAATCCATAAATCTCGAGTTATTTTCTTAATGTAGCAATATTTAGGATAGAGTAACGTCGAAATCACGCCAACTGACAATATATTGATGGATTCGAAACGAAATTTTTAAAAGAATCTATCTAATATTTTTTTTACCTATATTTCGATTCGTGTTATAATAAGAAAAATATATCAATTAAATAAATTCACGACATTATATTCAATAAGAAACAATACAGTGCAGTTTTGTAAACAAATTATATTTAGTTTATCTTTACGTATGGTAAAATATTTTATTGCACAGTTGTACGTAAAACTGTTGATAACTGTTGTTTGTGAAACTTGTATAAAGTTAGTAAATCCACCACTGAGAGAGAAAGAGAGACAAAAGATTTTTATTTTCCCATTTAAAAAATACAAGTGACAGCAGAAAAGCAGAGCGACCTATAGAAAAACGTCAACAAATTAAACCGACATTTAAAACAGTAGCAGAAAATCGATGGTGCGCTGTCGCCGCCACCTGCGATATACACGCGGAATTCTAATTCCAAGTAATTACACTCGGGGTACAGCAGGACCTCCGAATGTGTGGAATTTGTGCACTCACGGTCAATTTGTGTTTGTTTCAAAAATTCCAAACATTCGTGTTCTTTTTTTTTCTTTATTTGTTCAGGAAACAGCTTTAACTGTCTGCTCCGGTCCGTTTTTACTGACGTATTTGTTTTCATATTGAAATTTCTCACATTTAATACATTAGCTATAAATACTAATGCAATTTTTTTTTAAAGAAAAATTATAACTGGGTCAGTCCGCGGTGACGGGTGTGACATTTCAACTCGGATTGGAGTTCATAATTTCTAAATAATACTATTTAATAACATGGTTTTACCATTTTACTGTAGATCTTAATGTAATACATGTATATTGAAAGAATGAAAGGTCTACGGTTATTTTACTAAAAAATGCCAGCGTTCAAAGCCCTGTGACGGGTGTGACGCCAACTATTGCAAGTCTTGCAACCTCTATTCAAATTCTCAAAAATTTAGCGAAAAATATTGAAGTTACTATATAATAATCATACTTTAATATGTTACAAATAAATTATTTTTTAGTAACATAATAGCATCAGGTAAATACATAATCTATTTAACTGGTTATTTTTCAACAAACATTGTGACGGGTGTGAGACGTTGAATAAAAGGATACAATAAGAGTACTATTTGTGTGTTTATATTTGCTTTTTGATATTATTAACTAATACTTATAACAATTATTTATCAAATACATCAATAGACTCATTAAATTTATAATAAATGCGGTCACTTTTAGTCATTATTGTTGGTGAAGGTAATTTTTTGTTAATTTGGTCTAACGTCACGTTTGATATGTAATTGTCAAAGACTTTTAATAGTTTGCCACGATCATCACTTATTCTTAAGTAAGTTATTGTGATTTCACATTATTTGTTGTCTTTTTGTAAATTTTTTGAAATATTTTGAAAATTAACATTTTTCTAATTTTCTTTTGGTTTATGAAAATTGATGTTAAATAGACTGTTAATTTTATATTTTAGTATTCATTTTTGTAAAATATTTTTTTGACTATCTGGTATCGATTACCGCGAACTGTCCCAACTGAAAAAATATATTTTATTAACTATTATTTAAAGAAAACTTGGGTTCATTTTTTTGAAATTGCAGACAGGTAGTATTGGTAAAAAACCAACATTTTTATGAATCATTACGTCAAAAAAAATGAACAATACATCTGAATATTAAATAACTGTTAGATTTTTTGTCAGTTGATACTCTATAATTTATTTCAGGCAGCATATTTTCAAAGAAGCCAACACATCCAATAATTTTGCAAAACCTTTAATTTTTACATTCAAACATACTCCTAGTTGTAAATTGAAGACGTCTCCTATTACAAGACCTCTAATTATTACATTCAAAAAGGATCCTCTATATTCGAGCGCGCATAACACTGAAGAGGTTTTACTATACACAAGCTGAATTCTAATTCCGTATAATTACTCTCTGCTATATTCATCAGACAGTGGATACAAAATACGACATTGTTGTTGTACAACGGGAGCCTTTCATATTAACAATGATGGAGCACTTCGTGTTATATATTAGCATCTCTACACCGCGCCTCCACCAACGCTGTCGGTATTAAAATGAACTACGTAAAAATATTCAAACGAGCTTTATTGTACTACGTTACAGAATTATTTCGTACACGCATCTAGATGGCGATAATGGTTGCAAATTTTTAGGCGGGAATATTTAAATATGGTTTGTTAATATTGGTTTTTATAAATTATTTATAAAATATTTTTGATGCAAATACTTTGAGCTGAATATTAAGAGCAATCGCAGTGCATATTTTTATTTGAATATATTTTCATTGAAGGCGCCTTTTATAAAATAAAAAACCAATGCCGGTTTATAAATATTTATTTATTTCTAAATCTTATAATACAAAATACAGAATAATAAATGACTAAATAAACAATACTATAGTTGATTAATTGTAACAAAAATTACACACTTATCTCTAAAGATAATAAAAAATAGTTACTGATGGCAATTTACAAATTTGAAAAATATTTATTTATTTTTTAAAGCATACATAAACACGACAACTTCAGATAAAATTATAATCATAAACAGTATAGCAAGATATATATTACGATAATACAGAAATAAAAATAACTGAACTTGTACATTAAGTTGTAACGGAACGAAGATTATCATCAAAATACTAATTATTGCAGTGGTAATAAACTACATAATAGAACATATAACACCCACACATGCCCAAATAAACATCACTTCTCTCTCTCTATCTTCCTTTCTCTCCCCCTTTCTCTAATTTACACGCACATAAATAGTCTGTATTTACATATCTTATTATTAAGCTATTACGTAATATCCTGTTAACGGTGTAATTTTCTTGAATGGTGTAAAAAATGAATAAAACGCTGAAGTAAATAATGAGACAAAATGATGATTCGCAGTAATCAGAAAATTTATAATAATTGGTCTGCGGTAAATATTAGACATATCCCGTCAAAACTATAACTGACGACATAGTAAACATAATTTAAATTTTAATATTTTTTTTATTTTTCAAGTAACTATGATTTGCATTGTTAGGGGGGGGGGGCATACACCGGGTCTTTGTTAATATGTCAATAATAAAATAAAATATTTATTATTCTATCTACAATTTTTGAAGTAATTTTGGGTAGTTAAGGAAAATAGCACAGCTTTGACCTAGATTTTTTAGCTGCAACAAAACTTTTTTTAAGTTTTGTAGCGTTATAACTATGTTTACCTCAAATCTCTCTTTCTTTATTCCACTTAAATTTAACTTACATCTTTAGTTCTTATAATTTGTAGAATAACAAAATAATATGATACAATATGATTGAATAGGTTTTGTGAAACAAATATGTCATATGCCGAGTGTTTAAAAAAACATTACGAATTTGTATTTCGAAGATTAAGTTGATTTAATAAATGCTTATTATATTTGTGCTTTTATACATCATTCTCTCCTTTTTTTACTTATTCTCTCAATTAATTAAATAGTTTGAAACGACAAAACTCGTGTAAGAACAATTCGTTAATAAAAAAAAATCAAATTAAAAAAAATTATATTTAAAATGAAAAAATTATTAATTTATTTTATTAAATTATATTTTAAAATTATGAAAATGTAAATTCGCATTTAATCTTTTTTTTAAACCATAAAAATTTCCCACAAATCAAAAAAATAAAAATACCATGTACCTGCCTCAATTTTTTCAAATAAATATTTGAACGTTTTATTTTGAATACTACTGAAAATTATCTTCCCCAAACGATAATTGAATCACTGAGATTGGAGACATTTTTTTGTTCTGAAAAGAATATATTTATTTTAAGCTATATGAGTCATTCCACGTCAAGCGGGACACTTTTTGACCTCATGTTTTCTGATTTGGCTATAATTTTTTTTACAGCTTCTTTGAACCCAGTTTATATGTCAAACAATTTTTATTTTATTTTCATCACCCCTAGTTTAGAAGTTACAAGGGGTTGAAATTTAGGAAAAACGGCAATAAATCGAAAACATGCTCTCCTTTAACTGCTTATATCTCCGGTTCTATTCAGCCTACAGACTTCAGCAAAAAACATTTTGAAGCTCTTGAATGTCACTTTAATAACGTATTTATTTTATTATTGTAAACAATTTATAGTTTAACCAAAAATTACCTAATAATATTCTATTCTAGTACATTTTAGAATATAAAGAATGAAATACAAACATACATACAAATTCATATTAGGAGCACACGCTTAGGTGTTCACATCAATAATATAATTTCCTCAACGTCACGTGATCTACCTGACATTCACTTTAATCCGTATGGATTTGAAAGGATAATCTGCTGACGGGAAACGTCGCTTATCCGGTCTCCGAAAAGAGTCGGAAAGGATTTTTATACGATTTGCGAAACATTATACACCTATAAAATATTCATGCCTTTAATGGTGATTTTATCGTGTTTTTTGTACAAACGCACGCTCGTGTGCAAATTATTTCAATGTCAAAATCGTACATTTATTGTTCTTTTTCTTTTTAATTTATGTTAACAGTGACGTATCTCGGAAATGTTGAAGGAAATATTGAATATTAGTGTTTCTCAAAGTTATAACATTCCCGTACCAATTTGTGGATGGTCAAAACACATTAAAAGGAAATATTTGTAATAAAACATTTTTTTACTAAGACGTTTATACGCACCCCTCTCTCATAATAATAAGAATGTTAATTACAAACTTTAAATCGTATTTTAATGAGTCTGGTAATGGAAATTCTTGATCTGAAAATTTTAAACTTTTTAATTTTTCTGCTTAATACGATGGCACTCGAACCTGGTTTGTTTTATAGGGTAATTATTATTTATTGCGCTGCGATTATTAGTTCCGGATTTTGGAGATCTGCGCTTTCAAAAGGGGTCATATTTTCATTGCATTCGTACTCCTAAGCAACCCCCCCTCCCCCGCCTCCCACCAACTGCCAATACTCCCGTGAAAAACGTAATTCAGGGTGACCAGTCTTTCTCTGGAACAAATTTCCCTGACTTTTCCCGGTTTTCCAGGAGAATTTTCACCGTTTTTCCCTGTTTTTTATTTAAAATTTTGATAAAAAAACCCTAAAAAAGGTCACTGTTTAAATATTTGCGAGAATTTGTGTGATTTTGCATTTTTATAAAAAATTCCCTGACTTCCAACCAAATTTCCTGACATTTCCTTGTATAGCAAAATTCCCTGATTTTTCCCGGTTTTCCAGAAACTGGCCACCCTGTAATTCTACGTTTAAAATTTTTTAAACTGCACGCCGAAATGAGAGCACCTTAAATCTCGAATCTCGGATTCAAAATATTATCAATAATATAATTAGTAAAAATTATTCACAGTCTTGGTAACAAGTACGAGACGATACCGGCTCAGTTTTTTTTACGAAAGGCAAGACTTACCTGACTTTTGTCTCGTGTGCAGCCGTAATTAATTTATTTGGAACGTGAAATATTTGAGCATAATATTTATACTTCCTTCCCAATTTGTCAAATATGTTGAACATATCCCTTCGATAATAATTCCGTCGGCAAGTTGTGTTAATAATTAATATTCCAATATTTGAACTAATTTATCTTAAATTCAAACACATACAAACGCATCGATCAATATTCACTCCCAGAACGCTATCAGAGAAATAATTTGACAATTATTCAAACGTTTCAATATTTGACAGCATATACAACAGTTGCAAAATGAATTAGACAGTTATTGATTACTTTAGTTGGTAACAATGTATAAAATTATACATGCATTTTCATCACGTCCAAACAAATGTCAAATGCAGAATGCTTGTTCATAAAGTTTGTTTTTTTTGTTATCTGTATTTTGTTTAATGTTTAATGCTGATATAAAAGTCACTTTTATTTAATATAATATATGATTAAATATTTATCTAATTAAATCTAAATTTTCAAAATTTCAGTTCTGTAATAACAAAGTAAGAACCTGGATAAAGTCAAACGGAAACGAATTGTTCGTATTTCCCACTTTCTACATACCGGGATGTCGAAGTAATTATGGCACGCAGGATTTTTATTTGTTTGATATATTTTTCATGTAAATGTTGCAGCAAATTCCTAAATACATTTTTTTTACTCTCAGATCAAAACTTTTGAACTCAGGATTGGTTATTAACACCAGAAGTTCTAATAAATCATTAAAAATTGTTACACAACTGCATTAATCACATTCACAATCCAATTTTTTAATTATGTTAATTAGAAGTTATGGTGAATTAAAATATACAAACTAGTGTTGGCGTTTTTAGCCAAAACCGAGGATAAAGTTTCAATCTGACGCTAAGAGTAATCGGATAAAAATTTACAAGAAAATAATATACAATACTTAGGTCTATGTACTGAACGTCGATATCCAGCTAGTGCTTGACTAGAAAAGACTTTCCAGTAAAAAATAATAATAATTATAATAAAATCATTTATAATACCAATACATTTTAATGTACATAATATACATATGTATTATGTATATAGTATTTAAAGTAAGTTTACAAAAACATTGATTTTCTACTTATTTGTTCTGTGAATTTAGTCACCTGTTTCTGAATAATTACTTTTCAATTTTGCATAGAGAACGTTTTAGAGTAAATTAAACGTTAACTATTAACATGGTGCTTAATATTACACAAAACACTATTTAGGATTACAGTCTACAACTGCTGAATACGGTTATAAATAAGCTAATCCTTTTTTGAAAGCAAAAACGAAATAAATGGTATATAGAATGATATATGAAATATCTTCTCTCATTTGAGAAATAGTGCAGTATAATGTTATATTAAAATGTACAGTGTGGTCCCGAAAAATGGTATGACCCATTTATTTCTACCAATTAAAAAAATATCGTGTCATTTCTATTTAGGTACATAACAAGTTAAAGACAAATACATCTTCCTCAAAAAGTTCTAGTTTAAATATATGTAGTTAGTCTCTTCTATACCACTTTTGTGGTCAGTAAATATCAGGCCCGATTTCTATTTAACTCCTACTTTCTAGATTACCAATGTATTGACAACTTTTGGTATTAAATAGACCCTTTACTAATGGCAAAACTGAGAATTTGAAACCTCGACATACCAAGGGATGATTACACATCAAATACATTAAACTATATTTGTTTAATGTCAAACCCAGTATAAATCAACAACTTTTACCAAATAACATTTTATGTGTTTCTGTTGTATGGAAACGCGTTTCCGAAATGTTTACGCATAGTAATTACATAATGGCATTATAAGCATGGAACGGATATAATTGTAAATAATCGTGACTAATAATGGCATCGGTATATGTAACGCGAATCCATTTGGTTGAAAAATTACTACCATTTCAGGGTATATGCGTGTTTTATCTATATGTACACATTTTTGAACTTTAAAATATTCTGTATACATTTGTTTGCCCGGTATAACATGTTATATGCTTCAGTTATATGTACCAATCCTTTACAAGAAAGTTAGATAAGTACGAAACATTACTTAAGCCTTAAACAACCAAAAAATGTATTAGTAATATTTTTATTTTTATTATTCAATATATATAAAACAGCCCAAATATTACCGAAATATTTTTCGTTACTATAAAAAAATTGTTTATAAATTAAGTTAAGCCTTTTGAGGAACAAAGAGCACGTAAATTTTTATATAATCTCATATACCCGTATATGAGAGAGATGGGGTCCATAGTAATATTTAAGAAAAGTTTGTTCTTTCTAATTATTTATTTCAAAATACTCGTATCGAAATTACATTTTCATATTTTATTTTATTAAAATTTAACATTTCTTTAATAAACCTCTGACATTTAATTTTAAGTGATAATTCTGTAAGAGTAAATATACAACACAAATGTACAAACAACACAAATGTGATATGTATATTATAAAAAAGAAACTGGTACAAGTAAGTAGACATATGTATAATGTACATGTAAATGTATGTACCTTTACCTTAAGCAATACACTTCTTTTTCGTCAGCACTCGTAGAAATAAAATTACATGACTTCGCCATTTTTTCATATGTCAAATAAAACGTGAGATAAAATTATTTTGAAAAAAAAAGAAATGTGAAATGAAACGCAACTGTTTTGTTAAATTGAAGTTAAAAGTATTACAATTGTATCAAAATAATTAGTTAATATTTAATACAAAAACTAATTATTTTATAAAGAATTTAATTTAAAAATATGAACTTTTATGGATTTTACAGAAAGAAATATAATAAATGAAGTGATTTTTTTGATATTTTATACCTATGTACATAATATTCATGGGGATTAAGAGTATCAATCAACAAAAATATTTCTTAATTAATTTTAAAATATTCTTACTGCAAATTACTAAACTGAAATATAAAAAAATGAACATATTTAAACGATACCTTAAAAACTTTTTAAGCTACTTTATTAAAGAATACTTAAGTTGTTACTTTTGTTAAGTCCAACAAAAAAATAATAATAATAATAAATAGTTTCTACTATAAAAATATAAGTTAATATATTTTCAAATTTATTATGAGTTCAAACTCATTCCACAAACCTTAAAAAAATCAAATTTAATATGTGGTCATAAAGCTTGAAAAAAGAACACTTCATAAAATTATTCAAAATAATTTTACTGACATATTACCACAATAATCAATGCTAGTACAAAATTTATTTTAAAGTGTGGCAATTTCAAAACTATGTGAGCCAACAATTAAAATGACATTACTTTAAAAAGTTGAATAATCTAGATATAGATAGACAAAGTTTAAAAAAAATCTTACGATTTTTTCTCAAAATGACACAAAAATGAAAACTTAATATAAATATAGTGTGATACCAACCGAAGACAACCAAACGCCCCAAGTCCGAACCGGCGGCAGGCGTCGGTGCACCTAACACAACAGTTACCCACTCACAAGCACTCTCGCGCGGTAGATCGAATGGTCCAAGATCGACTGACGCGACAAGGCCGCGGCGGCTCTACCTGGTGTGCAGCGCGCGCGCTCTCTCTTACCGACCGGCCAACCGGAAATATGTTAAGCGCCCAACAATATTGCGTAAACATTAAATAGTAAATATGCTCGGAATTGATGTGTTTCGGGTTTAAATGTTCTAGTTTGTGGTAGAGGTAGGCGTTGGCTGTTTATTCTGAATATAAGACGTGTCTTCGTGGTTTATGTTTAAGTCAATATTCAGCCGAGATACCCCCCCCCCCAACCGCTAATTAGAAAAAATCATTCTAACAAAGTGATATAGCCCCTCAAGTAAGGTATCTTAAAGCAGTGCCAATACATGAAAATTGGTGAGAATTTTCCCATTAGAATTGGCTATTTGCGCCGTTTAATTTGGGGGGGGGGGGGGGGTAATAGTATTTGATAACTAGAACATTTATGCAAAATATCATTTTTTTGCTACACCACTTCCCAATTCCCAATACGGTTATAACATATATTTTTTAGGTCATATTTTATGTTTCTTATAAAAATTGGAGAAACGTTTTGTACAAAATAATATTAGTTCTATTTACCAATCTGAAAATTTATACAGCGTTGTCAAAACTGATATTAGATATCTACGTCAATTATAATTATTATATTCAATAATACTAATTGAAACACTTGTAATCTTATTATAAAATTAAGAAAAACTAGGTGATTTCGTTTCACAAAGTTCCCCTGTTATATCTTAGAGCATCTTGGACGTATCTTCACCCAACTTTTTTTGTACTTTATAAATATCATATTTAAGGCTCTATTTGACAAAGAGCAAATTTAACATCACCACTATTAGGTATTAAATTAAATTATATGGCTTATTACCGCAATTATTATTATTATTCTTGTATTGTAGACAAAGAACAACTAAATTTAATTACTGAATTGTTAAATAATTAAAACAACGCCAAACCGCAGTCATAAATGAAGAATCTCCAATAATTATGTTAAAAGATTTAAATCTCATATATAGTACACTAAATTTGTCTTGTTCATACAGAATTAAAGGAATTCAATGGGATTATTTTGTTACAATTTGATTCTGACATTATTTTAGACATACAAAGGAAGTTAAATTCCCAAAATTACAACATGAGCATACATCCTTTAAGATATTAATTTCACCAATCCCGTCACTTTGTGAATAATATTGGGGAAAGAGGGAAAATATTATAACTACACGTTCCTAATTCCTATAATTTTGTATCTCATTTTCGTACCAAATCTGTAAGTACTTTTTTTAGTAGTAGTATCTTACCCCACATAAGTACTTGCACTTGTTCATACATACATATATGTATATCTAACAATACGTACATTTATTTGAACTTGTAAATATTTTGCGTATACCATATGTTGGGAAACACTGTATTAAAGAATAAGAATATATGATGCAAAATATTTTTGAATTTACGATAAATAACAAATTGAAAAAGTAGATATACATATATAGACAAAGTTGAAATGAACTTTTCTGTATCTTTGAAAAAAGGTTTCAGACCCTAAAGAAAAGTTCATATTTCTTCGATTTTTTTATAAAATACTTTTGGAAAATATTTATAATATTCAGACAAACCGAATGTCACAAGGTATCTTCGATTATTTAGAATAGAGGTCTTCAACCTGGGGTTCACATATTTTAAAAAATGTTTTGCGTTTTTTTATACATCAATGTCATTTTCAAATAAATTCACGTATTCTGAATCAGCATGATTCGTTTAGAACAGACGTTCCCAAACTGTGGTACGCGTACCGGTACCGGTACGCGTATGTCGAGCTACCGGTACGCGATAAAGGAATGAAATAATAATGAAAACAATATTTTGCGTAAAATAATGTGTTTTTTAATACAATACATTGTCAAACCCGAACGTATTGTCTGTCTTTTTTCAATCCGAATACTTTAACTTTCTACGATGGTAGGTGACAACGTCATAAAATCCATGTGTTTGTAATAAATAATAGGCCCAGGGCACAGAATATTTTACAAAATATTTTCCAGAAGATTTTACTCAGAGTTGGATTCGCAGTCCCTTCACATTCACATCAGTAGTTCCAGATGATGTAATTGCGAAAGAGTCCTTCATCGATCTAATAAGTGACGGTGGTTTGAAATTTCAGAGCACCAGTTTACTAATGTTTTGGCTTTCAATTTGTACAGAATATCCATAACTTTCTTGCCAAACTCTAAAATTTTTAATGCCCTTTAGTACATACTTATGTGAAACCGGATTTTCTGCAATGACAGCGATGAAAAACAAATACCGATCTGTGTACGCCGGTCTGGCCGCGCAGTCTTGCGCAGTAGCTTTTACCGCGTTTTTGAATACCGTATGAACCGGCATGATAACTTAAGTCAGATGCCTGTGAACTCTTGACTTTAAAGGAAGATCTGTCTGAACTCTTGACCAAGGTTAGGTGTCAATTCCTGTTGGAAAAGATATAGTATATTCGTGTCGGTAAATGTTCGATTGTTGTCTCTTACAAAGATATACGTGAACATTGGACCCTGATAGAAGTGTATACATCATAGTTATATGTGTAGAGTTTATATTTTATTTGAGAATCGTTTATGTGAATGTTATATAGTTTTAATATATATCGAATAGTGTATTTAGTTTTCCGTTATTTTTGTGAGGTTACTGATTTATTTTAAGTGTTGCAAGTGCTTATTGTACTGCATATAAAAGTTATTTCGATCAAAGGAACGTGCTTAGAAGTCGCATGGATAGCTGTTTGAATTATTACAATTAATATCCTTTTTTATCCTCCAATCCTGATAATTGTATTTGGGAAGAGCAGAGCCGTACTTGGGTACATCAAAAGAGGTAAGCCGTTTCTTTGTACTAATATATGCAGTTGTATGAATCAACAATGTTATATTTTGTTTAACCTATTTCGTACAGTCCACTTAAAATCTATTTTACGGTGTTTAAAAGAAACATTTTGGTATTTCGATACAGAATGAAACATTTTGGTCCTTCGAGCCGGATAATGAACCAGTTTTAGTTCATTTTCGTATTAATTTTGATAAAATATTCAAAATTTTGTATTTATGTTTGTTGATTCATGCACATGGTTTCTTGCAGAAACACGTTTCAGTTGGTTAAGTCAGTGACCTTCAGACGGTTTATAACATTCGAACGATTTTCAAATGATTATGTGTATATGCTGTTTAACTTTGATAATTTTGGGGAAGTTGTGATTTGGTTTGGGATGCCAACAGTGGCACACAAAATTTGTCAAGTTATTGTTTTTTTATGGAAATTTCAGTGGGGTTTTTTGCGACGTTTTTGTTTTGTGATGTTAATTAAATTTAACACACCCACTGAAAAGCAGGAGTTCACAGATCTCACATGGGATATCTAGGTTGCGACGTTATTATTTTGAGATGTTTTTATGATAAAAAACACACTAGATTTTTCCTATTTTTCGATAGTATCAGTTTGGGGTTTTAGTACATATTATTTCGAGATGTCTTCGGTGTAGACACACCAAACTGGTATTGATGTATTTATTTTCAAATATATTATTTGTTAAAAATGAATATTCGTTGTAAGAACATTTTGAGATGCATTTGCAAAATTTATTGTTATCTTGAAACGGTTTATTCTTGTAGTTTAGGTCAAACAAGTTCTTGCAAAGTTATTACGTATGTAATAGCGTTTTTGAACGAACAAGAAATTTCTGACATTGAAATTTTCTAGGGTTTTTGTTTGTTGAAGTTGATTACAATTCTTAGTGAATTTTTGGGCGACGATGCCAGAGCCATCTGGTGGTGTATCCGACGTTCGCATATGGTAGTCGACCGCCATGATTGTTTGATCTGTCACTTTTGACGTTTCGATACAAATGCATTGGTTTTGTTTGTAAATCAGTTTTGATTTCAACAATTAGCTACGCGTTCTTAAGTGTAATATATTTTAATTAACTAACATTAATTATTTTTTGGTTCGATAAATGTATTACACTATAATTATATATAAATTGATCAGGATTTATTTAGGCTTGTGTAAATATTCAATAACCTTTTCGTTTGTTATTGTTTGTATATTTGGTTTGATACACGAGTTCAATAACCTTTTGACGTTTATAGGATATTTAGATTCGATATATTTAAATATTTTTGCTACGATTTCGTTTGTTGTGGAAAATTTACGTAACATTATTTTACTGTATTTTCACTTTATTTCAGTTATTTAAGCTGATATATTTTTTGTTTGTTTTGAAACAATTACTTGTGTATTTTTTTGGATATTTTGATAAAAATTCATTTTGGTATTGTTTTAAATAGATAGGTATTTCGTTTTAGTTAGATCCATAAGGGGTAGTTTATAGAAGTTTAGTCATAGATCGTTTATTATAGCTACGATTAGTTATTTTATTTGTTTATTTCGTTTTGTAGATTTTATTAAGGCTTTGCGATGGCAGATATTGAAGCTCTTGAACGTCTATTAAAAATGCGACTAGCGCAACAGCAAACGTTGTTTCAGAGAGTACAAAGGGTTAATGATATGATTAAAGATCTGGATAAAAAGGCCGTCGTGAAGAATTTTAGATGCCAGCTTACTACGCTCGATGACACGAAATCCGAATATGTGGCAGTGACTGATGAAGTCAACTCACTACAAATGCAATTAAATGCGGCATTTGAACCTAATTATCAAACCCTCGACTCTTTTAATGATTTGTTGGGTCATATTAGGGTCGCAGAAAAGGATCCTCGAGTCAATCCGCCGCCTGAAGTTAAGCCTGTAGAAAATAAGGCGACGACCCCCCCTCCACAGCCTTCCTTACCCAGGCTCCCAAGGATCAATATCCCAATATTTGGGGGACAATTGAAGGATTGGCCGGTCTTTTATGAGGTTTTTAAGAATCTTATTCATGATAACGCCACGTTAAGTGACATGGATAAAATTCATTATTTAGTCGGCCAGTTAAGCGGCCCTGCCGCTAATGTATGTTCGGGTTTGCCCCCCGTCGGGAGTAATTATTTGATCATGTGGAATGCGTTGGTAAATCAATATCAAAATCCGCGTTCATTAGCAACTAGTTATTTAGATCAAATACTGAATTTCAAGCCAATTAACGCAGCTAACGCTCAGACGTTAGGGAATATATTAGATAGTTGTGTCTCGGCACATAGGGCCTTAAAGAATTTACAATTAGACGATCTATGTGATTTTACATATGCTTATTTGCTTTGGAGCAAATTAGACAAGGACACGCGTATGCTTTTCGAAAATGTTAGACGCGATAAAGCGATATTTACTGTGAATGACATTGTGACATTTCTCAGAGAGCAAATGCATATTTATACAGTCTCATCACAGCATGATAAAGGAGGTTCGTCCGATAAAGCTACGAAACAAGAAATACAATCGTTTTTTATTACAAAGCATGATTCAGTTAAGAAGTGTATAGTTTGTTTGGGTAATCATGCTATGACGAAATGTAAAAAATTTATCGATCAAGTACCACTCGAGCGATTTAAATTTATTAAAAGTAAAAATTTATGTCTTAATTGTTTTGGGAAACATTATCTCAGACATTGTCAGAAGCGACCAGCGTGTACTAAGTGTAGTTTTAAACACCATTCTTTACTACATTATTTCAGAGGAAAGGTTACTGCAGTGGAAAATAATCAGAGAATGTCACTCGATCGGCTTACAACTGATCGTATGAACACTCAAGGGAGTATATCGGTAGATACAGTACCGTGTACTAATATTTTTAGCTTTGGGCTTGATGCTCCGGTTCTTTTGCCTACCGCGGTAGTATATACTTTCGATAAAGATGGTAATCGACACAAGGTACGGTTTTTGTTAGATTCTGGTTCTCAATCTCACTTCCTGACGGTGCAATGCGCACAACGACTCAAATTAGATGTATTTCCGTGTAATTATATACTGCGCGGCGCAGGAGTTCGTGATAAGGTAACGAGTAAAACCAAGATAGCCATACGCTCGAGACATAATGAAACGACGAATTATAATTTAGAGGTACTTTTGATTAATAAAGTATCGGACAATATACCGAACTTTGAAATTTCGGATGCGTGCTTGTCACATGTAAAGAATTTAAAATTAGCTGACGATAATTTTAATCTTCCAGGTTCCATTGATGGAATAATAGGGGCACCTTTATTTTTTGTTTTGATGCAAATGCGCAAAGTTGTAGGGGCCGCGAATACACCGACGGCTTTAGATACTGATTTTGGATATATTGTTATGGGTTCAGTACCCAACTGCGCGCCTTTGTGTGATAATGAGATAAAAGCTTTCCACATCGAAGTAGAACAGGAAACAGAGGTATTATTAAAACCCTGTAACTCGGATTTGTCGAAAATGGGAAAGTCTTGTAACTCCTTGTCACCAGGTCCCTATTTAATTCATAAAGAAATTAACGAAAAATCTCTTACGATAAAGCGACGTAATTTTGTATCAATAGAGTGTTTAATTTTAAAATATTTGTCCTGGATGATTGAAAATGATAGCTACACCCCTGTGACTGGTTTCAACACCGAAGGGTTGAACCAGGTAGATTTAAGGAAATACCCGCCTTCGAATAATTTGTTATTTGACAATAAACTGAGCCAATGTACCGACCGCTACGTTATTTCGACAATTTTTCGGCCAAAAGGTCCGTATAAAATTTGTATTACAGGTACATCGGTTATTAAATTGTTCATATTTTCTCTTGATATTATACAGAAGTGGAGCCGGCTACGTGTAAAATACTTCACTTCTGATCTTGGGTTTTTAAAAATTAAAATATTGAACTCAATATTATTTAGACATTGGGACCCGTGTCTACAAAAGGTGGTGATTCGCGGTGGAAGGCGTCTCCCCCGGTCCCATTTGTATTTCGAACGGAAAACTCCGTTAATTTGCCTAATAAAGGCCTTTTGTTTTGACTTGTCGGTTGACAAATGTCAAAGGGGCAATTTGCATACAGGCCCGGCTTGGGTGTTTTTTTTTTCGGTCGTTAAAATGACGGACGCCCAGCGGTTAATAGATTATGCGACGAATTATGCCTGTACCTGTCAAATTGTTCCCAGATTATTGAAATGTGGTAAGTTCAAGGACCTATACCCATTTAATTATTTTTTCGATTGTTTATCGTCCGGATTATATCCGGAATTTTTGTAAACGTTCTTCGGATCGTTTGTATGCTACCAACTTCTTAGTGATGTTTGGTAGTTAGTTATCTTGCGATTTTGTCTATTTTTGTAGATATTTCGTTTTGATATTTTTCGTTTATCTTGGTTAAGATAATTTTGTTTGGGCGAATTTAGAATTTAGAATTTGCTTTGTTTCGTTAGAGGGAAATGAAATTAAGTATTTCATGTCGGGGGGTGATGTGTACGCCGGTCTGGCCGCGCAGTCTTGCGCAGTAGCTTTTACCGCGTTTTTGAATACCGTATGAACCGGCATGATAACTTAAGTCAGATGCCTGTGAACTCTTGACTTTAAAGGAAGATCTGTCTGAACTCTTGACCAAGGTTAGGTGTCAATTCCTGTTGGAAAAGATATAGTATATTCGTGTCGGTAAATGTTCGATTGTTGTCTCTTACAAAGATATACGTGAACATTGGACCCTGATAGAAGTGTATACATCATAGTTATATGTGTAGAGTTTATATTTTATTTGAGAATCGTTTATGTGAATGTTATATAGTTTTAATATATATCGAATAGTGTATTTAGTTTTCCGTTATTTTTGTGAGGTTACTGATTTATTTTAAGTGTTGCAAGTGCTTATTGTACTGCATATAAAAGTTATTTCGATCAAAGGAACGTGCTTAGAAGTCGCATGGATAGCTGTTTGAATTATTACAATTAATATCCTTTTTTATCCTCCAATCCTGATAATTGTATTTGGGAAGAGCAGAGCCGTACTTGGGTACATCAAAAGAGGTAAGCCGTTTCTTTGTACTAATATATGCAGTTGTATGAATCAACAATGTTATATTTTGTTTAACCTATTTCGTACAGTCCACTTAAAATCTATTTTACGGTGTTTAAAAGAAACATTTTGGTATTTCGATACAGAATGAAACACGATCATTGCTTAATATTGAGTCTGATCTTCGCCAAAATTGAACCAGGTATTTCTACCCTTGTAAAAAGTTTACAGGCGCATCCCTCACATTAATTAATTATCATACAATAACCAAAATTATTATTATATAATCTATATATAATATGATACATACACAATACAAATGTATACATTTATAAAAAATAGTGTAATAAAATAAAAGTATTTGTGAATTTAATTGTTTTTAGTACAATTGCACTTATAGCATTGCGTTCTACGATTTATTGTAGGGCTAAAGTCGTTTTTTTTTCGACAAAATTTCCGAAAGAAACAAAAAACGAAAAAGAGGTCATTAATTGAGAATTTACGAGAAAAAAAATTTGGATTCTTCCAAAAATATTTACCTACCGGTACGCCACCATATTTTCTACTACATACCGGTACAACATATTAAAAAGATTGGGAACCTCTGGTTTAGAAAGTTTGGGATCAAATTGCTTTTGTTGAATCCTGAGATACCTCTCAATTGTCAGTAAATAAAAGAGGCCAACACATCTATAAATCAACAGGCTCCCCATAGAAGACTAATCATTCGTTTTTTGAAGTGAAACTTCTTTAGCGAGCTAGACACGTTTTAAAATATGACATGTATTCAAGATGAAAGGCTAAGGAGATTTTGCATATGCGTGAAAGAGCGATGAGTACATGTATAAAAGAAAGATAGATTAATAACGCATGCGTACAAGTCTGTTTAATTGCAATTTTTAAAGTTAAATATTCCCTTACAAATATATAAAAAATAGAGTTCCTAGGAATATTCCAAACATCGCAGAAGGTTGGGGAGTACAAATATATAGACTTTTTTATTAACATAAATCATATTTTTACTGATAGATATGTAAAAATAAATAATAAATTCTCAATCTCTTATAATATAAATCAGAAATAAATTTGGATGGTGACATCTTCACACAAATCCGTTGACACAAAATTAGGTCGCATTTTAATACCGTTATTAAATTTGTATTTGTAATCTGAGACCATATTTCAACAATTTTTTACCCAATATATCCTCCCCCTCCATCAATTTAAATTTGTATAATTGATGCGAAAGTAAAAAGCAGGCGCTGAAGATTTATTTTACACTTGCAGAGAGATAAGCTTCCGAAGAGCCATCTAGCGTTACGAAGTAAAACTAACTGTGAATTTACACACCATAAAATTTACCGAGGACATCTGTTGAACTTTTAACAATTAGGACAGCCTATGTCTTCTGTATTATTGACTTACAAATAGGACAAGCTTATTGTTCACTGTTACTTATTGTTTATCGAACATTTACAAGTATTTTTTTGTTATTTCTTCTTATTCTATTGTAAACAAATAAGTACCTACTTATGTACTTGTTTATTTTCAATGTTTTGTTATTTTAATAAGCTAATTCCATTTGAATAGAATAGTATCATTTATTATAATGTTACATCTTATTTAAATTGATATACATACATATTTTTTCATAAATAATTTGTTGTTTACTGAAGATTATGAATATTTAATTATAAGTACAGTGTACAGTCCTTTTCTGTTAAGAAACTAGGTACTTAAAGTAAAATAAAGAGCAGTATAAAGCCATTAATTCTTGTAGTCACATTAGTCATACGAGTTTTTAAGTCTAATAAGCAGATATTTAACTATTAACTTAACTCCAACCTAGTCGAGTTTTAGTTTTTAAACATTTATTTTTATTTTGATAATATGTACTGAAATATTAATAATTTCATCCAGAAAGGCTTGTAAAATGTAACTAATAAAATTTACAATGTATTTGTATTTTTTTCCAATATATCGTTAATATATGTCTTTTATTGAATACTTTATTGTTGAAATTTCGCATAGGCAAAATTAAATATCGACGCCTTCGTATGTGTATATATTATACAATATCGCAATATAAGAGATGAGCCAAAACTGCTTTTAGCAGAGAACAAATTTTTTTTAGTAATTAGAAATACAAATTGTTGAAAATATTCAAATTTTCTTACAAAAATGGTCATAATTTCTAAACCGCTCAGTATAATCCCAAACATGCTAATATCAAAATGCCCGCAGAAAAATGAATGCTTTTAGATTATTAATTAAAAAAATACACTTTGTATTTTAAAAATATATAATTTTGATTTGTAACGCACTTATGGTACACTCTGTATAAATGGAACTATTTTCAAAATTTCCTGCTTTTTTATCCTGACAACTTTTATATTTAAAGTTTTCTTCAATTGTTATAAATAAATAAAATATTAAACGTTGGCACAATGTTGAGACACCCTATATGAAAATTTATTAGTTTAATCAAATGTCAAATATTCTCAATATCGAATATTTGTAATCAAAATTACTATATGGCATTAACACTGGGTATGTATAGATTGATAGTATATTTATACATCAATATACCACACTTAACAGTTGAATAATTCTAGTGAACGGTAACATTTGTCTGAAATAGTTATATAATTGAAGCCGGAATGATTACAACCGTATTAATATGTCTGCTTTGAAATCGATCAAATAAGTGTATGTTAAATAGTAATATACATTATATGTGAAATCAACATAGAAATGTTTGTTCTAGGCTATGGATTAAACTAGGATATATAAATACGGCCAATTCAAAGCGATCTGCTAACCCAAAACAAAAGTAGGTACGATCATTTTTGACAGAGGATTTTGCGATCCAAGCAAAAACTAAACGTTTTACTTTGATTGCCTATAACTATGGATCACGTGATAGTAAGAAAAAGACTTCTTCTTTACCCGATAAAAAATGGTCGTACAGAGATACAAAAAACCAAATTAAAAGAAAAAAATCTTATCTATAAAAGCCATTAATTAGATTTGATTAAAACTATTTATTTATTTTTGCTAGTTTTGGCGATAGAAAAAAATTTTGGGTGTCAGTGAGGTTCTTTTATTATCACATTAATTTAACCGCAAAAAAATACGTAACAAATACAAATTCCGAGTGTAGGATCTTTTTGGGAGACAAAAAAGTAAAATTTATCAATTTTATTTAAGATACTTGACCACCTTGGAAAGCAAAAAATACATTAAAAAAATTTTTTTCAGGCCCTGTATAAATAAGATATAACAATGATTTTTTTTTAACTTTTATTTGAAGCTTATAAAATACAAAAATAATAATTTTTTTTTAATTTCATTTTTTAACAACTATCCAGGAGGACACTTAATCTCAGGATTGGTGAATTTGAAAAAAAACACGGCATCTTCAAAATAAAGGTCACTCACGTGACAATTTACCATAATTTGCAAAAAAAAAAACACGGCGGATGTTTGAAAAAAAGGTTGAAAAAACACCCCTGTTTTTCACTATTCTCTGCTTTAAAAAAAGTTATAATTAATGTTTTTGACAAAATGTGGGGAAATAGGCATACAAAACATCTCAAAGAACAAAACAAGACCAAAATCATTGAAATCAGCCGGGTAGTTTCGGAGATTAACTGTCCGCCATTTGAACAAAGGTAGTTTCGAGAAACAGTTGCCTGTAACAGCAAGTATATGGAGTGCTGGAAACGCGCGAATATTTTCACTAATTTCACTATGCTAGAATTTGAATTAAAAAAAATGGGGAGGGGGTGATTTTTAAAAGTACAAGGATTAAGAAAATGCAAAAAATCGATTTTTTGAAATTTATAAAGTGGTCAAGTACCTTAATTCATAGGTGTCCAACCTTTTGACCTTTGTGGGCTGCAGAGCGCAAAAAATAACGAAAAAATTTGTTAAGGGCCGCACAAAAATTTGAAGACCTTTTTTTTCGTTGTTGACTATTTATACTTATTTATATACTTTATATGACAAAAAAGACCTTTTTACCTAACATCGTTAATTACTTTCATTTTTTTTATCTTATGCGGGCCGCACGAAGAGTGCTCGGGGGCCACATGCGACCCGCGGGCCGCGGGTTGGACAAGCCTGCCTTAATTAATAACTTTGATGAGCTTATATTTTGGAAAAAACTAAAACACGTCGATCATTTTAAATTTGAAGATGGCGTATAAAAATCGATGATCAATAATCCCATCTTGATTCTACAACATAAAAAAGACAAAACCTATATCCTTTTTACCAGCGAGATTCATATAAACTTAACAATGTCTCGTGATCATAAAGAGATACATCCCACATTTAAGTTAATAATTTTGCAGACCGCTGACAATGCTCACACACCATTCCAACAATAACGTTTTGATTTTATCGTCTCCAGGTTGATCCAGGAACCGCGAACCCAGAGATGTAGAAGCATTATTGTCAAGGTTACGTGCGTAGTAAACATCCCACAGGAAAACACATCAATACTATCCGGGAAAGCGTTCTCACTTATTTACTATTTAATGTTTACGCATTGTTTTTCCAGATCGGTTGGTGCGTGTGTCTGATATCCTAGTCCAAACTAGAAATTATATGTTTAAGGTATTGAATTATTCATGTCATTTGAAGTAAATAGTTATGTTTGGTGAAATTATAAAGATGTTTGTCATCGTTTATAACTGATAATATCAGTGACTCTAATAGTTCATCTATTGTAATAAAATGAAAGCATTAGTAAATAATGTTTTTATTAGGTATGATATATTACACTGCCACATAAAATAAAGTTAATAACTTTTTCGGACAACATTGTATTCTAAGGCATAGAATTTGAATTTGGAGTCAAAGTAGCTCTAATCCGATTCATTTCGAAAAAAACGTAACTATCTTATTTGAAAATTAGATTTTTCGAGGTAATATGGCAGCTGTCTTACATACTTAAATCAGTTTTTAGAATTATTCGAATAAAAAAAACCTAATTTAGATATCCTTCTGAGTCTCAATCCAATTAATTATATTTTTTACGATATAAATGGCTATTATACCATCATAAAAACATTTACATTCACATTTATATTTGAAAAATCCCTAAATGGAATGTGCACTTGTTCGAATATGTTCAATAATATAATTTATTCAAGATATGTAGCCATTAAAATACGTCATCAAAAAAAAGTTTCAAATAAGAACCTTTCAAATCAACCCACGTAAATTTCTCAATTTAAATGCGTGGAAAAATTTAATAACCTTGTCGACAACATTTATAAAAGTTATCCTATTAAGATTGCGTTTTTTACATTCCAGATCAATAGAATTATTTTTTTTTACAAAAACATTTTGAATGTAAGATATGATATGATACCGCTAATATTTTATTTAAGAATAATGCTAACATCGTTATCATTTATAACATATACAGGATGAATAAAATACAGTGAACATCGATTCTACAGCTAAAAAAAATTGTTACGAAAATTTATTGGACTAATATATTTTGCCTAAATATGGTTAAACACAAAATACATAAACATTTTATTTCTTTTCGGCATCAATAAATATTGTACAGCCAGCTCTTTTCATCAATGTATCCCAACTAGACATAGGCAGTCAGGACAGAAGACAGTCAGAAGGCCCATTTCGTCCATAGGTATGATCTCACAGGTGCACACAAAAGGTTCTTAAAATTAACTTAGTTTATAGCTTTAATTAACGAATCGCTTCGATATACATATGCAGCCCCGGATGCAACTAAAAATTAGCTGGCGCCAATCATACAATTACTACAGTACCCAATAAGTACTACAGAAGTATGACGTCACTATGTGTTTTCATTATATCATTGGTTAGTTCATATATTCTCTTTACACTTTTATTTATCATAAAATCGAGCAAAATTATCTGGAAAATTCGAATTGGTTTCAAAAAAAGGTAATTGATCTTTTACTTATTCAATGATGAAAACATTTTAGAGTAACTAGAACTCTCTTTCCTCTTTATCTATTTAGATTTTCAATCTGAATACAAACAATAAAAGTGACCCTCGGGATAAAACATTTCGATAAAAGAGTCACAGCAGGGAAAAGGTTTAGAAACACTGCACTTGGAGATTCTATACTATTCTGTCCCCAAACGTACCTAAAACATTATAGCGATCCGGTTGTGAAAACAACCATAGCAACAGAAAACAAGTTATCAAGAAAGATGTAGTAGTAGGTCAGAGGGAGACTGCGATGTTCATTTTCCTTCGCCACCCCTTCCTTACCCCACTCCTGTCACAACCTGTCTTGCACACCCGCCCCTCCTATCTTTGCCGTTCAGACTTTTGTAGGCTTCGTCAAGAAATAACCAAAAGAAGAGTTTGGTTTTTGTTCAGGTATATCGTTTTCTCTGCCCGAGTTATTTAAATCTCGATCTTGTGATAAAGTTCCATGTTGTTTTTGGTTCTTTTAATGTTGTCAACACTGCAAATTGTGTGATATCATTGTATGTTGTAATAAATAAAGATATCATTTTGGTATGAAAAAAGAACTATAAACAAATACCATTTTTGTGATTTTTACTCTGCTCTTGATGTATATTCGAATATTTTTACGTCGTTTGACACCAAGTTAACAGTGTTGTTAAAATTGCATTCTTTCATTTTTTACACATCAATCAAATTCTAATTTTATGCTTAATACAACTACTCTACAAAAATTTTATCAACCTATTCAAATGAAAGATATGCTTGTCTAATTATTGCGTTAAACATTATTTTTATCAAATTAAATATAATTACATTACTCGAAAAATTTCATCATTTTTATAACTTTATATTTTTATTAGACATCTGAAAAGTTATCTAACTACTGAACTAAAAGTATTGCAAACCAATATTGAATATGATTATTGGTGACGTCATTACGGTAACTTAAATGATGTATTTCATACTTAATGCCATTGAATAAACTTTAAAATAAAATCTTTTTTTTTAAATATATTGAAAAAAATCAACCTTTATAAGAACTAAAAATAAAATATTTAATTTTAAGGACATTTGTCTATTTCTACCGATTTGTAAAAAATAAGGGAACAATAAAAAATACACCCTCTGTTAATATCACAATCAAAGCAAAACTGATAGTTCTACCCTAATTGGTCCATGTAAACTACCATTTACTTAAAACACCATTATATAGATAGATTTTTTTGAATTGCTCTAAAAAATAAAAAATGTTTGGAAATACACCCTTTTCAAAAATGCATATTTCTATATAAACCAATTATAATAACAATAATTAACAATAAACGCCTTCTTGTATAAGTTGAAATAAATAAATAGTTTAACTATAAATATGTAGTTGATATTTTCTACATCGATGGTGTTCTAAAAATAAAATGCAGTAAGTTATTCGCTGAAATGATATTGCAGAGCGATATATTTTATCCCGATAAACTCACGTTCGCCACAAAGACATCAAAAATGGATTGTAATATATGGTGATTGTCAGAGGGGAGATAACAAGTCTGTATTTTATAATAAGTGACAATACACTTAAGTGCTGAGGTGTCAACAATGGCAGGCGGGATAAAAGATTTTCATTCATAAATTTATTTATATGCTTTAGTAGATCTTAGAATATCTAAATAGATACAGTGAATTTGAAGTAAGAAAATATTTATTTATGTAGTTACATCAATAAAGTGTAACTGAGATTAATTTACATTTGGTGTTATCCAAAAATAGTTGTATCGGTATATTTATAAAATTTTATAAGAATTGCATATACCTATTAAAAAACATCTGTACAGCAGTGCTTCCATATGTTATATTATGTAGATGGAGATATATTATCTATGAAAGGCAATATTTTACTACAATTATCGTAGTGACTTTTTTGTAGAAAAATTAATGATCTACAAAAAATATTCTATAAATTTTCACGTAATATGCATCGTTTTTCAGATATTTTAAACAATTTTTGGATATCCTATTTTGATGTTTTCTATGCTACCTAGTTTCAAATAGATTCAATAAAATCTCTTCAGTGGTTCATGAGTTATATGAATGACAAGAAAATGTTTTTTTTGCCTTAATCAAAATTAGAGGTCGTCTCTTTTTTTCTGTTTTTAGAAATGATCACATCGCCTTTTCTAATTCTTTAAATATGACGAAGCCATAGATTTTTTTTTTAATTTTTCAATCTTAGATTGTTTATAGGAGGCTTTTTATAGATCATTTTTTTTTGTTTTTAGAAATGATCACATAGCTTCCTCCAATTCTTTGAATATGATGAAACCATATATATATTTTTCAATTTTTAAAATTAATATTAAAAGTACCTACTGCAGAATAGAACAGATGATTTTTTATATTTAAATTATTATTTTAACTAATATTTATATTAACCTATATTATCTATTAATAACTGTGATTATTAATAAATAATTTAAGCCAAAAGTTCTACAAGAAATCGCTGTGAAAGTTAATAATACAAATCAAACATTTTAATTTCAAAAGTAGGTCATACGGTCGAAAAAAGGGAAAACATCTGATCCGAGGGTTTAATCAGATACTGCGATGTAACATGTAACCTAAATACGTATGTGAAATTAGTTCACAAATTAGTATAAACTTAAGCCTAAGTAAACAAGACACTTTCAAATCTACATACAAAACATGTAAATTTGCTCAACTCATTAAAATTACTTTATCCAAGTCTTGTAAATGTTATTCCGACAGATAAATAATTAATGAGATTTCAAACATCACGTTACGTCTTATTTGTACTTTAATGGAACTTTAAGAAATTGTACAACAAATTATTTTGTATGCATTGTTTAGTAGAGCTTTCGTATTTATTTTTATTTGTCTATGTTAAATTATACACAAGGTGTTTGAGGGAACCGATTGATCATTGCTAACTTTGTTATTATTGGAACTAGAAGATGAAATCAACAAAGTATCTGTATTTACTATTCCGGGATGAATAATGGCGATGTAGAAAAAAAATTGACTGTCAAATTATAGAGACATATCGAAATATACATTTTTTAATATGTAGAATATCTAGTATGTTGTTACTTGATTTCATATCTGAGAATGTACTCTATAAAATTGATATAAAACAACTTAACAATTTTCTACTGGATAGTAACGATTCTTTCACATAAAATCTACATCATTTCAATAATTTTCCACACAAAAAATAAAAAAATAAACTTCTTTAAAAAATCAGTTTAGCATAGTTTCTCTGATATCTACAAAAGTACATATAAACGGGTATTTATATTTAGTTAATTAACTCATTTTTAGAGCTTCACATTAGACTAAGTTGATGTAATGTATACCTATGCAAAGCCCTACTATTTTTTTCTATTTATAACATATTCATTCGATAAACCTATTATTATAAATATACATGTTGTTACATACTGATACTCATTGTAAGAGTTTAAACAGCCCGAATCGATTTCTGATTGACTGTAGTAGCCAAGTCTCACTCACAACCGTATTATCTGATTTTAACTCATTTATTCTCGTAACTGTCACCTGCCTTGATCATCCCAAGGCATATCTATTTCCCTCTGTGATCCAAGTCAGGTGGCGGAGTTGTGAAGTTTTAACTGGCTGCATATGTAAATTAATGCCATAAAAAAAAAAACTCATTTATATCATTCAATATTAAATATTTTTTTAATATGTTGCATTATCGCCGGTTTAGCTAAACATGGCGACGCACAGTGGGTTAAAATCATACATTTTTGCGCGAAATTTCGCTTCAAGCCAATTTTCAACCAATTTTAATATAACTACTCTTATTTGAAAGATAAGTAGTTGTAGTTTCTGAAAATTACCCCAAGAATAGTCAATTCACCCTCTTAATTACTTTTTCATCCCCTTAAATCTGAAAAATCGATTAAACGATAAATTATAATAAATATGGCCAGTAAAATGACCAAATCGACGCGGCTTACACCCAGAAGCCAAGATCCATTTCAAGATCACCGCGGAAGCCTGAAGACTTGTAAAACGATAAATTCATAAATTTATAAATCGAGTAAGAAAATATGCATTGCACAAATATAAAAAATAAATTATTAGTACTATTATATAGTATGTGTAAATATGTGTGAATATATCTATATATGTACAGGCTGAGTCATAAAATTGTATTTTTTTGATTACTCCTCTGTTAATATTTAGAGAAAAGTTCAAATTTTGAATGATATTATAAGTAATAATACACTTTTAAACTTATATAACAATATATAATGTGGCCCTAAAAAAGATGTATCAGTACAGGGTGAGTTGATAGTGTATATCTCTTCAATATCTCCTCTTTTTTGTTTAATCGATTTTTCAAATTTTAGGGGATGAAAAGGTAATTAAGAGGGTGAAATGACTATTGTTGGGGTAATTTTCAGAAACTACAACTACTTACCTTTCAAATGAGGGTAGTTACATTAAAATTGGTTGAAAATTGGCTTGAAGCGAAATTTCGCGCAAAAATACATGATTTTAACCCACTGTGCGACGGTTCATAGTTCTTACTGGTGCATCTTTAATATTACGGAGATCTTTATCCGAAACCGAAACCGTTTTTTTGTTGTCTCACCTCCAAGACATAAACTGTTGGCAAAAACAAATACTTAGTTATAAAAATCCGTATTCGAATCCGTTTCCAACACCGGATTGGAAATAGTTTCATGTCTGTATCCGAATCCAAAACCAAGAAAGATAATATCCGTATCTGATATGTTACATCCATAATCACAACAATCCTAACACATATATCAGACACCACCTTATGCTAATTATACCGTTATAGTTATGTCGAAGCTCTACAGGGTCGTTTTTACCACAAGCAGTTACCTCGAGGTCTCCATCTTTTTAGGGACTCAAATTCCCCGAAATGTAATATTTTTTTGAATATCAATAAAAAAAATTTTTTAGGGATAGACCTTGAATTCAACAAATTACTTAAGAACCTGATATTCATTGAGGTGACCAGAATTATAAAAATAAAAAAGAGGACAAAATTTCAAAAGAGGGGTACCCATCCTACCATTCAGAAAAGTCCTCGGAAAAAGGTAACTTTTTTTTTTCGTTGTCATCTTAATAATTCAACTGCTACTTTACCAAATAACAAAAATAGAGGACAAAAAGAGGACAAGTTTTCTATAGAGGACAGTTGGCCAAAATAGAGGACTGTCTTCTTGAAAAGAGGACGGATGGTTACCTTACATACATACATAAATAAAATTGGCATTCAAACTCAAATATATTTATTGTAAGTAGATAATAAATAAATAAAATATCCAGTTGTTGATTTTCAAGAACGCTTTTTTAATACTTCAACTCTCGCTATTGAGAGAGAGAGGAACTTAACCAGACAAAAGAGAGTGTAATATACATACTACTTGGAAGCTTTCCAGCACCTGCTATGACCTACATTATACCAGTTAAATTTTTAATTTAAAAATCGCTACCGATTAATAAATATGTACGAGTATATCTAACTTTAAATATTGCCGACTCACTTATACGAATATATCTCTATATTACATACATAAAAATATAAAGAATTCTATCGTAGAATTTAATTTATCAACACAATCATGTTTCTTAATAAAATATAAATAAAATCATTTCTATTGTAAATACAACAAACTGATTTAAATCTTGATTGAAGTTCTAGAAAAATACCTGTACCGTTTAAACGAATGCATGTGTAGGAATTATTAATGCTAAACACATGTTTTAAACTTTTAAATCGATAAAAACATTAACGAATGAAAACCATGTGGAGTTTGATCCAAAGAAACTTACATTATTATTTTTTAATTTAACTTTTTCTTGGTTCGATTTTTTAATTGTAGCATATTGTACTTATTTTATACATTCCGAATTTTGTAGATGTTATACCTATAGAAGGGTATATAACTATATACAATACTTCGATCGAAACTAAATTAGAGCATATACGTATTTCTTGTACCTATATATATTTATAAAAGCACAAATTTTAAAGCTCAATTCAGAAATAAATACAATAAATTATCAGAGCATGCAAAAAACAATAAAAAATAAAAACCTGCCAATCTTCTCTCGACCTAGAAAAAAATATATAAGAAATAAATTAAAAAAAATCTACTTACATTTTCGGTACTGCTAATTTACATCTTCATAATACAAACTCCGGTGGGTGGTTAAAAAAATTTCAGTTCGTCTGTTAGGAACAATGTTTACATGCGTTATATGGAAAAAAGGTTAATGTTCACAAAACATTGAGGTTATATTATTAATAACAAATGTCAAAATGTAACGTCTTAATATAATCCGCACACTGAACGTATAATTTGGCGTTTATTTTTTTACAGTAACAAAAGTATCACAAAATATTGACCTTGAAAGTACACAACAGTCTAGTGTCTAACAATCGATTCGAATGCCATGTTTATCGTTTATTCATGGTTTATTCTTTGACACTTTTCTCGACATTTCTAGGATCTCGTGCCATCTGTGCAAAAGCTTTGAAGCTCGGAAAATCGATGCAGCACTTGAAGTTCATGGTTGGTTAATGGACGCTAGCGACATCTGTAGGGACATTTGAATACTGTTGATAATAATAGAGGGCGATGTTGTTATTTATAATATATGTAATCAGATAGATTTTGTACATTAATTATTCAATTATAATAATGGAAAATTAAAATTAAATTTAAAACAAAATTGAAGTAAAAAACTATGTATATTATTTATATCTAAAGAAAAAGATTTATCTAATTGAATATAAAAATAACAGACCAAAATATACATTGATTATTTTTCATAACTATATTCACAATCATATTGTTTATATTTGAATATTTATATTAAAACATTATTAGTAATACTGATTTCTGTAATGTAAATGAGAATGTTTAATCAATAGATGGCAGCAGATGTTATTTTTGAAAAATTTTAGAGCTGTATAAATTGAGCAAAAAAAGGCGATGACTAAAACTGTTATTTTTTAGTCATATAAATTACTTCACGTTGAAAATTCGAATAAAAAAAAACATTGAATCGAAAACAGAGCCCAACCGTAAAGATAAATTTAGGCCTGGTTTCTCAATATGAGTTTAAACCACATGTCCCAGTTAAACTTAAGATTAAATTATACATTTGTTCCTCAATGTCCAGTTAAAATTATAATTAATCTTAAGATTAACTTTTAACTGACAGATGAAATAATTTATTTTTCTAGCCCAAATATTAACTTATTATCCAACTTCTTTTACATTCTATAGTAACACTATATTCTTTTATTAATTCTAGTAATGTACCCTGTTCTCTTTTACTGAATTAACTCACTTTTAATCAATTTAATTTAATAATTTTAGGCTAATTTTTAGTTTGACATAACAAAAATCCACCATTTAAACTTATATTGAGAAATTGAGTGAGGTTTAAACTGGACATTATGTTCAGTTTAAACCTAGGATGAAGATTAAATAATCTGAAGTTTAAACTCATATTGAGAAACCGGGCCTTAGAGTCGTAAATTTTTTAATATTTTAAAATATATGTTAATGATTATGATACGACTTTTACCCCCTCCCTTCATACTATTTGTTTTTATATAAATTAGGTATACCTTATTAGTTTAATTTTTTGTTCGAAAAATTATTAGTTTATTTGTATTTTGAAAATAATGAGTGATAAAAGTAATTGTTTTTAATTAATCCCTGTTATCAGAGTTAAATATAAATAAAAGTTATCTAAATTAGCTCTCTCAGTGTAGTTATCTTATCTTTACTTAAAATCAATATGTGTACACTTATCGTTAGTGTGATAACGATTTTTTATATTAAAATGTATAAAAATATCTTTACAATATACAATTACATAGTTTTAAAAATTCCTTAACATCAAATTAATAAAAGGATCATCAAATATTTATAGAAAAAAATTATCAACATTCAAATATGTATGTTTGTTATAACTCCAAGAAAAATAAATAATAAATTACAACTCAATATTTATCATAAATATTAAGCTTTGTATTTTGTCTATTTTTTTCTATGAATATTTTTGAGTGTATTAATTTAATATTATTCTCGTCTGTAATTGATAAAAAAATAAAATACAAACACTTTTTTATAATTTTATTATTTAATTATACATAAATTATATTAATAATAATATGTATATTTTAATTTTTACATTAAAATAGAGAATGATATGTGTAAACATGTTATGTATATGATATGTACATTATTTAAAATACCGGCTAAACTAAAGAAGATAGAACACAAAATAATAAAAATGAAAACGTGTCAAGATGCATATAAACAATATATTTTTATTAACTAATCTATAACTGGGTATCTATTCGTTGTTATTTTCATTTATTTCGATTCTAATTTCTTGTACTAGATGCTCCATTTTCTTTAGTTCAACCGAAAATGGTCATTATTTAATCACAGAAGAATTTACATAGTAGACTCTTCATTATTGTTAATAAAAAGCTTTTAAACTGTCATTGTATTTTGGAACTATTTCAAAAAGGATCTGCTATGTATGTATATAAAATGTGGAATCATCATTTAAAAACATGGTGCGAAATTATCAAAATTATCAAAGTGGCCAACCCAGTGACGTTTAACTCTTGTATCAAAACAAATAATCAGAGAAATCCTAAATAGCTTAAATGAATTAGTTAATTTTTTTATTGAAGATTTTTTAATATTTTTTTTCAAGATAATTATCACTTCGCACCCTGTTTGAAAATATTTATCTTATTTAACTTAATGCAGAAAGTGTCAGTATTTTTTTATATAAAATTACCTTGAATTAAAATGTACTATATTTAAATTATTGTAAAAATAATCCTAATCAGTACTACCAATGTATAAAAATAACATTTAATATCTACAATGTATAAAATCAATAAAATCACACGCCCAAAATATATTTGGTTTAGTTTTTGTAACTAAATAATCTTATCACAATTACTTTTTTTCTGAATTTAAAAATAATTAAATCATAAATATATTTTACCGTATACGACAAATTATAAATAAATATAAACAAATTGAACACTATATAATATTAAAAATAACTAAACAATTATCTCACAGCTCTCAATTTCCATTTGAGCAAGAAAAAGGCAAGTATTCTTAAAGAGAGCAAAATGACACAGAGAGCAGTAAAGTCTTTCCAGAACTGATCACCTCTCATTGCAATATCGCTGAGGAATTTCTCAGGATAACGGTAATGACAGTACTTCTCAGGACAATCCAGAATTGGACGGTCGAGTCCGTATATCGCACCGACAAATCCTTCCAAACCGTACCGGAGATATGAAAGGTAACTGCCCCAGTATAAATACGATGGTAAGTCACGAAGTGTTACCCCGAATCCAGCGAACATCATCATTGGTACCGATAAAGTAGGACCAAGGAAAGTACCATTCTGAAAAAATCATAGTTTTTGTTACACAGTAGAAATATTCCGGATTTTTATAAAATATTCAAACGAATTAGAAAGTATGGTAAATCCAATTATTAAACAAAATTAGGTATTGTATTAAATAATGATAGTGCAAGTTATTAATTTAATTATAGAAAACACTAACAAAAACTATTCGTTTTTTTATAAAGATTTGAGTCGACATTTTTAAAATGAATCATCCAACTGTGTACTAAGATAGAAAACAGCATCATAACTATAGAAAAACAAATTTCATTAGTTTTTTCCATAAGATTTAACTCAGCATTTTTAAAATATGAGACATATTTTAGTATCATATTAAAGATGAAAAAAACTCACCACAACATTAAACACTGCTCCAATCATTAAACCGAAACTTTGTGCTACAAAAACAGTCAGTAAGCTGATGGCAGTGAACATACCAAATCGAATATACTCCAATGGTTGACCAGTCATTACGTATATAATAACGGAGAACAGTAAACACGAAAAGATCTAGAAAATACAAATTGTATTTATTTACACTCAGATATTACTTTGATTGAATGTTGCGATTATCGATAATGTAAACTTACAGATACTGGTAAATCGACGACTGTTAAGGATATGTAATAAGATTTTAGTGAGTACCATCGATTGAAGTGTTCTTTCTGGAGTATTGACATTTCTTGCGGGACTAAAATTAGATTTCAAATAACATTTAATGTTACGGTTATAAAGTAAAAATAAACTTTATAAAATTGTTTCGAATAAAATAACATAAAAATGAAAGTTCTGGAGTTCTTTCAGATTTTTAAAAGGAGTTCTGTAAATTTAACCCCCCATTTTTTTCATTTTATATTTCAAATTATAAGAGAACTTTAAAACTCTGATTTTCTTGAAAATAAACTGATATTTATTTTCTCTTATTTAATCGAAAAATTAAGTTGATTTTTTCATCATTAACAATATTGCTTGTATTTGCTATGTATTCTTTAAAAAGGGGTCCATTTAGGAAGGGTCTATGTAGAAAAAAGGTTGTGAATCCCTGATTTATATAGTAATTTATGATTTTCCTTTTTATTTTCTTATCTTAAAGTCGATATTTCTATGACAAATTGATATTTGATGCATGGAAATTACTAACAAATTTTTAATTTTAGATTTCGTTTAAATCAAAACGTTCTTGAGTTATGGCCTATCAAAGTTTTCAATTTTTGAAAATTTTGGAGAAAAATGACCGTAACTTTTGAACGTGTGGTCGGATTTAATTTTTGTCGACAGACTTGAAATTAGCATATCAAAATCTACCTCAAGACATGTATAATACTTTAAAAATCGAGAAAAAAATTTTTTGGTCCAAAATCGGTATTTTTTCAAGGTATACCCTTGGAATTTTTTCGATTTTTCGCAAAAAAATTTTTTGTCGAATTTTGAAGTGTTATACATGTCATTATATAGATTTAGATATGCTGATATCAAATTCGTCGACAAAAATAAAATCTGATAACTCGTTAAAAAGTTACGGCCATTTTCCTCTAAAATTTTCAAAAATCTAAAACTTTGAAAGGCCATATCTCAAGAATATTTTGAGATACAGAACTGCGGTTTGAAAATTTCAACTTTTCACATCATTTTCTATAAAATAAACATAATTTAAACGAAATCTAAAATTCAAAATTGTATTGTAATTTTTATGCATCAAATATCAATTTGTCATAGAAATATCGGCTTTAAGATAAAAAAATAAAAAGGAAAATCATAAATTATCTAAAAATGTAAGGGGGTCTACAAAGAAAATCATTTAAAAGGGGTAGATATATGTAGGAAAAAGGTTGGGAACCCCTGATTTAGCTTCTGTTTGGTTAGAGCCATATTAAAATAAGTTTATTAAAAAATAAAAGAAATTGTCCATATCAACTATTTACATACCAATACCAATTAAATTATTATGTTTACTTACAAGTTAATATTGTTAACATCATCGTCGACATCATGTGATGCATAAGAATTGAGAAAAGCATGTTGTAATTATCGAGTACCTTGGAAGCATCCCAGCCAGCTTGTATGTACAACACTCCCAACATCAAACCAGTCAAAATATTTACTGCTATTCTCATATGAGTAAGTGTCTAAAAAAATATATCATTTTTTACTTATTTTGTATATAAAATAAACAAAGTCAAAGTTAATATGACATATTTTTTAGTATCTTAATTTTATAATTTTGACTTATGTAATACAATACAGGGTGACCCATTTTAAGTGCACACCTCTAATAACTTTTTATGGTGAATTGTTATCAAAAAACTTTTCAGATAAAAGTTACACGGTTTGGACGGGGATATAGACGTACTCGGATGAAATTTTTTTAGGTGGTGTTTTAATGGTGATATGAAGGTCAACATCATTTTTTTAAATAGGAACTTATAGTTTTTATCAAGTTATTTAATTTTACGTGAAAAAACACGAATCTTTCATTGAAAACTTTTTTTGAAAAACTTAAACCTTTCCAAGATATCTAACAAAATAAATCGAGATTTTGAACTTTAAATATTTTTTTACTCACAAACCATCAGGTTTAGGGAAAAAGTATAAAATGCAAAAAATGTTTATTTTGTTCTAATAAAACTTAAAGAATTATTCTAATTTTTTTTAACATTTTTTTTTTTTTGCTAAAATAAAATAAATTGAAAAAGGTTTAAAATTTTAAAAATAATTCTTCAAGTCTTATTAGATCAAAATAAACATTTTTTGTATTTTGTACTTTTTCATAAAGTTGATGGTTTCTGAGTAAAAAAATATTGAAAGTTCAAAAGCTCAAATTATTTTGTTAGATATCTTGGAAAGGTTTAATTTATTCAAAAAAAGTTTTCAATGAAAGATACGAGTTTTTTTACGTAAAATAAAATTACTTGATAAAAACTACAGGTTCCTATTTAAAAAAATGATGTTGACCTTCATATCACCATTAAAACACCACCTAAAAAAATTTCACCCGAGTACGTCTATGTCCCCCTCCAAACCGTGTAACTTTTATCTGAAAATTTTTTTGATAACAATTCACCATAAAAAGTTATTAGAGGTGTGCACTTAAAATGGGTCACCCTGTATATGGTGATACCATTAATAAATTAAATTTTAAAAAACTCACTGAATCTCTTTTCGTTTTCAAAACACCCCTTCTCATTAACACACTTATTTGATTCATAGTTGGAGTTTCTTCCATTCTTCCACTTTGTAGTTTATGCATTTCTTTGGTGATAGGATTCCTTTCTATAATTAATTTTAACATGAAATATATTTTTTAAATGTAATATGTAAGAAATAAATACCTCTAACTGTTTTTAAATTTGGGATTTTTGTATTTTCAAACCAGTCTAGACACTTTCCGTTCTGCATTGATGAAACCATTATTTGGATTTTGTCTACGCCATGTTCTCCACAAGCCAATTCAATAACTGGAATATTGAAAAAAAGAAGAAGATATTATCGTCTTTGTGTTAAAAAGATGCCAGAAGAATAACTAGTTTTAAGTTTCTACAGTGATCTTAATATTAAAAGAAGAAAGGTATACAGTATACATACTTCTTAACCAGATTTGACAATAAAAAAGCTCAAAACTATCGCCAAAATCAATTTAGAAAATCTCCACGGACCATGATAATTTTTTGACCAAATCTGCATTTTAATATTTCTCTTCAATTGGAATTTTTTGTATCACTGTATGATCATTTTTGATTAAGTTATAAAGAAAAGACTTTCGGTTTCTCATATCTGCCATTGATTTTTTTATAATCATTTGTTCTTTAGTTATGAGTGTTTAAAAATAAAAATGTGATATTTTTGATTTGATCGTCAATAATTCGGTCAAAAACAATCGTATAGCAATACGAAAAAAGTTAAATGAAGAGGAAAGTTTGATCTACAAAATTTATCAGAGCCCGTAGAGGTTCTGCCACATTTGTTTTCAACGCCTAAAATTACTTACAAAAACATAACGTGTCTATGTTTAATTCTTGATTTCTGGGTGCAAACCACGTAGTTTGTTCTTCGTCTCTAATTGTAAGATGTTCATTACAAATTTAATTTAAACTCTGGTTGAAATAACGACTAAAGCTTCGACTATAATTTTTTTAGTAACCCTGATATTTCAGGATACCTACGCCAATGTACTAACAAACGCTATTTCAAAATAGTATACATACATATATATGTAAGTAATGCAAACAGTCAGCTTGTTAGAAGAACTCTATTATGTGAGACAATTCAAGGAATTTCTTTTATTTCATGCTAAGGTTATTGATTCTTTACTTTGTGAAGATTAAATAGAAAAATGAACAAGAAAAATATTGGCAAATGACGCACTATTTAATGAATATCTAGATTCTAATAAATAATAAAAACGTAATAAATATTTCATTTATTTTCAACATAAAATAAAAAAGTTACTTTCTTGATTTTTTTTATAAAAAAAACAAAAGATTTGCCTATTTAATAACTATAATGACATTCAAGTATTCTTTTTACGAATTTCAAAGGCAACTGAACTGTTTAAAAACCACAAATATTTATTCTACATGTTATGTTTATTTTTACACTTTTTATCAATTATGAGAAAATACTATTGTAGTAATATTGTCTGTTTTTTTTATAAATTTAAATTCAAAAATATTATATAGTGTTCATAGATCTTTTATTATGTACCTATGACGCGGCGAATGCTCTATGCCGAACGCTTATATATTTTTTATAAATTTAAAATTAATTAATTTTAAAATTATACTACAGCATAAATGTTTATGGCACATACACTATAATATAGTTGAACAAATATTAATCACTATATACTTAATAGGTAATAATTCATCTATCATTTTATAAGTACTAAAATAAAACAATAAACTGTGACTATAAAAAACGTACAAAAGCCATTCATACCTAAGTTAATTGGCTAATTCGGATAACTGAACTTTTACTTATTTTTATATCAAAACATTTAATTAATTAAATAATTATTTACGAGAATACAATGAATTACTTATTAATTTATTTTGTTATAAATGATGTAACAAATATGTGAAAAATCTGACAAAAATTATATAATGATGTCGGGATCAAATAAAAATTAACAGCACTTACTTATTTAAAAAAAAATTAAAATGATTTAATTATAGTATAATTTAAGCCATCTACTTTCTAATAGATGGAATATTAATATATGAGTACTTTTAAACTATGTTAAAATTTATTTAAATTAATTAACGTAATCATATATATTGGTACGGGACATTAGTACGCGAGGCTCGACGCGCACTTGAAAATTTTTTTTTGGATATCGTGACGATTAAAGTATTAATTAAGTACAATCACTCGCTCTTGTTCGTTCTTCTGATAAATACCCGGCATAATACTGTCAAAACAAATAAAGAAGTTATATCTACATAATTACCGTAATCGGCTGGATTGTGGTACATCGGACAAGGCAGGTTAATAGATTGAAGATACTTGACGAGATTGCCCGTTGAACCTTGGTACAAACAGTTTCCTTCCGAGAGTACGTACACTTGGTCGAACAGAGTAAACAGAGAGGCGGATGGCTGGTGAATTGTGCAAATTATTGAGCGACCTTGATGGGCAAGATTCTTAAGAAGTTTGACACATTGTAAACACGATGAACTGTCTAAACCACTGGAAAATAATTGTATAATTGTTAAATATATGTTATTTATGTAAATTTTATTTGTTTAACATTTACATTTTTTATATGGCAGTTCATAAACTAAGATAATACTTTTTGGTATTTTAATTGAAAGATAAGACTAGCTTGAATCGACCTAAAATGTATACAGGACATTCACAATTTTAATGAAATTCCATGGAAATATTTTCAAAGTTTTCCTTTGTCCCGTTTTTAAGTTAATTAAAACCAAATATTGAATATATACACAGACATACGCTTTTAACCAGGACAATACTATTATATTTAAAACTATATCATAAAACAGTAAATTTGTTTTTAAATAAATACTCTCATGTCCCATGAACTATAAACAGTTTGAGCAGTTCATGTATGGCCTTTTGAAGCAAAAAATATTCTTAACGTATAAATAAATAAAATAAAGTACCTAATAATATGAAAGTTAAATACTTACGTAGTTGGTTCATCTAAGAACATGACGAGAGGGTCGTTTATTAATTCTAAAGCTATGGACAGTCTTTTTCTTTGGCCACCGGAAAGACTTCCGGCTCTTGTATATAAACATTCGTACAAACGTAATTGTGAGAGAATATCTTCGATCTAAAATAAATACCATAATATTACAGTAATTTAAAAGATTTCGCATACTTTTTACTGATACCTAAACTAGCATAATAATATTAATTATAATTTTTTCCGTATATATTTATATTTCAATGAGTGGCGCCCATAAAACAGTCAAGTATCAAAAATTTATAATACATCAAGCATTGAAAATTAGTTAAATATAAAATTATCATCTCCATTTCATACTTACAATCGCATCCTTCTCAAACTGTTGCATATTAGTCGGCAACTTCAAGTCAGCCGCAAGTCTCATATTCTCCTTGACAGTAAGCAGCGCTTGCAGTCTGTCATCCTGTGTGATGTAACACGAAGTCTTGCGAAACAGTTTCATGTCCCTGATGCGCCCGTTCGCGTAAATCGCGCCGGAGATTCCGCTGATCCGGTATCCGCTAAGCACGTCCAGTAGGGTTGACTTACCGGCGCCCGATGGACCCATAATGGCTACAAGCTGGCCCGGAAGGAACCGACCGTTTATTTGGTGTAGGATTTCTTTATATTCTGAAAGACAATGATTTTATTAGTTTATTCTTATTAATTCTGATTGGATTACATTATAACTACCATGACAAAATAATTTTTTTTAATCAAATTGTTATAAATTTGCTCGGAACAGTGGTAATAAATGTATAGTAATTAATATAAATGCTTTGCATTTTATGAGGTGTTGTTTCTACTTAACGCACGTGTTTCAAAGTCATTCATATAAACTTTATACCATTCATTGGAACAGTAAGTTGAGATTATTTACGTAAAAAATTAATTTAATATAAATCTATCATTAATTTTTTATAATCGATGGGAACAATAGTTGACGTATTAATAAAAAAATAATCTCTGAACTAGACCTACATTAACCACATGCTGATTTCTCTATTAATCACTTTTGGTATATATTCTATTAGTTCCACAAGGTCATAGCTCAAAGATGTAAAGTCATTGTACACTTTATTATCATTACCTTTATAGGTATGTCAATTATTTAATTGCTTGTAGATGCATGTAAATGCATAATAATAAGGAAACATATCAAATCACAAATAAATAGTTAAATCTAAATAGTTTTTATATTACAACACTATTTAATGACGTTTATTAAAATTTACATTTTACATTTTTTATGGGATACGTGTTTTTATCGTTAATTAAAAAATAATTAATAAATATTAATTACTGAATTAAAAGTAACTATAAAAGAAAGTACAGTTCTTGAGAGAAGACGTAGTATTCCTATGTCTATTTAGGTTTTTAAAACTAAATATGAAGTCCGTTTTCCGAAAAATTAAAGAAATAAAAATTATTTAATTACAATTTTTTATCACTAAAAGGTTCAATGAACCCGCCGATTCAAATACTAACTTTAGGTTGCATATAACAATTAAAAAACATCACGATTAATTATTCAACCGTTTTCAAACCTTGATTAAAGTTAATCCTAAAAACAATCAATATTAGTAAATAGACACGAACTACATATAATTATTTTTTACTTTGGATAATTCATCAAAACCGTGATTAACCTTTAAAACTAACATAATATCGGTTTAAAAATCAAAATTAACATGATTAATTTTGCTTTATTAATCTCAAGGTAGAAGTAATGTTTTTAGGGATTCACATCTCTATACATATTGTAAAACTCTAAATGACCATATTAATATATTCTTTAGCTAGATAATATGTATTTCTTATTACTGCTGGTGCCAGTATCTCGTTTCCGTTTAAAACTGGAAGACAATATTAAGTTTTCAATTGTTTTATTCCAAAACTTTACAGATCCGTTCATGTATTGTTTAAAACTTTTGTCAAAAAGGAATAATAATCAAAATCATTATGAACTGCATATATTTTGAAAATACTCGGTTTTATTACTAAAAACAAGGTTATACATTAGGGTGTTCCAAAAAAAGTCGATAATTTTTTTTTTCGATTGCATGTGAAATTCTTGTTATATATGCTATAAAAAAAATTCTGTAAAAATTTGAGCCCTTAATATCAACTTGAAGAACTCCATCACCGAATTTGAAGATTTACCATTGATTTAACATGGAAAAATGATTTTTTAACGTTCATTTCTCCTGCAAACTATATAGAACATTATTTTTCGGAAAAACCATGACTGATCCTTCTTCAGTATTAAATTCTGTAAAAAAAAAGCTCTTAGGGTCCAGTCTCTAACGTCAACCCTCTCGTTTTTAAATTTCAAAAAATCTGTATTTTTTAACGCAAATAAAAACGAGAGGGTTGACGTTAGAGACTGGACCCTAAGAGCTTTTTTTTACAGAATTTAATACTGAAGAAGGATCAGTCATGGTTTTTCCGAAAAATAATGTTCTACATAGTTTGCAGGAGAAATGAACGTTAAAAAATCATTTTTCCATGTTAAATCAATGGTAAATCTTCAAATTCGGTGATGGAGTTCTTCAAGTTGATATTAAGGGCTCAAATTTTTACAGAATTTTTTTATAGCATATATAACAAGAATTTCTCATGCAATCGAAAAAAAAAATTATCGACTTTTTTTGGAACACCCTATTATACATATATGAAAGATTTCGTTGAAATGCGAAAAATAGTTATAATATGTAAATTTAATATACTGAAGAAATAGGTACTAGTCGCGATGTATTTCTTAACTAAATACTAAATAAAAAATTTTACATTAAAATTATATATCTCGAAAGACGGTGAAAAGTACCTACTTATACTGATTGTGCTATACAACATTGAAAAATGTTTAATTAAAATTTTGCAATTAGCATTCGAGAAAATTGAAACTGTTGTGAATTAATAACTAATTAAAATAATATTTTAGAAAAAAAAATATGTAAGAAAATATTGTCTATACATTTACGAAAAACAACCAAAAATTGCTCGGATCGAAAATAAGTAATTTTCTTATTATTTCTTAGCATCTATCCGACACGAAAAAAATCGTAATCTGCGGAATTTTTTTATCAAATGAAGCCAACATTTCAAAAACCTAACTTTGTATACTCAAGGTTTTATGTACACTACTGCCGTACACTGAAAAAATTTAATGTTAATTTTTAAAACATGTTAACGGGAGGACGAAATTGATCCTAGAAATTTTTAACACCCGACATGGTAAAATTTAAAAGAACGTCTACTACAATTCAATATACTGTATATAGCAGTTTCTATGACGGCGATAGGCCAGATATGAAAAGTAATATAGAAACATAGTAAAATTATAGAGAATGTACGTGAAATTTTCATATGCAAGAAATTAAATTAAATAATAGCGTATATATTACTTTTTCAGAGTAAATAAATTTTAATAGGTACTATGTTAAAATTTACCAGTATGCCATTGTAATTTTTCATTTACTTTATTTTAAATTCTACCGACTTTTCTGTTAATTTTTTTCAGAAGTTGATTCTGTCCTCAGGTTCACAGCATTTTCTGTTAATTTTTAAAAGAATATTCTCTCCGTGTATACTTATAATATCTGATAGTTATAATAAATCAAATAAATCATAATTAATTAATAATATTTTTTTATTAAACAAAAAGAAACTAATAATTTAGACATAATAGTCAATATTTTAATTGAAAAGACCAAAGAATAACAATATAAAAATGTATTCAAGCAGCCATTGATTTGCAATGCTCATTTTATTAGCATATATTGTATTTAAACAAACAATACATATGTTTTTATTTTTTATCCATGCGCGTATTTTTGTGATGAATCAATATTTACCAGTTTTTCATAACCATAAGCATTGTTTAATTAATATTATTAAACAAGTTTAAATTTTATTTTACACATGAGTACTATCACGTTTCGTATTTTTGTTAATTTAGATATGCTAAATAATTTTATTCAAGCTGAATAAATATCGTATGTACCTATATAATAACTATTTGTATATTTCTCTGTATTATTGTGCATTAAATTGCACAATTTAATGAACATAATTTTTTCGATATTGATAAATATGACAATTGTGTAACGAGCTGTTAAATAATTGTTAAATATATCAACTATTCATGAACGGTTACTAAATTATTTAAAGAATTTGAATTTTAACAAATATTATAACTGCATCTCTTACGAACATTTTTAGCTCAAAAGTGTAATAAAAAAATTATTTTAAATAATAATGCACCTATGTATATCTATAATATGAACTTGAAACCGCTTTATCTCGAAACTATTTTTTAATCAGCGTCCACGATAATTCAGAAATGGAACTTCGTAGAAAGCTAAAATTTGAACTGAATGTTCTCAAGAGTTGTCTCTATCGTCAAACAAGGAATTTTATCGGAAATATTTCCAACGAATATTAAAAAAATTGTATATGGACCATTTTGTACTTTTAAAGAATTTAATATGTTGTGTTCGCTATCTTTATATATTTTTTAATAATTTTACTGTCAATTCAATTGCTCCGAAACTATATTTTAAATATATATGTTATGTAACCTAATCTACCCCACCCCCACCCCTTCATATCTCATAATTATTTTTAGGAATAAAGTAGATACTCCTATTAATCAGATATTATAACCATAAAAAATATGTCATTCATTTTTACAATACCGTAAAAAAATCATAAATTTCTCCCGGTATAACCTTGACCCAGATGATATAGTTATTTTTGAGTAAGTATTTAATTACATAAATATCTTTTTAATCTGATAATACTATATGATGACAAGTACGAAAATAATCAATAGTTGTAACATTAGTAAAAAAATATTTCACATTAAACACTACATATGCTATTAACATATGGTTAAAAAATACCGCAATAATTAATTAACGTGATGACTGATACAATTTCATTTAAAAAAACAAAAAAGTTTACGAAATAATTTCATGCTGGTAGCTACACTTTTTTTAGATACTAATAAAAATTTAAATATAATTTTATCAATAAAATTTCATGAACAAAACTAGACAAAAACAAGTACCAATAAAACTTTGTACCTGTCAAGAGAGCATCTCAATTATAATTTATTATTTTTACACCTATTAATCAAAATAATTTGAGTCACAAATTTCAAGGTAAAAATAAATAGTGGTCTAGTCAGTAGTTTCAAACAAAACTCTTGAATGCACTCAAGACCCAAAACTTCACGTTATTAAAATAATAAAATAGGTACAATTTAAAAACATATAAAATACACTTTTAAACAAATGCAAATTATGGAAGACAAAATATTAGCAGTTTTTCTCAAAATATTTTAACTTTTTTTCTGTTGTTTTTAAATAAATAAATTTATTTAATTTTTGCTAATAATTTTCGAATATACGTATATATAAAAGACCTGTCTTTGCTCACTATTTTTTTGTGGGAGGAGCTGTGGCTTGCAGATTCTTTTATACTAAATTTGGTGGCATGTATTCATATACATAGGTTCGAATTTGATACCACTGGTGTAAGTACTTCAGCAAACTAAAACATTTTTATTTAAAAAAAAAGATGTTTTTTAGTACCTACAGTACCTAGTACCTAAACGTCCACGTCGCGGTCGTGAAGGTCATTAATGGCAAGTGTAATTGAAATCTCTATTCTTAATTATCAAACATGCGTATGTATAGCGTGTGTACATAACAAAATATTTTTAACATCATATAGATATATAATTTAAAATCATTTACTGTATACGAGTATTATTATTTTAATTATATACCTATATTATAATATTATAGCAAAAGATGTTAATGTTTTTAATTAAAGTACTTATGGTTATTTAATGCTCTATTATAATAATTAGAGATTGATAAAAAAGAAATGTTCAATTATATTTAAGTTATTATGTAAACGAACAAATGTATATAAGAATATATATTTATTCATAAAGAACTATGTTTTCTGTATCTGTATTTTCTTTGTTTCATCTTATTCTATGTATGACTGATATATTTTTTTGGAGAATCATTTATCTGTCTACAGTGTTGAATCAATTAGGAAATAGAAAAAAGAATACATTATAATATTTTAGATAACGACTATACCTATAGCTTATAGTACATTTTGTGTAGAGTAATATGTGCTTTTAAATTACGAACATAAAAGAAAAATATGTTTAAAATAAATATAGATATATAAATAATATGGTAAAATAATAAATATAAAATTTAATTTTGAACAGAAGAAATCAAAAGTCTATGAATATTTCATTTTTAAGTAGTCTAGGTGGGGGGCAGTTTATAAAGTTTATAATTATTTATTTTATTTTTTATACAAGACAAGATCAAATTTCCATTCATTTTTTATACATCTCTATATGCATTATTATAAAAAAACCGTTAATCTATAAACAATATTTTATTATATGTAGATATATAATATGACTAAGTATATCTACATATAAATTTTATTGATATTATTTTTAATATGTTAACCTACATATATATTTATGTAATTATAAATGTAATACATAAATAAGTAAATATAAAATTGTTAACCTATTAAAATATAACCATGTATTATTATAAGTATTTTTTTAATTATAGATGTAATTATACATAAATGTAGTAATTTTATACAATAATACACATACATTAAATTAATTACACAAGCCCACAAAAAATCCGAAAATTTTTTTCGATACCAAATGCAACCATAAAAAGTTCGCTGACATCAAAAAACGTTTTGCTATCGTCAAAAAGTTGCAATATAATAATAATAAAAAATTGATTTAAAAAAAGTATACAGCCACAAAAAGGCGCTAATTCCAAATTTGATTTTCATTTTCAACGCCCAAAAATACGTAAGGAAACAGAAAGATTTTTTTTTGTGGGCCTGTTAGTAAAAATAAAAGTTTGAATAATTATTTTTAAATCAAATTGCATTTTAATATTATTTTTTATAAATAAAATGTATTTATGTAAATAATACACAAAAAAATAATATTTATATATATTATCTATCAAGGATTTGATTTTTATGCATTTATTATAAATAAATAATGATAACAACTTAAAAAATGCACACAGAAAAAACGTAATATTTTATTTATTTGTTTGATAAAAAGTGTCATCTGTAGTACAAAAACACGCAAAAACAATAAATGCCCGATAAACTATTTGAGTGAAAGTGGCAAAGAACTCAACAATATCACTTCCTAAATAGTGCAGGTCAATGATAAATATTAAAAAATATATATAGTTCAAAGAGCGAAATAGCTATCTACTCTTCTCATTACATACTTAGGAAATAGTGTTTATCAGCAAAAGTTTAAAGTACGAATTTTATACACAAATAATACTCATTGCTGTTGTACAGAACCACGTGCCATTACAATGTATTTGTTTATAATTTTTAATGTGCTCTTTGAGTTAGTTTAAAATTTCAATATGGATGTTTATAAAGTTTGTTATTTGTTTTTTATATAAAACTAATTTTAATCATTTATTGTGAAACGCAAGGACCTGAAATTATATATGGCTCGGGTCCAAATTCAGTATCTTTAAAAAATGTATTATTATATTTCATTAAATAAAATTGATAGGTACAAATAAATTTGACACTTGTTAAAATGAATTTACACCAAAATTATATAGCATGTTAATGTTGCTAAAAAAGCAACTATGCATATGTTAATATAAACGTAAAAATTAAATAGTGTGTATTACTAATTCTACATACTTTGACATTGAAATTCCGGAAATGCATATATAAAATAAAATATCACCAAATTGACATAGATTGAATATGACACATCCTTGAATATATTTATACATATATATAGAATTCGTCATAGGCACTACCCAGATATTTTGATAAAATTTCTTGGAGGGATGGGAGTAACCAGTATGACATTCAACCAATCAATATTATAATTTCCTCCCCAATTCATATTAAGATTTTAATTAAGTTATAAATAGAAATAAATTAAAAATTAAGGAATCATTTTTATAACGGCAACACAGTTCGTCATTCAAAAAAATAAAAATTAAATTATCAAAATAGGTCACCAATGCTTGAAACGCAAAACAGAAATGATTACTCTGTTATTTTCTAAATTTGTTAATTCATCATATTCGAAAGAATCATACATATAAATTAATCCCTCTATTTACGCGGTTAAATATGGTTCCATGAATACAGCACTTAAAATAAGTCGTGTAAATGGAGCTATAGAAGTTGCTCCATTATATTGTCTGTATTTCCATCCTTTTTTCCAAATTATTGAATTCACGTAAAATGAGGGATTACTGAATACACAAACTAAAAAAAATCATTTAGTTAAAAAACAACGAGAAAATCTAGTACATCCACTTTAGCATTTGGCATGAATTATTTTAAGAACATTAACACATCCAATCCTAATCAAGAAATGAACCTTCAAGTAATAGCCTGAACAATACATGCAATCTGGTGAATATATGTGATGTTAGGCTGCAGGAGACAGCTATTATTATAATAATCATTACACTAGTTGTCCTTGTGTATATTATGTAGTACATAATATAAATGACACTGCTTCGAATGCATTAATTAAATTCATATAAGGAGAGCCGACAAGAAGTTTGTACTTGAATTAGCTAAATAGTACAGTTTATATATTTAAATAAATAAAAAACTTTGTGAGTTATCATTATCTGTTTCGTTTTTTTTATACAAATCAAAACAAGTATTACGTAACTGTTTATAGTTTTCTGCTGTCAATTTTTCTAGCACAAAATATCTAACCGTCAAAATTAATGTTAATATTAATAAGGAAAAGTAAATAAAAATATTTAAAAAAATTAAATTAAAACCTGACTTTGCTAAAACCTTTCAACTAAAATATATTAACTAAGTTATCTAAGTAAATACTGCATATTTAAGTAATTAAAGCTTAATACTGTTCATGATCAATACAATTAAGTTATGAAATACCCTAGGGAAAGAAGATTTGGTTCAGATAAACATTTATGTCCCTAAGGTTGGTAACTTTGAGTAGGGTATACTAATATTAATTAAACTGGACATTATGTTAATAGTTTTGTATAATTGAATGCCATGTACTTTCTCACACTAATATGAAATGATAATATTTTGACTTGATTGTACTCAGAAGTAAACCAAGATTATGAAAGAATGGAAGTTTTAAATATGGCTATTTTATCATCACGTTCAAAATTTGTTAGTAAGAAATATAAAAATCTTTGATACTTTTTTATGTTCAACGACATGAAAAGTATTGTAATAATATTTATATCAACTATTAAATTAAAAGATTTAATGATCTTATTGTTAGTTATTATATTTTTTGTTTTACTAGAAATGTATAAGCATGATCAGAGAATAAACTGCCAGATTCTTAATGGCTCAAACAGATGATCAATATTTATTGTCAGTAATCAACAGTAGCGTAAATAGAGTGTGGAGGGGATACATGAAAAACATTTAATGTTAATTTTTAACATAAAAAACATGTTAACAGAAGGACGAAATTGATCCTAGAAATTTTTAACACCCGACATGGTAAAATTTAAAGAACGTCTATTACAATTCAATATACTATATAGCAGTTTCTATGACGGCGATAGGCCAGATATGAAAAGTAATATAGAAACATTGTAAAATTATAGAGAGTGTACGTGAAATTTTCATATGCAAGAAATTAAATTAAAGAATAGCGTAGGTATATATTACTTTGTCAGAGTAAATTAATTTTAATAGGTACTATGTTAAAATTTACCAGTAAGTCATTGTAATTTTTCCTCAGGTTCACAACATTTTCTGTTAATTTTTAAAGGAATATTCTCTCCGTGTACATATATAGTCTCTATTGTTACTATAATTATACCCAACCACCCCCTCCTCCACAAAAACCAAAAATACATTTTTTATTTTCATTTGAAAAGTTAACACACACCACACACCTCCTCTCGCCTTTATTTGTTGAATTTTCAAAAATTCCTTTGCTTACGTCATAAAATGAAGATACCAATTAAAGTTTCTGTTTCTAAGTCCAGAGGTTTACGTTAGGTGTTGATGAGTCAGTCACTCATGACTTTTCTCATATTGATAATCTAATTGAGTCATAAAATACTTTTACCACGTTTCAAATATGTAGACATTCTTTAATGGGTAAATATTAAAAGGAAATCAATTTCTTTACGAAACATCCATTGATCTAAAAAGAAATCCCCATTATCTATCTATATAAAGAATTCTCTACTGAAAGCAAGTTGTGTAAGATCGAGTTCTGTTTGAAAATATATATCCGTGATTCAGAAATATTGATTGCATTCACCTTTCACACCAAACACTTTATTTCAAAAGAAACATTTCCCTTTTTCCGAACACACAGTTATTACTTTCTCACGTCATAGCCAAAAACGAATAGTTCTTTATAAAAAATAAAAATAACTCGTGAACATGCCGATATTGTTTATTGAAATTTTTATTTCAAAATTGTATCAACATAGTTCATTTTCGGAGATTTAAATGAATTAATATTTAATTTAATCAATAATTTTAAAAATTGCTCGTATGAATAAAGAAAGAAATTCATTTTGAAGAAAACTCTCACGCCCAGTATTATCAAGTTTAACTAAATGCTCCTTTAGCTAACTGTCATATTATCAACAGATCCAAGCATAATATTTTTAATTAAATAGATTTTAAATTTTCTGCAGTATTTATTTACAACGTATATTATGTAAATTTTTCATTGAGAGCTTAAATATTGATTTAAATCACGTTTGTAATACACCAAATTTACTTTAAAGGAGCATTTAGCGCTAAAGGAGCTTTAAATTGGTTGATAATACCGGGCATCACTCTATAATATTATAGACATTGCCACCCTATGTGTCAAAGCTTACTATAAATGGCCCATTGGCACATTCTTCTATCTTGTGTCTCTATGCTCGCTCTTAACAGTCACACACACAACATACAAACAGACACAGACCTGAACATACGAACATAGGTGGGCACAGTTAATCGAAAAGTTCACTTCGTTAATCGTTAATTCGTTAATAAAAAAGTTTACTTCGTTAATCGTTAAAGCGTTAAAATTCCGAAAATTTAACGGAAGTTACAGTTAACCGAAATTTTAACAAAAGTTAAAGTTAACCGGTAAACGTTAACCATCCAAATGTTTGAAGACCTTTTTTTCGCTATTTCGACAAATTTCTTATGTACTTGTCATCAAACAACCAATATAACGGACTAAAGTTAACAAAAGCGTTAACATTTTTTTGACTTAACTTAAAAGTTAATCCGTTAAGCATTTTGTTAACTTCGTTAATTAACGATTAACGGATTAACGAGTTAATGCCCACCTATGCATACGAAGGAGCTATCAAAAAAGGAAATACTCCCGCTGCCAAAAAACACATAGAAGAAGAAGAAGAATATTGCAGAGAAAAATTTGATTAAACATTTACAATTATTCGTTAAATAAATCAAAAAATATATTTATTTTATAATATATATAAAGTTGTATTTATAAATAATGTTACAGCCATGATATATTCTGACTAAGGAAATTTTAAAAGTAAACATGTTTCGTGACAATCATCCTATAGAAAATCATAATACACCTAACAATTCGTCATGAGTAGTAATTTAAAGTTCATCACACCCATACATGTAAATATAAAAAACCAAACACTATATATACATATATACATATTGTTTACTGGTTATTTTAACATTACATATGTGGCAATGCTGACTATATAAAACTGACCTATAGATAAACGTACAAATATTATGCTTTGCTTATCAATCACAACACAAAGAAATGTATGCTGACGTAAATGTATGTTACAGTAAATCATATTGTTGGAACTTTTATGAAATTATAACTGATTTAAATTACTATTTATTTTTATTTTGGAAAATAATTAATCTAGTTTTTGAAATATTGCTGTTGACTTATTTTCAATCTATAGATTATTTTAGCTGATGGTGTATTCAAAGAATGCTTTGATGCATCTTTGAAGTTGACACGTGATTGTCATATGTCAATTTTAAGAGATAACATTTTCCTTTAAATAATCATTTCAGATTAAAATACGCAAGTAATTTATTCAAAAATTAAAATTACACAGATCGACAAAAAGGTATGTGCTCTTAACCCGGATTTTGTTTTTCTTACGTGTTTTTGGGCGCGGAAAGTGAATTTGACAGTAAAAAAGCTGGCCGGCTCACAAAAAAATTTGATGCCGTTAAAAATTGTCAAATATTATAATTGAAAAATTATATCAAACTTAAGAGTTTCTATACATTTTTTTTAATTTATTGATCTAATGAATGAATTTTGAAAATTAGTATTTTTCCTTCAATTAGCTTTAAGCAGAAATCACATTTTTAACATTAACGCCTGTAGAGAATAAATGAAGAAAATTATTTTCTTCTTAATTCGAACAAAAATGGTCGTACAGCGATATAAAATACAACAAATTGAAGAAAAAAGTCTGATGTGAAAAAGTATTTTATTAAAATTAGTTAAAAACATTAATGATAGCTTATGGGTCTGGAAGCTTTCAAAATTGCTATAAAATTTCTTTTTTTGGTAATAGCAAAAAAAAATTTGTGTACGTAAAAAAAGGTTAATGCTTGGTATCATTAAGGTGCCAGCTAAATTTGCTAGCTAGCAAGCACTCACTTGTGATAGTATCTATGGATTTGTTTTGGAATTTAGAGCAGTGATACTTCAATATATTGTAACACAATTGGCAACTGACCATATAAAATAATTTTCATAATATCACCACTGTTTTAATACCGTTGGTGTTTACATAAACTTGTCAATGTTTTCAGAAAACTCCAAGAGAACTGTCATATAAGTTTGATACCTCATTTGAGAGTGCTTGCTAGCTCCTTTAAGATACCGGATATTATAGGAATATACATAACACATGTTTAAAAAAAAATAACACATTAATATACCATAAATTATAATACACATAAGTAATTCAAATATTGTCCTTGTCACTTTTTGAATACATCTCTTGAGAATACGAAAATAGATGCTTTTGAAGACGCTTCAATACGCAGTACCGCGAAAAAACGCTTTATATTTTATAGGATCGGACGGGACCAACGGGAATTTCATTGTCTGTGAGCTGTTACATTTGTAGATTACATTGTTGACATACCGGGTGTCTCAGATAACATTTCAATCATAAGGGTGTTGTAAGTAACTATGTAGTGACATTTACACCAGACACAGTTTTTTTAAATACATCCTATGCATTTTTAATTATTAATTATTTAAAAACACAATATTTGCATGGTGTAAAATACACTGGTAGAAAGGATATCTCAAACTATGTAAACCTTGTTTTGTATATAAAGAAAACAATATTTTCTTAAGATAAGCAATAATCTCTTAAACCAACTATAGTATTCCTGAACGAAGGAATAACGTAGTTGGATTAAGAATATGTTTCTTATATTAAGAAAATATTGTTGTTATATACAAAACAAGGTTTTCTTGGTCCAATACAGTTTTTTTTCTGTATATGCATAAGAGATACTTTGCTAAAATTAGATGATTAGTTTCTAATCGGTTAATAGATATTGAGACATTTTTTTTAATTCCACGTAATACCTATAAGGAAGGTATCAAAATATTAAAAATTCAGATATTCTTCCTTTTATAGTTTCGCTCCGTCCGTCCGTCTGTCTGTTTATATGTCTGCATGCCACAGTCCTTCCGTTCTCTCATTTATATTCCTATTTTTATGTTTTTGAATCCCCTCCCAAAGACTGAAAAATGCATTTTTATCTCTTTGTATGTATATATGGTTATTTGTTCCAATTTGATATAAAAAATACTGAACTCCTTTTAATGGAACTTTTACTGTTAAAAAGCTTATGATCCTGGAATTATATGGTAGTTTAATTTACAGTTGATGTTTTCTAAGTAAAATGTATTAAAATATATCTAATTTATATTTTTTATAAAATAAATAAAATTTTAATAATACAAGTAGAAAAAGCTGTACTAGAAATATTTTCACGAAATATAAACATTGTAAAAAAAACCTTCACAAAGTTTTTATAAGAAAAATATTTAACTATTGAGATAAAATAAATTTGCATGACCAAATATGTACCTACAAATATTACCTACATGTATTACATTCCTTTTATGTGTATTTACTATATGTATAATATACTTTTTTTATGTATATAATATGTATGCATACATATTGAAAATGCGAGAACAAAAACATTGTAATATAAATAATACAATAATACTATTTACACACAGTTTAGTTAGTTCACATGTACGTGTGAATTACTTCCTAATCTTTTTAATTTCTCATAAAATTTACGATATGTTGTGTTAGTATTCAATGTTTTTTTTGTAGAACATAATATTTGAGTGTAGCGAATAAAAACCAATTTACATATAGTAATATTTTCCCCACTTGCACTTTTAGTTCGTTAAAAATTTACGAAAAGAAAACTCATTCGTAAACTAATATAAGTTTAACGATAGCGCAGAATCAGAGTATCAAAAAAGTTTTACTTCTTAATGTTTGAACCATGCCATGTTTGAAATATTGGAAAATTATTAAAATGTTTTTTTTTAACTTTTAAATAAGTAATATTTCAGATAATTCACACGAATCACTTCCTGGAAAAGTTTTCACAACGTATAAAAAGGTAAGAGAAATAAGTTTTTTTTACAATTATTTCAAAAACTGTTGCACTTTTAACATTTTTACATCCTCGTTATAACTATTATCATATATAAAGAAGAGAAGACAGCAATGTGATCATATTTATAAAAGTAGAGAAATGTTTGTTCTCCAATTTCATTCCGTTCTGTTCTCCTTGTCAGACATATAACTCATTTTTAATGAAACTTGGTTTGTTAGTTAAGTCTAGCTCAGGGATGGGTAAACTTTTTAGCTGGAGGGTCACATAGTAAATTAAAGTACATAGGAAGACAGGCCAAACAAGGAATATATTTTTTAATATTAGAAATTTCTTTATAGAGGACCTTTTTTAACTCGTGATTACTTCAAATTATTCCAGGTCGCTGTTTTACATAGTACAATTTAAAAAAAATGTAAATGTTTATCTATTAAGGGTATTTGTAATGAGTTTTATTAAAGTTCAATTATTTAACACTAGAAAGATGGGAAAATCTACCTACCTACAAAGACGGCGACCGGTCAAATGACTACAAATTTACTTAATATCTTTTTTTATGAGTAATTAATAAATGTCAAGTAAAGAAATAAAAGTAGATGTAATTTATGTTTAATTTTAATATTTATACACAATATTTACATGTTACAAGAGCCGCAAAGCGGTTTTTTACAAGTATAAGTATCGCATACTTTATTAATTTTATTTTTACATTTCTGAATAAGACATTCTCGCCTTCTTCGAATTTCCTGGGCTTTTTTCACAATATTATCGATACACAATTACAGGCTTATTTGACTGACAATTCATATACGTATTTATTGTTGTACCCTCTCATACAACAATTAAAAACATATTTATCAGATCATAGCCATCAAAAGACCGCCACCGTCTTTGTTGGTATATCAACATTTCAAATAATAAAGAAAATAGATGTGAATTATTTTGATACATAGTTTCATTTAACTACTAGTATTAATAAAAGTCACAAAGTCTCATTACGGTAAGTCAAATAGTTTTTGAATTATTCAATATTGAAATTGAAACTACCGTCAAATGAATGCTCCCGTCTTTCTAGTGTTAAAAAGTTTGTTCGCAAACCAATTTGATCAAATCTAAAGAATTATAAAAGGTACAAATATCTGTGTTCTTTTAAATTTCCTATAAAAAAACCATTGCAATTTTTATAGTAAAATAAAATAATTTTACAAAGATGCTTCTTTCTTTATAGAATTTACACGATACCTTCATTTGTTGGACTTTTTTTTATAGAACTATTAGTTACCATACAATCGATTTTTAATGGCAAACAAATCTTTCTTGTCTATTACGAGATTAAATGTGTTTGTTATGTACTCTAACTACACCTACTTATAAATAAAACAAAGCATTCTAAGCTTGACATCCACCTGCAGTCTATTTACACACAAACAGTATTAACATACCTTTCCTGACAATTCCTTTAGCAGCAGTGAATGCTATATTTTCGAATTGTATGTCGATACCAGTGGCTTTGATCTGACCTCTTATGGAGTCTCGGCGGGTGGGTGATGGTGCTTGAATGTCTGCGCTTAACGTCGGCACCGTTGTCGCGCCATATGGCTCTGGAGACCGAACCATCTCGCCTTTCAACGATTGCATCACGTGGTTCATCGGGCTTACTGGAATACATACACATAATATAGTTTATAGTATAATAATATTATAATTATATTAAGTTATAGCAGTGGCGTAGATAGCTTTTTGCGATGGGGGGGGGGGGGTAGAAATGTAGATTACAATCTTGTTTTTTTTAGTCATTACCAATTTCGAAGACCTTTTTTTTTAGTTATCACCAATTCTGAAGACCTTTTTTTTACTCATTACCAATTTACTTTTTTAGCCCTTCACAACAGAGTCTCACGCCCAGTATTATCAACTTTAACTAAATGCTCCTTTAACTAACTGTCATATTATCAACAGATCCAAACATAATACATTTAATTAAATAGATTTAAAATGTTCTGCAGTATTTCTTTACAACGTATAAAATGTTAATTTTTCATTGCGAGCTTAAATATTGATTTAAATCACGTTTGTAATACACCAAATTTACTTTAAAGGAACATTTAGTGCTAAAGGAGCTTTAAATTGGTTGATAATACCGGTAGTCAGTCTCATATACTGTACACAATCTCTATTTTCCATTATGAATATCATAAAAATTGGAGTCATGGGGGGGATTGATCCCCTTAACCCCCCCACCCCTATCTACGCAACTGAGTTATATTAGTTAATTAAGGAGGTGCGAACAAAATTATTTTCTAAATTTAAACTGGTAAACTTTACTGATAAATCACAAAAAATGATTTTATTTTTTAGTATTTTCTCTATAAAAATAAAGAAGGAGCATTTTTTTCTTAAACATTGAAAAGTGCATAGTAAAATAAACTTTGAAGTAAGAGGGTATCTTTTTGAAGAATTAATAGCACTTTTTACAGTGTAATTATTTTTACAAGGATTTAAAAAATGTTATATAAATAAAAAATAAATAAAAGGTACTCAATTTTTACAGTAATTAAAATATTATCATAGATCAGGTTAAAATTGTATTGCAATATATTTTACATTTTATTTTATTTGTTTCTAAAAAATATCACCGTGGGCACCAGATTCACTAAGGCCAGCTCTGACGATAATAAAGACTAGATTTTGATGTATGTAATATTTTGATTAGAGTAAAGTCAGTATGTATGGAACAAGAGGATAATATGGACACCACCTTATTAAGACAATCTAACAATTAATAATTAACTTTAAGTTTATATAAATAACTTTATAATATTTTAAACCGATCGATTTCACACAGTAAATAAGAATGTTCATCCAAAAGGACTTTATTTTTGATTAATTTATCTAAAGTGACAAGTTGCGATCTATTATTTTCTGACATAAGCACTCTAAATTTTCATAATAATTACGACATGTTCTAATAAGAAATATTCATATTTTATGGCCTTTTATCGTATTGTTATATGAACGCAAGAAGTTATTTTAGAAACGTATTGTAAAAGTAAAACAATAATACTATTTGAAACAAATATTATGTTAACTACATATTTGAATAAATTCAGTGACCTTTGACATTGTTATTGTATGCGTATTTCTTAATGGTGTTAATTTTAGAAACAAACATTACAATTTTTTTAAAGAAATTGTAAACAGTATTTTTTTTAAATTAGTTATATTTAAATAATATCCAAATAACTTTTTATAACTAATAAAAAAATTAACTACTGTTTGTTTTCTACCGCAAAATTGATTAGTAGATTGATATATTATAGATAATGATTTTCTCTACAACTTTTATATTTTAGTGTTCCGTCCTAATTGTTTATTTCCTTATATTTGTTGAACAATTGGTTTTAGAGAAAAAAGTTTTTTTATCAAAAAATATTTCTCCCGATGTAAGGATAACAACAATAGTTCTCATACATTTTTCAAAATTTTCAATAATTTAATTGAGAAGCTGGTGGCAAGAAACACTAACTGTGCAAGTACCTATAACTTGATTTTTTCAATCACGAATCGTTTCAAAAATAATTACAAAAATCTTTTACAATTTCGTCGAACGACAAACATAATCTCATTGAAATCTCAAGTTCGTACAGTAACACTCTGACAGCCATGGCAAATAAACGGCACGTGTTCAAAACAGTGGCGTAATCAGGCTTTTTGGGGGGGGGGGGATATATAATATTAAGAAAATATGTATTATTTTTAGATTATCTATTTCAATTCAATTTTACCAAATTTCAAAACATTATTTTTATTGTTATTTTTTATTTTCACAAATTGAATGGGGAAGAGAGGCATTTAGGTTCAAAACTTTTCTTCTTTATATATATATTTTAACTATATTTTACATGACTTTCACAATACTCTTGTATTGCGGGAATCCAGACCCACCTGCCCCCACTCTGGTTGCGTCACTGGTACAAAACGTAGCATAAGATAAGATTATTACTGATATAAGTAAAACATCTGAAAATAAAATATAATCATTAAAATATAAACGATAGGTGATATTGTAAAAACAAATGTATTAGTTAAATAGTTTTCTGAAAAATATATTGCTCAATAGCTCATTCATTTCATTAATAAATCATAGTTCTTATTGCACCTATCAATTTATTTTATTTTTTATAGTATAACTTTTAAAACCTGTTTCTTGTATTGTTTTAATATTAGTTCAATAATAAATGCTATTGTTCTGTAAAATGTTATAATTACAAATCAAATAATAATGCATATCTAGTTACAAGATAAGGGTACCACCATGTTACAAAATGATTTTGCTCAATTTCTACGTGACTGATAACAAGTGAATTTTTTTATATTTAGTGCAAAACCTATATTTTTCTCTCAGTTGATGGTTACCGTAAAAAATCTCGTTTTTTTTTTTTTTAATTAATTGTGCTGAAAAATTGTAAAAGAATTTCTTTTTAGAAATTTTTTAATGTTATTAGTTTATTACAATTAAATAATTTTCCCGGTATATATATGCAAATGAAAAAGTATATTCTCCTTCCAATTTTGTGATATAGCCATATTCTATTTTACACTACGAATAAAAAAGCCATTAAAGGGCAGCAAATATGTTTATATGGAAATCATTTCATGGAATATTATATTTAATACAGAATACATTTTATGTTCCAAGTAACTTTATTTAAAAACCGTAAATTAGTTTAATTATAACTTTACTTGTGATGCAAACAAAATTCACTTCTCAAAATTCTGAAACATTATACCAATTATTAATTCAATTAATTCTGATTTGAAAACAATACTGAAAGATAAGTTTTTTAATATCGACATTCCAACTTTTGCTGGTTAAAATTTAAAACATCTCAAATATTTGTACTTTCAAATGAGAAATAAGTTTTTTAAAGTAGCTAATTCTAAGATTTGTTACATAAATATGTATATAAGTTTCTTAGAAGTTAATGTGAATAACATATAAATAGCTTTCTATATTTCATTGATTTACGAATGAATTACTTTTTTTTTAATTGATATAAATAAAAATTTATTTTGTTTAAAAAAAATATATTACAAATAAATATAATTATATCTTATCTACAGATCTGTAAAAAGAGACGCATGAGGCACTAGCTTGGAACCTCGAAAGATGGAAACTAACTAAAAATCAACGACTAGACCGTTATAAATATATTTACATATTATTATTTTTTTTGCACTCCAGGTTTAAAAATATCTAAGTACGACTCTGAGTTTTCAACAGATAATAATTAGCTTACATTGTAATATTAAAACAAGTGCATTTTTGCATTTAATTAAGTAGTATTATCTCACTACTTACAATTGCAAAGAATATATGTATTTAATTAAAATATGTATCGAGTATCGATTAACGCATATTCAGGTAGGTATAATGTATACCTACATATGTTAATTACTAATGTATACATCAGTAATTAAAAAATGCATACAACAATATTAATCCAAGGTTACTACTATCATTCAGTCGATTTAAATATCGTAATATTAAAAACGAGTCATTTCTTTTTTTACAGGAAAAAACTTTAAGGTATTTTCAATAAGAAATTAATTAAAAAATTTACTTGGGGTCTATTCTAGTGCATTAATTTATCTTTAAATTCTTTTGAAAAAATATAGAATTAAAAAAAAAAACATTTAAGAAGGAACTTTATTTATAATTTCTATGAAAATTAATTTAAAAATTTTCAATGGTAATACAAACATAAATAATATATCAACAATTTTTTATAAAAAAAATATCTATGTATATTATTAAGTTGTACTTTTATTCTAAAGTTCAAAGTATAGTAAATATATATAAAAATTAACACATAAAAAATATAAATATTTAAAATTTTGATAACATATTTACTTTTAAACTACAAACAAATCCGTTTTTTAATTCAAAACGTAGTAATTACGTTAATTGATTTATATTGTTTATATAATAAATCTGTTAATAAGCTATTTAATATGACATACTCATATTAAATTATAAACAAATAAAAAATGTATCTTATTTATAAAATTGCATAGTCATTTTTAGTAGTTTGATATTGAAGATGAAGTGTTAAATTGATGCATAAAATTAATTTAAGGTCAATATGCTATTTTAAACCGTTATTTGATATTATTCATAGTTTTCAAGGTATTTTAAAAAGTAGACCATTGCTAACTACAAAAACAAAGCAAAATAAATAAATATTCGTATTTTATAAATAACTATTATTAAACAATAAAAGAAAAATTAATTTAATTGATTCGTTAAAAGAAACTTTCTTCATACTTATATTTTATTAGATTTTAATTCGATTTTACTTGAATCGATACTAATAACTATGTTTATACATTGTAAGAATATTTTACCTTGATTAAATGGTAAAAATGTTTAGTTATGAGAAACATGTTCACTATGATTAAAATGTATGTTAGATAAATTACTGTAAAATATGGAAAAAAGTACATATTAAAAGGTCAATTCCGCGTATGATCTAATATAGTGTATTCGCGTCTTATTTTTAAGTAAATATATTATAAAATCTCTAAAAATATCAACTGCATTGTGATACGAAATATAATTGTTATAATGGTACAAAAAAATAATGACCTGATTTGTTTAAGTATGTAGAAATATTAAATTTAAAAAAAAAATGTTGTATCATAGAAAATATTATTATAAATAAATAAGAAAAATGATGTTATAATCTTTTTTTATTTGTTTTTATCTATGTGTTATCTTCTGTACGATTGAATAAATAATTGATTCACGGCTTAATTTTATTGTTAAGAATATTAATAATCAAAAGTGTAATGTCCAAGATCCTATATTTATCAATAAAGATAATTTTTATCTCTGAATGCCATTTCATTATTTTCTTCATATCAGTATCTATATTTCTAGATATGCTATATTTATGTGTTATATCAGTAGGTCACTAGTTTTGCATTTTCTGAAATTTAATTTTCTATATTATTTGCATTAGAATGATGAAATAATTTTCATAATTTATTAGGTATATCATTTTTATTGTCCCATGCTAATAATTTTTTTTGTACTATTTTACATTTATATGACCTTCTCATCTTCCACCAAAAATATTTTTGATAGCGCCTATATGATAAACCTTTTTAATGTTAACGTTTTTCACTATCTTGCTCGATTAAAATGACACACCTATAGTTAAATTTACTTAAGTTTATTACTTATTTTACCAATTCTTAAATTCCCTGTTTAGTAAAAATATCTGTTAATTTGTGACAGTTCGTTCGGTTATGACAAAAACATCTCTGAAAATGTTCAAAGCATTTCATATTAAATTAATTACAATTTATAAGTTACACCGAATTATTTCCGAGGATGACATTCGATATGGTTTCACTTAAAATAGACCGACTACTAATTAGCATTGATAAATATAGTTATAATTTATTTATTCGTATAAAATAATTATGTTTTATATTTTAATTATATGCAAATATAAATAATTTAAAGTTTTACATAAATCTATTAATGGTAATTATTGAATTAATGATTATAAATTATTTTAATTAATGATAAATATTTCATTTCTTCATTATAAAAGCAATTATTTATTGCATAAAAACATTTTTCTTATTATATATTAAGATCATTATCACTGGCGTCATGGGATATTTGATAGTTCATACATAGAATTAATAATTTATATAAAAATGAAGAAATTATTTGAATTTAACAAACCTAATTCAATTTTATTTAATCATATTACATTGAATACAAAAAAAGTTTACATATGAAAGTAATTTTAAGAAAAACATCATTCTAAAAATAATACTAGCATAAAATCCACTCAAAAGTATTAAAATTTAATATCGTTTTCTCAAACTAAATACAAACATGTTTGTTTAAAAAATTCAATAAGAAGTAAAAGATGCAAAAAGATCCATCCTTTGTTCACAAAAAGAATTTATTTTCCACTTCAAAAGACGAAAAGTTTCGTCGCTGTTTACGACTTTAATGTGACGACGAAAATAGTAAGAAAATTACAAAATTTCAATACATAAATAAATTTAAAAAAAGAACGTTAGAAAAAATCAATAATAGGGGTTTTATAATTGGTACTGTATTGATATTCAGAAGAAAATTTGAAATCTATTATTAAATAAGTATACTTATTTTAAAATAATTCTATATTCACCTTATCTATATTAATAGGTGAACATTTTTTCACCTTTTTTGCAATATATATACACCTATCCCCCGATTTGCATGGCACTTGTTTTACAAGATTTCGCTTTTACACGATTTATAAATTGACAATTTTCAAAAAACTAGTAAAAATGTTTATTCTGCTCCATATACGCCTATACAAAGATTTAATGGCATGTTTGAATTTTTTCCTTCGGTAACCAGATGAAAAGAACAGGGCATTCCCGGGCTTGTAAAATATACATTTAGAGGAATCCCGGTAAGCTGTGCGTATGTATTTCACAATACAATAAATGTAAAATAAATTAAATATCTACTTTATAACTTTCATTTGTTTGTTGTTTTATGAACTAAGAACAATTTTAAGTTTTCCAAGATGTCTGATTTGTTTTACTTAAATAAATTACTGAATCATGCACATTTTTTTTTTTTTCATTTTACACGATTTTACTTAGGAAAATCCAAGATTTCAGTTTACACGGTTTTGTGCAGAACGTATCTACCGTGTAAATCGGGGGGTAGGTGTATTATAAAAGAAAGGTAATGAAATTGAAATCTACTGTGTTATAGATGTAGTACATAAAAAAATATGTGTGTATGTTGCCGTTAAGGCAGGTAAAATATTGTTCGACTATAGGTGATACTGGTAGTTATTATTTTGTTATGTAAGTCCCTCAATCTTGAATCACACATACATGATCAGGTCTATGTAAATCAAAACCATGCAAAACGAAATTGACAAATAAATGATAATCAATTTTCATGTATATGCATATTGAAAAAATAACAGTGACACAAAGAAACCTCTTCCTTTAAAAATTCCATAATTATATGCAACTATTCATTTTTTTAAGTATAATTGTTTCCGCGAAAAGACCACTTCTAGAGTACCTGAATCGAGCTTAATGACGTAGGTGCGTCTGTTAACACTTTAAAACCACAACCAAAGATGTACACTTATTATTTTTGATGAGCATCACTAAACCGGATCGAGATGTTTACTTTTGTGTATATCTTAATTTTTTCTTATTATTTTTAAACGGTACGTTACAGAAAAAAATGTTTGAATTAAAGTTGTACTGCATATTTTTATCTATCTAACGGATGTCCTGTTCATTTTTTTAGATCGATTTAAAAATACATTTTTGACATAAAGTTGTAGAGAATTTCATAACCTAAATTATTTCGTTCGAACGATTTTTTCGATATAACAAATCAAAACAAGTTTTCTGTATAATAATGTATAAAAAAAGTATTGTAGTGGCCATAAACGTAAATTTGACAGTGGATATCCATAAAAAATTAATTATATTATATCATTATACAAAAAATAATACAACTTTGATCTTGCAATTAACTTTAAACCATATATTGTTACTTACAACCAAATTTTCACGTTTAATAATTTTTAATTCTACCGATAATACTCACATTAAAATAATCACACAATTAAACAATACAATATAATATCACGACACAGTACCGCACAACAACATTTGCGCTAAGCTCGACTGTACTGAGCAGTGTGAGCGATGGGTGACAACTGAATCACCACGCGTATTTGACACATTGGCCACCACCACTACGGTGAGCCAAGGTCCGGTCGGCGTACCGGACTTCAACCCCCGGTGCATCATCATCATGCCGTAGCTATGGGTCACGCACTCTCACGCGTATAATTCACACCCAGGAGCGTGTAATTAATAAATGCGATACTTACTTATTAAATGCTGGAATTCCCATGCGGCTATGTATACTTCTATAAATGGTCAAAATCATACATACAACAATGCACTAAAAACAGCTTATACATGTAGAATAATTGTAAAGTATAGATACCTAATAATAAAAATTAACAGTTTTTATTTTGCTATCGGTTTTATTTTTTGTGTTAAATATTATTAGATATACTTTCCAGTGCTTTTTTAGTTACTTTTCAATTTTGTCCCCTTTTGAGTAGCATATCTTCAAAGTCCATAGTCGGATACTGATAAAATTTATACGAAACCACCTTGGAAATATACCCTTTTAAACAAAAAAAGGTCATCAATATAGGTGCACATTTGTTGAAGTTATGCCCGAAAATACATAAAAAAATATATAAACAGCTGAATTGAATACCCCTTCTTTTTTAAATTCATGGTCAAATTATGATAAAATTTATATGGGACCATCTCGGGAGTATACTGTCTCAAATAAAAATAAAATCGTCTAAATCGGTTCATGTTTGTGAGAGTTATGCCCGAACATAAAAATATTTATAACCGAATTGAGAATTTATTTTTTTGAAGATGATTGATTAAAAAAAGAATGTATTTTCTTTTTGTATACGTGTACCTATATAGGTATACGTATGTACCTATATCAATTTATTTTTATGCCTTATCAATATTTCCAACAACGTTGTCAATAATTATCTTATTACTTATTGCCTATATCAGAAAAATGATTAAGAGAGATGTAAGTATGTATATCAATAGTAAGTATTCATTTCTGATTGATATTTATTTACTCTGATTAACAAATAGGTAGATTTTGAAAAAAAATGTGAAAATCAATGAATGTCCGCAGAACTGGATGCTCTAAAAACATTGACACAACAGCCTCACCATGGCGGTAGTGATTATGGTTTAATTAATTATATAAATATCCAGGCCCGGATTTACCATGCAAACAGTGTAGGCACGTGCCTAGAGCGGCAAAAATTAAAGGGCGGCAAATTTTGGCGGAAACATTGGAAAAAAGGTCTTCACATTTTTTTTTATTAATTTCTATATTTGTAATAAACTTCTAAAAATTTATCCGACATATACATTTTTATTTTTGTTTAAATAATATATGTGAGGGGGGGCGGCAATTTTCGCAACTGTCTAGGGGCGGCAAATTTCTAAATCCGGGTCTGTAAATATCACAACTGCAATTACCTACTAGTAATTTTTTAATGGAACCATTAAAGTTTTTATAAATATTTTCATTCATTTAGTAACCGGAACGTCGATTTTGAGACGCGTAAGGAAAATTTTCACTTTACTTATGTATTGTAGAACATTAATTCACCATTACCTGTGATTAATAATAATTAAAATAACAAATTGCATTTAGGTTAAATTGTAAGGGAAGTTAAATTGAATAGGTAACACAATAACATGGTGCGCTTCTGAGAAAGATACACCACACATACACACACACACACACACACATACACACACACACCTAATGCACATATACGCAAGTAAAGGTAATTGCATTTAACCTGTTACGTATAGTGACGTCAGACAAAACGGGTTTCTATGGATTGTTACTTTATTTCATTTTTTCTGAGACTCTACGGTAATTTGTAGATACTTTTTGGCTTCTAGATATGGCTGTATTTTTTAAACACAAGTGAATTATTCTACACGAAATAGTGAGTGATGAGTATACGAAGTTGTTGAAGTCGAATTTATTTTGCCAAAATTGCTCCATTCTATCACAATTTTAATATATTTTATAACCATTAAATACCAAAATTGCGATTTCGGTCATATTTAAGAATATATTTTCAAACATACAAAAGTTAGTAAATGTTTAAATTCACTTTAAAAGGAGAAAGATAGAACTATTCCTTGCCGTAGATGAAAACTTCAGAACAAAATTATTTGCTTAATTATAGTATACTATTCAGAAATAATGTCAGAATCATCACTTTTTGCTCTTTTATATGTTTTCTATCTGGAAAACCTGAGTAAACAGATTTGCTTTCTGCATACCAGAAACCTTCAAAATCACGTATTAAGATCTCTAGGTCAATGATGTCAATCTGTGTAATTGTGAAATTTGTTTTTACTTAAAAATAAAAAAAATCCAGGTATCAAAATAATGACAGCCAAAACTAACAAAAGTACCTACTATATTTTTGACGTCCATAGATAGTAGTTCGACAAAAATACAATTAACTTTTACGTATATTTTACATATCAACCAAAATTTAGAATCCAATTTAGATTACCAATATATTTTACATTGTACCTTCATACATTCTATTTTTGAATTATTTTCGAATACAATAATTTTTTGTGATCTCGTATTAAAAATTTATTACAGATTTTTCTCAATTGTACTTTTGAAGTACGATTTTTTTAAATTTAAAACAAAGAATTTAATAGTTAACAAAACATTAACTTATTTAAATTCTATGAATTGTCACCTATCATCTGATCAATTCACTGGGATTGAATAACAAAAAAAATTAGTAACCCATTTACCTCCCTAAAAAAATTAAAAAATGTATTTTAATATATCAGATCTGTTATTGGTCCACTATCTGATCACTAATCTCTGAAAACTGTGAGAGACACAATTTTGATTCCAAAAGTGTTCCATTTTTCCGTTTTCGGTATGGAGTACTAACTTATGAAACACTACAAAAAATCTGTAAAAAAAAATTGTAAAAATAGATTCAATTTTATGTAAATATATTTATTTTCATATTAGCACCTTATGCAATTATTGAAATTTTCTGCATATCTGATATTATACAAATACAAACTGTAAGTATGTATAATAATAATAAACTGTACAACAGGTTAATGACGTCATAAGGAAAGAAGTACGATATATATAAACTGTTTTGCAGAATTATTTCATATTGTCCATTCACAGAAATAATTTAATATTTATTTTAAAACTCTGCTGGTAAAAGGTAACGTTCAAGGTTTTTGATATAAAAACTGATTTAATTAAAATTTAAAATCAAAACCAAGGTAAATAAGTGAGCTGTTTAGAAACTAAAATAATATGTTTTTGCAGATTTTTTACAATTATCAATTTTAAAAGTTTTCGTATTTTTTGTTTATGTTTTAATACCCGGTATTATAAAAAAAATGTAATAAAATTTATTAGCTTGCAAGCACTTTCAATGGGGTATAAATTCTGTAAGATTTTTTTTGAAATTTAGAACAGTGGTATTATTTCAATTTATAAAAGTTTAATACCCCGTTTAAAGTACGTAGAAATTTTATTCAAATTTTTAATAAAAATAGAAAATTCCTGAAATTTTAGTAGGCACTCTTACGTGTGACTTTTTAAAAATACCACACTTAATGCTGGTACACGAAGTTTTTAACTTACCGTAAATAAAATAAAGTTTTCACAAATTCATTAAATTAAATATTTCATTTTAAATATATGTTATTCTTCATTTCTTTCGTAATTACTAGATGGAATCAAATATAAAATATTTAAAAAATAATTTTGTATTCATGCATGAGAAAACGAACAACTGTTTTTTTTAAGAAACTAAAAAATAAATGTAGATAAAAAATTTAAAATATAATTATACACTTAATTCGTTGACAATTTTGTATATTCATTTAATTAATTACAAGAATTTAAAATATATCCTTTAAATCTCCTTTCCGGTATTTTAAATGTTGTGGTGTTAAATGCGTCCTAACAAAATCCTGTAACATAAATATTACGTCAAGTTTAGCGCAATGGCATTTTATCAACTATACAGGACCAGTAACGGCGAAACGAATATGGGCACAATTGAAAAATACTCAAACCAAATGTTCATTTTTGAATTGAAAAAAATGTTTAATTAAACAGTTTATATTTTAATTAGTATCTAAAACTGATATTTAAAACCCATCTCCTAACACTTTCAAGGTTTTAAAATTACGCAAACAATTTTAACGAGTAAAATCTAACAATTATTTTTTCATTTTTTATATAGTTTTTAAATGTTCTTGTATGTGCACAAACTGTATGATCAAACTATGAAGAAAAAAATATATATTTAGCATCTGAAAGTACTCTGCCTTGTAAATGCACGGTGCTTCCTCGTGCTAAATTCTTCAAAGGTAGTTAATTTTTGAACAATTTAAATAAAAACTGATAAAGTATTCAGGTGAACTGCCTGTCATTGGTTAACCATTTAATTTTCATACGATTTTAATAAAAAATAATAATTTGACATTTTTCTTAATACGCGCCTGGTTATTATGTCGTATATTTTGAATTTTTTGATAATTTCAATCAAAATCATTATTTTTCTGCTATACGAATGTCAAAATGACATTTAAAACGTCAAAGTGACATTTAATATGTCAAAGTAAATAGCAGTTTTAAAAAAAAACAAATGACGATTTTCTTAAGTCAAATTGAGATAGATCTTTGTAAGGGAATATTTTACAACAAAAGTAGGTGACCTATATTATAGAGAATTGAATGCTCTACAAAAAAGGTTCTATAAAATTTTCACGTAACATGTGTCTTTCTTGAGATATCTTCAAAAAATAAATCTTTTTGGATGTCACCCCTCCCCCTTACACACAATTTTAATTATTTTGAAATGGGACCGTCCTCAAGTCAGACCCAACCAACCAACCAAGTTTCATCAATATCGGTTCAGTGGTTCATGAGTTAAGCGTGTGACAAGGATTGGGGGACAGACACACACACACACACAGACACACACACACACACACAGACAGACAGACACGGAACAAAAAGTTTTTGTCTTGACCTGAAACGGATAGATCCGGTAAAATTTTTAAAATCGGAGAACAAATTTTTTTTCTCGTTTTAAAACGATAACAAAGCTTCTCGTATCTTCGATATTGCGAGGAAGCTTTTAAATGCTGTGGTGTTAAATGTGTCCTAACAAAATCCTGTAACATAAATATTACGTCAAGTTTAGCGCAATGGCATTTAATCAACTATACAGGACCAGTAACGGCGAAACGGATATGGGCACAATTGTACAATACTCAAACCAAATGTACATTTTTGAATTAAAAAAAAAATGTTTAATTAAACAATTTATATTTTAATTAGTATCTAAAACTGATATTTAAAACCCATCTCCTAACACTTTCAAGGTTTTAAAATTACGCAAACAATTTTAACGAGTAAAATCTAACTGGTATTTTTTTCATTTTTTATATAGTTTTTAAATGTTCTTGTGTATGCACAAACTGTATGATCAAACTATGAGGAAAAAATAAATATTTAGCATCTGAAAGTATGACGTATTGTCTCGTAGTGGCCCTATACATGAGAACGAGACCCACCTACATAAATTGGTTATTAATTAAGTTATAAAACAGTAATTGTAATTTAAAACAATCACAACTTTCTATTGCTCGAAAATGTATGAAAAAAATTAAAATAACTTTTCTCAGTTTATCTTTACAAGCACTTGTCTAACACCATTTATCCATTTGTCAAAAAGCTGGGAAGAAATTATATTATTAAATAATTGTTCATTGTTCATATTGCATTATTTAGCAAACTAAGTTGGTTAATCCTTATACAATATTATCTATTTCTGCCCAATTCATACAATAATATATTTCTAAAAATAATGATCAAAATATTAAATATTATTTTTAAACCTTATAAAAACAAATAGTAGCCGTTTAAAAATAAAAAGGTTTGTTTCAGGTTCAGATTTAGATCCCTCATCATAAAACTAACTTGTTACCTCTGTACATTATATGTATTATGTTATGAAAATATCAATTTCTATGGATTCAGGCCTTGAACTATATTGCGTCGTTTTTATATATTTAAAAGTAATTAGAACAAAAAACATAATTAATAAAAAACAAAAAAAACGTATTTAATTAATTTGTTTATTGTTTTATACCTAACGTATACAATATATTATACATGTATAAGTACTTATATGAATAATTTAATTTACTAATTGTTTTCTGAATATCTATAAGTATTCAAGTAAACATATAGGTGTACAATATGTAAATATAAATGCAGTATATGCATATATGCACATATTATGTAATGTTTAATATCCTGAAGATAATTGTCTTTTAATGAGGCTTCAAATAATATGCTGGAATATACAGTCTATTAATACATTGTCTGTAGCGCATACATACTAACCTATGCATATTGATGCAACAGCAAGTCAATAATAATAATAATAATACTAAACTCTCAAATTATTTAACTAAGGCACCGACATATTATTTTTATTCCCAGCAAGAAATGATGTAAAAATCCGGTAGAATCGAAAGTCGGATTGAAATGGAATATCAATTTTATCACCAGACAAATGCAAGAAATAAATGCGTCAAATAGAAAAAGTGTATGCGCTCTTTTTGAGATTATTCGACTAGTGTGATGGGCAGATAAACAGACAGCCAGACAATAATGTATAAATTAGAATGTTTATATTCGGATCGTCTTAAGCTTTAACCTTTCATTTTCTAACAAAAAAATGTATAATTGTTAAAAAATCAAAATTTTATACATTTCCGCTTAAACCAAAAAAATATAGCAATTTTTCATCGGGTTAGCAAAAAAAAACGTACGAAAATTATACATTTACACGGTCATTTAAAAAGAAAACGGATTGATACGTAAAGAGTAAAGATTCATAAAAATTTAACCAAAGAAAAACGCGAAGAAAAGTATAATTTCCTCAAAGAAAATGCTAGATGACTAAAAATAAAAATTTATTGCTTCTAAATATAAAATAAAAAAGAGAAAAAAACTTTTTAATATTAAATTTGTAATAAATAGGTAGGTACTTATAAAAAAAATCAAACAATATCATTTTACTACAATTAATTCAAATGTAAAAATATCTACATTTAAGTAGAAATAAAAATTCAACGTTTGAAAATTGAATTTCTTTGCGACGATTTTTATCTGTCTCGAGAAATACATGTCTAATAGAGTTTGCATAAATAAGACATTGATGTGAAGTGCATGTAAATGTATATGTATACATATGTATGTAAGTAAGTATACTTATGCTTTCAATTTACAAGTTTTCAAGCACCCTCTATATAATAGCTAATTTAGCATAAATGTAACCTAATAATCAATGTATTATGCATATTTAATAACAACGGTAATATTTTTTATCAATACAAATCTGGATAAGTATTATATTTTCAAGGTTGATACACAAAAAAGCTAATGTATGTAAATTCACTACATGTATAACATAATAACTACAGTGATTATTTTTCCAAATTCAAAATATACTTCAAAATAAATGAACACAAATTATTATTTCCTAAACAAATTTCAATTCTTTTTTTTTGGGGGGGGGGGGTAAAAAAATAAATTTTAAATTTGCAACGAAAAAAATAATTAACAAAACTTGTATGGTTTCGAAAGAAACAACACGGTGTACTTTATTTTTGATTTGGTGGACAATATCAAGGCCAATTTATAATCAATATTGTTTTTTTAGGAAGGAATCAATATGTTTTTAATTCACCATCGTATATATGAATAAGAATAAACTTTTCTGTCTAATTACAATTTTTATATCAACAATATAAAATTCATAAAAATTAAATATTGTAGTAAATGTAACAAAGCAGAAGTTAATAATGCTTATTTGAAATCATTACAAATAAAGTCCTAAAATCTAGTATTACTATTAAAAATTGAGGTGTATAAAATAAACAGTCAAAATGGGTTATAACGAAACGACATCGAGGGAACCAGTCATAATAGGTCGTAAAAGCCTATAATTGTAAAAACCGGTAAAAGGCAATTAGTATATGGGATTCAATCGGACTTTTATATTGAATCATTAAATATCGTTATAATCGGTTTCGACTGTATTATTTTAAAATATGAAATACAAACATAAATGCATAGGTGGGCATTAACTCGTTAAACCGTTAATCGTTAATTAACGAAGTTAACAAAATGGTTAACGGATTAACTTTTAAGTTAACTCAAAAAATGTTAACGCATTTGTTAACTTCCGTTAAATTTGACTTCCGTTAACTTTAGTTCGTTATATTGGTTGTTTGATGAAAAGTACATAAGAAAGTTGTCGAAATAGCAAAAAAGGTCTTCAAACATTTTGGATGCTTAACTTTTTAACGATTAACTTTAACTTTCGTTAAATTTTCAAATTTTCTGTTAACTTTTTCGGAATTTTAACGCTTTAACGATTAACGAAGTTAACTTTTTTATTAACGGATTAACGATTAACGAAGTTAACTTTTCGATTAACTGTGCCCACCTATGCATAAATGTAAAATAATACGTGTGGACATATAAAAACTGACTTATAATTACAATTAGTAATAAATTCAGTATAAATGAAATAGATACAGATCAATACTCGACCTGTAAATAAAATAGTACATATTTACGTTTTAAAATATTAAACCTACAGATCTACATATGTATCATATAATATCATATAACATAAACATATTTGCAGTTTGCAGGTATGAATGTTGCGTTGGTTATTATGTTTTCATCAAATACACTTAATTCTCTAGAGTGCAATAATACGTGCACTATCCCATCTCTCTCTTGTAGTTATTATATAAGAAAAATTACCCTAATATAGTCCGTTGGGGTGTTTTGTAGAATCGTAGTATTTTAATACATTAAGAAAATATGCTTTTAAAATTAAATTAAAAATTTAAAACACTTTTGATATTAAATCCATTTTTATTTTGGATTTATTATTGGATTTGAACCTCTTTTTATTACTTTTTTTAATGATTAAATATTTCAAATTAATATGATTTAAGTACCTATTATAATAACTGACTATAAACAATATTTGACTGTTAATTTTCCCAATAAATATTGACTTTAGGCTGTGTATTATAATTATTTAATCGATTTTTGATAGTTTTAAAAAGTCTCTATTTATTCCGACTTAACACGAATTGATGAACCGATTTTGATGAGATTTCCACTGTTCGATAATATAAATCAGTTTAAGCTATATGATAATTTAATTAAGACAGACATATATTCAGAAAAATCTGTTATTAATGTATAAATATGGTAATAAAATACATATAAAAAATAAAAAAATAAAAAAGCGCCAATTAAATGTATAAAAATGAAAAATATTTAATTAAGTTATTCATGCGTGAAAAACTTCACAATTGACAAAATAAATAGCACTATATTTCATTTATTTACTATTTCAATTTATATTAAACAAATAATTATTTCATCGACTTTCATAGGTTTAACTTTTATAATATCGGTTAAATATATCTAACAATGTAAATTGTAATACAGTGTAACACTAAATCAAATTATTATAACACATTAACATACATATTGATTCCTTCAGAATATTTTGTTACGAGTATGACAGAATAAGTACCGTGAAAGACAGTTTTTACAACTGTAGTAAAATTATACTAACAACATTATCTCCGTATGCATGGAAATATGTTAATGTAGAAAACTCATATTAAATATTATTCACCCTTTTTATGAATTATGATCTTATAGAGCTTTTATATGAAGCAAACACGTACATATTTTTGTTTTAGCTAATATTATTATTATTTATTACTTTTTGTACATAAATCATTTGCATATAATTAATTAAACTTATATATAAAAATAAACTGCCTTGGCAGGCACGAGACTTTTTTATACATCATGATATCGATGTATTGATAATATGGTTAATTTTATTTTTTAACATTTGATTTTTAAATATTTTACTTACAAAATGATTTTCAGTGAATGCAATGGATGCATTATAATTTTAATAATATAATTTTAATAACAAAACAAATTGGGATTATTGATTATTGAATACATATGTTTTTATTTTCTTAGACTTCAATTTTGACAGTTGTATACTAATAAATTCCTCCATTGTCATAGATAACTAGATTATTAAAATTATTTTTAAATTAAAATTAAAATTATTATTTTTTTGGTTAATTTATAAAAGATACAAAAAAAAGATTAGAACATAAATTAAAGAAAATAACGTTCTCTACAACTTTTTTTATAAACATTTTTTTCTGATATGAACCGTTTGAAATATAAATAAAAAAAAATGATTATTTCCTTCCACAATTTTTTTTTGGGAAAAATTATTAGAATAAAAATTATAGACAATAATATTCTCTACAACTTGTATCTCAAACATTTTTTTCTAATACCTACCGTTTAAAAAATAAATCGAAAAAATTAATTTTTTTAGAAAATCGATTATTTCCTAAAAACAAATTTTGGGGGGGAAAATGGATAGAACATAAATTATAGATAAAAGTACCTTCTACAACTTTGATCTAAAACATTTTTTTTTGCTGCGCACCGTTTCAAAAATAATTCGAAAAAAAAGTTTATTTCCGTTTCCGGTTTAGTGATGGTTTTCAAAAATAAGAGGTGCACATCTAGAGTATACAAGAACCTTAAGTTTAAAATTTCATGTTCGTAAGTCTAACAGTTTTGGCTGTAGAGCGTTCACAGACACACAGACAGACAGACAGACAGACAGACAGACAGACAGACAGACAGACACACAGACACACACACAGACGTCATTGAGTTAATGGTTGTATATGATTCAGGGACCCTCAAAACGTGTAATTCCGTTAAAATCTCGAGTTCGATTTTTTTCGTGATCACTATACTTTATTTATACATTACATTTCATGTATGTATAAAAAAGTAATATACCAGAAAAAATAATTAGTTAATTAATTTATAAAAATTGTCCATTTATTTATTATAATTTTTTGGTTTAATTACATAAACATTACAAATTGTGTACCTTCGACTTTTATTTTATTTTTTATGTCTAATAATAATATATAACCTAAGATAATTCTCTTCTTATAGTCAAAGTTTCATCAAAATCGGTTTAGTAGTTTTCGTATCAAGTCGGAACAGACAAATATTTTTTTAATTGAATTATATTAAGATCTAGGTATACATAATACATATTTAATATCATAAAACTATATGTATGTATTATTTTATTATTGACTAGATACCACTTGATTGTAAATATGTACATAATATATTAGTATGTGTACTTAAACAGGTACTAAACATATCCAGATCAAAATTGAAAACAAAATTATTTCATATTCACGTTACAGTCGAATGATTTACTATTCACATTTACTATTTTTTCTGAGAAGTCCAGCCAGCGTAGCGGGAAGAAGCTTATACATCATCTCCAAAAACAATGCAATCATCATAAACCCACAAAATGTAGTCACTCATTTCATCTTTATTATCGCTATGTACTGTGTACGTCGATAATAAAGGCCTTCCAGCCTGTTCAAAGCAGACAATACAATCAACTTTACATGCACTAAAAGTATTCCCACCTCAATTAAATATTGGATGAAAATAACTTTGCAAAGAGGACATTGTACATGAGGATGTTATTTATCGATGAATTTTATTTATCAATAATAATAATACATATCTGTTTTATCATTATCAGTTTAACTTGTTTTATTGATTTCTTATTTTGATACCATAGTAATCTAGCTTTATGCAACCTACCATTTAAAATTATTTTTAAAATATAATAAAACGAGACAAAGTATTATATTGAATAAATTTTTAGGAAAATGTATCAACTTTAATTTCTAAATCAAATGTGACTACAGTAGAAACCGGTTATAACGACATCGAAAGGAGTCATTAAAAAACCAATACGTCATATTAACCGATGTTGTTATAACCGGTTTTCACTGTACCTATTATAATTATACACACACTTATGTAAAGTTAGATATCAAAATTGCTGAAAAACTAAATCTTGCGATATTTTTATTAAAATGTTCTGACCTCAACATCTACGATACTGGTTCAATTCATTACGCTCATTGGCTGAAGACATCCCCTATAAAGCTGATGAGAAAAAAATTATATTCTCGAAGTAGTTAACCACTGTTGATAACTTTGACCATATTATCCACTGAGCAATACATATAATTATCTACCTAGAAATGAAAAATATCTTAAAATACTACAAAATATTGTACGTGTAACAGGAAGTCACACATAAAATTTTTGATTAAAAAAAAGAAAGAAAATAAATTAAAAAGTTTAATATCATGTACCTACTGTTCCTACAAACTGAATCTACATTACAAAAAAAAAACTGCCCAACGCTTTGACAACTTTACAATATTAAATACAGTGATTCTCCATCTGTTTCGTGTTTAAAGGTTTAATAAGGTAACCTCGTAAACAAAAATGTTGACAACCAGTATTGTAATAACAATGGTAATAATTTAGATACATTTATGTCAGGTTTAATAAGAAATATACCTACATATTGTTCATACTTGCAAGGAAACATAACCTTTCTATATGATAATTCCGGTTCAATTGAAAACTACGTTATATTGTCTATGGTTATAACAACTTAGTTTTATAGACGACGTACCACAATTCAGTATCTTCTAGAAATATATTCTGTTTAATATCGGACATTAAAATTTGAAAATTGACAATTTATTTTCCAAATCATGCACTACGAGCAATGAATTGGAGTCAATAAATGTATTTTTATTGGATGAAGTTTATTTTTAAATGTTTAGTTTCTATAGAATAATAGACAGGTTCCACACTTTCGCATCATAACGGTAACACTAAACCGAGAAAAGTTTGATTTGGTAAACCTGACACGTTTGCGATTTTGTGCTTTGTTGGCTGATGGGACGTGATATGTCATTATATAAAGGAATTGTTATATCTTCTATAATGATTTTACAGAGAAACATCATAAATAGATGTCAAAAATGTCTAGACTGTATATATTTCTACATAAATAATACTATGTATTAAATATTACGTCCTTTCCTTGTCTCCCAAAAAAATAAATTAAAATCTCATTACAATTTGTGTTATGGTATCTATTGATTTAAAACTACTACGCTTTAAGTTAATAGCCACATAAAAAGGTACCTAGTTCATTTTATGGTTTATACAAAACTGTTAATAAAAATTGATGACGGCCATTTTTGCCATTGAATTTTATAACATTTTTATACATTTATATTAAAAAATATTAATAGCTTATTATTCTTAATTTAGGTTTGTCCTAGTTTTATCATCATATCATACAAATGTATAGCCTTTACTTATTCTAAACGGTTCAATCGTTTTCGTGTTAAATTGTAGCATACAAACAAATAGACAGATAATTAATAGTTTCTTAAAAATATATTTACAATATATCTCTAACAGATTATATTTTAATAATGTTTTTATTTTTAAGGACAAACACCTGAAATAAAAAAACAAAAGTTTCAGTTACTGTTAAAATTAAATATTTTATCTATATCATGTAAAACCGAGGGTCAAATAATAAAATAGCAAATTCTCACAGAGCCAACATAAAAAACAGACTTACCAAATAAGAAAAAAAGTATTTCCATAGTTTTCAAGTTCTTTCAGATAGCTTACAAAATAGTTTAAAAAATGTTTTTCGAATTGTGGAATTCTTGAAGCATAAATATTCAATAAAATTGAGCAATACCATTTTTCGACCACAACCAATTCATTAGTTACCATGAACATGATTGAGAGTAAAAATATACTTATTTTCATGAATGTTCAAGCATCGCTTTGTAGATTTTTAAGCGACAATATATCAACATTCATCAATGATTTATTTGACAGTATGGAACATTCTAGAAGCTTCACTGATAACGAAGGCACAAAATATTTTTTTTGTTAAATGTCAAATATTATCTTCAAAACAGTGTATACGTGTTATATAGGAAAACTTTCGATTGAAACAAATCGAACACTCTATTAAAAACATATCAGAGTTGATACTAGTAAACATCAATTTCCGGTTTAGTGACAATCAGCCAAAAAGTTTTCTTGTTCTTCGTACATATAAGAACTCTTCTTTTGCAAGTTCTACCTTTTCAGTGTTAAATTACTTGCAGACAAACATATATATATGTATAGGTAATAATCAATACGAGAACATATTCAAGATTCCTGGTTTCAGTACTGATATATAATTACTTCTGAGTGTATCCAGTCAAACAATGATTGTTTTATAATGTCAACTCTAATGTGCAAAATTTATTCAGAAATACTGACTTAAATAATGTTTAATTAGGAAACCATAACCTTCGAAATCCATACTAAAATTGTGGCATAGAAAATTCAAGTTTTTAAATACATATTAACAGTAATTCATTTAGATAAAAATGTTAACTACAAATATTTCGAGATTTTTTTACTAAATGATTAGCATAAAGAACCCCAGTGAACTTCAAGACGTCCCTTATTAAAAAAAAATAAGAAACAGTTGTAATTATCTTACAATTAGTGGTCCATTCTTCAAAATATGTTTTCTGGTTGTAATTTTCCGTTATAACTGTATTTTTTTCTAATTCGCTTGAGAAAATTGCTGTAATTACAAAATTGACATCGGATATCTTCAGAATGTTTCTTTTCATCATTCCTTTAACATTTTCCTGTAGTAGTTTCACAATTAGTGAGACTTTTTATGTAGACAATCGAAATAAAATATTTTTGTAATGTTTTTTATTTTCTTTATATTTTACACTCAACGAATTTTTTTATAAAAAATGCAAAATTTGGTAGAATAAATAAAGCAGAATAACAATGAATCGAAGTCAGAGAAATGATAATTTTTACTAAACTTTGTCATGCTTTTACTCAATGGAAAAAGTTGTAGAAGGATCTGCTTGAGTGCATTTTAACTTGAAATTTAAGTTTTTTGATTTATAGTTCTACAAATTTTTTTCCCAAATTCAAGTTTAAAGCGAAAACCATACTTCTTTCTTTAAAATTGCATACAAATCAAACGAATCATCATACAACAAAAAATAAAAATTAATGGGAATTTTAAAACTTCACAACTAGTGGTAGCCGACAGCGTTTTACACAAATACATCATATTTTCAATTCATATGTTATATGGAAATTTTCTACAATGCAATAATCCCTTAATTTAAATCATATCGATATAAAATGTCTATTGTCATCTCGTTAAAAATAATAAAAGAGCATTTTTTTCTTGTAGAAAAAATTCATGACACCTTTATTATATCAAGATTATACAATTCACAAAATCATCAAATTAATATAACTGTCATACAATTTTAGGTATTCGTAATTGAAAAATAATTAGCAAAAAAATTATTTTTGCTAATGGATCATATTGGTAAAGACAAACGGTTTTTTGCAGCTCATACAGGTGGCAAGTCTTCCTGTTTTAAAAATCAACTTCCTCAGATAAAGCTTCCAGGCTTGTCACGTTAAAAAACCGCAGTGGATTATTTTTTTTTATCAATACAACTCTTTAACCCTTTAACTACGGGTGTCGTCAATAGATGATGCAACGAAACTTGCGTGAGGTACGGGTATCGTCAATAAGCGTTCTAATAGTTTAAACTGGGAACGGGTGTCACCAAATATAACCGTAGTTAAAGGTTTAATTATATGCGCGATTACACTACTTTCTTCCATCCCAAGATGTACGCAATTAAAACTATAAAAAACTATTGAAAATTTAAGCCGCAGCGAAGGTCGTGAAGAGTGGAATCTCAAAAATCAGGTAAAATTTTTTAATAATATGTAAAAAGTTTTTTGATAAATGTATAAGTACCTATTGACTAATTACAAAAATATGAAGATATATTTTTCTCAAAATTTTAACTATCCTAGCATCAAAATTAATGACTAAAAAATCTCATTAATCTCAATTTTTCCTTAAGTAATTGTATCCTACGTAATTGTATAATGTATTTTGTTATATAAAATAGGTGTACTATGTATTCATATACGACTTAAAATCGAAAAAATAAACACCAAAAAGTAAAGGTAACAAAGATTATGATTTGAATTTTCCTTATGGGAAAAAAATCCTTTTAATTTTTTGACGAGTGTATCTTCTGAACGGTTCATACATGCTAGTATACTTTATCACACACAAACATGTTAAAGCTCACACTCGCGCACTGAGTAGAGCGCCGCGCAGCGAGTTAGATAACGGGGTAACTGGACGTGTCACATTCAGTATGTGTGTGTTGCGCGTCCCGATGCCATAACACCAACGACGTCGCCGTGGAATACCCTCAGACTCGCTCGAGTACGCGCCAAGTTTACCGGTCATACGTCACTTGTATTGTTGTTGTTGTTTGTTGTTAAGACACATTTATAATATGTTTAATTGGTAGTGGAAATTCTCCACACGTGTGTTTGTGAGTGTTGTATTACAGGACATATGGTGAGTATAAGTTTGTTTTTTGTTTGTTCTGCAAGTTTTAATTTGTTGAATGTGCTAATTGAGTTTCATCGATCGTGATAATATGTCGCGTGATGTTTTTTAGTTTCTTTATTATTTTAATAGACTATTTATAAATTAACTTAATTAACTAACGCTATTTTTTTAATGATTTATTTATTTAAAGAAAAATCATATTATTGTGATTTATTTATTATGAAATTTATAAATTAAATAGTCGAAGTTACTCATGTATCTAAATGTATGTAACTCAAGTTAAGGCTAATCAAAGTTATTGTTATAACGCTTCGTGTTTGAATTACCACCAATCTTTGAAGTTACGGCTTGAAATACTTGCTTCGGAATTACGTATCTTTACGAGTATGATTTTATATACAATTGGTGTCTGATGGTCATTAGTTTAACTATTTTAAATAAATTAGATTATTGACTGAATTTTGGGTTTACAAGATTGCATACTATTTTTTAAAGTTTGCTATTAATAACTGTAGATATGAGTGTCAGTTTTTTTTAATATTTTGGTTTTATAACAATTAAATCTTTAAATTTCTCGCGTTTCCGCTTTTCGAAATTTAGAACGCCCGCCATCTCACTTCAAATGCATATAATATAGTTGTTTTGTTCAATAGTTTAATGGTATGTTTTGTATTGTTTTAATTTACATAAATGCAATAAAAAAGTCAGTCTTCGCATATTCGATTATTGTTTAAAAAAGAACAGTGCTTCGAGTAGCGGATATTTCCGAGTTACGGCTGTCTGGAGTAAAGGTTACGTAGTCCTTTGGGTATGTAAATCTTCGTAGAGATAATTGTTTGAATTTCTGAATAACACAAAAATTATTTCTCTAGGGATTTTTTATTATACAATATTTTAACATATTGTGTGTATTTATTCATAATGATAACAATAACATATATATGATTATTTAAATTAGTAAAGATAATATTTCCACAAAGAGAAAATTACTGAAATAATTTGACATATCAAAAAAAGTGTGACATTTTAATTTGAAATCGTTAAATTTTAAAAATACCAATACGGTTATAATCCTTTAATAACATAAACAATATACCTATTATAAATGTCATTTTATATTATATTGATACAAGAAATATGTCAACATATATTTTATTTATTAAATTAAACAAATTGCAAATGTTTTAAGTCTTAAAATGTAAATATCAAAATTAATTAAATTCACATGAATTACGTTTGATGTCAAAACAACTATAGAAGTAAACGATAACATTAAATTATATTAAGAATAATGAATATTGTACACAGAATAATTAAATATTGTGAAGCATACCCAAATTAAAAGAATATTAATTTGTTAATTTCTTATACCATTTTTGTGACTCTATATCTATTTTGATCATATTTACAATAATATTATGTGTATCAATATGTGTGTGAAAAAAAATTCAATATAACTTAAAAATGTAATTTTCTGGTCATATTTCATAATTATCACTAAAATTAAAAGCAGCTTTCTTTATTCATAATTAATTACTCGTCATAAACAAAAAATTCAAAACTCCAGAAGGTCGATAAAATTAATTATAGTATGGGATAACGAAGGTTTTAGAATTAAAAAAATAATTAAACGTCTTTTTTTCAATTAATATATAAGTATCTACTATATATTTTTTTATTCACAACCACAGTGCCAGGTAAAAGTTACTAAAATTTGAAATTCAAAAAAGATCAATCATCACAATACTATTAATTAATTAATTAATATAAATCATTAACTAATTAAATTAAAAATTCGGTATATTTTCTCAATCTATACATCACGTCGTTTTACAAATAATAATATGAAATTTGATGGTAGAAGTTTATAATATTGTTTTATTATTATTATATTATAATATTGCTTGATTTTTTCGACAAGATTGTAGTATTTTTAGGTTTTCTAGAATCTTAAAATAAAAGGGGTTTATATAGAAAATCATTTTTTTAAAAAAGATCTATTTAGATAATTTATGATTTTCCTTTTTACTTTCTTATCGCAGTCGATATTTCTATGACAAATTGATATTAGGTGCATGAAAATTACTATAAATTTTTGAATTTTAGATTTCGTTTAGATTGTGTTTAATTTATAGAAAATGCCGTGAAAAGTTGAAATTTTCAAACCGCAGTTCTGTATCTAAAAACGTTCTTGAGATATGGCTTTCCAAAGTTTTCGATTTTTGAAAAATTTGGATTAAAATGACCTTTTGAACGTGTTATTGGATTTGATTTTTGTCGACGGATTTGAAATCAGCATATCAAAATCTATCTGATGACAGGTATAATACTTTAAAATTCGAAAAAAAATTATGGTCAAAAAAGGACATTTTTTTTAAGGCAAGTAGGGGAGAGAGGGGCATAGTGGGGTACTTAAGACTCAAGCAAACCTACAAGATAAAATATTATGATTAAATAACAAATTTTAACTCAATATCATAGTTTAACTCATTGAGAATGACTATAGATATATATTTCGCGATTACGATAAGAACTCTACTATATGGGAATACATAAATATAAAATGGGATTTGCCCCGCTTTGCCCCGTATATGGGGGTAAAGTGGGGTACCTAATGTGGCATTGTGGGATAGTAAAAATTCGAATAGAAAAATAGCTTCCAAACGTAATAGTATTTATTATCAACAATATAATCTTTTAGAATAACAAATATAAATCTATATATTTATTTATTTTTATATATTTTTATTTAATATTAAAATAATAAATGAACAACAAAACTTTGGTACAAATGAAAACCTGCTAATCGTAATAAGATACAAAAAAACAAACAAATCAACGTTACTAATTAAATGTATTCTATAAAATTAACATTTTAAAATTTTAAAGTAATTTAGTCGTCAACACACATTGCACATAAATAAGTAGCTTTGCCATCTTCTTCATCTTCTCCTGCACCTTTCTTGTTAAGAAACTTTCTCTTTTTCTGTTTGTCTGATTTAAATTGACTGAAAAGAAAAAAATATTAATAGAAAGATATAATAAGACATTTGTTTATCTTTAAATAAGTTACTTTAGTTGCATTAGGGGCATAGTGGGGCACCTTTTAAACGATACCCCACTATGCCCCACTGTTACTTTTACAACAAAACACAAACTGATACCAACTTACCTTTTTCACAAACAATCTTGTATGTTGAATTATGAAATCCAGAAAGCACTGCTACAAAACGAAATAATAACCACCACAATATATAATAAGGTTCGAAAAAAAATTGCTGTTTAATTTCACGTATTTTTTTACCGAAAACACTGATTTTAACACTTTTGTTTATATAGCATAAACGGCTGTCGAAATGGCGTGTCTCACTTATGAAGGTCACGCACCGACTGACGACTAATCAAAATGAGCCATTTGAATTTTTGCACGACAATTGATTCGACCTGTATAAGAGTTTTCCGCTATGCCCCGCTACCCCACTATGCCCCCCTCTCCCCTATACCTCTTGAATTTTTTTCGATTTTTCGTGAAATTTTTTTTGCCGAATTTTGAACTGTTATATGTATATGTCATTATATGGATTTTGACACGCTGATTTCAAATAGGTCGATAAAAAACAAAACCGACCACACGTTCAAAAATTACGGCCATATTTCTCTAAAATTTTCAAAAATCGAAAATTTTGAAAGACTATATTTCAAGAACGTTTTGAAATACAGAACTGTGGGTTAATAATGTCAACTTTTCACATAATTTTTATTAAATAAACATAATTTAAGCGAAATCTAAAATTCAACATTTTATAGTAATTTTCATGCACCAAATATCAATTTTAAGATAAGAAAATAAAAAATAAATCACAAATTATCTAAAAATGTAAGGGGGTCTATAAAAAAATATAGTTGATGCGTTTTTAAAAAGTAGTAAAATCTACTTGCTAATTTTGGAAATCTTACATTTATATAAAATTATCTTTTGAAACTAACAGCATTAAAATTAATAATTTATGATAGATCAATACCTATAAATATATTTATATATTTTGAAAATACGTTTCACATATTATCATAATAAGTCAACAAGATCTCATTGCTATGTCAATAATAAATTATATATATTCCGAATTCTGATAATGTGTTTAATATATAGCATGTATGTATTTTGTATGCTGTCTTTTCAATTTCAGTAATTGATATGACAGAAAACATATTGAATTACATAAATTCACTTATTTGTTCAATCTATGCATACTAATAATGTATATTCAAACTAAAACGATATAAGTTCATATCCACATATCATTTATTATGTATGTTTGATACGATTATATCTACATTAGTAAAAGTACTGACAATGTTAATTTCTAATTTATGTGAACATTTCATCAATAGGACAGATGTGCTTTGATGTTTACAAACGATCATTAAATTATTATGGAAATTAATATTTTTTTATTCAATATTATACACCTATCATATGTATATCTTGTCGCAAATGAAAAATAAAATATCTGTCTGTGAACTATCTGTAGCTAAAACAGAGAAAAGCATTACTAAACCGAAAACGAGTAGTCAATTTTAAAATTTGTCTTATTATTTTTAATATGATATACAAAAGAAAAATATTATTAGATATATAAAGGACCTAGCAAATTTGCAAGCTTGCTAACACTCTCAGATGAGATACCAAACTTATATGGCAGTTCTCTTCGAGTTTTCTGATGACTTTGACAGATTTCGCGTAAGCGTTAAATGTAAACACCATCGGTATTAAAACAGTTGTGCTATTATGAAAATTATTTTATACGCTCAGAGTTGCCAACTACGTTACAATACGTTGAAGTGTCACTGCTCTAAATTCCATAACTAATCCATAGATACTATAACAAAATTAATAACTTCATTTATGAGTGCTAGCAAGCTTGCAAAGAACCCCGCAGAATCCTTATGGGAAAGGGGTTTCGGTCAAACTCTTTGAAACTTTGGATTCTGATAGTCCTTGATGAGTAGATTAAAAGTGTCAATGGGCACTAAGTGACTAAGTCCTAAAAACTCAAACTTTTAAGATATAGCCCTCTAAAATTGGGGATCATGCTCGCCTTTATTTTACAATAAAAAAATTTAGCGAAATTTGAGGTTCTATAAAAAAAAATATTGTAAACTAAAGACAATCATGATCCCCAACTTCAGAGGGCTATATCTTAAAAGTTTGAGTTTTTAGCACTTAGTGTCCATTGACACTTTTGATCTACTCATCAAGGACTATCATAATCCAAAGTTTCAAAGAGTTTGACCGAAACCCCTTTCCCATAAGGATTCTGCGGGGTCCTTTGGTAGGTCCTTTATAATACCGGACAGTAGAGAATCTATAGTACCTATAACGAACTATTTTCAAAATATTTGGTTCTGTATAATAACGTTTACAAAAATTTTACGGTGGCCACTGCAGATTATTCAAATATATAAAACGTCAGTTATTAACTCTTATTTTTATTAATAACAAAAATAATTCTTCTTTCTGACCTTAATTTGTGTATTTTTAATTAGTAACTAATATATTCTGAGCAAATTCAAATATGTATAACAATGTTTTAACCAAAGATATAAGAATGAAGACGCTGTAAATATATTTGGGTCAACGCTGTCCGACTGGCGAAGGCTCACTACTCACTGGCCACTTCCGGCCGAGAAATAATTTTGGTGTCCTACGAATATAAGGGTCATTCCATGCCAAATAGGCCGGTGACTGCACCGCACCATCTTCGATTTCGATGATTTTTGCAGGATGTGTTTGGTTAGCCCCCAAAATAAAGTAGTCAAAAAATTTTCGCGAAAAAAAATTTTTTAAAGAAAATATAGAAAATCGAAAATTTTACTTTGGTACATATTTTCAAAACTTCTAGTTAGGATATCTCGAGAACGGTAAGAGCTACAGAGATCTGCAACCATGCATTCGAAAGAGGAAAATCTAAAGTATCGAAATTTACTATGTAGGTGTTACCAACTTTAAACAAAAAAAATTATCAAAAATTATAAATTTAAAAAAAGAGCAAAAAAAGGTTCCGCCAAATATTTTTGGCTAAATTTTTAATATTTTGTACCTTGAACTATATACAAATAATGGTTAAAAAATGAAAGGACTGTTTTTTGTTTTAAGCGAGAAAATAATTTTTGAAATATTAAATGACAACAATTAAAAAAAATTTTTTTAAATTGACAACGAATGAATTAATATTAATATGAAAAATTCCTTTAATGTTTATTTTTAAAATTTCAATATTGTTTACTATGTTTAGTTCTTATAATACTTGGTAAAAAAAAAAAAAATTAAATTTGTTTTTTCGAAAAAAAATGAATAGAACATAAATTATAGATAATAATATTACCTACAATTTTCAACTTGGCCATTTTTCTCTAATTCGCACTGTTTCAGTGTTATTCGAAAAATTCAAAAATCGATGTAGGTAAACATCCGTTTCCGATTGAATGATCGTTTTCAAAAATAGGAGGTTTTCTTCCCAGGCAAAAATCAATCTTAAGTATAAAATTCCACCTTTCTACGATTTGTCGTATTTGAGTTACAGCGTCTACAGACAGACCGACCGACAGACAGACAGACACACAGACATCATGGCGAAAATAGTCAGAATGGATTCAGGGAAGGTCAAAATTGATAATTCCATCAAAAACCGGATTTCGAAAAAAATCGCGTTTACTATACTTACTTATACTATATGTATATTTCATATACATTGGTATAAGAAAGTAAAAATTTACATTGACCCTTCACCGTTCTCTTTACAACACATCCTGTCCATAAAAGGAAAAGGTTTTTTAAATTAATAAATTAAAGAATACAAATATTCATATTCAATTAATAATTATTACAATAAGGTTTATATTACTTCACAAATTATAGCACAATATTTGTAAACAAGATAATGCATTATTACACAACATTGGTCAACATACGAACAGAAAATAGTCATTTAATTATTTGACCTTACGTTAACTAACCGTGACTGAAAGTGTATTATCATGTTAAATGAATCGTGAGTGCATCAAAGATATAATAATCAATAAAAAGTGTTCCAAAAAATAATTTATAGCAATTCATAACCACATACCAGTATGTATGCATTGGCGCCGACATTTTTTTCTGGTAAGAAATGAAAAGGGGATAAAATAGTATAAAAATAAAAATAATAATATTTATTTTTCATTTTTAAATAACAATCTAGAGGGGGGATAACTAATGTATATATAAGCACTCATCAAATTAATAAGGGGATTAAAATATACAATATTCAAAGCACTTTAATAATGGTTCAAATAAATGAAGATTTTGAAGCTCGACATCAATTATTACCATAATAACAGAATTTTGAATATTTATAAAATATTATATTAAAGTCATATTATAGAGATAACATTTTGTTAACAACTCATAGGGATAACACCCATCTACATATATCACATATATCTATGAATAATTATTATAATGTAGGTATGCGTACCTAAAATAATATTCCATCTTTCTATTATATAAACATTATAAATTGTTATAAAAATTCTAGACTAATGTATATCCAAACACTTTCTACAGGGTGTTAAATTATAACGAATTTAGTTTAGATTATAGAGCAGTGATAATTTTATCCATATATACTAATATTATGAATACGAAAGTGTATCTCTATCTAAACCGATCTTGATTAAAAACAGAGAGATAAATTTCATCTAGACTCTAGACTACTCTAGAGAAAGGACATGGTAAGTTATTTTGTATCTTGAAAAAATTATTAAATACATAAAATGGGGGTGTAACTATTTTTCGCATTATAGGTTAAACTTTTTTGGCGTAAACATAACGAAGGTGAAGAGCTGGTAAGAGCTAGTAATAATGCTTTCCTTTTCTGGTGTACACCAATTACAACTGCTTTAAAATTCTACTTAACATTGATTCTACTTAACAAAGAAATCTATATTACCACGAGAGTGAAGTATTGCGGATAAGAGCTCGTTATAATGCTTTCATTTTCTGGTGTACACCAATTACCACTGCTTTAAGAGCATTGATTCTACTTAACACACATGCTGTGTTGTAATATACAACTGTCCCTTCATATAACGTTAAGTCTAGTTTTGATCTATTCCAAATTCTTTATATTACTGAGCATAGTTTTTTTTTAAATGACAATATAATAATCACACCCCTACCACTTTGAAAACATGGTAACAATTGCCCCTATTTAGTAGAGGCACATGTATACAAGCAATTTATAATTAGTTTTAAATAGTTTATTTCTATTGATTTTATCGCTTAAATATTTATGCTTAAACATAACATTTTTTGCATATCTAATTATAAATCCTTTATAAATAGCTTTTATAGTAACACCGTGAAAATTTAAATGAAATTTGGAAAGTTTACTCATGTTTTTGTAAAACAGGTAGTCCTTAATCTACAACAAGATGTTGTTCCAACATTTTATATGTACATATATAAATAATAAATTTGCAACACAAATTGAACATTTATTTCTGTTACTTTTTTTACATTACCGTCTAATAAACTTTACGTGTCTTAAGCCTAGTGCACGCTAGGCTATTACTTTAATCAAGTGGCGAGTGATTTAATTACCACTAAATGTTTTATTAACTGAAAAGTGTCCGGACTACAGTACATTAGTAAATGACGTACGTCAAAATGAACAGTGTAACAAAGTATCATAAAAATAAATAAATATATTTGTTTATTTGTAATGGTTATAGAAATTAACGAGAAAATAAGAAAAAGAGGTGGATAAGAAAATAGATCAATAGGAGAGATGTACTAGAAGCTACAAATGTCCTTTTCAAAGAATTACAATTAGAAGATCCCAAAGAATACTTTGTAACATTATAAGAATGACGGAGAGTTGTTTTAATTTTTGTGACAACTAATGAGCCTTATTAAAGATATCGCCTTCAGATTCTAGCAGCTTATTTAGTATATTATTATAAGGGTGATATATGGGAGCTACTCGACCAAAAAATGGAACAAAATGGATTGACTCGACTAAATATTTTTTTTAAATTATTCGACTGTCTGTTCATACACGTTTAGTTACTAAATTAGGAGTCCGAAAATAAAAATCCGAGATAAATTTCATTAATTTTTAATTTTAAGGCCTCCTGAAATTTGGTAAAAATATGATCAATGATACAAAAAATAATGTTTTATTTTGTATAATTCAAATACAGTAGCCCTAAAACTATATCAAAATAAAGTATATACCTCATGTAGGATTCAGTTTTTATATTAAAATTCCTAGAGAGCATTTAATAGGTAACTCGCTCCAAACTTAGCAACTTTTGTTTGAATTTCTGTAAACAGCTTATTAATAAAATTATTTACGTTTTATTTGAATACACCTAGTATATTAAATATATGTACGGTAATATAAGACGATATGTACATTTCATCGTCCACCTGAGTTACTTCGGGAACCCGACTAAATTATAAATTAAATTAAATTAATATGCATTCTTCTAATTTTGTTCCTCCGGTTAGTATTAAAAATTAAATATATTTAGTTATTTCTCAAAATCAACAAACAACAACTACTTTTTTCTTTTCATTGAATAGGTGCCGTGCCGTACCTAAACAGTGTAAATAATTAATAAATTACAGAGTCTAATAAAGTTCCGCAACAAAAAGTCACCGCCAATTGTGCTATAAAATAATCAACGTAACACTGCAATAAACTTTATACAAACCACTCACTCGAGACTGAACCTAACATATTTTCCGTTGTTTTCCTCGTTTATCCCTAAACAATATTATTCTCTTCCATTCTATATATTTTGTACTATCTAATACTTTATCAGATACAATAAAGTTTGTGAAATCATTTGTAATATAATTATGTAGATTTGCTGTTTTCAGTTCATGTTATTCTAAATAATACAAATGTTTTTGTCTAAATGGATGAAATTTTGTTTTCGTTGAAAGTATATTGTTCAAATGTATTTTAAGATACCATTCAATGTTCGTAATACGTATACAATTTATTTTACGAACGTCAAACTGACATTCGTATTTCTAATGAATTTAAATATAAGTAAATTGTAATGAGAATGTATGTTCTGACCAGATAATTCTATGGTTCAATTAATTGTATTAGCTAACGTTTTATACTGGAATTATATGTACCGCAAATTTTTTTTTCCAAATGATTATACTTCATCATGCTAAATTCAACATAGTGAGTTAATTTTCGAATAATTTTATTAAATTAGTAAAGTTTTCTGAAGAAAAAAAAACATTTGTTAATATTTTCATTTTTGTACAATTTTATTAGAAAATATTTATTTATAAGATTCTATAATATCTTCGTAAGGGGATATTTTACTACAAAAATTTCAGAAATTCTAAAAAAATGAATTCTCTACAAATTTTTTTTAAGTTTTCACGTAACATGCGTTGTTTTTGAGATATTTTGAATTAAGATAACAATTTTAAGGGTATCATCCGCTCCCTCCATACAATTGATTCATACAGGCGACGAAGTCATAGATGTAATAAAAAATATACTTGAAATAATTAAATCTATAAAGCAATGAGTGAAAGTGAATTAAAAAGAATTATATTCAACTTGTTTCTTCTTCTTTTTTATTTTTCATTTTGGTTTTTTTTATATAATAATATAGCAATTTTTATTTTTAACTTCACTACCTATTAATTAATATCATGATTTTATTTTTTAACGAAAAAAAAACTAAATATTTAAATTGCATTAAAAATCATTTAATAATTTGTTTCATGTTTCTTTATTACGTTAATTGTCTATTAAAAGTACTTTAAAATAATTATTTAAAGTACCTACCTAACAATTTTAGAAAATCTGTTTTTAAATTAAACTTGTGTTTATTTTTCATTGTTTGTTATCATTAAATATTGAAAGTGTGTTTCAAAATAACAAGTGTTCAAAGAATTCCATTAAAACGTTCGATGAATCGGCCCAAGATAATTTAATGAATATGTAAAGGATGGTTGAAAATAAAACGACGTTGATTTATTTAAACATTATTTATAGTACATCAACAAAATACATCTATATTATAAAAACTCAAGAGTCGTAGTGAGATTGTTTGCGCCCTATATGTAAACTCAATATTTGACATTCCTCTCTCCTTTATTGAGCAAAATATATACAATCTACAATATGTATGTATAATATATGAAAATGCATTCTATGCAATGAAATTATGAATATGACCCTGTCTTAATAACTATTACTTTATAAAAAAATACTATTTATAAAATAGAACGTATAATAACTATACTGCATTATTAAAATTATTATTATAATAATAAAGTTTTTAATAATTTTATTTATTATTATAACGAATAATAGCATTTACAGTTATCTCTCAAAGTAAAATTCTCTTTTATGAATTTACAATTTCAAGATTTAAAAAATTGTTATTTAGAAAACTACTTTACACCTCATATAAGCTTATCTATTTAAAAAAATGCGACGGAATATCACTTTACGATAAACAGTTTTTCAACACATCATTGATTATAAATAGTTGACGCCATGTATATAACAAAGATATGGTAAAATACAACAGGTGAATCATGTTTACCTGCCGTATCGCAGCCAATATGTTTACCGCTCGCTGCAGTTTGTGGACACAGCCTCAGTGGCGGCTATATGTCCTTAAAAATCCTTATTATCAGTGCAGTGTTCCGCTAAAAATATAATATTAATAGTTTTTATAATTATAATGAATCTTAACGCTATTAATTAATTAAAGGTGTTAATGAAATTATACAACCAATCCAAGCAAACGTTTAGAAATAAATTATTAATTAACTAAATTAATATTGATTAATTAACACTGATTAACTAATGTTTCATTCTAACCGAACTGAAATTTAACAACATTGTAAATAATCAGATGTATTGGTGAAATGAATACAATGTATACTCAATAACATGAGATACAAGAAACAACTGTTTAAGCCTTTTTACCATTACTTTTTTTTAGAGATATGATTATGTCCAGCATTATTCGCCAAATGACAGATTTTGAAAATGTCCAACTTTCTTTGAAACAGTTAAAGTGAAGTCTGACCGAGACAAGAAGTACACAAAATCATCTAGTGTGTCAATATTAAAGTTGCATATTTAACAAATTTGTAAGCTCCTAATTGCAAATTAGTTTTTAGAGGGAAAATGTTTTGTGCAACCGAATAACAGATATTTAACAGAGAATTGCCCTTAATCCTCAATTTTAAATAAATTTTAATAATACCATGCGCCGCCACTGTGTAACTGCATCAATTGCGAACGTTGGTTATAGGTGATAAAATAGATAGTACAATTCTTCTCCAGGTACGCACCACAATGGTTAGATAAGGGGACAACTTTAAGATTATAAATTTGAAAAATCCAACACCACTTAAGTACTCTACATAATTCAAAGTAATTTGTTAGTAGATAAAATGTATACAACATATTTACCCAAAAATAGCTCTTTTTATCTATTATTACAAATAATTTGATCAACACCAAAATCAAACTTAAAGTTTTTTTTACGCGTAAAACTGAATTAGGTAATCTATGGATTTAGTCTGTGTAGAAACTAAATTATTATTAAAATCTATTCGCTCTGAAAATACTTACAATTAGACTAAAATGATTTTGCTTACTTGAGCTACTTTGAGAAGAGTGAATGAAAAATGGTTGAATAGATTTAATGAAGTACTAAACTTTTCCACGTCCAGTATCATCAGTATGGCTCTGATGTTTTTTAACAGCATTTACCCTTTATTCATTAATGTACCCCTAGCCACCCCTGGACAATACTTCTATTTAGTGTCTCTTAGGAGTTATCACAGGAAGGAAGATTCGATATAATCTTTTATATCTATTTTATCTATTTTATTTCATCTTTTATAGATCATACTAAATGAATTAAAGTTTGCAATCTATGTCTATATTTCTATAGTTGTAAATTAATTCTTTTACACCGGTAGTATCTCATAATTAAATAACATAAAAATTTAATGTCAACATTGCGGAACTTATGTACTACCAAAAGTTTCCACAGAAATATGATTAAATACATGCGTTCAAAGTTCAAACATACATGTTGTTTTATGTTATTTTGAAACTAGCGGCAGGGAAAGTTTAAGAAGCAACTGAAAATCATTGCTATATCATATGTAACCTCGTTTGACATATATCTAGATTAAACAGTGAACGTTAATGTCTATTCTAGCTTCATGTTGTCTATCTTGTTCACTAAAAGTCGTGACATCTTTTCCACTACATACTCTCTAACTTTAATCTCTCGAACTTTTTCTCTATTAATTCACTCTTAGTGTTATCTAAACCAATTATTTTTAAAAGCATGGCTCTTTAATTTAAGGAAGGTCTAAGACTTTTAGTATTCTATATTATGTTGGATTTACAGCAAAAAATCCATGAATTGGATAAAAAGGTATTTCCTACTTAACGAGTTCCCAGTTTTACGGGTTTTTGTTTTATAGAGGAATTTTAACTATTAATCCTTTTTTTCATTACGTTAATTGGTTAGCGAGAAATAACTGTTTATGAGTCAACCTTTGGAAATGATGTCTGAAGCAATAACTCGTGTTGTATTAGAATAATATGAGTAAATAAAGATTTTTTTTTAAATCTTTCATTGATAATCATTTATATTGTTGTTTTTTCATTACTTTTTTTGTTTTGATCTGAGCAAAGCGGATATAAATATTAAACAAACAAACAAATATTTTTTCGGTAAATAAAATATATATACCTACTAACCTACATACGTGAATCGATTTATTCTTGACATTAACAAAGTATCTATGAAATCCTAAAATCAAACACTACTTCTGATTACCCATTTCATATGAAATTTAATTACAATACATACTAGTGAAACCATTATCAATAGTGCTATTTATAATTGAAAGGGCTAGGGCTCACTTTTGGATGAAAGAGCTAAAGCATAATATGAAATTTACAATTAGTGCTACTGTGTCATAAGGCATAAGGTACGTATTCAACTATAAACATTTTAAATTGATTTTCTATGGTATGTATTTCGGAAAGCTATTAGAAATTGAATGTTACACGAACTAATAGCTATAAAAACTAAAAACATATAGCATTTATAATAAAAATTAGCAACCCTCTTTAAAAAAATCCCGGTACACGCCGGTATATTATATTGTATATAACCGTTAAAATAATAAAAACTATATAAAATAAATATCTCATAAGTTTTTTTAATGTGTTACATTGTACTATAAGCTGTTCAGAAGCGATTAAAGCAGCAAAGAAATGAAAAAACGTTGTTTATTATACATTAGTTGTACCCGCGGCTTCGCTCGCTTAAATATAAAAGTTAGATATATGTTATTTTAGATATTTTTACTCTACACAATTCTTTGCTACATTATAATATACCACAACGTATTTAAAAAAAGCACTCTGGCGGAAAACTTTTTTCGATTTGATTTACTATTATCGTCACCACTGATTATTCCTTATATTACCTAACGTAATAAAATATATACTGAAACCTAAATAAAGAACATATATATGTTTAAAAAAACACGTAAATCGGATAAGGGTTCTTGAGCGATAAGCGCACTAACGGACATACAGACAAACAGAAAACAGTTGGCCAAGTTCACTTTTTGACATATTAACATAGGTAATAACAAGAAATATATGATCATTTAATTGCAGAATAATTTAGTTTAATTAACTAATTTTTACTATTTTGCATCATTCCAATTATTTATCATATCAATATTTTAACATTTCCTGCGAGCCACTGACCTTAATGCCAAGAAAACAACTATCAACTACGAAATTAATTTATAAAATTGTCCCGTTTCTACGTGAAATCTATATCTCTCCGTCATAAAATATTTTTTCATCTATCTTATTACAGCACATTCATGGCATTTTCAACCAAATGCTTCGATTGGTTTATTGCAATTTGTTAGATAGGTACCATAAAGTTTAGGGATGAAAATGGATTAATATTTATTATGTTGTTTTAAGTATAGTGAAAATTAAATAAGTAATATAAGTTTAATATTTTCAATTTATGATTCATTTTGAAATTCATTTTCATTTTAATTTCCTTGCTTTAAGAGCTGAGCGCGTGATTAATTTTTCCACACGAATTAGATTATTTTATTCACGCACGGAGGATCACAATCGTGACACGATTTTAAGCACATTTATTATGATCGGAATAAAAGTAAAAAATTAAATATTATTTATTGATTTCTTTCAATGATTTTTTAATTTCCGTGTTATGATTTCTAAAATTTTTTAAGGTATAATTTGGAATTATAATAACTGAAAATGCCCTGACAAAAATCATTCACGTACAGTGAATGCACGATTGTTTTACTATGGCTCACGGTCATGTGCACTTACTTTAAAAGCCGCTCACGTTTCCGTCGTCACATCGTGACCCGAAATATTCACGATTTGTGCCCAGCTTAAACTATAGATATAGTATATGATTTTTAAAAATAAATGCATATGCATGAGTAATTTCGACATTATCGATACGATTTTAAATCCATTAGGTAAATATAGGAAAATAAAATTTCGACTTATCTATTTACAAATACTAAAGTGCGATTTTTTTCTTTTGTTTTATTCCATGAAAACATTAGAACATTCATTGGTACATGCCTGTTTACGAAATAGCTGTTAATGTGTTTTTAATATCATGTGTAGTAAATAAATATGTGTATTGTGTTGAGATAAAAAAATGTAAAGAATGCACGTTTGCATCAAAGGGAATTCAAATAGAAATGACATTATTGGAAAAGTGCTATAAAAACAAAATCAATTTGCAGAAAAAAGACAAGGGTTGCATTCTAAAATGTTAGTTTAAAATTGCGTTTGTTTGAAGAACAAGAAAATGCATTTTATAAAAGCAATTTTACCAACTTACATACTCAAAACTAATACATAAATCTGAAGGATCTGTCTGTACAATGTATTTTTTTATATTTTTATCATTGGATGACTAACGAAGATTGACACCCGGAGTGGAATGTTAGTTAGTAAACGATCTTTTTTTACGTTGTCAGGACTTTGGTACCTCCTGAAAATTACTTTTGCACCCTCCTGCAGTATGTGAAGACCTTTTTTTCTCGTGTCACTTTTTAATCCACATCAAGCTCTTCTACCTCATTTTGGCACCCCACTCCTGTACCTTATCTCCCGAAACGGTCGCCTCCCCCCCCTCACCTTTCACTACTGTAGTTCACGACTGATTTTTAGTCTATCGATCGTTTCCCAAACAATATAATCCATTTAAATAGTTTTTAGATTTTTTATTTGCGTGTTCGTTCCATCTTGACACGAAAACTAATGAATCAATTTTGAAAGGAATATAACTATTCTAAAGCTAAAGATTTAGTCTAGGCTATATGAGAATTAGTACAGACCTGTATTAAAATATTAACAATCGATGTCTTCATATAAAATATGTTTAAAAAATTATTAAAAACATCATTTTTTTAATTTCTTTAAATATTGAAAACAGCTATTATTAAAATAAATATTTTTTTGCGAAAATATTTTCTTGTTTTCAAGGTAACTCAAAATAGTTAAAACCCCAAAGATTAGTATGCAACATGCATGGGCCCCACAGCATATAATTTCGGCGAACTCCTTCCTCCTTAGAAATCTAATAAAAAAATTTTGATGACAAATAAGCTTATTGACTCACCGTGCCAACCATCAGGTAGAAGTCCTGCCGGCCCCCTTTTATGAGGGCCACTATATACAGCAATTGAATTTAAAAAAATTATTTTATTGTTGTACAAATCAATGTATGTTATAAAATCGTAATTGAATCAAATCTATCAATTAAAATTGAAAATAGAAACCTAAAATCATTGCTATATACAAGATATATTTAGTGGTTTTTAATAATTTATTTTAATATCGAAAACGAAAACTAGGTATTGCGTGTGAGATAAACATAATCACCAATGGGCTCGAAATTCTCGTGAGACCTCTAATGTATGTCCGGTATAATTTAATTACTGTTCTGTTTCTGCATTCGTAAATATGTACAGGAGGTTATCAAAGGTGGTGAACCACTAATTCCCGAGATATTTTATTAAAACGTTGCGAAATATACGGGAATGTTCATAAACTTTTTTAGGGAGAGAAAAGAGCTCTATTGTCTACGTGGGAGAAAGGGAGTCCAAATGTTCTAAAAAAACGTTATGCCGCTTATGAACTTGCTTATGAAATTTGTATTTTTTCTATCATGTGGGTGCTATCTTGAAATTCCTGTAAGTTAATGAATTATTGAAGACAAAAGTTACCTTTTTTTAATTAATATACCTTAATCAAAATATAGGTTCACCTTGACGAGGCCTTTCAATATCATTCAACAGGTCAAATAAATATATGATCTCTTTTGAGATATTTGACCGTTTGCAGATTTTTGGGACTCACTGTACATAGGTACATTCAGATACATGTACCAATTGTATTTGTGATTAAAATAGAGATTAAATATCAACATCACTATTCATATATTTTGATATAGCATGTCAAACATTACATACCTACCATAAAAAAATTAATAAAAATAAAAGATCGAAAATTTAAATTAGATTGAAAACAATACATTATTAAATAATTTGAGATTAAGGGTAGTGTTAAGGTTATGGAAATAACTTCAAGACAGCTCACGAAAAATCAAATTATAATACAAAAACATGGTAAAAAGAATCCTTGAATATGAAATTTGAAAAATATTGATAAGATAATCTGTGTCAATTTTTCACCGAAAATATTTATCATACCATGTAATTGGAGAAAAATAAACAGATGCGTGTATATTTACAGATAATGCTTTGACATATCAAGTACACATGATAAAACGCGCCCATGCGGGGCTTTCCAAAATTATGTACGAGGTAAAATCATACCTCTAGAACAGTAGTCCTCAACTTTTCTGTTACTAACATTTTTTTATGTTTATTCTATCTATCGTATAACAGTCGATTGATCCCCTACCTTAAATGAAATGTATAATAATGTCACTCAGTTACCTTTATGATTAAGTTCATTTTTTATTGATTTATTTAGTTGATTAATAAAATTGGAAATGTCAGACAAAAACATTCGAAAAAGAGTCAGTTCTACAAGTCGATTAAATAAAAAAACAAAATCCGGATTTCGAATATTTATTAAGAGAGGTACCTACTACTTTGTAAAAAAAACTATTTTTTTATTAGTTTAAAATAGTTTAAATGAACCCTTAACTATTCAATAATGATGAACAAAGGATCTTCTATGTAAGAAAAAATTTATTAGAGGGTCCAAAAAATCAATTTTCAAAACGAAGTCAGTGCCGTTTTGCGGGTAAATAGCGTTTTTCTCGAAACCATGTTTTTTGAGCTGGCCGCACTCCTATAGCGCCTTCATTTTTTATCGGATTAACTAGAAATTTCAGCTTTAACTTCATTATAACATTTTCTAGTGGAAGCTGCAAGATTTTTTGTATTGATTTAGTGTAACCGATTTATACCCGATTTTCGATCTTCTATGTTTTCTGTTCTAAATAAAAAATTGCGACCTATATATAGGAGTACCGCCAGCGAAGTCATAAAAAATTGAATTTAGTTGCAGTAGCTGCAACGACGCCATTTTGTTTTTAAATTTTGATACCTCTCTTAAAAAAAATACGCCGGCGTATATGATTTCGATAAGAACATATACAAAGATAAATTTACATTTTTAATTTTTTTTCAGAGCAGCACGCGACTCACACTACCACCATGATAAGATGAGTGGAGATGTCGCAGAGCAACAAAAACAACACCATGTCTGAGTCCGGGCAGCCTCCGGGCGCAGATAAACACGGAACAACGCAAATGTATGTCATAATTAAATAAGATAACCAGAGATACCGGGCACGTCTCAAAGACTCTAAAATCTATAGCAAAATCTCATAAAACTTTAGGGTTCCGGCGAGATAAAAAAAAACATGTGTAACGATGTCATTCAGCCAACTTATCGATCTTGTACTGGAATAAAATACAATCAAGTTACGTTTCGATTTACAAAATAATCGTCAGGGTTTTAATAATTAAGGTTTAATAGCTTGCAAAAATACTTGGGTCATAAAACTACACCCTGTCCGTAAAATTGAATTAATTAGCTTCCGTTAACATACACTTTCTTGCACTTAAGGACTTCTTACAATGCATTTTCCTTATGGTTGATTTTTTAACTTGTAGAAATGACAGCTCAAAGTGTGGTAATAAAAAGTTGTAGGTAATGGGCGCAATCTACGAAAATTCTTAATTTTTGCTCCAGAGGGCATCGAAACATTTTATGTTTATTTTTATCTCCTAAAGCAGTATTAACTATTAACCAAAGTGTGGAACATGTACCCCTAGGGACTAGGGGTACGTGATGTTTTTTTTCATTGATTTTTTGATTTTGAAGAAAAAACAGTTTTAAAATTGCAATGTGTAATGCATTTTGCAAAATTAAAAATTGTTATAAAAAATTCGAAAAATAATTTCTTTGTAATATTAAGCTGATTTTATCTAAGCACTTTTTACTCTGCGAATTTTTCTAAAAGTTGATTTTTTTAATAAAGTTTAATAGATAAATAATAATTATAGATCTGTACACGTGCGAGAAAAACATTAGAGGAAGTAAAACGAGCGAAAATGAGCATCAGAATAATTAAATAATTGAGCTACATATATGTTTGAAGATAATTTTCTAAAGAATACTGGTGTAACAAGACCTCCCGAATCTTGATTAGTAAATGAGTTAACATCGAGTTTCTTCCCACGCATTAGTGATCGAAACTTTACCGAAACTTTTTTACTACTAACAGAAAAGAGATCTTAAAATGAACTGGTAGAAACTCTTACAAAATATACTGGTTAACAAAAACACCTATATAAGTTATATACACTTAAGATGTTTCGAATATGTTTATTTATTTAACAAATAAATTAGAATATAAACAATAAATACAAACGAATTTATTTATTAATTAATATTAGGCCCGGCGACAAAAATTTTATTGATATTTATAGAAATTAAATTTAATCGACGGTGAATATTCTAAATTAAAAATTTCATGCGAGTGAAACAATGTATGTAAATTTGAACAAAACATTGAATTATTACCAGAAATTAAAAAATCCTTAATAAATTATATTAGAATATATCATATAAGTATGTCAAAATCAAAATGTTATAAGTATACAATTTATAGCGTAAATATTTTCAACCTCTCTTTAAAAAAAAAAAATTGTCGATGTATAAAGTAAAATATTTAAATTCTGTATCATTACTGTGTCACTAACAATATATATACTTTATCTATGTGATTTTGTTTTCTAATTTTCCGCCAGCATCTGCATGTAAATGACCCAAAGATGGTGGAAAATTTGCTATATATTTATTTATGAAAGAATTAAGGTACCTTAATACGATATATTTTATATGAAAATATTTTCTTCACTTCTTTATCTTCTACTATTCTCATATTCTTCAGTCGGATATAAAATAAAAATGTCCGATAAACTAAATGTATAAAAAAAGAATATTACATACGTATGTTTTAATATTTATCGTTATTTATAAGAAGAGTTCCTTTTAATAAGAATTATGAGATTTAATATTTATCGATCACAAATTTAATAAAAACTAGAGAATTATTTTGATAAAAAATTGAAGAACATGAAGTAAACATGAGCGTGTTTAATACCCGACGTACGTAACAATAAATTGTTATTACTTTTTCGCCTGTCGTACTTCCTTCATTTGTTATCTGTTTTTTTACACACCTGGCTACATTTATTTAATATCATGAATAAAAGAACACAATATTTACTAGAGGTACTCTATTATATAAAAGCCACTGAACTTTATTTTTGCCGTAACGTGAACATTAAAATTATAAATTAACCGAATTTAGGTAATTCGAATTTGGTTATACCACAATATACATATGTATGTGTCAAATACATAGATATATACATATAAATACCTTCGCTTATTAATGATCCTCCCTACGGTCGTTTTTATGGAGAGGGGATGGTTTGATGAAAAATATTTTATTATGAAGAAACTAAAAATAGCTCTCACATTTCCTTGGTAACCTGTAGCGATTTTTTGAAGTTTTTTTATTAATTTACAAAAAATATGTGGTCTCTCTAAAACAAATTTGACTACGCCACTGTACAGTTCATTAAAGTACAGCCGTGTTTATGTTCCTATGATGTATATAAGTTGGATAAACAGCGAACTGAAGCAAATTCGTTCTTGTTCAGATGTAGGATAAACACAGCAATTGAAGACTATAGAAATGTAAATATAATGTTTATTCTTACTTGCTTTTTAAGTGAATTCCCAACTTAACAGGTGAACACCTTATATTTTTCTATAAAAAGTACTGGATAAGATGAAAGAATGACACAATCAACGCTAAAGTTGTCATTTGGAAAACTATAGATAATTTTCAATATTGTATATTCAGTATAAAAATTGTTTACTCAACAACTACATTTAATTTTACTGAAAATTTTATTTGATTGCATGTGTAATTTCATTGCTAAAAATATGCATAAGTACTTTACTTAATTAATATGCAACGCTCTGCTTTAAAATATTACTACATACACCAATACCTCGCTTTGCGTCGTTTCGTTTTGCGTTTTTTCGAAGTTGCGTCGCTGCTGAATTAGTACTAATTTTCACAGTGCGTCGTTAGATTTTCGAAGTTGCGTTGTTTTGGGTTCGAGTCTTTAATTTTAACTTAGTATTTTAACAGAGTTTTTAATTTAACCTCCAAACAAATTTCCAAAGCGATGTGTTTGATTGACGAAGCTATGGAGATTTTTTTTAAAAACGATCCTGACAGCGGAAGGAGTTTTAAAGTGTCCCAGGCGGTAGCTACAAATATCAATTGCTACAAGGAAATTTATTTTACGTTGAAAAAAAAAGCTGTTCAGCAAACATTGGACCAATTTTTTGTGAAAGAAAGCCGACTTACGACAACAGTCACTATGGACTCATCAGACAGTGATTAATTTTTATTTTGTTTTTATAAATTAATTGAATATTTTATTTTGTTTTAATTTAATTTTTTTGTTTTTTTTTTTTTGTTTTTTGTATGTACCTATGTAATAAAATTTTATATTATTTTTGTTTTTTAAATGTTTACTTTGTTCAATTTTCTTTTTAAAAAGTAGTATTTTTGTAACCTTGGAACCTATCTTCGATCTTTACATGGTTTGCTATAGAAAATCATAATTCACTTTGCGTCGTTTCAATTTGCGTCGTGTTTTTTGGAACGGAACCACGACGCAAAGTGAGGTATTGGTGTATTTGATATTTTAAAAAAAATATTGTTTTTACCCTCGATCGGGGTGCATACATTTTATACGTACCTATATACTTAGTTAAAATTATAATCAGATATTTGTTAAAACAAATTAAAAAAAAACACATTGCACTACTGCACTGCCTTTTCTATTTTCACAGAAGAGAAAGAGTATGAACCGACCACATCTAATACTTGACATTACTTTGACCTTTTATTATCTTGATTATATACCATTAGATTAAATATATAAAGTTAATGTTCCATCTTACCTCATCTATCTTACCTTTGACCTCGTTTTAAGTTGATCCAAAACTATTTATTTAATTTAATAGTTATATTAGGTACTTTAAATAAGTTACAATGCTTTTCAGAACCATTTAAATAAAAATTATTGGTAGGAAAAAATACAAAATAAAATTTATAAAAAAATACACTGTTTTGATTGCATTCCTCATCTTACCCCCTTGTGTAATATAATGTATGTTAAAATATTAGGCTTATACAAAACTAATAAAATACAGGGACATTACACTGCCGTGCAAAAATCTTTGGACACTCATTTTTTTCGTATTGTAAATATAAAACTCCAAAAATGGTTGATAAAAAATCTTAAATGTTGATAAGAGTACTTAATTATATCTTTTGTAATAATACTAGCATATCTAAAATACAGCATTTACAATTTTCCATGTTAAGGAAAATTTTTGAATTATATGCCTGAAAGGTCAGGTTTTCTCAATTTGAAAGTATTGACGCACAGTGTTTTTCAAGCTAACGGAAAATTGTTTTTTACTATTTTGACTGCGAATAAATATATTCTTTTTGCTATTTTGGAGATTTTTATTGACTGAAATCTGTATATTTACATTCAAAATCACAGGTGTCCAAAGTCTTTTGCACGGCAGTGTATATTTGCTAAAAATATTTCTGACAGTTGTTACATTGAAAACCATATTCCTATTAAATAATTCAATACACCGAGGGTGAATTTACTTTCACGGAAACTTTTATCGTCAATCGTTTATTGTAAATTCATTACAGAAGTGAAAAATGCAATATTCGATAATAAAATTTCCAAGGTATGTAGGTACCCATTTAAGCCAGAAATAGACTACCTCTATCTCCCCCAAGCAAACAAAATGTGTCTCGTATTCACGCAGCTGGAGAGTGAATTTTAAATTTTTAAATAAATACGTAAAAGTTCCTTTTGTTGTAGTTTTTTTTACATCTAGTTTTATTTAATCGTTTAAATATGTATTGTTTTATCAAGAGACAAGACTTACAATATGTTTCAACATCTACATATATGTTTCAACTATCTTATATCATATAGATAAAAATATTAAATTTTGTATTTTTAATCAATCGTATTGACGTCTGAACTGTACCAATTTTACGGAAGGGGGAGGGGGCGGTCATTCTGGGCACCAGTCCAAGAGTAACGGTAAAAGTTTATACGGAGAAAATATAGTTCAAATTCTAGTAATTCGTTTTAAGAAAATATTACAAGCATCATAATTTGGTAACAATAAGATAATTAATAGTTTTTCTTAAGAAAATATCGCAACTTTTATTGCAATCGAGTACCATTAAGTAGTTTAAGTTCTGAAGTATGGATTGATATTTGGAATTTTTGATAACAAGTAGTGTAGCCATTTATTATTATTTCAATTTGATGACTGTTATTATTTTTGGATAAAAAGTTGTATCACTAACAATAAGACCAACCTTGCTTCTGAATGGTTCAATAAACTACATATACTCGTATACTGAATGACGTTTCGCTCAAAATACCAAAATTTATTTAATGACCATCATTTAGAAACCTAACATAATATATAATTGTAAATAAAATAAAATTGATGGTTAACCAAGATTAATATTCCATCTGCGTAAATCCCCATTAATAAACAAATAGTCCGCGATCATCAAATGTTTGTCTTGCTCAAATACTTCGATAGGGTCAGAACTATTCCAATTTCATCTTTATAGACATGCAATTTATATTTGTACAAAATACATAGACCATATTATAGTAATGGTAGATTTTCCAATTATGCATTATGCAAATTCATAAGTTTACTAAATTTACAAACTAAGGGGTTAGGTGTAGTCAGAATTTTCAAGAAATCGATTTTCTTTTTTTTGCATTTTTGGAAACTGCTACAACGGCTGAAGAACTATAATATGGTCAATTAATAGATGACTCTGTGTAAGTAATTAAATAATACGTATTACTTTACGTAAATAGAGTGTAAAACTTTAAATGCGTTTTTCTCAAAATTATGTTTTTTGAAGTGGTGACCACTGTAGCTCGAAAACCGCTCGGTAGATTTTAATGAAATTTATACAGCTTTTTGAAAACATGAAAAACTAGTGCCTGATCGAAGGATTTTTTTTTTAATTTCGATTTGTTATAAACAATTAACTGTTGGTTTTTTCCCGAAAATTTGGAAAAAAATTTCCTGAGGCTGCCATTTTGTTAATTTAAGAAAGAAAAAAAAAAGTTTCAATCAGGCACTAGATTATCTATTAATAAAACAATTTTTTTTGTCCGATTGAATTTGGATGAATCTCCAAGGATAAGTGATGGTCACCGCAAGGAGCTTCGGTTGGAACTGGATCAACACAAACAGCCATTACTTTTAAAATTATTAATTTTTTTTTCTAAAATTTCTGTCAAGTCAAGTCGAAACCTTATTTAATGATGCTATGTTTTTACTTTTATAAAATAAAATAATTTACTGGCAAAAAAAAATTATTTAAAATTGTCATTTTTTCATGTCTCTGACTACACCTAACCCCTTAAAGAAGAAAAATAAAGAACTCTACACAAAATCAATTAAAATTTAAATCTAGTATTGCATTGTCATCGGACTTATACACGTGTGTACAAATTTTCCAAATCGATACGACAATTAGAAGTGGGTGAAAAATGAGTTATAAGATTTGCTTACGATGTTAGTTAATAAAAATTTTGTAAAAAGGTGGTTTCTTGGTGAAACCACAGGAATTTCTCCCTGTCTTAAGTTTTTTATTAAATTACCAAAAATAGATAAGTAGAGTTTACAACAAAATTAAGATATTTTCAGCAAATCGGATATAGAGTTCTATTTCTAGGATCCGCCTTATTTATATTTATGAACACGAATATATAATTTATATTCCTGTATCCAAACTTACGAAGCCTGCAAAGAAAATAAATGAACGAGAAAATACAAAAATAGAAACTCGTCTCGTTGTATTATCCTATCGAAAGAAGAAGAGTGATAACGCAAAAGATACAAATGTTTATAATCTATGGGTAGACAAGGTTTGGATTCACAGAAAGCGGTTAGTTACCGGTTACACTGACCGGCGAGTTTTGATTGGTTGATTTATCGTATTTCTGGTACATTCTACCAGAAATTCCATAAATCAACCAATCAAAACTCGCCGGTCAGTGTAACCGGTAACTCACCGCTTTCTGTGAATCCAAACAAGGTTCTTCACTATTGCTAACAAACTTTTACTTGATCAATGGAATTTTTTATACGAGAGGAATAATTTGACGATGTTTTTTTTATTATTTAAAGGATTGCTTTAAGATCTTTTAACCGAGATAGTTTGAAACTTATGTAAGGGTGAAAATTGAAGAAAGATCATACAATCTGTATTGTAAAAAAAACTATATTTATACTTTTACAGTTTTATTGAATAAATAAATTTTAAAAAAGTATTATTTATGTATCTACAATGTAGATACATAATATATGTAGATTCTACATATATTACCTTAAGGTATAATATATCCTGTAAATATCATTTTGGCAATTTTCCACCCAACTAATTTTAAGTCCTGCACCTCCAATGGGAGTCGATTTCGCCAACCACTATCTACGCCCGTCTATATTAAAATTAATGTTTTATATTTTTTAATTTAAAATCATATCAATCAAGATTTCATCTTCAATAATTTTCTTCTTACAATGTTCATGATATTTACCAAAATCTACTAAATAATTATTCTCAAATACCTGTAATATTTTTTACATCAATCATAACTTTTATGGAAATTTTCCTGAAATCAATATTCATTAAGATTTTTAATTAAAACAGAAATACTCGAATATTTAATAATTCGCCATTTTATTAAAGGCGTAAAAAATACATTTAATCAAATCGTGTAATTAGAAAATATATATTTCGATTAAATCAACTTGACGTATTGATTCACCATCAATTAACTCTAACATCCTTAAAATTTGTTCGAAGAAATGCGACGCTAGGCAGTGGTGGGGTAGATATTTATACTGTTGTAGGCTTGGTGAAGTCATAATTCATACTTCTATGGTAAGTTTGTAAGTATTTTGAAAAGAATAAACAAAATTTTGTACAATCAGAGCAGAATCAATAATTCAAATAAAACACTACTTCAAGTACTTTTCAATGCTTTAATTCAAGTACATTTAAAAACAGTCAAAAGTATGTATATGGTACTTCATGTACTTTTTCATAAAACTTTTTATTTGAATTGAAGTAGTTACTTCAAGTATATTAAATAAAAATAAAATACAAGATAGTCCAATTACTAACAATAATTCAATAATTGTAAATAGGTACCTACTTTAACGTATGTATTGTTTTCTTATACTTATTTTTTATTACTGAAAAATTCATAAATAAATACAGTATGTTGGCAGTAACATGTAATTAATTATTACTGCGGAAAAGTTCATTGCATTCGTACAGAACTCGATAGGTTTTTCTTTTTAAATAAAATAATAGTTTAATAATATATATTAAATAAAACAAATTTACCCCGTGTCCTTATTTTTGATTGTAAACGCCACCCCTCAATCCAACTTTCCTTTAACTTAACTAACTTAAAAAATATAAAATAGTATTGTATATAATATACAACTGGTAAAATTTAGGTGGAAATTGAAAAGCTTTCGAACGGTCGTCAAACTACTCACCTTAATGAAAAATACCACTCACTGTTTTACTCCTTTGACATTTTGGTATCCACGATTAAGTCGAAGACAATCCAAATAATCAATCTCCAAAGGTTGCCTTTACTTTTTGTATAATTTATTTTACCGCCGACACTGACGAGGTGCCAAACACAGGCGCGCCTCTCGGTGAAGTGTACATAACCCATAAATAGATAAACAGTCAGCTTTAGTTAATTTTTAAATGGATGTATCGAATACGCCGCTTATCGGGTTAGCTAAACTCTTCTATATTGATTTTCATTATGCAAACATTATATTTGTGGTATACACATAAAATACACTTTGTGTTATTAATTAAAGTGTTCCGTATACTTATAAGAAATATATGTATATAATATGTACATGGGTTATATCAAAAAGCGTTTCCTTGAGGATCATTTAGTATGTTATTTTATGCAGACTTCGTTCGACCACGATACGACCGCGACGTTGGAAATGTTTGCCATCAGGCATTTGTTTATAGTACACGCCTTGGTGATTGCACTCGTGTAAATTCTCCTTCTAAGCAAATGTGCATAAGTGCAAGTATCATTATGGTTTTTATCGTAAACAAATACCGGTTACTAACATTTGCATATATTTGCCATTGGTGGATGAAGTTTAATATTTATATTCGATCTCTATATAAACATTCGACTCAGTTTTCCAATTGAAACGTTAATGAACAACGTTACGTGATCAGATTTTTGTGGTCTATTAGGTACAGTAGCTGATGTATAACCTAACAACAATATCAGCAGTATTTTATTTGCACGAATGAGAAGGGTGTCGATGAGGTCACAATTAATTACCAAATACATTAAGGTTTTCTCATTATTTTTAATACAGCAGTAAGATATCTATTAAATATGTCTGATATAAACATCAATTACCCATACGTGGGCATTAACTCGGTAATCCGTTAATCGTTGATTAACGAAGTTAACAAAATGCTTAACGGATTAACTTTTAAGTTAACTCAAAAAAATGTTAACGCTTTTGTTAACTTCCGTTAACTTTAGTCCGTTACATTGGTTGTTTGATGACAAGTACATAAGAAAGTTGTCGAAATAGCAAAAAAAAGGTTAACTTTAACTTCCGTTAAATTTTTGGAATTTTAACGCTTTAACGATTAACGAAGTTAACTTTTTTATTAACGATTAACGAAGTTAACTTTTTGTTTAACTGTGCCCACCTATGCAAGTACCAATGGACTTACATAAACACCACTAATAAGAACATTAACTTGATAAACATTGTATACAGATGTTGAAGGTTCTTCAACAATCTCGCTTAAATTCTACCTCCGACCTCTTATAAACTTTTCTATCCATCCGTATACATTTATTCCATATCCGGTGACAATACAATACTAGATAGATAGATAGATAAATTTCTTTATTATTTCCTTTGTACATAAAAAGGGTTAATAGCGTCACAGAAAATACATAAAATAGTATTAAATAAGATTCTTTGACACCCTCTGACAACAAATAGAGTAGAATGTTATTTACTAACGGTGCAATTTTTATTTAGATAATAAAAGCTCTGCATACTCTTGTAGTACTATGGTACCCTATGGCACTGTCGCACAATCTGTTTGAGATAGTATATAGTATGAAACAAAAAAATATATTGACTAAAAATTTTCAGACGTGGTTCATATACCCAAAAGTCCAAATGTGATTATAAATAATTGAAGCAATTTATATGTACATACTATGGTACCCTATGGCACTGTCGCACAATCTGTTTGAGATAGTATATAGTATGAAACAAAAAAATATATTGACTAAAAATTTTCAGACGTGGTTCATATACCCAAAAGTCCAAATGTGATTATAAATAATTGAAGCAATTTATATGTACATACTTAGAAATTTCATTTTGAAATGCAAATCTTAATGAGAATCAAAATAATAATGCATGTGTGTGTCAACATCGATCGATTTTACCGAAAATACAAACTTGAATATTTTATGCATAATTATATAAATATATAGATGAAGACACACGTTTTGTAAACCGCCAATAATGTAAATAACAAAACGAATCCATTTTCTAAAGATATTTCAATTTCAATGCGGATAATATGAAAAATATAAGTAATATCGCTTTTATTCAAAAAATCTATGCAAGGATACAACAATACCGACTGTACTGGTTTCAATTGACAATGAGTTGACAAAATCATGTAGGCTGTAGAAAATGTTCATTTCAAATCACGAAATTGAATTTTAAATATTTAGTAGTAGGTATTTATCTTATCGAGTAATAACTGAAATGATAAAAGAATTAATTTAAATTTAAGCAATTTTATCAATACTCGATATTTTGAAACAGTAACTTTTACATATAATTAATTTTTGAACTGTTTAGAAACTAGTGTTACGTCGTGTTTACTTCAAAAAGACAAACAGCAATACAGTGATTTATTTGGACAAAATAACAATAAAACTTATAGATATTTAAACATGAAATGTTTTAAAAACACCTTGATTTAATAAACTAATTGTAAAGCAATAATTCAATATTTAAAATTAATATATTTATAAATTGTTGTAAACCAATCAGGAAATTATATATTTATATACCCCATGGAAATTTACTATAGCACTTTGAACTAAAACTAACAAACAAAAAAGAAACAAACAAAATAGTATGTAATACCTATTCATAAAGATTTAGGATCGCAATAAAGAACTAAGTAGGATAATCCAACAAATTATTATTTACTTTCCTTAATCCGCTCCAGGTCAAAATCTGATACAAAAATACACATACGTAAAATACATTAATTTAGTTATTAATTGGTAAAAGCTTTCTAAACGTTAGAATGGATTCAATAACATCATATATTTTAAAAATATATATAACTGCATATTATTATATCTAGTGGCGGATTAACGTAGGAGGGGTGGTTCGTCTCCGGTGCCAAGGTACAAAGGGGTGTCAAAACGAGGTACAAGAACTTGATGAAGATTAAATAGTGACCTGACTAAAAAAAGGTCTTCACTGACTACAAGAGAGTGCAAAAGTATTTTTTTAAGGGGCGCTTAACAACAAAGACTGCAAAAAAGGTCATACAGGGGGCGCCAAAATGAGCTTTAATGGGCGCCAAATTAGATATGACAAAAAGTGAATAATTTTAGAAAATAAACAATCGGAGAAATGTGTTATTTTCTTTAATAAAAATAATTCAAAATTTTACCGATTGTTTTTTAATTATATATTTTTTACTTTCACTTTTGAAAAACAAAATTCTCCTCCCCACTTCCCAAATTTTCCAATATTCCGATGATTTAAAATTGGACTATCAAACGAAAATTTGTATCCATATATATTTTGCTTCGGCCCTATACTACTACTCCAAAGGGGGGCTGCTCCCTCGTAATTACGCTCAAAAGAAAAACAAACAATTCTGTGTATCTCTGTATATCTTATGTATACAAATAATTATTTTCCGTTTGCAGAAAGTAAACTCAAAATTGTTGAAAATTAAGATGCTCTTTATTGTTAAACAAACTATTTTAGGTTATAAACAAAAAAAAACACAAAAAACTGTTAACATCATTTAAAGCTACAAAATAGGAAAACAAAAACATCTGTATTTATAGCACATGCTGTTAAAATAAACATCAAATAATTGAGACATTTGAGATCATTTGTCTGAAACATTATTTCCTCAACAAGTAAATAAAAGCGTTTTGTCAATATCACCGGTGAACAACATACGGTAAACTCGTGTGTTAATGATCCGGTCATTAGCACCTATAATCATTAGAACAGTTGTTTGATGCTTTAATTGTTACCAACAATACTAAACATTTCAAGAACAACTTGCAAGTAATAATTAGTAACACTGTACAATTGGCAATTCTGTGAGCTTTGTTATTAAACTAGAAGCCTTTAGAAATGTAATAATTAATATTTGTACAGATAATAAAAACGTGTAGTATAATAATCACAGAACAAATAATAATTATCTTCGGAAAACTGCAAAATTGACCTAAAATTATGATGTAACATGCAAGGTCGGACCGAACCTTGTAAATAAAAATGTGAAAACGCAAAAATACATACATATAATTTTTTGATATAGTAAAATATAGTAAAAACAGTAAAATTTAGATTTTTTTTCTAAAAGAGCGCGAAAAAACTAAAATATGTAGGTTTTATTTGGTAGAACTTAAACATATTTTTTATTTATTTATTTTTACACAAAAAGGAAGTATTTTGAAAAAGTCATGCAATGATAGGTACTGGCCCAAATTATGACTTGATGTTTTTGATTTTTTTTCGAAACTTGCTTGCTTGAGTACACACTGACTGGACTTGATCATTGGCAATTCAAATATCAATTTTCTATATAAAACTGGTTTTACTTTCAATTCGTATCAAATCACATCACCCCGATTCCAATTTAAGCTAAAGCGTTTCTCTAATGGCTAAGGCTGCCTTGGACGGCAGATATAAATTACACTGGAATGAAAACGACGGTGTTCACACACAGGCACACAGACACACACACACACACACAAACATGCTTCTAACTTCTACCACACATCTAAGCTCTAAACATATCATATTGTATCTACTTTTATTTGATGTAAAGGACAGATGTTTTAAATAAGTAATATGAAATTGTAAACAAAATTAACATATTGAAATGAATTTTCTTCATTTTATTGTTAAATAACATTCTAATTAATTTTTTTTTTTCATTTAATGTATGCCCTTGAGAAGTGATATTAGACCAGGGACCAGGACTCAGTACAGTCATTATTTGGAGTCTCGTTAATACTAATTTATATATAATTGTCTAGGTTCGGTTTGTACAACTAAAATGTTTTTGTATTTTTGAGTTTGCGTCGTTTTTTAGGCAATATAATCAACTTGGTAGTTTTAAGATTGTTATCTGTTTGTTCCGATTTGACGCAAAACTGTATAATAAAAACAAAAATTTATTTTGGATAACTTTTCACGTATAAACAAGGGGCTCTATGTAAATACATACGCACATTGATTTTATCTTGTTTTGAATACATAATTAATTTGAGATTTTTTTCTTCATATGAAAAAAATCGCGATTACAATACTTACTTATACTATATGTATATTTCATATACATTGGTATAAGAAAGTAAAAATATTATTAGATCGGATCAGAAGTTTAGTATTTAAAATATTATTCAAATCAAGGATCTATTTGATATATACACATTGTACAGCTCTATTTAATGAAAATAAAACGTTCTATATAAAAGATATAATTTACTACAGTGAAGAGTGACAAACACGAAGGAGCTGTCAGAAGAGGATGAAGTCCAGCTGATAATAATTTTATATAATATAAAAAAAGAGTGAAAATGTTCTTTATAAACAGGACCGTATCTCTGCTATACCTTTAATACATGAGGTTAAAAAGACAACTTCAGGGTTTTAAAAGACAAAAAACATTAATATATAAAAATTATATGTATATAACAACAGTTTATAAGTACAAACTATAAAAGCTATCAAGTTTTATTAAAAGTAAATACAGAAGAATATCTAACGCCATGTTTATATATACCTACCTAATTCACAGATTATGATAAAATTTTTAAAAATTACAAATATAAGTATATCTAATTGAAAATAATTTTTCAAAATACGAGTTCTTTTAAACAGAGTTAATGTTTTTTCAATTCCATTTATTTTCTATCAAATGTAAATTAATAAAAAAAATTGTATTAACTGCATGAATGTACTTTTATTATGCGAGTATAACAATAATATTAACGGATGTTAATAACTGTCGAAAATTGAAAAATAACGTATAGTATTGACTATAATAAATAAACAAAATCTAATCAAGATATAAACGATTCTATCTTGAGAAGTTAAATGAGTTATTGAATTATATGCATTTGTTTACACTACTACATCAAGTTACTGTGGAATTCATAAACTAATTTAACTTCCCAAGACTCGGAATCGCTCATATCTCTAGAAGGGTAGGTTTGCGGACCTATGTTGAGAAGATTCATTGTAGTCAGTAGTAACTAATAGAATACATAGGTAGGGACGTTGACTTGGACCAAGGAATCTTTGTTTCTAATAAAACAAATGCAGTATTTTCTTAATATAACAATATACTCCTAATCCAACTATATTTTTGTTTTCGTCTGACAATATTGCATTTTGCTTTAAAAAAAAAACTAGTTGGTTTAATAGTCGATTCTTATATATTAAGGTATAAACCCTTAGCTGCCACTGTGAGGTACCAGGCACTCCACATTGTTTCAATTTCAATATAAGCTATTTAAGGTTTTCAATTTTTTAAATATATTAAATATTATATATTTTTTAAAATAACCGATTGGAGTGCATTCCGTATCATTCGAAGATGATAGAGGAATTTTATTGAATTAATAAATAAAATTCAATAGCTTGCCAGTAGTTAACATTTTAATGTCTGGGGTACGAGATGATATGCTATTTTGGAGAAGTGGAGCAGCTAAGGGTTAAGAAACTATTGTTTTCGTTATATATAAAACAAGGATTTCTTGGCACTAGTCATTTTTTACCTAGGTATGTAAGTATAAGTATGCAGTACGTCTCCAGCGATAACTGAAAAAGAAGAACTTTTTTGTTGTAATATCGATTTGGCGCCCCTAAAACTCACTTTTGCGCTCTCTTGAAGTTGTTAAAACCTTTTTTTAGTCCTTCTCACTTTTTAATCCTTATAAAGTTATTTCGCCAACCCCTAGCAACGCTTGTAGTATGTAATCATATGTAATTAAAGTGCAAGCTAAAAATCTTGCTGCACTTCATGAAATGACATTTTTTTTTAGACAATTGGTGTAATGAGTCGTTGAGCGCAAGTTGTTACACTATATGTCCACATTTCACGAAATATCTAGACTTTTTATGAAATGCTATTTTACAATAAATTTAAAAATCCCTATATAAAATTTTCTATGTAATAACAAAAAAAAATAAACCTACTTTATAGATCAAACTGCCTTAAATACTGTGATCGACACTAAATATAAAATAAACTTATGTCCGGTATTATAAAGGACCTAGCAAATTTGCAAGCTTGCAAGCACTCTCAAATGGAGTATCGAACTTATATGACAGTTCTTTTGAAGTTTTTGACAGATCTATAGTTTCATACATAGAAAGTAAAAAAAAGGTATGTAAAGTGTATTTACTAAAGTATATTTTTACTAACCTTGCGTGGTAAAAACCAACTTACTGCGCCTGCAACTATCTGTTAAAAACTCAAAGAGAACTGTCATATAAGTTTGATATCTCATTTGAGAGTGTTTGCAAGCTTGCAAATTTGCAAGGTTCTTTATAATACCGGACATTATTTACATATAGTTTTTTTCAAGCTATGTAAAAGGTGCCCCATTTCTCCATAATACGGTTCTGCATACAAATACATACATCACACACACACACACATACATATTCACAGATGCAGAGCCGTGGATGATGACTCCCAATGAGGATGAGACGTAAGCAATATCTGTGGGATGCATTTGGTCAGCCACTTGTGGCAGTCTGCAGTATCGATCGACATTTTAACCGATAGCTTTCACACGCCTTGTTATTTTTAATGAACTGTTAAATTGCCCGTGTTACGTTTTACTTCTGTGCCCGAGCGCGATAACAAGAAACTCCGTTAAATGTAATAAAGGGTTGCTTTTTTAATCATTTTAAAACCAGAACACTTTAAAACGAGTATGTATTGAAAAGCAATGATAGTAATAATAGGATTTTTTTATAGATTATGTTAGGTGAAAATGTATCTGTTTTAAAAAAGAAACAATGCGATTAAAATCCTCCCATAATCAATATACTGGAAAAAAAAACAGAAAACCGCAAAATAGACATTGTTTATTTACAAAATAAACAATGCTACGCGGTTAATTATAGTTTATTTAAAATTCTGTAATTAATATGCGAACATGTGATTTCCACAAAATTAAAATTTTCATTTATTAATTATTTTAGTCTTGTGTTTATAACTTTTGATAACACAACAATTCAAAAATCAAAAGACACAAAAAATTCGTAATTTTACATGGCTGGGAGGGGGAGGGCATAACATTGCATACTCAAGGGTATTGTGCTACTGTATTAAAAAGATAAAAATACATTGTAAAATTTTATTTTTATGTTCTAGAAGTTAAAAACTTTAAATTAAATTAAACAACAAATCATATTTTTTTGACTAACTTATATCCGCGGCTTAAACCGTATGTATTTTAAAATTGGTAAAGGCCCTTACGACCTGTTGCTCTATTTATGTAGTCACCACATTCCTACCAGAACGACACCTCTCTTTAACATATCATCCAAGACGAGAGAGGTACACTGGTAGAAAGGATTTCTCAAACCAAGTAAACCTTGTTTTGTATATAACGAAAACAATATTTTCTTAAGATAAGCAATAATCTCTTAAACCAACTATAATATTCTTGAACGAAGGAATAACGTAGTTGGATTAAGAGTATGTTTCTTATATTAGGAAAATATTGTTTTCGTTATATACAAAACAAGGTTTTCTTGGTCCAATACAGTTTTTTTTTCTATGTAGGTCTCGATTCGTCTCGGTTTTTGTTATTAAAGTCTCGTCTCAATTTCGATTTTCACAATTAACAGATTCGTCTCTATCTCTTCTCGTGTAAATTAAAGCCATCTCGTCTTGGTCTCGTATAATTTTTTTTTATATTTTTATATCAAATAGTAAATTTTTACTTATTATAATTTATCCTTTCTTGGGAGGGGGTGTGTGATATTATTTCGGCGCCTCCCCAAAGCTGACCTTTTTGCCCTCTCCAATAATTGAGGACCTTTTGACCTTTTTTACAGACAAAGTGTGCACACACGAAAAAGAAAAAGGGAAATTTATTTGTATTTGTTTATATTATTTTATTTTGCATACAATAACAATTTTAATTTACATAAGTGGACTTGGCTTCTGAACGACTCGCATGTGATACGTGACTATCCTCCATTATATATATAAACAACCTAAAAGGTGCTTGTTTGAGATTGTTATCAAATTGCTCAGAGTAGCATCGAACATATAATTAATATTGGATGATGTTTGGCTTAATGACAGTAATTAGAAAACGTAAACAAATCTGTTTATCTGGAACAACGTCACTGTACTGTATATACCAACTCATTGTCAGTGGCGTGTTATAAGGCGTTATGATCGTTATGATTGTCCGGTATCATAAATATTCGAGAGTCCAGTGTTACCACCAGGCCGGTTTTCACCCGGACAAGCCGGTTTTTAGATCCATAGTCCGAATGACTAATTATACATTTGTCCGGTATTTCTTAGAAAGTAATGACCTTTTTTTGCTTTGTACTGATACTATTTTTGCTGTTCTCTTATACTTTTTTAACAAAATGTTAATTATTATGTATTTATAAGTATTTATGCTGTATTTATGTTATTTATTTCAATCTTTTTTAATGTCCGGGTCACAAATGTTGAAAAGGTAGCAACCGTAGCAATACTGTTCGAGACATCCATTTTTGTGGAATGGATTTTTTTAAATTTATACTAATATCAAGAGAACATTTCACAATAAAAGCTGAATACCTGTTTAGGGTTCCGTAGAAAACTAGGAACCCTTATAGTTTCTCCATGTCCGTCCGTCCGTCCGTCCGTCTTCAAAAATTTTGAGATAATAAGATGAAATTTGGTATACGGTCGTAGATTGATGACCCAAAAACAGAAATAATAAGATTTTTGAAAATACAAATTTTTTAGACCCCCTTTTCATAAAATGAAAAGTGTTTTTAAAAAAAAAATTTCACCTACACCATTGAGTGGGGTGTCGTTAGAAAGGTCTCCTGAAATGCAACAAAAAATGTATCAGAACTTTTTGATTTTAACCCTTTAATCACGATTTATTTGCTCTCCAAAGTCGTTAAAAAAGCGTCCCCCACCCTCTATTTTCTAAACTATCAGTTTAAAAAATCTGAAAAAATTCCAGAATGTAGTTTTTTATTAGTACTTTCACTGAAAATTATAACGAACATTGTCAAAAATATTTTGGACCCCCCTTCTATAGACTGAAAAGTGAACTCTCATTTTTTTTCCCACTTACCCCATTAAGTGGGGTGTCATTTAATAGGTCTCCTAAAATGCAATAAAAAATGTCAGATAACTTTTTGATTTCAACCCTTCAGTCACGAAATATTTGCTTTTTAATGTCGCTGTCAGAGCGTCCCCCCTCTATTTTCTAAACTATCGATTAAAAAAATCTGAAAAAAATTCAGAATGTAGCTTTTAATTAGTGCTTTCACTGAAAATTATAACGAACATTGTCAAAAATATTTTGGGCCCCCCTATCATAGATTGAAAAGTGAAGTCACATTTTTTTCATTTACCCCATTGAGTGGGGTGTCATTTGATAGGTCTTGTAAAATGAAATAATAAAAGCCAACTGACTTTTTGATTTTAACCCTTCGGTCACGAAAATTTTGTAAAAAAACTATTTTTTTATAAATCGTAGTGAGAATGACTACGGAACCCTATCATGTGCGTGCCCAACAAGCACTTGCCCGTTTTATTTGATCTTCAAGTGATTATGAGTGCAATAAAAAAGATCTTCAGCAAGCAAAATTAATTAAAGAGCAAAAAAAAGTTATTTGAACATACATACAATGTTTACCTATAAATTTACTCAGTTCGACTTTCCTTTATCTACAGTTATGTATTATGAAACAAACACTCCGAATCGAATTCGTAGCTATTTCAATAATATACGTATTGCCGTGCTGTGATGGTAACACCGCAAATGGTTTTTTAATTCGTATAACACATAGGAAATCAATTTATGTCGTATTAAAATATATAGTTTAAAATATATAATAAATTGAATATAATATGTATATATATTTATTTACCGTCCAGTGACGTAACCAGATTTTTTGAGAGGGAGTTATATTATGTGGTGTATAGCTGGCCCCTATTGGTTACGCTACTGTAGGAGGGTCAGGCCCCCATTGTCTCCCCGTTGGTTACTCCACTGTTCTTCCCGGCGCTAATATAATATTGATCATCGATTTTTTTCATAAAAACAAATAAATGTACGGAAAATCAAAATTATTGGTGTTACTCTTCAAAGAATGAGTTCCGAACTTTAAAGGGCCCCGCGACAAGTATTTATTCAGCTAATTTTTCTTTACCACTACCTAATCTCAACACTGTAATGGGACCCTCTGTATTAATATATGTATACACTTTTTTGTTACCGTTTTTTATTTTCTTTTTGTTTCCAGTAACAATTTACCAACAGCCAATGAGTACCATATTAGAAACAATTCATACAACATTGCATATGCAGAATCTCTAAGCAATGACGATGATGTAAGTAAAAGACTATCATTTATCATTAACATGTATTTGTTAATACATTGAAAAATATCTGATATCCAAAATAACCATCGATTAAATAATAATATTGTTTAGTTACCACCGCCAGAGAGCCTGCGTCTTCCTCCAGACGGAGAGAGCACGACAAGTCCTGGGGGTGAAGCCGATGATGAAGAACACCAGAATGACAGTGACTACAAGCTCAAGCAAGAAGATACCAACAACCAGTTTGTCGTTTCTCGATCTGGATGTAGCGATGACTTCAATGAATCTCCTAGCGCTCAGCATGGTAATTATTATAATAAACGACTGCCTTGATTTAACAGAATCTACTGTATAGAGGCCTATGTTATTAGCATATATTTTACATGATTTAATATATTATCGATATTAAAATATTCTATTCAGAAATTGTTTCAGATTTGGGTGCATTTTTTAAACGCGGGCTGGTATTCAAGGGAATCTACTGGCCCAGCCTCACTAACAGCTTCCAGAACCCACATCTTGAAATGTCGTACTTACGATACTCACATAGGCAACGTCAGAAATCTTTGATCATTGTCAATGTTGTTGATATTTGTCTTAAGGTAATAAAACTAAATAAATATATCACATTTTTTAATAAAGAATTAAATAAAATTAAGTCTGCTTTATTATGAGCAACACTAGATTTTGTATTTAATGTAACATAAATATATGTATTTTTTTCTTAATTCATGGTGAACATTTGGCTCATATTGCAAGATAAGTTTTTAATACAGTTTACCCTGTTCTAATTCTTCTGTTTTAATTCTTATATGATTTGAATTCAAATCAGTATAAGCCAAATTGTATTCTATTTTAGAACAAAAGAACTAAACATGTAAATTATGTTTTTTTTATGAATATTGTTAATAATAATTACATTGGCAGTTGTAATTATTTATTAATTAATTTACAGTTGGCCGTTGCTATTGTTTGGATGCTAGACAATCATGTCACAGAACCTCCAATACCATCAATCAGTTGGACAGTTGGTTTTATAACTGCTAACGTAGCGGTGTGTTTCCTCGGCTACTGGAGATGTTTCGCTAACAACTACCTCCACTGGGCTGCAGTTTGTACTTGGTTGTTGTTAAATGCACAAGGTTTTGTATTAATATTAATATGAATGGTAAAGCATAAAATTATTTAACTATATTTTTTTATTTATTTCTGTCCTAGGTTTCGTTGGTGATGGCATAGGTTTTTGTGCACATGAGTATCTGGTTTGGTACGTTCTGTTCATATTGTTCGTACCTTATGCAATGTTACCATTGCCTTTGCGATGGTGTATGATGGCTGGTATAATTACTGCTATCAGTCATATTGGTATTACAATAATGGCCGAATTAGCTGGAAAGGTATTTATTATTGTGCATTTTAAAAACTTTGTAATTTCAATAATATAAAATATAACTAATAACTATATTCTATTAAAGTAACTTGAATAACATCGCTAATGTTTGTGAAATTTCATTTTTCATTTTAAAAACAGATTATAACTTACAGTTAAAATTAAAACAACAAATTATAGTCTAGCTTTCGTAAAAATGAATTCAATTTTTTAAATATTTTTTTCAATTCCTATCTAGTGCATAGACTGCTTAATGCGCCAAGTAGGAAGTAACATCTTATTATATATAGCTGTTAATTTTGCTGGAATGTACACGAAATATTTGACAGATCGAGGGCAGCGTAAAGCATTTTTAGAAACTCATAGATCTATGGAAATGAGGTACCGCACTCAAAAAGAAAATGATCGTCAAGAAAAGCTTCTCCTCTCAGGTAATAATAAAAAATAATGTATTATGATTTTAAGCATCTACAAAATTTTGTTACTTCTTAATTTCTACATCTTCTTAACTGTCATCATAAGAAACATTCTGGAGACAAAATGATTTACTCCATCAGACAAACATGTAAAGAAATAAATAAGAGACACAAAAAAGTGAAAGTGAAGTTTTATAGTGACTTTGTTTCAAGTCAAAAAATTAAATTTGTAGTATCAATTAGTTATATACTTTCTTTTCGCAGTACTACCAGATTTCGTTGCTAAAGAAATGATCCGGGATATAGCACATGAAGAAGAACACCAGGAAGAATTTCAACCTAATCAGTTTCATAAAATTTACATACACAGATATGAAAATGTCAGTATATTATTTGCTGACATTAAAGGTTTTACAGGTAAATGTGATACTTTAAAAATAATCGTGTAAAAAATATAATCTCTTAAATATACATATATAACCATAGTATATGTGCAGTCAAATGATAAATATTTGTTATTAACTATAATAAGAACAAATACCATTGTTTCTTAAATTATACAATATTTATCTAAAGTTTTAAATTCATACTATATCATTTTTATGTAAATAAATAGTACACGTGTCTTTTAGTACATAAAGATATAACAAATAAAATATATATATTTCCATTGAATTTACCCCTTGTTTAAATTTTAAACTTTTAAATAGAAGATATATTTTTTAATATTATTTATTAATTTTCTGGAGAATACAAAAAATAGACAAGTCATTTAGTATTTGAATTATATTAATTTATTTTAAACAATCCTTCTACATGAACTTTATATTTTACAAATTACTTTACAAGATAATATATTCCTATTTTTTTTATTTTTAGCTCTAGCAACACAGTGTAATGCTCAAGAATTGGTAAAAATATTAAACGATCTATTTGCTCGTTTTGATAAATTAGCATCGGTAAGTAAGAACAACCAAAATTTTTAACAAATGGTCCTGTAAACTAAATTTCAATTTTAATCAAGGAAAACAATTGTTTACGAATCAAACTACTTGGTGATTGCTATTACTGTGTATCCGGACTTCCTGAACCACGACCAGACCATGCTTTGTGTTGTGTAGAAATGGGACTTCATATGATTCGTGCAATTCAAGATGTGAGACTCAAAACACAGGTACTGAATTACTCTGAAAAAATATTAAAACCTAAAATAAAATAAAATAAAATTTATATAAAGAATTAGAACTCACCACAAGCAAATAATAAAATGCTGTTTATTTTAACGTTAAGCATATATCCTGTAAATCGATCATAGTATTTCTCAAAATCTTTCTGTAGTTTGGGTCATTTTCACAATTTTCATAAACAATAAACCACTTTTCTTCATTAATGACTTTAGAAAATTTCTTTCGATCTTTATACAAATCATTCATGTAACGATCTTTGATCATCACATACTGTAAAAGTATAGCAGTCTGTGCAACAGCAAATGGTTTAATATAATCACAACTACTTATAAAATCATCAAACGAAACAAATTTTTCAATATCGTAACCATATTTATTCAATTCAATACTTAAACATTGATGGTAATGTTTCAACATATCATTTAAATGTATATTTCTAAATTCAGGTTCTGTTGTTTGATAAATAAGACAAAGAACATCTGAAGCAGGAATTGTGTATCTGCAAAACTGATAGTCGCAAATTCGACAATCAACATATTCATCGTTTTCTTGCAAGAACATTATGTTACTCGACCAAAGATCTCCATGACAAACAACATTCCGATATTTCTTAGATGGCTTTATATAATCATATATTTTTGATAGCACCTTTTCAATTCTATTTTTAAATTCATCGTTAGACATAGAACTAGTTTGTAATTCAGAAAACAAATCAACTTGTTTTTTCAAACTCATGGTTGATGTTTCTATATGTCTTCTTGCAAAATGCCCTTCTTCATCAACATATATTGTATCATACAGATTATCTTCATATTTTTCATTAATTCTAAATTGTTTTCCATTTTTTTCGGACATTATTTCTTCATAGATTATACTACTCGAATGGAACTTTGCTAATGTTAGAAGTGCAAGTTTTAACTGACTACAACCGTACCATTGATATTTATCAGCTATCTTAAAATTCTTCTCGGATAAATTTTCTAATATTACACAATGATCTGTACGGCCTAAATACCACTGTGGTGAATATTCACCAATATTTTTGACACCAACACGTTCCATACTTTTGAATAATTCATCATATATGAATATTTCTTTTTCAAATGCTCTTATATTGCAAACTAAATTTTTTTGCACCTCCATTGTGGGTAATATTTTCATAAAGAATGTGAGGTTTTGATAGTGTCCATTAAATCTAACTGTACTCGATAAAATATTATGATCACCTAAGTAACCTAGAAGATTTGCTCCCAGAGGATTTACGTGATAATTAATAAGATCAAAATTCGTAGACATTAATTTCTTTTTTAGTACCCGAGTACAATCTTCTTTTGATATTCTATCTTCAATTATCATATCTCTTATATCAACCATCATCTCTATCATTGCATTTCTATATTTAGGAGATTTTTTATAATGGTCTAAAATAAATCTTGTACGATCAGCAAAAATCATCTTTACAATATCATCTATTTTATGTTGCTCAAAAAATCCCACTCCAAACAATATTAGAGATAGATATATCACTCTTATAAATTTTGCAACAGGTAAAAAAATATTACAAGTCACATCAAAATCCCTTTTTGTTATGAATTCATCAATAGAAAGATCAGCCACTTTTAACTCTTTGGAAAGTTGTTCGTAATAAAAATCTAACATATCATCAAAATGTAATTTCCTAAATTCTGTTGTTGTATTGACGTACAAAAACATAGTTACATCGTGAGCTGGTGGAGTGTATCTTGTAGCTTGAAAATCAATTAAGCGACAATCTATTGGGTTACCATCATCATCATAACGGATCATAATATTATTTGCCCAAATATCACCATGGCATGTTGCGTTTCTATATTTCTTAGATGGTTTTAATATTTCTATTACTTTAAAGAATGTCGGTTGTAACTTTTCTTTAAAGTCTTTATTTGATATACAACTATTTGCAGGCAACACATCAATTAATACATTTAAACCTCTCAAACTACTATCAATGTAATCTTTACTTAATGTACCTTCAGTTTTATCAAACAATAATTCTTTATACTGCTCAGGATACGTATCACCCAAATAAAATTTGGATTTTGAACTTAATGATTCTTTGTGTTCATAAATTAATCCGCATGCATGAAATGCTGCAAGTGCTTTCAGAACCAATTTACAATGAGCTACATCGAATGTTTCATCTTTGTTAAGATTAATTGTTCGAAAACCATATTCTGATAAATCTTCCATTACTAAAAGTTCTTTAGTTTTATAGAAATAAAGTTTTGGTGCCCAATTTACATTGTTATTCATTATTAAAGTTTTGTATATGAACAACTCTTTATCAAAAATACCCCCTTCATTGATAAAATTCTTACGAAATGAATTAGAAGGTGGGTTACATTTCCCAAAAAATTGGTCACATTTTGTTTCTCCGTTCCTAGTGTAATTTATTTTTATTTTTACATATTCTCCAATAAATCCATTCACATCTTCTGAGTATTCTTCTTCAGTAAAATTCACAACATCAAAATTATCATCCCCGAATTTATTTTTCAAGATAATTTTACAATCTTCAAACCTTAAATGTTTTTCCATGTTGAAATAGAATATTCACCACTAAGCTACAAAACATACTAACCCAAGCCTTTATATTAAGTTTAATCAAATATGTTTATTGTTTGAAATAAGTATACCCATGTTACTCTAAGAATGACTATGTATTTTTTTTTGTAAAAATTATTATTTCTCAATATATTTGAATACTCATATACATAATATAAAAATTTAAGACGTACTAAAAACAATTTAAGTATGTAAATATTGTTTTTTATGCAAATGATATTAGTACTGATATGATTTTATTCATTTTGGATATACTATATAATATATATATTTATTATTCTGAGCACTCACTTTATAATAAATAGATACATAAACGTATGAATGATAAAGCAAATGTATGTTTACACTAACAAACAACTTTATCAAAAAACAGTCAAATAATATAATTAATTTACACCGTTTTCAAGTTTTTATTAAAAAAGCAAACACTGGAAATATTTTCATGAGACAAACATAAACAAAGATTTTTATTATTAACAAACATTAAATTAAAACTACCTTTGTTCTTTCTTTTAAAAATCAAATCAATTTCAATTATGATCTAATTATACATCCAGAAGCCAAAATATCTTTGAAAATGAATTCAAGACCTTTATTTACTCTTCAGACTCAACCCAATGTAATTTATTATAGGTAGACCTGAACATGCGGATTGGCATTCATTCTGGATCAGTTCTTTGTGGAGTTCTAGGCTTACGTAAATGGCAGTTTGATGTATGGTCATACGATGTAACTTTAGCTAATCGCTTAGAATCAGGAGGTATTCCAGGGTAAATCCTTATTAAAAATATTCATTCAATTTTAAGATTAAATCATTAATGATATGGTTATTTGGAATTAACTACCATAAATTGTTATGTGGCTCAAAAGTCTCTCATTTGAAATTCTATCACTATCATAACAACATATTATTATAAAAATAATTAAATAACATTTGTAATTAATAGGCGAGTACATATATCAGAAGCAACGTACCAATGTCTTAATGGTGCCTATGAAGTAGAGCCAGGCTTTGGTTATGAACGAGATGCATACTTAAAAGAAAAAGAAATAACAACTTATTTAGTTAAACAAATGGAACCTTTACGACCAAGAAGACGCTTGGCATCCAGACCTAGGTAAACATTTAAATTGAATTGTTGTTTAAGTATTAAATTTAATGTTATTTTCTAAATTTATAGTTTATTTTCAAACAAGTTATGGTCAGATGAATGCACCATAACTCTACGTGATGGAGCTATTAGTAAACCCCATAAGAAACGAAGCGGTGCCTCTTCTCTTCACAACTCTGTCATAGATGAAGAAAATACAACTGACTGGACACCAGAAATCCCTTTTGAAAATGTTTGTATTGCAGTTAACAAATGTTACTCTATTTTTAGATGAAATATTCCTACATCAATATTTTATTGTTTTGAATATTTATTTTTATACTAATTACATTTTTTGCTGTCTGCAGTTAAACTGTGCGATTATTGGAGAAATTGATGGAAGTTTCCTGGAACAAGCTACGGTAAACAATGTTAACCATCCACAACTAAACCATATCAGAGAAATAGGACATCATGATGCGCTATCACCAGCAGAACAAGTAGATGAAATAATGGATAATAGCATTGAAATTGACAGTAATAAGCGAATGAGAGATGCTAATGTGAACCCGTGGACATTGCAATTTAAAGATGATTACACAGAAACAAAAGTATAATTTAAATAATGTTATTTTAATGAATTATTAATATCTAATGATTTTCTTGTTTTAGTTTTGCCAGTTACGTGAAGATATGTTCAAATCAAATATGTTATGTTGTTTTATTATTTGGATATTTATAGTTTTATGTCAAGTTACAATATTACCAAAGTAAGTATTGTGAAAATCGCTAAAATGACAGAAAAATAAGACAATAATAAATTAATGTTTGTTTCAGTTGTGTCATGTTACTGATATGTCTTTGTATAACAACGCTTCTTCTCTCGGCTACTTCAGTTTTAGTTATGGCAGAAGAGTTTAATAAACTACCGGCAACATTGCAGAAGACATCATCGATGCTTGTACATGATCGTAACTGTCGGACAATATTTATTTGTGGTGTAATAATATTGATGGCAGTAGCGAGTTCTGTTAGTTTGGGTTTGTGCTATCCAGAAGATCAACATAACCATGATACGGAAGAAAATGATTATCTGCAGACAAAGTTTCACGATCATTCCGTTGTTGGAAATGCTGTTGGAGAAACCTATGCTTCATTCAATAATAAACCTATTGAAAATAGTTTTGATTCTGAACTAGTATACATGAACCATTTAAAAATATCTAACTTTAAATTAAATGTTCCTAAATATAATGAACAAAATATACAAAAAATTTCGTACCAAACTAGTACAAGTTTTAAAAATTCACACGAACAATCAAATAAAAATATTTTATTTTCTTACACAAAAACATTGGATAAATTTCATAAAAACTACACACAGAGTGAAAGTGATTTTCAAAACATATCAAAAGAAAGTAATTTAAATTTAACTATACCAAATCTAAGTTATTTACAAAGAGATATAAATTTAACTTTAAACAACGTTTCTATAAACCAAGACGAAATAGTATTTAAATTATTTTTTACATCTCGTGAAAATATATCGTTTCATATTTTTTCAACAAACGTCGAATGTACATTCACAGAAAACTGCACAGAAAAATTACTTTCGTGTATAAATTATTTTAATAAATCTAAAGACTTGTTAAAAATTGAAATCGTTGCTAAAAACAACACAGACAATTCGATAAGTGAAATACAATTTACCCGTAATTTAAATTATTCAATGAATGTGCGATATAAAAGAAACGATGGTGAACAAACAATGAATCAAATATTCAGTGATAATAATAGTTCGTTAAATGGTATAAACAATACGCAAAGTTATAACTCAAAATGTGAAGTTACTAAAAAATGCTATCATCCAGAATATGTCGTGTTCACTTGGGTGTTATGTCTTGTAGCTTTAGCTACAGCTTTAAAACTATACTACTTAATCAAAACTGCACTAGCTGTAGGAATGATAACAGCCTTTACAGTGCTGATACTTGTTGGTTTTCCTAATGTCTTCGTCAACAAAGATAAAAAGTATTTATATTTTTCAATACATATTTTTAGTAAACATAATAGTAAATCAATACCAATATAGAATCTATAGACTATATCTGTACAATAGTTTTTCGTATTTTTGTCTGTCTATATAAAAATTTAATTTTATAATATAACCCAGCCAAAACAAAAATTAGATCTAAGTATATCTAAAAAATTAAAAAACGAAGATCTACCTAAATTGATCTATGTACTATGTTAGATCTATTTAGATCACCTGAAATCTATATATGTAGATAAAATTTTCCTGAAAAAAACAAAAATTAATTTATTAGATCCACATAGATCTATCATATTAGATATAGTTAAATCTAAGTAGTTCTATATTTTTTCATTTTTTAGGTTACTCAAATCTAATTTGAACTACTTTTTTCCTGAGTAGTTTTAGTAAAGTCGAGAAATAGTAAATCATATTTTATTAATTTAAAAAATTGATTTATTTACTAGCCCGGAAATACCAGTATCGCAAATGTTAATTTTACTGATGGTGTTTGCTGCAATGGTAGCTTATCACGCCCGATTAGTAGAAGTCACATCTCGGCTTGATTTTCTATGGAAACAACAGGCAGAACATGAGCTTGAAGATATGATTGAAACACGACGAAATAATCGTCAGTTATTGCAGAACATTCTTCCCGATCATGTAGCTCAACATTTTTTAGCTGAAGACCGTCAACCAGATGTAAGTTTAATAACTATATTTGTGTTTAATTGTTCTCAATAATCAAATTTCTTAGGAATTATATTCCCAATGGAAAGACGAAGTAGGTGTAATGTTTGCTAGCATTCCTAACTTTACAGAATTTTATTCGGAAGATATAAATAAAGGAATGGAATGCATAAGATTACTAAATGAAATTATAGGTAAATATAAATCAAATAATTAAAAAAGAAATTATGTTTATTTATATTATAATTTTGTATTATAGCTGACTTTGATGAATTATTAGATGATGAACGATTTATTTGTATTGAAAAAATTAAAACTGTTGGTGCTACATATATGGCAGCATCTGGTTTAAACCCTAGTGAAAAGGTAATATTAAATTATTCATTTATTTCATAATTTGACAAACCGCCAGTTATTTTTATTTACTAAATACAGTAAAAAAAATCTATTTATTCAGGATGTCAATTGCAGCAATAGTGAAGACCATATGCAGCATCTCTGTGCTTTAGTAGACTTGGCATTTGCAATGAGACACAGATTGGACGATGTCAACATGCACTCATTTAACACATTTTCACTACGGATCGGTATATCCTGTGGACCTCTTGTTGGAGGAGTAATTGGTGCACGTAAACCTGTATTTGATGTCTGGGGCGACACAGTTAATGAGGCATCACGAATGGATTCTACTGGAGTAATGAATAAAATACAGGTTACTCGTCCAACGGCAGAGGTAAATTATAAATAAAGATAATAAACAGTAAAAACCTTTAGAAAATTTTTTAATATAGATTCTAGCACAACGAGGTTACCAAACTGAATATCGAGGTACAATTGAAGTGAAAGGAAAAGGTCAAATGGAAACATACTTTGTATTAGGGCGAGATGGACTTCGTGAAGATTCTGTTGCTCGACAGCCTAGTTCATGCAGTAGTCTAACTGCTGTCGTGTACGCAATGGCACAAGCGCAGAAACGTAAACAAGTAGCTTGTAAGTCTTACTGGATAACCAGTTTAAGAGAAGAATTTAACTTAAAAATCAGTTTACTTATTTGAAAATTAACAACTGTTTACAGTGGGTGAATCACTGATTGGAGAAGGAATTGTTTCCCGGAGTGTTAAACGTGCAGATGGTAAACATATTGTCAGCTACAATTCAATGAGGATTTCTCAACGACCTGTGCCTCAACCAGTCCGGAGAAATACAACCAGAGCACACAATCGTACTACGTATGCAAGGTATTAACATATGTTAAATTAGTATTTCTTTTTAAGAAATTAGATTTCTTGTTTTTCTGATATAATATATAAAGGCTTTATTTTTTTTTAATAAAATCCACTAAAAAAATATTTTAATTTTAGGTCACAATCGATATTAAAAAAATTAGAGCAATGTGCAACAAAAATTACAGCAAATGAAATCATTGGTAACGATCAAATTCAAATAACAATTTCAAAATCTGCACCGCATACACCAACAAATACACACGATTCATGTCAGCACCAAGTACCACATTTGTTATCTGACTCGCACATATGTTTGAAATCTAAAAGGTCGCCTCAATTAGAACTAAAATCAAATAATATTGAATTTGATAAAAACCAAGAAACTACCAACAGTAACTATCAGAAATCAACTAACATAAAACAAGAGTTATTAGGTTTAGATAAATTAGATAAATTTTCTGAAACTAAATCAAAGAAATCAAATGACCCATCTTTTATATTGACTGTGTCTCCGGATATGAACAGAACTAGTGAAGAAATAGAAAGATCTTATTCAAGACAGTCGAGTTCTATAACAGCCGTGCATCTGTCAACAATCTAGTCATAAATTTGTGTCATTAACATGTTAGTTGTATGAAATAGTAAGTTTGAATCATACATTGTCAAGATAGCCAACATGTTAATAATATTTAGATAAATAGATGTAATAATTTATTTTACGACATAAAAATTTTTAATTTAATAAATTATTTTTTGTAAATATTAATTATCTTAAGACAAAATTAAAATATAAATTATTTTACTACATATCTCAATGAACAGGATAAGGGAAAAACATCTGACCTTCAAAATAAATCAAAAGGATTGAGTTTTAGAGAAAAATGTTAAATGTAAATGTTTTAGGGTACAAAAAACTCAATTGTGATCTAATCTACAGAAAAAGGAACAATCAACTTTTGTCTGAAATAATTTTTTACCCAACTTTCAACACTTGAAATATTTTTTTTCTTTCTGTGTTCTTTCTAGAATTTTTACTCAGAAATTTGAGAAAAAAGTAAAAAATAAATAAAAAATCGGAGACAAAAAATTATTAGACAAATGTTTCTTGCTTTTTATTGTGGATTATTATACTCCAATAAAAAATACAAGTTAACGTTAAAAAAAAAGTTGTGAACATTACTATCTAATAGTTTTTAACGCCAAAACTTTTACAATCGACATTTTTCTCTAAAGCTATCTTTTCGATTTATTTCGGGGTCTGATATTTTTTCCTTACCTTGTATAATGTATTTACTATTATAAAATAGTGTTTTGATATAATTTTTTTAAATTTTGTAATTTTTACTTTGCAAAAATAAAGTTTTTTTTTATTTGATATTATTAATATTTACTCAATGAAAATAATATTTAGAAAATATTCACATAACTTTGTTGATTTTAATGATTTTATTTTTGAATAGTAGAATTAAATTATTTATTTATTTTTTCCAATTCTAAGAATCATTTTTGAAATTTTGTAAATACATAAAAAAATATATCTGGCCAAATTTTATAGTAGAGACAATATCTTAAAAATGAATTTTGTATTTTGTATTATCTATATATCTATAATATAATAATAGTTCATGTGATAAATTATATAGAATAAATGTATTAACCATTCTTGTAAATATATAAATAATAAAATAATGAACCGGCTATTGTATTCGTATAATAAATAAACTGAAAATATTACAAAACTTTTTATTGGTGATGTGCTATTTACAAATAACAAAGTAAAAAAATGAATACAATTAAGCGCCTCTATTTCTTAAATCTTTAACTTTGTAAATACGTACAAGCCAATGTTCAGTTGTGTATGCTTCTTCCAATACATCTAGCTCAAAATCCTTATTACCTATTTCAGCGCTTCTCACCCTATCATAACCTGGGGGTTTTCCTACAAAATATTCAAAAGATAATTACAATTTTTCATTCTACATAATATATAAAATAATAATAGATTATTGTACATAAAATATCATATTTTTGATAAATAAAATTTAACTAAAACCTTAAAGATATTAAAAAATTTTTCCATCATTATTTTATAATAAAACTATGACATTTTATTTATAATAACTTATACAATATTACCTCCTTCAGTGTAAACTTGTCCAAAACGATAATAGCACATCTTGTACATTAAACAGTTCAGTAAAGTTGGAGAACCTTCTTTGTCGACTCTGAATTCACCACTTGGAGAATAATAGTCCCACTCTTTAATATGTGCACCACGGTCGGTGCTACCTCCGATACGTACCATCCACAGAAACTTATTTATATCTGTACCGATAAACATATATTTAGCATTGTAAAGAAACAAAAAAATATAGTATACTCATTAGTAGCAAAATCAGCGATCAAAGTGTTAAATTATCATAGAAATCAATATCTTAAAGGAATCTCGAAGACTCAACTTTAAATGATTTCTCTCAGTTCATTGTTTCATCATTCACGGAAGATTCATTTATGGTGTTTTATAATTTATTAATTCAAGAATAAAATATTTAAAATTAAAAAATAAGCAACAGGAAGCTATAATAAGTACTATTATGACTCACCATCAGAAGAATAGCCAGTAAGGCCACCAAATATTACAAGAACATAATCGACATCAAGTTCCTTCATTATTTCATATGCTTTATCCTCCGAACTAGCCATAGCTTGTCCCACACGTGATATATGTGTATTATTCCATGTATTGTTGTCGACTAAGATTGTCCGATTTGCCATTGCCGTTATTTGATAACCATAATCCCACCATGACATTACTCTTGCATCCTAAAAAAAAAATTAGTTTCAATATAATCAATAAAATACAAATAAAACTTTGTATTGACCTCTGGAGTGTTCATACGTAGCCACCAATATGCCTCCCTGAAATCATCAAAAATAATTCTTCCTCCATCATGCGATCGTGCCGAAAGTACAATACTAGGAGAACTGTAAGCCTCAGATGTTACCCATGTACAATGGAACGTATAAGAAATCAGTAAGAAGCATGTCAGCGCAATGAAACCAGTAGCAATCTATATAGATAATATATATTTACAATCATATTGCATAATCTATGGACGCTAATGTATTTAACAAACCTCGCTTTTCATTACAAAATTATTTTCCACACGTTTATTTTTCCTTTCGGGTGGCTTTTGGGTTTCACGTGCTTCTTTCATATATATCTGTAGTAGACTAGATACAGCAATACCAGACAAAATACACATCACAGGAGCCAAGACTAGCATTAATCGAACCATCACACCCTAAAATTTGTTTCAACAAAATATTAATATTAGCTTTACTAATAAACTAATATTTTTTTGTATTATACTTTTCAAAAATAATGTAACATGTAAAATATTTAATATAATTTAAATATAACACTTACCGCAAAATATATACTTGTAATACCATACAAAATTAAAAATATATTAGCATCAGAGAGCTTTGAGAAACAAAAATAAAGTCCAGCCGGAAACAGAAATACAAGTATCTGTAGATCAAAATAAAAACTACTCCAAGAAGTAGGCTGATGTTCTGATACTGAAGCAATTATAGGTATGTGATTTTTAGCATACGATGGATCCAACAAGGAATAAAAACGACCGGTCCATGGTGATATTTTTCCTTAAAATAATAAAACAATACAAAAACTGTACTACATAATATTTAATATATTTTCATTATTTACCTGATATAGATAGAATTGCACCAACTAATACTGTTATAATAGCGACAGTATAAACTAAAGTTTTGAATAATAATTCAAACTCGGACTGAGACATTTTACTTCGAATATAATCAACAAAGGCATGAACTTGGCAGAGACCAAAAACACCTAGTGCCTATAGTAAAATAAAAATAATGTTGGTAATTAAAATCATATAATTTGTTATATTCAAAAAAACTCACCAACATGTGTTCTGAACTTTGAACGGGTTGGAATCCAACAAACGGAATTTGCATTGATAAAATTGTACCTACACAATACAATGTACTATACGCTACATATACACGATGTGAAAAACGACCAGTGGACATTAATGTTAGAACGTGTAATGGAATTAAATTTATTAAAAACACATAACCACCCCACGATGAAACCTATAATAATAATAATAATAAATCATTATTTTATTTATAATAAAACACCAGCTAAACTGAAGAATATGCTAGTACCGGCGTCACAATTGTCAAAATAACGAGTATATATATATTTTATTTTAGTTATTCAGAATGGAGTTTGTATTAATAATATACAAGTTAACTGTCTTTTGTTCAGACATTCTATTGGGGCAAAGGAAGGCTGGTTAGTTTTCGTTTAGTTAAAAACCAAGATTCGATCTCTGCAACAACGAACTGTTTATATAATTCTGTCGAATAAAATATCCTACATGTTACTATAGATATAGCACATTTTACTTTATTCTAACACATCGACACATAACTTTTGATAGTTGTGATGTCGGTATCAGCATATTCTTCAGTTTAACCAAAATACCAACCATATAGAAGTATGCAAGAGCAGCTAATGTTGACCATAAAATTGTTCCCGTTTTAACAGCTTTAATCCACATATAATATGTAAGCAACATGCAAAATATTGCTATTCCTTCGTTATCATAACTTCCGGCAACAGATCTAGATATATAACCTGGCACAATAGAAATCATTGCTGCAGCTACTAAACCTGCACCTGAATTCTAATAATCGTAACATTTAATAAAGTATAATTAGTTATTAAAATATAAGGACATACCTTAATTTCTTTTGTTAACAAATATGTTACGATTGTGGTTAAAGATGAAAAAAGTGGTGCTAAAAATACACAAACATTACGAATATCGACCGTTATGTTTAACAACCAACAAAAATGGTAGATAACAGCAGAAGTTATCATAAGTCCTGGATAAATTGTTCCACCAATAATTCGACCCAATGGATACCAGGCTCGATCATCAAACCAATTATGAAACGAATAAAAACCATTTTCGACTAAGTATTTAGTTGTTCTATAGTTAAAATAAGGATCGAATTCATGAATAACACTTTCAAATCGAAGAACAGAAAACAATCTTGTAGCAAATGCTAAAAGTAAATAAACAGTGTTAATTTTATTTATAATTTATTTTTAAATTAAGTGATTAAAATATCTAATTGAAAATTTGTATTTGTTGTTGACATTACTTACAGAGTATTGCTGCCAAAGATAAAATTGATAAAGTCAAAAGGGTTTCTTGTTTTTCACTAGACATTTGAAGTTTACGGCTTCTTGAAAATAAATCGAACATGTTGATTAATTAAGTATAAAAACCATTAATTTCTAAACTACTGGTAATTTAACCCAACATGCCGGCAGATAACCGGTATAATGACGTGTGGCACGTTGGCATTTTATCTAATCTATGTTTGTAAGGTTTGTGTTTGTTTGTATGTAATCGTTGATTTTAAATTGTTAATTGTTACAACAAACAAAACAGCAACAGTTTCAACGAGTTCTGCAGTCGCTGGTTACTTGTTCTGTGCTGGTTACACAAACGTTACATCAGTGAAATTTTGTGTTTTTTTGCATATAAGTAATAATAAATATAGTTTAATATTCGTGATTGTATGCCTAAATCAAAGAATGTACATGTGTACTTTGTAATCACAAAATTTCGAACGAGTAAGTGCTACTACCTTACATGCTACTTTTTTTTTTCACTTTACGTATTAAGTAATACCATGATTAATACATATTAGTCGTTATTAAATAAATATTCTTTATTATTTAGAAATCAAAGACTATTAATGGATATAGAATTTATAGTGAACGTGAACGAAATATAAGTATAATTTGTTTGGTAAATTTCTCGTCAACAAGAAAACATGGAAAATAGGTAGGTTTTTATATCATTAAGTTCATGGAATAGTATATATGTTACCGGCAATGCATGAAATCCGGCATTCTATATAGAATTCTTAGGTATTCTATAGAATGACTAAAATCACCAGGCAATGTATGAAATGAATTTAATTATATACATTTCCTAGGCATTGAATAGATTAGACTACCTTACTGGTAACCGGCAATGTATGAAATGTAAAAATACACATGTTTTTATACATATTTTATTTTAGTTTATTTATTATAATAAATATATATTCCAGTATTGTTTACGTAATTTTGTTAGTTAAACAATAAAGGTCCTTAATATAAAATTAGACTTTAAAAATTAATTAAATAATAACTAGGATCTGCTTTAGTAACATCATTTTGTCTTTTATTTAATACATTTCCTAATAATAACTTCGCATTCTTAAGAATTTCTAGGAATTCTATATAATGCCTAGGCAAAGTATAGAATAAATTTATATTAAACAAATATTTCATACTTTGCCTGAAATTGTTAGGCATTCTATAGAATGCCTGAATTACATACTTTCCTGGTAATATATATGTGTTACGGACAAAAACCGCAGGGTGTGCAGAGTTGACACTGCCTGGGCAATGTCAGCATTTCATATCGCTGCCGGACAAAGTTTGCAGAAATTGTTAATTAACGGACTTGACTCTGTTTTTTAAGCGGGTATTATATACAATGCTGAACAAAGTAAAAGATTTTGTAGCAATTCTTAATTGGATTTAAATATGTAATTTTTTTTATAGAAAATTAGACGAAAACAGCGACTTTTGGCGTGGGTACTGCTACTACCACGCCCTACATCAAATAAAATATAACTCAAAGCCCAAAGAACACAATATGAAAACGGCTGTACCAGATACTACTACTTCGCAAAACGAAGAAGCAGCTGCTTCTAATGGCAAAGCAGTTGCAACAGCAATGCAACAAAACTTAAATATTCTATTAGAAAATACTGTTTCATTCCAAAATGCAATAAGTAACTGGAACAAATCTAATATTTTTAATTATTCATTAAATACTGTTAGTTATAATTCTGCTGAGTATGAAAATGTTATTTCACCTTTCCAAAAATCATGTAAAAATTTTGAAGTTATTTCTGTATCACGTGTTCAAAATATTTATTTATTGTCAAGATATTTGTTGAAAAAAGAGGAACTAACATGTCGTTATAAAGGAGATTTAAATGAACAAGTTCTTTATCATGGAACAAAAAATAGTTGTTTACGTAATATATTACATCAAAATTTTGATTGGCGATTGCATGGAACAAATGTAGGCCATCGATTTGGACAAGGTGTTTCATTTTCACCAAATGCAAGATATTGTATAGAATACTGTGATGATTTTGACTGGGGTAAACTAATAGTATGTAATGTACTTATGGGACCTGTTTGCAATGGTTCTCCCGAAACTGTTCTTCCTCCTATTTATGAAGAGTCAAAAAATAGGGCTCCAATATATTATGATACTACAGTAAAACCGATAAAAAAAAAGGATGTGTTTGTTAAATATTCTGATGATGAATTTTATCCTGCTTATGTGATCGAATTTACTTATAATAAGCAATACGAACGATTTGATTTTTTTGAATGAAAAATTATCATTTCTAAATTACAATGTTTATAATTTTTTCTCTGTGTGGCTTTCTCTTATCACTCCCCTTCCCCTAAAGTCGGCACTGAGCAAGAATTAAATCTTTCAATATTTACATAAAACAATACAATAAATATTTCTCGGACCATATAACTATTAATTTAATATAATACTAATAACCATTGTTACATACTGAATTGATAATTTATATTAAAATATGTATATCATATTTCTTTTCATATTACATATACCTGTTTGTAATCATGTAATTTAAAAATTCCAATATTTTGATTTGTTAATTAATTTTGTTAATTCTTTACTAATGTAAAAAGTTGCAGTTATAAAACTAAGCAACGGACACCCCAGTAATTGAAAAAGTAATCAAAAGGATTCAAATTTTTATGTTTCATTCTGGTTTCTGTAAAATTCCGTATTCACCGCCAATAATTTCATTACGTTCAATTATTGTTTATTATGGCCAAGCAGTTCGAAGAAGTTTTGCAATGTTGTCAACCTATTTTTTAGCTGTCAATTTTCATTTTTGATTCCGTCTGAATCCGGTAAACGTCATTCAGATTGAAAATTTGCTATATCTTTTACGTTCAGATTCCGGAATAAAACAATGGTATTTCATTCTGTTTAATTGTTTTCTCAATTACTAATTAATTTTTCTACATAAAATAGGTTCCAACTGATTTTCTTCAAATTTTATAGACATTAGGTAGATCAACCACAAAAATATCAATATAATGATGCAGGGTACATTCCTTTTACTCTCCAGTATTTGCATAAAACGTACATATACATTATTATCAGGTATACCACTTCAACAGTTTGCAAGTGATTTTTTTTTTTGGTTGATCTACTTTTATGATACATCTAATTGTTTAAAATTAGATAAAAATTTGTCGGGACCTGTTATATGTACAAAAAGTGGAATGTCCTTTTGAATAAAAATGTTTAGTTACTAGTTTTAAGATTTTTAATTATGAAGTAAATAATGTTTATATAAAGTTTATAAAGTAGATATATATTCTAAATTGAAATAAGTGTTAATTTTGTGATTATAATGTTCAGTTAGTGATTATGAATTTTTGTTTGTTATAATAATAAAAATAATAGTTCATTAAACCAGTTTTTATTTATTTATTTATTTACTTACCTTTTATAACTGGCAGACACCTTTTCCTAATATTTTAGATGGCTCTATTTTTTTTAACTATTAAATATCGTCGCTCATCTAACAACACCGTTGTAGTTGAAATTTTTTTTACATTTTAATGTCATTGGATAGAGCTACTCATTGCGCGTCGATATACCAATCACATTCTAGACATTTCGGACAATAAGAGACCAGAATTAAAAAAATAGTGACAACGCGCAAGCCGGTAGCTTATATAAAACATACACGGTTTTTTCGCTCTCCTGTAAAGTTGGTCAAAATGACTTGAGCGCTTGTTTTTAATTAAATAACATAACTTTATTTAAAAATACATTATAAATGCTATAACAATATATTTTTTAATATAACTCTAAATATAAATTTATTTTTAATAATATTTTAAAAACAGTATAATTCAATGATCTTAACATGATATAGTCCGTGAGCCGTCAATCCCTATAACATACGTCATCGAGTTTCGGGCTAATTTTATTATGTAGGTCTAGTTTATCAACAGTAGGTAAAATAAATGCTTGTCGTCCGTGGCATATCTTGTCCAGTTATATGCTAGCGCGGGTGTAAGGTGCTCATTTTAGGAGTACTTTTACGTCATCGAGTTTCGGGCTAAATTATATACCAAATTAAAGCTAGAACAATGTATATTTTAAATCTTTCGGTCGTCCAGCTCATAGCTTGTCCCTTTTGTCAGTCCGACCAAATTTATCTTTAAAAAAGTGTAAGTCGACTCTGCGTTTATTCCAACTTAATATTTTTTTTTATTACTGAATATATTATTTAAGTATATCAAAAATATTTTTTTTATAAATATTGTTATATCGTTTAATAGATAATTATGTATTTAATTAAATATTGATGATATTATGAGAACTATGGCATTATAAAAAAGGTATTTAACTAAAATTAGTCGATTCATTATAAGATTTGAGCTAGAAAAAAATGACGGAGTACATTTTTTCAAAAAATTGGTAGATTTTAATGTATAGAACATGCCAATAACTCATCCCCCCCTTCAAAGGGGAGTGCATAACATTCTAGGGGCTTACAAAACTGTCTAAAATCAGTTATTTAAGAATAACACTGGGGCTGTAAGTTTTAGGAGAAAACAGGTTTAATAAATCTTAAAGCTAATAAAAATACGAACAAAATAGTGTTTTTAAAAATTATGTACCGTAAATAGTTATTGAAATAGAGCCTCCGAAAAAATTACTTAGCGACGTCGAGTTTGGAGATTACGCCTGAAATGTAGAGTAACGTTCAACTGCTTTTTTGAATATGTCTTTGATTGAATTTCAAAATTGAATTTTAAATTATAATAGAGAAAAGAGTGCCCTTAATAATGCTCGGCACCCAATGTCGGAATCTCGATAAATGTTTGAGTTATAAGCACTCAAAGTTCTAGATATTACAAAAATTTAAGGAAAATTATTCATGTTTTTCGACGACCCTAGAGAAGACCTTCTACCTCAAATAAAATAAATTCCAGCTAGGAATCAATAGAAAATTTAATGCCCTAATTAATGGTTTCTGTCTGACCATGATTATTTTAAAATTGTTCAAATTATGGGAAAATATATAAAACACATAACTTATGTTGTAATAATCGCAATTGTATTCAAAAACAGCGTATATTAAAAGTTTATGTTATAAAAATTTGTCTTTAGATATTTACCTATAACTTGAATAATTTAAAAATAATCATAGTCAGACAGAAACCATTAATTAGGGCATTAAATTTTCTATTGATTCCTAGCTGGACAATAATATATTCGATGTAGAAGGTCTTCTCTAGGGTCGTCGAAAAACATGAATAATTTTCCTTAAATTTTTGTAATATCTAGAACTTTGAGTGCTTATAACTCAAACATTTATCGAGATTCCAACATTGGGTGCCGAGCATTATTAAGGGCACTCTTTTCTCTATTATAATTTAAAATTCAATTTTGAAATTCAATCAAAGACATATTCAAAAAAGCAGTTGAACGTTACTCTACATTTTAGGCGTAATCTCCAAACTCGACGTCGCTAAGTAATTTTTTCGGAGGCTCTATTTCAATAACTATTTACGGTACATAATTTTTAAAAACACTATTTTGTTCGTATTTTTATTAGCTTTAAGATTTATTAAACCTGTTTTCTCCTAAAACTTACAGCCCCAGTGTTATTCTTAAATAACTGATTTTAGACAGTTTTGTAAGCCCCTAGAATGTTATGCACTCCCCTTTGAAGGGGGGATGAGTTATTGACATGTTCTATACATTAAAATCTACCAATTTCTTGAAAAAATGTACTCCGTCATTTTTTTCTAGCTCAAATCTTATAATGAATCGACTAATTTTAGTTAAATACCTTTTTTATAATGCCATAGTTCTCATAATATCATCAATATTTAATTAAATACATAATTATCTATTAAACGATATAACAATATTTATAAAAAAAATATTTTTGATATACTTAAATAATATATTCAGTAATAAAAAAAATATTAAGTTGGAATAAACGCAGAGTCGACTTACACTTTTTTAAAGATAAATTTGGTCGGACTGACAAAAGGGATAAGCTATGAGCTGGACGACCGAAAGATTTAAAATATACATTGTTCTAGCTTTAATTTGGTATATAATTTAGCCCGAAACTCGATGACGTAAAAGTACTCCTAAAATGAGCACCTTACACCCGCGCTAGCACATAACTGGACAAGATATGCCACGGACGACAAGCATTTATTTTACCTACTGTTGATAAACTAGACCTACATAATAAAATTAGCCCGAAACTCGATGACGTATGTTATAGGGATTGACGGCTCACGGACTAATAACTACAAAAAATTAAATCAATGTTGGTCAGAAAATAATCAAAATGTCAGTTATCATGTTATGACCAAATACTATCAAATAATTAATATACCTGCTATTATAAAAAAGTACTTCTGCAAATATGAACATAGATTATAAGTGAATATACACACCATCACATCAATATTGGTTAGGGCAATCTGAGGGTTAATTTGGTTAAAAACGGGGACGACTACTTTTTTAAAAATAGTTTTTAAAATAATACACACTTAAAGTCTATGACCATTTGGAGAAGGATAATCAACATGTATCTAATAAAATTTGCTTCCAAGTAATTTATGAGGCATATTACTAAATTGTATTATATTTTCTGTAGCACCACAATTCACTTATAAAATAATGTTATTAACTACTTATTATAACATTAGAAATAGGTTTTAAAATAAAATAATATTTTTAAAATACATTATTCTCTTCAGTTAAAATAAATTTCAACTTCTTCGTAAATGTTGATTGAAGCATAGGCACCATACATGTACCTTCCCAGCGTTTTTTAGAGACTTCATTTGTTACAGTTGTTAAAATATCACTAATATCACGTCTGTAAAAATCAACGGTTGCATAAATTATTATTAGTACCTTTCGTGAAAATTGAAATGTTTACTATAATTTTTAATGATAAAGTAGTTTTTTTTAATGAATTTCAAGGAACTTTAGGTTTACATAGAAGGTAATTATGTTATCTATAAGTGTGCATGACTTCAAAATGATCGATCAAGTAGTTTTTGAGTTATTTTGTACAAGAATCATGAAAAAGTAGTTTTCAGAAAAACATATTTAAAGTTTCAAAATTCAAATGGTAGAGTTGATAACTCTGTAGCTATAACTTTAGAAAGACTGTGAATTTTGCTTAAAAATTTTAGGATGATATTCTACACATTCCATGCAAAAAAAAGAAATTTTTGAAGGTTATAAATATGTAGATCTTCCTCCTTAAATATACATATCGTCGTTGTCATTTTAATATCTCCTATGTGACAATATTTTCAAAAATGATATTTTTTAATATTACGGTTGGTCTTTTTTTTCTCTATCTGTTCAATAATATATCAATAGTATAACAATCTCCGTTTCTTTCTAATAAGTAAATTTAATTTATCCTATGTGATATGCTCGTATAACTGATCCTTAATTTCTCTTATGTGTCATCTACAGCACATAGGAGAAATTAAAAAAGTCAACTTCACTTTCAATTTATACAGATAAGGGAGTTGTTTTCTAGATAATTTACATCGTTTGCATATAACTGTGGCAATTAATTAATTAATAAAAACTAGTTTTACTATCTAACTATATCTATTATGTGAAAACAATTAACTTTTAATACCTCCTATGTACAGTTGAAAATACAAAAAAAAATTTTGTTTTTCAATTACGATATAAAAGGTGAGCCATATTAAATAAAAAAAATAGATTAATAGAATATTTATGCTATGATAAAAGAATATTATAACGGATAAAATTGGTAAAAAAATTTTAAATAGTTTTTGTTAGTTTATTCAAAACTTTGTAATTTGCACATAGGAGATATTAAAATGACAACGACGATATATTAAAAGCATGACTAGGAAACATATTTAACAAGCTGTTACATTGAAATCTTATGGAAGAGTAGATAGAAAGCATTATGTTGAATTGTACAGGATAATTGGTGAATAATATTTTACCTGTGGCCATCTGTTTGTAACCATCGACAAAGAGATCGGATAAACCACGTTCCCTTTATTTTGTGACGGACCGATGCATATCCTGGCACAGACGCTAAACAAAGCAACAAATCTGCTTTTTCTGGAACATAAGATACTTTTGAGTCATTCGATGGTCCATCTGTTGTTAAAAAAGCTGAATCATTTTCATTTTCACTGTCTTCATTTATAGGCAATGCTAAAAATACAAAGATTAATGTTAAAACAGACTAATTATAAAAACAAAGTTTTAAAAATATATAATTTACTTTATTCATTACTTAATATTTAACTAATAGGTCTTAAATTTAAAGTGTGTTATATTTAAAATGGATTATCATGTAATTAATACCTTGTTGTCGAGGTTTTCCTTGGCAAGCTTGAATAATTAAAACTTTTGGTTTTCCACGAAGAGCAGTATTTGTTCTTTCATAAAGAACATTTTCAATGTCTTGAATATACACAGGAACACTATTGGAACCATAAACTATATCTGAAATATAAATTCTATTTTATTTACTTAATCAGGGTGGCCAGTATTTCTCTGGAACAAATTTCCCTGACTTTTCCCGGTTTTCCAGGAGAATTTTTACCGTTTTTCCCTGTTTTTTATAATTAAAATTTAGATAAAAAAGCTAAAAAAAAGGTCTCATTCATGAAATTTTAACATTTTTGCAGAATTTGCATTTTTCCCTGACTTCCAACCAAATTCCCTGACTTTTCCCGGTTGTCCAGAAACTGGCCACCCTGTTAATATCCATAAACTGTCATACTACTTTTTGTTATTCTCTCCCTCCTCATCATAATCTTGTGAACCCTCCCCTCTAATATTACATCACAAACAATAGTTTAGTCTTGAGAGCTTTTTAGATGTAAATTTTAACAAATAAATCCGCTGAATTGAGGGACATGACTTTGTAGATATTTTTGTAGAGAATTTTACTCTCCACAAAATTATGCCCTTAAATTTTTCAGTTTCATATATCAATAATACCAACTTTAGTACTAACGAATCATTTTCCCATGTTTTCCTGGTGATAAAACTATAGTAATTATAAACAAACCTTTATGACCGTGAGATAAAATACAAACAACTAAACACGAATGTTTAGGTGTAAATTTATCACTAATAGTTCCTTTCAATTTCGTTATGATTTCTTCATCGTTAAGGTTCTGAAACACAACTAATTGGAAGCCAAATTGTGTCCATGTTTTCTTTAGTTCTTCTTCATCTACTTCAGTCCCATGCCGTACTTCTAATTCATTAGTTGGTAAATGTATCTATAAAATGAGTTGTTATGCAAATACAATAATCTAAAGTATACAAAATTACAATTAAAAACATATATACTTGTTAATTATCTTCCCGCAAATATGAATAGACCATAAGTGTATATACGCTATAGTTGCTTTACTATACTATACATGTAACTCACATTGACACAATATTGATACGTATATACACTGTGATCCTTTTATTTGCGGATAACTAACAAGTACCAAAAAAACTTACTGATTTTCTTTCATCGGTTTCTCGATAAAACTTTATTTGGTTTATTATTATACAAATTCCAGGAGTATTTTCATTCATTGCATAATATTCACTTTCTGTGTATGAAGTAAACTTTGATAGCATGCTAGACTTAGATGTCTCTAAACTGTATTGAGATTGATTTAAACGGAAATCATTCATGTAATTGCTGCTCACACTTTCGTTATCAGTAAAACGTGACTTGATTTTTACAGTAAGTGTTTTGTTTTCTAAAGCATCACAGAAATCATACATATCAATTTTTTTCAAAATCGTTGTTAAATTTGAAAAGTTTGAATACTCAATGTATCCAACAGTAAGCCAATGCAGTAAATACATTTCTAAGTACTCATTCTGATATGTTTGGAAGCATAATTCTTGATGATTATTTGTGAAATCTTCTTTAACATAACTTAATAAAAGAAGTATAGCATCTAAAGATAAATTTTCACACAATCTATACAAAATTTTGAGTGCGGGCTTAATGAATAATGAGGTATTAAAATTAAAAGGTAAATATCTTTCAATCATTTCAGTTTTAGTGTAACCTAAAAAAAAGCAATTGTGTTTTTAGAATATTTTTCCATATTGAATAAAAATGATTAATACATACCTAATTTCCTCAAAATATTAAAACACTGAACAGTACTTAATGCCTCTAAAAATTTATCTTGCCAATTAGGTTGTTTTTGAACTGAATATGCCCAATCACATAGAAGTCCTACATAATGTTGACTTTTTTCAGCAATCGTTAAACATTGCAGTGCAGTATGTGGATTGTCATCGTATAATAAGAATATCAAAGAAATCTACAGTTTAATGTTATAAAAAAATAAAGTGCTACTACAAGTAATTTCATTATCGCATAAATAACATACCACTTCATAATATTCTAAATCTTTTTCAATATTTTCTATTATTTCAATTGTAATACTGTTTGTTTGTCGTAAAGTGACATTTGTTTTGAATGCATCAGTAAATAATGGTTTTTCTAATGCTGACATTATCAAGTAGATAAATATATCTCTGAATATGATTAATTTTATCAACAGAAATCAAGCATAAATTTTAAAAAATATCAGTTTCAATATCATGTATCTGAAAAAATTCCAAAACCAATTTTAATCAAAGAAACAGTGTTGAAGTACTTGATTTAATCGCAAAATAATAAATACCTACACTTTAATAACTGTTGACACATGTTACATCTGAATTATTCTTGATTATTTTCAGATTATTCTGACGATTCTGACCATTCTTACAGGCATACGGAGATCTGTCCAGATCTGTCATACGTATTTCCCACTGATCTGGCTGGATTGAATATGTACACTCAGCACTCTATAAAACGACTCTCTACTGAACGACTGCTCCATCCGACGACTGGCCGATAGAACTGTCGGCCCGTCGTCGCATGGAACGGTCGTTCAGTAGAGAGTCGTTTTATAGAGTGCTGAGTGTACATAATAGTACATATACATATACTAGATCAGTGGTGAGTGTTTCCTGTATTTTATTCGGGTATTCCCCAATTTTATATAAAATACTACATGTATATTTTCTGCCAGCACACATATGTTATGTGATGTGCCGTGATTACACGAAGTATACATATTTATTTAATTTTTGTTGAAAATTTATAAAAATGGAAGATTTAACAAAAATAGGATTGCCAGTGCTAATCGGTTATTCAATTTACTCTTTATATAAGTATTTAAGCGGCAGTAAAAATAGTGAAAGAGGTAAAATAATTTTATTTTGCAGTTGTTTAATATTATAAACTTTTTATTATTGGGTTTTATCTCGCGTTGCACTTTAATGTCACTTGACGTTTCGACCAACATCTTGTGGTCTTCTTCAGAAGTGAAATGTGCAGAAGATATACCGTGTAGCTGCTTATATGCATTGACATTTTCTAGCAAGACCACAAGATGTTGGTCGAAACATCAAATGACATTAAAGTGTAATGCAGGATAAAACATGAATAGAACCCAATTAAAAGTTTATAATTTTAATTATGTTTTTCAACTATTTATTTAAATTATAAATTTTTATTTGCAGAATATCAATCATACCGACCAAGTAATGATTATTATTATTATGATCGATATAAATACGAAAAGGCTTCTTATACTTATCCCACAACATCCTCTTCAAGCACAAGTTCACATATAAGTGATCAATATAAATACGAAAAGGCTTCTTATACTTATCCCATAACATCCTCTTCAAGCACAAGTTCACATATAAGTGATCAACCAAGTACCGTTTGGCTTGATAATATTAAAGAAAAACAAAGCTCAAATACTTTGAATTATAATAACATTGCCAAGTTACCTACTTCAAGTGCAAAAGCATATATTGATTATAATACAAAAGAAAATCAAAGCCCGACAACTTTAAATTATAATGTACGCTCTGATACTGACAAGTTACCCACTTCAAGTGCAAATTGTAATAGATCAGAGACTTATTATAGCAAAAATAATATTAAAGAACACAACTTTAATAGTCTTCTATTAGAAAATACTGTTTCATTCCAAAATGCAATAAGTAAATGGAACAAATCTAATCTTTTAAAATGTACATTGAATATTATTAATTGTAATACTGTTGAGTATCAAAATGTCATTACAGCTTTCAAAAAATCATGTAAAAATTTTGATGTTATTTCTTTATCACGTGTTCAAAATATTTATTTATTGTCAAAATATTTGTTGAAAAAAGAGGAACTAAAAAGTCGTTATAAAGGAGATTTTAATGAACGAGTTCTTTATCATGGAACAAAAAGCACTTGTATAAATACTATATTAAACACTAATTTTGATTGGCGATTGCATGGAACAAATGTAGGCCATCGATTTGGACAAGGTATTTCATTTTCACCAAATGCAAGATATTGTATAGAATACTGTGATAGTTTTAAAAAGGGTAAAATAATAGTGTGTAATGTACTAATGGGACCTATTTGTAATGGTTCTCCTGACATTGTTGTTCCTCCTGTTTATCAACAATCAAAAAATAGGGCTCCTGTATATTATGATGCTACAATAAAGCCTAAAAAAAGGGATGTGATTGTTAAATATTATGATGACGAATTTTATCCGGCTTATGTGATCGAGTTTTCTTATAATAAATCTAAAAATAAATCTGTTTCAATACATACGAATGGATACTAGCTGTTACGGTTCTGTTGGTACCTACTAAGTACGTGAACTATTTGTAGACCCTGTTGGTGCATGTTTTAATTTGAAAAAGAAAATAAAAATAGGGTCAAATTCCATTAACAGATTGGCCATTAAAAAAATGTTTTGTCTACTTTTAGCTCGAAGATCCCCTCCCCCGTGTTTACATTTATGTCCGGGGATCATTACTTTACAGTTCAGTTAAAATTCAAGTTTCTAGCTTATATTAAATATTGAGATAACAAAGTTAGATTTATTGTTAGTTTATTTCTTCTGCAAGGGTAAAACAAAATAGTTCGTGTCAGTATATGTGCCTTATATTAAGAATTTATAAAAAAAATACAAACATCACATTGTGCTGATATATTAAAATTAGATATTTAAAATAATATATACTGTTTTGTAACTTTTAACAAAATAAGAGATTAGATGTATTGATAAGAAATTGAATACGTTTAATTGTCATAAGTCATATATTTTGAGAAAAGTCGATTTTATAAACTATTGTAACGATAAATGTGTTAAATTACATTTTTTAAATTATCCAGAGTTTACTGTATGTATTTTATAAAAATTTTAAATCTAGAATAAAATCTTATAACTTAAAAATTATTTTATTTTTCAATTATCAAATAATTACAGTGAAATAAGAGTATTTGATTTTAATACTATAGAACAGCCTTTCCCAAAAAGTTATATCTACAAAGAAGATAATACTGATCAACAATACTTTCAAAAACAATTAAAAATGTGTATTTTATGTAAATTTATAATAAACAAATATATCCTAAACCTATGAGTATATTGATAACATTAATTTATATTTTATATATGTCTGCGTGTGACAACCTTTGAGAAAAACTGCAGTAGAACACTGAATATCAAATCTAATACAAAAATATCTTTCGTTAACAAATTCACTCATTTTTATCTGTTGATTTTTTCACTCATCTGTAGCTGTATATTAATATAGCTAGTAACAGAGCAGAACCCTCGAAGCACGAGTTCTACTCACTTGAAAATTTTTCAAAATTGTGGTAGGATTTTTTATTATTAACTTATATTATACTTGTTAACCTGTCCAACTTTAATCCGTTGGTTCACTTATTATTTAATATTTAGAGTTCTACTGTAATTAAAACTTAAAATAAAATACTGAAAAACAAGACAATATAACAATATATAAAGTGATTACAAAATAGTTTAACTAGAAAAAAATTATTTATATTTGGAATATTATATTTATGCATAATAATTTAAGTACTGATAAAAATGTCTTATATAAAAAAAAATCGTTGAAATGTACTTTTAATAGTTCTAAAATATATCAGAGAGCGTTTACATATTCAATGTACTTAAACCAACTTTAGGGTTGTCAACCAACCTATAATGAATTATTTTAAAATGTGTTATGTATCATTATGCCTAGGATTTGCACAAATATTCGTCCGTTGCTCGAATATAGCAGCCTAAATGATCTGAATGTACATCAATATTTGGAGAAATTTGGTGATGTGTGTTCCAGGCATAAGAGAGAAGTTAATGTTATATCTAATATATTGTGTAGTAGTAACTATTAAATATGACATAAAAAAACAATAAAGTTATTATCATTCCCTTTATGACGAACCTCGGCTTCTGGTGTTCATGTATTTGAAAGGTTGGCAACCCTAATGGTTCAAACAGACACTTAATATATCAAAATGTATAGCCATACACTGAGACTTACATCACATCAAAAAATTATGTAAATTTTCAAAGCAGAAGTTTTTATTTAAAATGTCAGATGAAATCAATTTGTATTATTATGTTTTTTTATTGCTAGGTCATTGTATATTTGAATATCAAGTTATGTTAAACTTTGACCATGAATCTTCTACATATGCAAACATTTAATTAAAATCATTTTTTTTTTTAATAGAACACAGAAATAATATTTAAATTAATTAATTTAGAGTTAACATTTTGTAGTCATATCCCATGGGTCCATCAGATAGAAATATTATTATGTTATACATTGCTAAAGACATAATTTTAAAATAAGCACCAAAATGTAGTGATATGAATCAGAGGTATGACTATATTAATTCGTAATTTAATATTTTTTACGGAAATGTAAATTATTTGAAAAATATCATTTAAGGTAAATACAAAGGATGTATCTTGCTTTTGTTCAGTTGTTTTCTACATGTGGGACAGCGATTTGAATACTTGATACTGTCGGAAATACAATTAAAGCAAAACACGTGACCACACACAGTTGAAGCAACTTGTTGTTCTCCTAAAGGCTGCATACAGATTGGACATTCACCACGTCTGCTTTTTGTGGTTACATTTACCACAGGAGATGGAATATTAGTCAAATCAATTATAGAATTTTCTTCATATGATTTTGTCAAATCTATACAGCTTTCATTTTGGTTAGAAGTTTCAGGTTCATGATGATCGTTCATATTATTATCTACATTTACATCCAATATAGTAATGCTAGAAGTATTTGTTCCACTTCTAGTTATTCTTTGGACTGTCTCTATAGTTGTCAAAGGGGTTTTTACAATTATATGCTTGTTAGTTTGCACTGGAATAATTTTATTTCTCACTGTTCTTTTTTTGGTTACTGCTTTGTTTTTAGTTTTATGTAAACTTGTAGATGGTTTATTTGCTTTGATTTTATTAATGCGATTTAAAAGAGGAACATCCGGTAATTCAGATAAATCGTTGTCTGAATCGCTCATATTGTTTGATTTTTTACGCTGAAATTATAAATATTTTGTTAGTTTCGTTAGTTTATTATTTAACTTTTTCAACACAGTTTTTCAATATACAATATTGACGAAACAAAACTTACTAACAAATGAAGAATATATATTTCTAATACAGGTGTTCTATATTTTTATCACACACACAACAAATTAAATATTCAATTTTTTGTCGATTTTATACCTACTAATGTTTTGAACTCGTCTGTTATTGCTGCTGTCAGAAAAATAATTACATTGCAATGAACATAGCAGTTTTTTTATGACTACATACGCATTGCCAATCTAACATAATGAGTACACTCATCGCTTGATTTACCAACCTTTGATTTACCGGCGGGCCAAACGCGCGATTTACCAACCTTCTCCAATCCCCTCCATAATACTACAGTGATTTGTATTTCTGCGCGAAATTTAAATTCACCAATCAACGTTAAGGTCGGCACGGTGGTGGGGGCCCCTCTCAACGCCGTCAATTCAAGCGGTTCAATTACCAACAACGTTGGTAAATCAAGCGGTGAGTGTAGTTCACGGCATAAGAAATTCTACAAAAGTCAATCAAAACTCGCTAGCATGAAGTTAATCTTCATGCTCGCTAGTCACGAATCGCTCATGTCGTAAACTCAACTCAACCAATAATATCTGATATACTCTATTACTGATACTCTCATCTCGCGATTTACCGACCTTCTCCTATCCCCTCCATAATACTACCGTAATGACCGTAATTGCTATATTTCTGCGCGAAATTTAAATTCACCAATCAACGTTGAGGTTGGCACGGTGGTAGGGGCCCCTCTCGACGTCGTCAAATCAAGCGGTTGAATTACCAACAACGTCGGTAAACCAAGCGATGAATGTATGTATGTACAGTAGACGTTCTATACTGTAAACCTGTTTGAGTACTCCCATTGAGTAAAGAATATTCTTTACTCAATGGTACTCCAGATTTCTTGAAAAGCTCCATCCATTTATTATTATTATTATATCCATTTATTATTCTGTGCGATCATTTTTATGTATGTCACGAACGTCTTCTCATACATTTACATATTAATCTACTATGGTCAAAAGCTAATGAGACAACCGAGAAAACCTGTGTACGTATGTATTTACCATAGGCTTCCAGCATATACCTATATCCTCGAAGAGTATTTACTTAACTTGCATTTACAGTATGAAACAATTTTAGCGCTGAATTTTTAAAATCTTAATAAAATACATACTTGATTTATTTATTTAGATAAATATTATAACAAAGTAATAAATATTTATTTTTCTAATAATAATCAATTATGGCCGATCTCACCGCTTAAACTTAGTGATTGTGGAACACATAAAAATTTAAAATTGTTGCACCAACGTTTTAAGTGATCCTTAAGTCGTTAAGTATCACCTAAATTTAGGTGGTAGTCAAAGTGATACTTTAGTTTCACTTAAACTTAAAATTGTACAGATATATGACATACGTCATACGTTTATTATCATACAATCTTAAAAATTGGTATCATCACTAAAAAATAAATATTGCAACCATCTAACATGAAATTATGGACGAAAACAATGAATATATCATGGATATAATAATTTATGGTATGCGTTTCCAACCTTATAAATAACAGAAAATAAAATATTTGAAATTATTGTACAGGAACAATTCAGTATCACCCATGAACAAACTTTTAATATGTCTTCGATTTCATTCCACCAACGGTCATTTACAAAGCATTGCTGATTTACAAATAATTTATATTGATAATTATATTTTGACACAAAACACCATAGCAACGTACACAAAAATTCAAAATTCCCCAGAATTTTATTCTTAAGTGACACTTGGCTAATTATATGATAAGACTAACCTGTGAGATCGAAGTAAAATTTAAGTGCAACTTAAGACTATGGAACACTTTGCTAAGGAACAGAAATAAGTTTGAGCGGTGAGACCGGGCATAAATAATAGGAAGTAAAGATAAAAATATGTGTAACTATGTTTACGGCTGTTAGTTTAAAATTTTATATTTGCATAATTACATTCAAAAAATAATTCATTTGAACTAAATTAAAATCTTCATTTATTTCTTCTTTGGAGGAGATTTTCCATAGAAACTATCAAGAAATAGTCCAGTAAACACAAGTGCTGCGCCAGCCCATTGCCTGAATATTAATGGATTTCCAAAAAATATAACGGAACCAAGAACAGTAAAAAACTTCCTAGTTGTAGTCACTACTGAGCATGGTAATGGTCCAAACTCAGATACCTATAAAATTATTAAGTTATATCACATGTTATGTTGTATTTAATTTTAACAATATAATTTTACTTACCATAAATAAAATAAATAATTGTCCTAAAGCACCCGCGACCGCTAGACATACAATATGCAAAATAACGGCTGGATGTCTCGATACAAAAGCAAAAAAAGTTATAGATTCTCCGGTCACAATGAGGGCTACACCCAAATACAAACATGACCAGAAGTTCATTCCTTGCATCATTTGTTGAGCTGTTGGTGGAGTTTCAGCTCGCATTCGTTCCTATAAATACAAATATTCAAAAATATGATAACTACAGTAGTATCATAATAAACGAACCACATTTCTAGATTTTAATTCCTTAATAATACGTACTAATTCAATGAAATCAACTACACACTTTTGAATTACATCAAAAGATTTTGTTAAAAAATTACCCCGTGTACCTAATTAAAATCACTAAAAAGTAGTTTTTCTATCTATAAAATGATTATTTTGACAATAATTACAGAGCTTTAAATATTGCCCATTGATCCTTTGATTATTTTTATGAGTGTAATTGTATTTTTATTATTATAAATAAAAATATATTACTTCAAAAAACAGTTTTTTTAATATAATATAGCTTGTTTTAAAATTTTGGTCACGGTGTTTGGAAAGCACTACAGTTCACTCTGTAGTAGTAATTTGAGTAAATTGAGGAAGATTGTAAATGTTTACACATATTTTTTACCTGAACTGCTCCAGTCAGTCCATCCATTGTCAAAGAAAGTAATAATAATAACTCTCCAAATCCAAACCCAACATCTGAATCGTTACTGTTAGCAGGTTTATTTTTAAACATGAACATAACCACACCAGTTACGATCAACAATACAAACGTGTACTTCTTAAACGGATAAGATCTGTGTCCTATTAATACTCCGAGAACCATAACTGGAATAGGTTTTGCTGCTTTACCTACAACCTTAATATAAACATTAGACAGTAATATATAAATAATATAATTACTTGAAAATTCAAATATACGTACTTGTGTTGGATATGGAACCCATTGTAATGCCATATTTGAACAAAGCATTCCTAATAAATATGTTAAAGCTGAACTAGCATAATGTGTCGTTTTGGTCTTATCTTCAGTTTGTGGCCAGAAATAAAGTATGAATTTTGAAAATAAAAAATTTGCAGCACATTGAACTGAACATAAAGCTAAAAAGTAAACGAATTTCTCTGATACTTCTTTTCCATTTTCATTCTTATCAGATTCTTCAAGAATATATTTTCCTTTGGTAATTTTTTCTTGTAATATACCAAAATAAAAATAACATGTAAATATGCCTATGGCATAAATAAAAAAATGAGTTCGTTTATGCATATTTTAAGATTGTTTTTAAATAAATTTATTTATTTTAACAAAAAATTCATTGCTTTTAAACTATATTTTAAATATTAAAACACATTTTTTAATTCATAATTGTAGGAAATAAATGATTACAACTAGGTTATAATAGTTAAATACTGTAAGTACACGTCAGATTTTCCTCAGTTGAACAACAAGTGTTAACTTGCACGTGTCAATTTTCGTTTTTTTAAAACAAATCTTTTTTGATACGTATGACGTAGAAATTGTCATGCTGTACCGTTATGACAATTTTGACAATCATATGTTCTTTATAATGCAATAATAATTTTTTTTTTACATAATGGAATACTTTCTTAATGAGATAAATTTATAGGTTTTTAAGATATATCTTACAACTATTTGGATTAAAATAAAGTTAATTTAATTAATAAATGAATAAATTATAAATCTTATAAATTTTTGACGAATTTGAATTATTTTATTTAAAGTTTGGCATTATGTACCAGGTGATTAGCTTACCAGCGCATGTGCAAATGATTGCTAAGCATGTTGAATTATGTTGAATGAAAATTAGGCGCCAATTCCACATGTTCTATGACGAAAAGTTATGTACTGAAAATTTATTGCTTAGTTTTATTGTACTTTTAAATACGTTTTAAAAATCTAGCCCTCAAAACGCCAGGAAACTCATTTTAACATAATATATAGAGGTAAATAAAATAAAATACTTATAATTTAGTAAATAAATAAATTAATTAAAGATATTACTGTAGATATGTATACATGCACGAAGATGTCACATAACTAGAAAATAATTATTTTATTAATAAATAATTATTCATTGAAGGTTAGATTTAAAGAATAATGAAAATGGAATCAGAAGATTCTGTAATGTCAACAAGTTCGAATAGCTCCGTAATCGATAATGAATATATAACAGAAGAAATAAAGAAGGAAGATGCTAAATTAAAAAAAAAAGTAAAACTCGATAAACAAAGAGAAGATAAAATCAAAAATGAAGAATACCTCAGACAATCACGTAAAGAACAGGCAGTAAAAGCAATGAAATTTTTGCTTAATACCAGTTCGTTGTATTCAAATTACATAACCAAGAGATTTGTTGATAAAGAAAATGTCCCAAAAGGAAGGTAAAATAATATATAGGTACTTTATAAGTTTTATCAAATTAATAATTATTATTTTTTAAATTATGTTATAGAAGTACTCAAGAAAAGTTGTCAAACACTAACAGAAAACGAAAAATAAATGAATCATTAGATTTGAATTTAGATGAAAATACTGAACTTGGTAAGTGAATATCGTCACAACCCAGGAAAAAGCGATCAGATCTAATTGGATCAGAGCAGATCTGAAATTTGATCCAATTAGATCTGATCAGATCTGAATGGGCCAAATTACGGATCTGATCAGATCTGATTGGATCAAATTTCAGATCTGCTCTGATCCAATTGGATCCAATCTGATCTGATCAGATCTGATTGGATCCAGTTGGATCTAAAATCGGAAATAAAATTTTTCATCAAAAATAGCATCAGATCTGATCAGATCTAATTGGATCAAATTTCAGATCTGATCAGATCTAATTGGATCAAATTTCAGATCTGCTCTAATCCAATTAGATCTGATCGCTTTTTCCTGGGAAGTTCTAATACCGCGTAACTCAAAACATACTACTTTATATAGGAGAGCAAAAACCTTCACTGTTTTTTTTATGCTTTCCAATAAATCGTTTTTTTAACAATATTATACAGGGTCGTCCAATAGTGCATCCAGCATTGTTTTACACCCAAACCATTGAAGATAGAGTTTTAGAGTAAAAAATTTACTATATATATCGACCCTAAAGAATTTCAGGAAAATATTTTCAGCCCCCTAAAACCGCTCCTTGGGGGGTAGTTTGAGGGGTACATGTCCGTTTCTCAGCAAAATCAAATGGAATGGTATATCAAAAAGTACATATTTGTAAAGATCATAAAAAAAGAAGAATCTTTCGTAAAACAAAATTTACATACTTTCAATTGTTTTAAAAATATGGCGACTTGTTCTCAAATTTTAGGGCTTCACTAAAAGTGCTCTAATTTCGCTAAATATTAATGGAATTTTATTATTTTTTAAATTTAGTAAGTAGAAATAATGAACTTTGTAAAGATGTATGATTATTTGAGATTTTAATAGTTTAAAAAGTGTCATACGCGACATATCAAAAATTGTAAAGTTCAATTAGGGATAATTCAAAATTTTACAATGGTATTAAATTAGTAGATTAATATATGATAAGATCAATAAGTAAAACATAATATTATTTCATTTTAGATACTCAGGTACAAGAAAAAAAAATTCTACAGCCTAAATTGTTTGAGGGTGGTATGTTGCGAGATTATCAGTTAGATGGTTTAAATTGGATGAAGGTAATATTACAATTCCAATTTGCATTTTTAATTATACATAAATTTTATATCCAGATAGCAAAAAAAAAGTATTTTTTTGGACCATAAAATGCATCTTTTACTTGGAAATCTCATATTTTCTGAATCGTTATTCATATTTTCAAGTGCCTAAGCTTTTTTTGACATTTTTTTCTGCAACAAGCGGTTTTTAAAATTGTTAAATACATTGTTTTTTAGTTAACGTAGGACAATAACTTAGTCTTTCTGTATGATGTATAACAGAAGAAGATCCTTTCTGGCTACTTGCTTAAAAGTTTTCAATTTCCAAACATAAGTTTTTCTCACTCATAATATAGACAGTCTACATTCATTATGAATATTTCTTATTTTTGTTGAAATTAATATGTGTAACTTTTCTCATTTTAGCAACTTTACAAAAATGGTTTACATGGTATCCTAGCAGATGAAATGGGTTTAGGTAAAACTATTCAAATAATAGCACTTATCTGTAACTTAATAGAAGAAAATATAAACGGACCATATCTAATTGTTGCTCCTCTTTCTACAATTCCAAATTGGCTATCTGAATTCAAAAAGTTCGCACCAAAGATTCCTGTTATATTGTACCATGGAAATGAATTTCAGAGACAAAATATACAAAGAGATGTAAGAAAAAAGTACAAAATAAATAATACTGTTATTGCTCCTGTTATTTTAACAACATATCAAATACCAATAACAGATACACATTTTTTTAATTCTTATGTTTGGAAGTATATAATAATTGATGAAGGACATCGTATTAAAAATCACAAATCCAAGCTATCTATGTATGTATTTAAATATAAAAGATATAACAATGTGTGGTTCAATATCTCAAAATCTATAATTAACTATTATAATAATTGTAATTATTATTAATTTAAAATAAAATACATAATATATAAATATTCTTCACTACAGTATATTTTTTTGAACTCGAGACTATAATCAAATTTCACATATTTGTTAAAAATACATTTGCCAGTCAACATGTAATATTGGACCACACTGAATTAATGTATCAAGGTATTTTATGATGTTTTTAATTATTATTACAGAGAATTATGCAAATTACAATCACTGAATCGTCTAATTTTGACCGGAACACCACTACAAAATAACTTAACTGAACTTTGGGCACTATTGCATTTTCTTATACCTCACATTTTCAATGATAATTCAATGTTTGCTAGTTTAATATTCAACGAAGATTTAGAAAATGGATATGAAGTACTTAAGGAAGAAGAAAAATCAAAAGCTATAACAACGCTTCATAAAGTGTTAGCACCTTTTATGTTGCGTAGATTGAAGTCAGAAGTGTTGGATGATATAGTGCCAAAAAAAGAAACAATCGTTTATTGTAATATGACTCCTGAACAACTGACTTTATACAAATATGTATTGGATAAAAATATTGAGTTGATATTAAAAAAGGTATTTACATGTTTGAATTTTGTAAACCTAATTAGATTTGTGTCAATGTATATTATTTATAAATATTTCAAAATTTTAGGATGATACTATTGACATAAATTCGCCACGAGGTAAAAGACTATCTGCTAGACAACAAAAGTACGATGTTGATAAATTAAGCTTTGATGATTATATGAAATTTCTTGAAGAAGAACAAGTATCAACAACACCCGAAGTTGTACAAAACTCTCCGTTTCTTACACGTCTAACAATGGCATCTCCACACGTGATGCTACAAAAAATAGTAAATCATCCATATTTAGTGAAAGCTCCATTGGATACAGCTTGCACTGAATTTAAACAGATATTAATTGATGAAGAGCTTATTGAGAAGTCAGGAAAAATGATGGTACTGGATGCTCTTTTAGCAAGGTTGAAAGCAGGAAAGCATAAAGTAAGTTGTGTTGAAACTTACAAAAAATATCTATAAGACATTCTACTCATTTTTAGGTTCTTCTATTTTGTACAAGTGTTATGATGTTAGATTATATAGAAGATTATTTTGAATGGAGAAATTATAAGTGTGCTCGGCTTGATGGATCTTCTAAATTAGAAAAACGTGAACAAGAAATAAAATATTTTAGCGAAGACCCTGATGTTTTAGCGTTTCTAATTTCAACTCGTGCTGGTGGCTTAGGTTTAAATCTTGTAGCTGCAGACACAGTGATTTTTTATGATAGTGATTGGGTACTAAATATAAATTCAATATTCATATTGAAATATTCTAATAACATGAGTATTTTTTAGAATCCACAAGCTGATATTCAAGCTCAAGATAGATGCCATAGAATCGGGCAAAAGAAACCTGTTATGATTTATCGTTTAGTTACAAAAGGTTCAATTGAAGAAAGAGTTATTCAGTTGGGAACAGTTAAAAGAAGATTAGAGAAGATAGTTATGTCAACAAAAAGTAAGACTTTTCTAAAATTATTTATACTTGGTCCACTTATGAAACAATTGCTATTATTACATGATAATTATATTGCAAGATTTTAATGATTTGAAAAGAACTATAGTACTTTTTTATTTCTTTTTCTTTCAACATTGCAATAAAAAATAATTAAAAGCACACATATAAACAAAATTTAAAATTACTTGACCGACTTTGGTGTAATATTAAATTAAAAGGTGAGAAAACCACTTTCATATATTGAAAAATAATTAAATCGGGCGTACGTAAGCTTATGTAAATTTACACACAGGATGTATGTATATTTTGCAGACTAAGTGGGAAACCTTTAATCCTTTTTGTTAAGTAGGCTAATCTTTTTGGAAGAAATGTATGTTGATTTCTTTTCAATGTTACATTTTTTTTAGGTGAAATTAAAATGCCTGGTGACTTTTTGAACTATTTAAATGAATTAAGTGAATTGTTGAAGTCTGTAGACCATTCTGTGTTGATTCATATGAACGGATATGTTCTTTCTGATAAACAGCTGGATGATTTGTTGGATCGATCAGAATTATACGAACAGTTAAATAATAAGCAAGTTAAAGAAGTTTAGTATTATCTGATTAAAATCTACACCAAAGATTATTTTATTAATTTAGTTTTGATTCATTGATTTAGTTTAATATTATTTAATTATTTTTTTATTGATATTTTTAAGATTTAAGTTTCTGAATATTATAGTTTAAAACCTGTCGGTATTATTAGTATTATTAAATTTTTGATCGCAGCTGGATAAATGATTTTAGAGGTCTTCGGTTCTTACCCCCCTTCCAGAAATATGATTATTAATATGTAATACATTTTTTTTTCATAAAATAAATATTCATACAGTAATTTCCATATTGAACTGTGCCGGCACAGTTAGCTTTATTATAAATGACAGCCATAAAAATATATAGGAGATTTGAGGAGTGGCGATTTACAGTATAGAAAGTATCGTGCCCAACTGGGTTCACAATATGGAACGTCTACTGTTACATAATTTTTACTTTGAAAAAAGTGAATTGGGTAAATGCCCAACATTGCAATATTTTCAAAAAATTGCCATTTTTTCTACTAAAACTACTTTTCAAGCAAGTTAATTATACTTATACAATATTTATTAATTACTAGAATATAATGGATTTCGAAGTTGAAAATTCTTCAAAAATTCTTAAGATCAGTGCATTACTTTTGTTTGTAACAGGTTTTTTATTTATTTTTGTTATGAGAGTGGAGGGGGGTCTTTTGCAGCAGTATTTTAATTAATCCAGCTATGTGTGAGTGATATTAAAATAAGTCATGTTTTTCTATTATTTTATAGGTATGTTAAAACTGTTGTGTTATTGTTAACTATTTACCTCAATAAAAAGTATTTTGCATAGTTTCTTATTCATTTGTTTTGTTTAGACTAGAATATTAAATAATAACCATAAGTTCTTTTCTTTTGGTTGAGTAAATTGTTTTGACAAATAGATTCAAAATTTAACATCATTAAAATTTTTAATAAATATTATTTTATTTTGGTCGAAGAGGATTTACCACCTGGATTCAACACTGGTTATAAAAAACTTATTGGTAAAACTATAATCTTCAAATTTGTTTATATCTATAGAAAGAGAAAGGTAGCCAAATCAATAAATAATTGTTGCGATTTCGCAATGCTTCAAATAAAGCACAGTTTTTATTACTAACAAATAATAATTAATAAAATAACTTAAACTATTTATACATACTAATTTAAAAAAAAATTCAATTTTTATTTTTTTCTCAATTCAATGTTGCTTCATATGAATTTTTAAATGATGTTTTCGTCGAAAAGCTTTATCACAGACTGTGCAACAATGAGAACGTGTGTTTGAATGTATCATTAAGTGAACCTTTAACGTCTTTGATTCACCAAAAGCTTTTCCACAAATGTTGCAAACATGGCTTCTCTCTCCAGTGTGACGTCTGATATGTTCCTTGCGTTGACTCGATGTAGTGAATCTACGTTCGCAGTCGGAAAAAGGACATTTGTACGGTTTCTCACCCGTGTGAGTGCGGACATGTATCTGTAAGTCACCACTTTGACGGCAACCGTAGCCGCAATACGAGCATATGAAGGGTTTATCATTGGTGTGTATGCGCTCGTGAACTCGCAAAACACTTTTTGATGTGTAGAATTTATTGCATATCAAGCAGACATACGGTTTTTCATTTATATGTTTCCTTAAATGCTGTATAAGTCTTGGCGATGATGTAAATTTCTTTCCACACATGGAGCACAAGAAATCGCTAGAAGAATGCTTTTTCAAGTGAGATTTTAGAGTTACTGGATCATTAAAAGTAAAACTGCAAATTTGACATTTGTACACATCGTTTACGTGTACAATTATATGTTGTATTAGTTCGGATCTGTCTTGAAATTTTAGTTCACAAATAGCACACATATGTGATGATTTGTTTTCTAACTTTAAATGAAACTGTTGATGCTCTTTTAATTCATCTGATGTATCGAATACTAAAAGACATTGTCTGCATTTGTAGAGTTGTTTATTGTGATTGTTAAGATGGATTTTAAGTTGTCCTTCCTGTTCAAAAATGCAACAACAAATATCGCATACAAAATTCCCTTCGTTGTCTATATTGTGTTGGTACATGTGATTGTCCAAATCTATTGCTGTAAGAAATTCTTTTGAACATATATAACACGCCATATTGTCTTCCATGAATTCACTTTGAGAACTGGAACCTCTTAAATAAATAGCCGCTGTAATATGCTCTTGAAAATGCCGAATGTAGGGTAATGATTTTGTGAATTCTTTATCACAGATATCACAAGTGAATAAAGTTTCGTGATTCATCAAGTGTTTATTTAAAAGAGATAATTTACTGAACTTTTTTTGACAAATAACACATTTTAAATGTTTACGAATTATTCTTGATACTTTCTTTTTAAATTTACGGTTTGTAGTTTTTTTGATAGTGTTTTTGGTTTTTGTATTTCGATTCATGTTCTTTAAATGCAAATTCATGTGTTCTTCATATTCATTATTAGCAGGAATACATTTGCCTTCATCCTTTGATTCATCAACTTCATTCTTAATTTTTTCTGTAAATATAAATAATTTAAATTACAAGTTTAAAAAAATAAAATTAGTGTAGGTAGATGAATACCTGCAAAAGCTTTAATATTTTTATACTTTTTCAATTCCATTTTAGCCATTTCTTTTTTTCTTAATATGAGCATATTAATGTTTTCATCATTTTTTTCATTATTTTCAATACCATATACTTCATTTTTTATTAAATCAGTGTCCTCATTATTTTGTAAAAAATAATTGTTTTCTTTATCACTACACAAATCCAATGGATCTCTATTAAAAATATTATTCTCGTGATTTTCAATATGCGATTTTAATGTTTTTGCTGTTTTAAATATTTTTTCACATAATTCACAAACATGTAATGTTTCAAATTTTAAAGAAGGTTCAAACAAAGATTCTTCATCTTTCGATACTATTGTAGGTCCTTTAGATATTTTATCATTATGATTCAACAGTTTGTGAAAATTTCTATTTGATTTTTGACATAGTTTTTTAAAACTATATGCTTTCTTTAATTTCCTCACGCACTGTGAACATATTGTTTCTGGTAATCCATCTTCTGATATGACCTACAGTCATAGTAAGTATGTAGTTACAGTTAATTAATTATTATTTGTATTTATATAATAGTTTTTATTTCTTACCTGTATTGAGGTACACTCTTCAAACATTTCAAATAAGTGAATTTTTCTATTTTTAAAGCTAATTGCAGAAAATATAGAACATATAGTTGACGAATCTTTCATACATGATCTACATGTTTTATTTATACTTTCAGAAAGTGATGAATCCATTATTAATAATAATAAAAAATACAGGCTAAATATGCAATCTTGTTTGAAATACTATTGTTTGAAACGTCAAAGTCAAAGATACACTTCTTTATCTATGACAGTTCCATGTATGCCAACTTAATAGAAATTGAATACAGTTCCACCATAGTTAGAAAAAAAGTCTTATTTTAAAATAAAAAAATAATATGAGAATGATGGGGAGAAAGGTGATATAGTCTACCAGATATTTTATATACCTTATATTAAACATACTAGTTGTTTAATATATGATTATATATAGTTTTTTGTTGAATTTGTGGCGAAATCGGCCCCCGCCGGTGGAGTCAGGCTTAGGGGGGCGGCAAAATTGGTCAGAGTTTTATTATCAGGATTCAAAAGCAGGGCCGGCCTTTGCAAGCTCGGCGCCCCGTGCGAAATATTTTTTTGCCGCCCTCCCGACCTTTTTTTTATTGACTCGAATATATAATTAATTTCTACCGCAAAAAAAACTGATGAGCTTTTTTTTTTCGTTGTTGCATCTTTCTTTTCCCATTATTTTTATGTTTTTCATTCTTTTGCGCTTCTTCGCCGCCTCTACTAGCTTGGCGCCCCGGGCGGTCGCCCAGGGTCGCCCCCCCCTAAAGCCGTCACTGTTCAAAAGGATATATATAATTGCACTGAACATTTGATAGTATGCACTTTGTACATCGAACATAAATTTTAATACTTTGCTCTAAATTTCAAGTCGTATTTTTTTAAATAAAATAAAAATAATATAAAAAAAAATCGAAAATATATATAAAGGGAAATTGCATATGCATAAGGCAAATATTTAATTGTTTTGAAGGGGGGTCGATGTTTGTAAATTATTGTAAATCCTATTAATTGTCCTTGGTTAGGGCAATCTATTGGAGCTAAAAGAGTAAAAGTAGTTTTTGGTTGGTTAATACAGAAAATCACAAAAATCACAATAAAGAAATAAGAAATTTGTAATAAATAAATAATAATAGAATCAACAGGTAAGATATAAAATAAAATTGCATTTATTAAAATGCAAGTGGCGCCATCGGTTATGCAAAAGCGGAATTACTAATTACAGATTTCTGTTCTACAACAGTAACACCCGGTAATAAGAAAGTATTTATTTATATTTAGGTAAGTAATAATCATTAGTACAATCAAATATTATTAATTAATATATGGCATTATATGGTACAATATTTTATACCTGTGTAGATAAACAGGAAAACTATAGCTAATTAAGAGCATCTATATAGATAAATAGATGATATCAATTCAGTCAGTTGACAAACATCCCTGTTATACCTGTGTAGATAAACAGGTATATAACAAATTTAATCATATATAGTACATGTATATTTGCATTATTTTATATACTGAAATAATCATTTATTGAATTAAATTCATCAAAGGGTTAAAAATTTACAGCTGTATTTATGAAAAAATTATTTAAACAGTGAAATCCTATCCAGAACTCAAGGTATCCTAATACATACGACAGCATACCTAAATAGACAAACAAAATTGATGCGAATAAGTAATATGACAGCGCCTCCACCATATTTTATATAGAATATTATATGGTGGAGGCGCCGTCATCTGACGTCATCACGAAAATTTTTTTTTTGTCGAGTTAGGCACGCTATCGTATGTATAACAACATGCTGATTCCAAATATGCTAATAAAAAGTTTCACAAACACCTGTATGACTGTTTTTTATCAAATTTTCGAAGAAAAATCGCTGTAACTTTTGAACCCTTTGAAGAATTTTGAAACTGATACGAAAAGTCGAATCAACGTATCCCTTTACATACGATAACGTATCTAATTATATGAAAATCGAAAAAAGTTTTTTTCGGTCAAAAAAGAAGGAAGGCTATTACCTTGGTTTTTTTTTGAGAATTTTTTTTTGTGTCGAGTTAGAGACGCTATCGTATGTATAAGGGCACCCTATTTCCATATATGCCCATCAAGAGTTGCGCTCGGATCGATAAAACTGTTTTTTATCAACTTTTGTTTTCAAAAAATTGTTGAAAATTTAAACCAATGAGTTAATTTAAAATCTGGTGTAATATATGATATCGGGGTGTCGTATTAGATACGATGGCGTGTCTATTATATTAAAATCCAAAACGAGTGTGTTTTTTAGTACGGTTATTGATGCACCCTTTTTGTATTTAAAAGTATTATACATGCCATCGTATGTAGAAAGACATGCTGATAACATATATTACACGAGATAAAAATTCCTTAATTTGTTAAAAAATTCAATCAATTTTTTAGACGAAAGTTGATGAAAAACTGTTTCATTGATAAAAGAGAATCTTTTTATGAGTATTTTTGGAATCAAGCTGCCCTTATACATACAATAACGTCTCTAGCTCGAAAAAAAAAATTACTTAGTCGGAATGGCTTCTGAAAAAATTATTGAAATTAAAAAGATACACATGGCGCCATCTAGCAGGTACAGCGTGAACCAGCAATATAATTTAAAATGTTTTTAGTTCAAGTGTTCCCCGCTAGATGCCTTCACATGTGTCTTTTAAATTTAATTTTTTTTTCAGAAGCCATTCCGACTAAGTAAATTTTTTTTTCGAGCTAGAGACGTTATTGTATGTATAAGGGCAGCTTGATTCCAAAAATTCTCATAAAAAGATTCTCTTTTATCAATGAAACAGTTTTTCATCAACTTTCGTCTAAAAAATTGATTGAATTTTTTAACAAATTAAGGAATTTTTATCTCGTGTAATATATGTTATCAGCATGTCTTTCTACATACGATGGCATGTATAATACTTTTAAATACAAAAAGGGTGCATCAATAACCGTACTAAAAAACACACTCGTTTTGGATTTTAATATAATAGACACGCCATCGTATCTAATACGACACCCCGATATCATATATTACACCAGATTTTAAATTAACTCATTGGTTTAAATTTTCAACAATTTTTTGAAAACAAAAGTTGATAAAAAACAGTTTTATCGATCCGAGCGCAACTTTTGATGGGCATATATGGAAATAGGGTGCCCTTATACATACGATAGCGTCTCTAACTCGACACAAAAAAAAATTCTCAAAAAAAAACCAAGGTAATAGCCTTCCTTCTTTTTTGACCGAAAAAAACTTTTTTCGATTTTCATATAATTAGATACGTTATCGTATGTAAAGGGATACGTTGATTCGACTTTTCGTATCAGTTTCAAAATTCTTCAAAGGGTTCAAAAGTTACAGCGATTTTTCTTCGAAAATTTGATAAAAAACAGTCATACAGGTGTTTGTGAAACTTTTTATTAGCATATTTGGAATCAGCATGTTGTTATACATACGATAGCGTGCCTTACTCGACAAAAAAAATTTTGATGTGATGACGTCAGATGACGGCGCCTCCACCATATAATATTCTATATAAAATATGGTGGAGGCGCTGTCATATTACTTATTCGCATCAATTTTGTTTGTCCATTTAGGTATGCTGTCGTATGTATTAGGATACCCTGACTTCAAAAATGTCAATGATAAGTGGCTCTGGATAGGATTTCACTGTTTAAATAATTTTTTCATAAATACAGCTGTTTTGATGAATTTAATTCAATAAATAATTTTTTTAGAATATAAAATAATGCAAATATATATGTACTATATATGATTAAATTTGTTATATACCTGTTTATCTACACAGGTATAACAGGTATGTTTGTCAACTGACTGAATTGATATCATCTATTTATCTATGTAGATGCTCTTAATTAGCTATAATATTCCTGTTTATCTACACAGGTATAAAATATTGTATCATATAATGCCATATATTAATTAATAATATTTGATTGTACTAATGATTATTTTTATTATAAAAATTACTTAGTCAGAATGGCTTCTGAAAAAAATATTGAAATTTGAAAAGGCACAAGTGATGGCATCTAGCGGGGAAAGCTTGAACTAAAAACATGCTAAATAATATTGTTAGTTCACGCTGTACCTGTCAGATGGCGCCATAAGTATCATATTAATTTTTATAATTTTTCAAAAGCCATTCTGACTAAGTAAGTAATTTTTTTCGAGTTAGAGACGTTATCGTATGTATTAGGGCAGCCTGAGTCCAAAAATGCACTTAAAAAGATTCTCTCTTATCAATGAAATAGTTTTTTATCAACTTTTGTCTAAAAAAATTGCTTAAATTTTTTAACAAATGATGGAATTTTAATCTGGTGTAGTATATGATTTCAGCATGTCCTTTTACATACGATGGTGTGTATGAAACTTAAAATTCAAAAAGGGTGTATCAATAACCGTACTGAAAAACACACCCTTTTTGAATTTGAAAGTAATAGACACGCCTTCGTATGTTATATGACACCCTGATATCATATATCACACCAGATTTTTAATTAATTCACAGGTTCAAAATTTCAACAATTTTTTGAAAACAAAAGTTGATAAAAAACAGTTTTATCGAACCGAGCGCAACTTTTGATGGGCATATATGGAAATAGGGTGCCCTTATACATACGATAGCGTCTCTAACTCGACACAAAAAAAAATTCTCAAAAAAAAACCAAGGTAAGTAATAGCCTTCCTTCTTTTTTGACCGAAAAAAACTTTTTTCAATTTTCATATAATTAGATACGTTATCGTATGTAAAGGGATACGTTGATTCGACTTTTCGTATCAGTTTCAAAATTCTTCAAAGGGTTCAAAAGTTACAGCGATTTTTCTTCGAAAATTTGATAAAAAACAGTCATACAGGTGTTTGTGAAACTTTTTATTAGCATATTTGGAATCAGCATATTGTTATACATACGATAGCGTGCCTAACTCGACAAAAAAATTTTTGATGTGATGACGTCAGATGACGGCGCCTCCACCATATAATATTCTATATAAAATATGGTGGAGGCGCTGTCATATTACTTATTCGCATCAATTTTGTTTGTCCATTTAGGTATGCTGTCGTATGTATTAGGATACCTTGACTTCAAAAATGCCAATGATAAGTGGTTCTGGATAGGATTTCACTGTTTAAATAATTTTTTCATAAATACAGCTGTAAATTTTTAACCCTTTGATGAATTTAATTAAATAAATGATTATTTCAGTATATAAAATAATGCAAATATACATGTACTATATATGATTAAATTTGTTATATACCTGTTTATCTACACAGGTATAACAGGGATGTTTGTCAACTGACTGAATTGATATCATCTATTTATCTATATAGATGCTCTTAATTAGCTATAGTTTTCCTGTTTATCTACACAGGTATAAAATATTGTACCATATAATGCCATATATTAATTAATAATATTTGATTGTACTAATGATTATTACTTACCTAAATATAAATAAATACTTTCTTATTACCGGATGTTACTGTTGTAGAACAGAAATCTGTAATTAGTAATTCCGCTTTTGCATAACCGACGGCGCCACTTGCATATTTATAAATGCAATTTAATTTTATATCTTACCTGTTTATTTACACAGGTATAACCAGAGGCGTATCTAGGCATCAGGAGGGCTTAAAAATATGGTGGAAGAACTTAATGGCGTAGAAACTGACATGAGAATTAAACAAAAAAAAAATGTCAATTCGATTTTGGTATCCTTTTTAATTGACTTTCGCCTTCCTGTGAAGTAAGTGAATACAACGAAAAAAGGCGTTTGATAAAAACAGAGGGGAGAGGGAGTGGCTTAAACTTAGATATACATAGATCTTATTAGATCTATGTAGATTAAAATCGATCTAAGTATATAAATTAAAAAATGCAGATCTAATTAAATAATAATTAGGAGATCTACTAATCGTAAGGTTTTCTTGGATCTCTCATAGATTTGATCTATTTAGATGTATGTTGAATTTTGGAGTTTTTTTTGAGACTACCAATTTATGAAGTTTTGTTTTTGGGTCTTGGTGTAAGAAAAAAAAGTAATAATACATTATGCTTGTAATTTTATTAATATCACTCGCAAATTACATCTTTTATACATTTTGTACAGATTTTTTTAACATTATATATATTATATGTAAGAAAACGAATTTTCAACATGCAATTGAATTAAGTATATTTTTTTAAATAAATCTTTTTAAACCAATATATTAATTAAGAATATATGTTAACATCCATACTTTTCGTACATTGTGCTCTTTGATAACAGTGTATCGATATCACATATGGTTTCAAACAGGGGCGTATCCAAGATGGCTTCAGGGGTTTGAATCTTTTGATTTTATTTTTTAAATAATATATATTTTCGAACGGCGAGATATATGTATTTATTTCAAAATATTTCCCTGAATACTTCTTTGCTACGCCACTGATTTCAATACAATCGTTAAATATATTTTACATATCGGTTTTAATCTTACGTAAATGTCTAACAATTATTATAATATTATATTTACATTTATTTTTCAAGTCCGTTTTCACTTGAAATAATTATCCACATAATGAAAATTATAACAATTATCTAAGAATTATTTACTATGAACTAGGCTTTTCAACATACGGTTAAAAAATATTTTCTAGAAATGAAAACGTGCACAAGTATGAAATCATTAGTTATTTTCTGAAATAAAGTAACAAGATTGTTTAGGCCTAATATGTTTTGAGATGTTAAACAAATTTTACCTTAATTTTTGGAATTTTAAATTTGAATAAACTTTAATAAAAATTACTTATTATGACTTCATACTAGTAAATAGATGTAAGTGCATTTATAACTTAAATTCAAGCTTACAGAAAAATTCAGAACAGTATATTTTATAAATATCTAAATTAATAAATAAACTGGATATTATTGTTTTATTGTGAATAAATAATATAGTATATTGTTTTTTATTTTGTCTATTTGTTTTTATGTATGGTCCTATTAAATTGTAGGAGGGGAATACCCGTAATGTGGTTGTAAATAATTGCTTTCGGAAAAACATATTTTTGTTAACTTCAGTTGCGGATTTATTTCATTAAAGTATTAAAAACACTTTCACAAAATAATTGGAGAGGGCCAAATTAAAAATTAGAGATACAATAAAAAGAAAATAAAACATAATCCTTTTCCCATTGATGATGAAGTCAGATAGATTGTAATTTCAACATAATTCAAATTTTTAAATTAATAATGTTACTAGGGTGTAAGTTTTAAGTTGATGATATCGAGAGCCAAGCATTTTAGAAAGAAAAGTTATGAGTAACTATTGCTATAATTTTGTGGGAAAAACAAAATTTTTGTAACGGACATTTTTTATGATATTAACAAAATAAATAGATTTTGTTTTATTTTATTTTCAGTTTTAGAAGAAAATTTGAGACGAATTTTGAAAAAAAGTATGATAAACAATGTTTTAGAAACCATACAACTTTTATCAATATGTTTTTTTCTAAAAGGCGTACAATACATTAGTCTCAAAATGTTTCGTTGCGTCAATTTAAAAATTATACCCTGTATAAATGTTTTTAAGTGTTGTATCTACATCAGAGCCGTACTTATGAGGCATTAGCTGGGGGCTTAAAAATACCTTACAATATTATAATAACCTAGCCTAACTCATCGTTTTATAATTTTTCATTTTTTTAAGTTTTTTTCCAAAATTTTGATTTCCACTTCGGGTCAAAAGATGTGTAAGTACGACTATGATTTGTATACTATTTTATAACTTATTAAATCCGCAGCTGAATATAAATATAACATATTTATTATTATTAGTAGTATGTATGTATGTCCATAAGAAAACTAGTACTAATTCACAGTCAGTTTTTATCAACTAAAATAACCCTTTTTACCTCACTGTTAATTACAATAAATGACGTGTTTATAATTTAATCTAAATAAATATAAAAAAGTAAGCACCTACATTTTATACCTGCATTACTTATGAACATACATGAGCGTAGGTACTGGGATTGCAAAGATAGCAAAAATAAAAATAATTGGCGCGATAAATAATTTTATTTTGAATAAAACCAAATCAGCGCTTTATACTTTTGCTATCCGGAATCATTATCTGTAACTACGCCACTGAATAAAATAAGTAAAAAGTAAAATTAATTTGTACTATTTTCATATGCGCCCAATAATAAAACAAATATATCAAACATTACATAACACATAAATATTATAATATTTATTTGAATTATAACGAGTAAAAGTTAACATAATTACATATATTTTATAACTCCATTGGTAACTATTTTTAAAAACACTGATAAAGTGTAACTATTTGAAAACAAAATGTTGCGTAACATTGACCTATGAAACATTAAAGCTCAACTAGTACAAAAGCAGAAAATTCTTTAATAAATATGTATGTTGTATTTATATATACAATCATTAACATCGTTTGGTCATTACTCAATTAACCAGACCTAGAAAAATTATTTAGATTTGACATAATTCATAATTTTAAACTATAAAAATATCTTGTGTTATCTATTTTCATTACTGTAAAGAAAAAATCTATCATATTTATTTGAGAATTGTATTAACATTTAGCTTGGGTTGCATAAAGCAAAATAATCCACGATTAGTTAATCGGTTGTTTTAAAACCATTATTACGACAATTTTAAAAAACAATCACAGCTATGATACATTTTATAAGCTAAACAATTATCATATTTAGTGAATTGTTCATTTACAAATTGGAATTAAGTTTAGAATTAAAATAATCATGGGTTGAAAACAACCGATTAACTAATCGTAGATTATTTTGCTTTATGCAACTCTTTCTTTATGAGTCTTGTATTGCTGATTTATACATAAAATATTGTATATATTCTTTACATATACATACTATAATAACGTATATAGTAAATAAAAACATTTACAAAATCAAATGACTTTTTTATAACAGAATAAAATCATTTAAAATCTATTCTTTCTGGGTTTTAAAAGACAAAATACATATTAAAAAAAAATCAATCTTATGCGGTATTATCTGTAGCTATTAACAATTAAACTATTTTATATTTTTTGGTATTGTTGTATTTACATATAAAAATAAATATAATTTTTTGTAAAATATGCATTTAATACGGAATTTCGATGTTCTGGATAAAAATCAGGTGATTTTAATAAAAACATGAACTTCTTTATACCTATAAAAAAATAAAAATATATTTCCTAACATGTAGGTACATACGTCTTTATATATAATGTACTTTTTATTCATTTAAGATAAATATTTATGTATTTGTAATAATGTAAAAACTCAATCAATGAGTTCAATGTTTTTTATATGTATAAAGAAGCTCTTGCTAAGGTATTTATATATATACTTCTTCAGTGCCATTTGCATTAAAATAAAATGAATTAATAATACTTGTTATCAGACTCTGAGACATATGATATGTAATGTATTTATATAGTAATATATAATTTAAATTAATCAAGGCACAAAATTATGATATGTATATTGTAAAATTGATATCAGAACCACTATTGTTGATGATATATTTTTTATTCAGCGTTCTTAACATAGTTTATACCTATTAATTAATTTATTCCTAATTCAAAAGGTCCCATCGGAATACAGCTAACTAATTTACCATCAACTGAATGTGGTTCTATTATTATAGACCCTTTCCAAGCGATTATTTTAATTTATTTTCCAAATGAAAATATCAACTTAATGATTATATGTATTTTGGTAACATATGTTTCAGTAAAATTAAAATAATGAATACATAATAAATTTATAAAGTAATCATTCAATAAACTAATTAATTGTCCGTTGTTTAAAAGTATATCTATGTAGTTTAGTTTGGGCTGGGTAAATACGTCAATACAGCAGATTTACGAAAAATTAATTCAGTTAAAGAACAGGTTTAAAATAAAATCAACAACTAGATTTTTAGTGACTCTAGCACCCTAGGCGACTCTCCCCCATTCAGGAATGATTTTGGCATCAAAGCAATCATTAAAAATACATTTTATTATTTCTATGTAATTAAAATTGAATGGATTTAATCAGAAATTGATATTTGCTACTGATGTATGACATATAATAAATAAATAAGTAGTAAATAGGGAAAAAATAATTTACTCAGGTATCGAAATTAGAACACATTATCAAAAAGATATCTTAGATACTTCTGATGTCCCAAAAGTATGGTAAATTGTTGGCATAAAGATTTCTTAAAGATATCTATTTACAGGGCCGGATTTTGAAATTTTTGCAGTTGCGAAAATTGCCACCCTTTTTGATTGAATAAAAATAAAAAAAGTAAAGGTTTTTCATATCAATGACCTTTTTTTAGGTTTTCATGTAAAAAAATTATCAATTATTAAAAAGAAAGTGTGAAAAGACCTTTTTTTTCGTTAAAATTTGCCGCCCCTAAATTTTTGCCGCTCTAGGCACGTGATTACACTGCCTGCATGGTAAATCCGGGCCTGTCTATTTATGTGTTTGACTACACTGAGATTCTACTATGTTTTTATTTTAGTTCTCGGGTGGTTACTTTGTCAGAACATAGTCTGTATTTCATGGTAATGTTAATTTCTATAATTTGAGTTATTCGGAAAGCGGATTCTGCTAGACATGTTAAAACGACATGCTTACGCAGACAATAAATATCGCTTGGGAAAAGCTAAAATATATTATAATTTGCCCGATTCTATTGTGCTACAAGGAAATCTACAAGCACTGTAACTAAGCATACAGTTTACTTGATTATAATTATGCCTTCATTTAATTTGTTACCAACTGTAAGTTTAACTGAACTTTGAAGTTGAATATTATATTTAATTTCATATAAGATGTAATGTAATAATAATAATAATAACATACTTTTATTTTGACATAAGGTTTTGTTGGCTTTTTACTAATTTATTTTTACAATCCAATTGAAATGGAAACAATACTAAATCGTTTATTTTGAGAGTAAGTCGATTTTTATTATTTATGTATGTTTGAATTTAATATCAGACAATATTATTGTGTATTAATGAAAAATAAATAACCGCGACACGACTCAAAATAATCGATTTAATTTTAATGAAATAACAAATAAATTAAACAATTTATATCTATAGGTAACCTAATTAATTTTACATACAGATCATACAGTGAATGTGTAAAATAGTGTTATTATACCATTTATAAAAGCAACCTCACTACATGTCTATTTTGCATTTTTAAAATTCGAAACGAAAACATATATTTATTATTTACAATTTTCTATAATTAACATATAAAATAACAAACAATTATAGGTACAATCAAAAAGGGAAGAAGATAAAACATTTTATATATTTATAAAATACATAAACTACAATAAACTTATAACTGTAATTATGCTAGGTACATATAATCGTATATTAATATATTTAACTATGGTTCATCCTAAAATCATAGTTAGTTACTGACAAGCATTACTAAGTTATTTTTATTTATAGATACAAACAATTTCAGGATGAGCTATATGTTCAATTTGTTAATATACGGTACAATATAGGTATATAGTCATTTGAATTAATTCTACGTTTAAAGATATTCTTACTCGCTGTAAAATTTTCAAAAACTGACAATACTTTACGAATACACGTAAGGTATACAACATAGTTATAAAAATCACTTCAATTTTTTATCCTCTTAACTACACTTACATTAATGATATGCATTAGTTATTTATATGGACAATATGAATTATTATTTAATTTAATTTTTTCTTTCAAGATATGTATTTTTCAAATCACATTTTATTTCTTATGATTAAACATATTCCATGCATACATAGGCGACCGACTTAGAGGAAGGAAAAATATGTTTTACTTGTTTATTTAATAATTTTTTTCACCCATGTATGCATATGTATGTAAGTATATATTAATAAATATTCCAAAATGTACATTTTTAATTCAATACTTCATTGCAATATTATTAAAAAATAAAAATACAAATGATCGATTTCAAAGACTTTTGAGACATTCTGTATAAATACTAACATACATACATGTATCTGTTTTAGATATATATCGGCACATAAATGATATGTTAGATTATTTGTATATTATCCTATCAAATAATATAATCAATAATTGCATTGTGTTTTTTACAAAAATAATTTTCGTACATTAGATAAGTGAACTAATTGTAATTGTTTTTCAGTTGTTTTGAGATACGAGTACTTATTGTGATTTTTCAATAAACGAAATATGTTTTAAAGAGATAACCAAAGTCAAAGTATTTATTGACTGAATACTAAGCTGTCAATACTTGAAAAAGTACTTAAAGTTCTTTTTGAATGTAATACTTGAATTTAACAAGTACATTTGTAAATCGCAAAAACAGTGGCAGCGTAATGGTGGGGCGGAGGGGGCGGTCCGTACCGGGTGCCAAGCACCAAGGGGTGACAACGACAACTCACTCGTACATTCAAAGAAGGCGCACAAAATCTCCCTCTTTAAAGACATATCGTCGCTCATCTAACAACACCGCTCAAGTCGAAAATTAGCGGTTTTTACATTTTAATGTCATTGGATAGAGCTACTCATTGCGCGTCAATCTACCAATTCCATTCTAGACGTTTTGGAAAATAAGAGACTAGAATTCAAAAAATAGTGACAGTGCGCAAGCCGGTAGCCTATATAAAACATACACAGTTTTTTCGCTTTTCTGTAAAGTTGGTCAAAATGACTTAAGCGGTGTTGTTAGATAAGAGACGATATATTTCATTTTTTTTTCGAATATAATTTCTAATTCTCTAAAAGAATGAATTCATGTTTTTGCCCAAGAAGCGGTTGAATGGACTACATTGGAGCTTTTCAGATTCATTGTAAAATGGGGCTATTCTGAGTCTGTTCCAAATTTAGCGCTATGTCTTCGATTTTTTTTAACAATTTGTGTTTCGGTGGCTTCATGTGAAAGAAGCTTTTCAAAGTTAAAATTAATAAAATCTTACTTAAGGTCCACAATGAGCCAAGCGCGGCTAACCAATCTTTCGATTTTATCAATTGAAAGAGATAGGGAAGTCAATTTTGATAATGTGATCGAATATTTTAGTAAAATAAAGCCTCGTAAGCATGTTTAGTATTTGGTGTATTTGGTGCTCAATACAAAACCGCCCGGGGTGCCAATCTACCCTACGCCGCCACTGCGCAAAAATTACTTAATACTTCAAGTACTTGTTATAGCTTTGTCTGTATATCAGACTATTACAAAATTAAATTTTATTTATTTTTTATGAAAGAATTTGTGTTGTTTAATAATAATAAGGAATATACGCAAAAAGGTGAAAATATGATATGAAATGTTTTTAATATATAGGAACTCAAATAATAATACGTATTTGTTAAATAACGCTAAGACAATTTCCATTATTTATGAAAATTATCATAAGCTATATAATATAAATATGTAAATATTGCTATCTTTTCTTTTTATTGATGTTGGTATTGTGTATGATTTTTGATTTTGATTTTAAACGATATATATATTATTTTATTCAAATATAAATTAACGCTGAAAGACACATTTATATTTTTATACATTTGCTCCCTTTTTTGTTTTGATTATGTAGCAGTAAATTAATAAAGTATCCATCGAAATATATTTTATATTATCAATAGTATCGCATTTCAATGTTTTCAAAAATGTTTTTATTATAAAACGGTTTAGATTTTATATTAAACAATATGTAAAATGAGTCGATTTACCTGTATAATATTCGAAGATTTGGCTGTACTTCAAAGTATATGTATAGATATATTTTTCGTACATTCTATACAATTAACATTTTGACATATGTAATTAATTTAATTGTTAAAAAACACATGTTACAATCAAGGAATCTCTTGTTAATCGAATATTATTTAGAGAATTATAATTATTATTATAAATTGATAGAGCTCATAAATTAATATAATGTTGAGAAGATACGATTATAATTGAAACAGAGTGAATTAGAAAAAAATTATAAGATTAAAAGTTGTAGAGAATATTATTAATTGATATGTAATTTATGTTTTATTCATTATTTTTATTAATCATGTACACTGTTCACTCTAAATATTATGTATAGAAAAGTTTGGTAGCATCCATTACATTTTTTTTGTAATATATTAGTTAGGTACTGGCACCAGTTTTAGGCATTACCCCAAAGTTTGGCAATTTTTAATTAAATGTACTGAATTAAAAATATTCTTTTTGATATTTGATTACTCCCATTACTGAAAATGAATCTATTACATTTAACTCTTCTACAGAGTGATTTGATGATAATTGATCATTTTGTTTAAAAGCAGTGAACATATTTATCGCGGTTCGGCACACTATCACTGAAGTGTATTTTTTTATGTAAATGCTTTACATTGTTTTAAATTTTATGACTCTTTATTATAAACCTTTATGGCGTAGTACTTATCAGTTTGTAATGATTAGCAAGTGTTCATCCCTAAGTGTCCATTACTGGAGAAAAAACATAGAGAAAATAAAAGGCTATATTAAAAAAAGTAAAGGACCCCGCAGAACCCTTATGGGAAAGGGGTTTCGGTCAAACTCTTTGAAACTTTGGATACTGACAGTCCTTGATGAGTAGATTAAAAGTGTCAATGGGCACTAAGTCCTAAAAACTCAAACTTTTAAGATATAGCCCTCTAAAGTTGGGGATCATGCTCGCCTTTAATTTGCAATAAAAAAAATTGTAGAACCTTAATTTTCGCACAACTATTTCTATGTGTTCCCAAATACTTATATAATCGATTGTCACCATAAAAAAGTAAACTTTTAAATTCTTTAGCCAATGGCAGTACTTAAATCTTATTATTACGTTTTTTTTATTATAAACCATTTTTTATTATAAAACAATTGGATTTGTTTAGAATTAAAAAAAACGTAACAATAAGATTTAAGTGTTATCATTTCTCTATGAATTGAAAAGTTGATATTTTTATGGTGGCAATCGATTATAGATGTCTTTGGGAATACATACATAAAGTTGTGCGAAAATTAAGGTTCTACAAATTTTTTTATTGCAAATTAAAGACAATCATGATCCCCAACTTCAGAGGGCTATATCTTAAAAGTTTGAGTTTTTAGGACATAGTGCCCATTGACACTTTTGATCTACTCATCAAGGACTATCATAATCCAAAGTTTCAAAGAGTTTGACCGAAACCCCTTTCCCATAAGGATTCTGCGGGTTCCTTTACAGATTTTAATAATTAAATTGTTTATTAAAGAGGTACTTGTTTTATTAGTATCGAGTTCATGAAAATTACAAAAATGAAGCTTGCCAGTACCTTATATAGTTTAAATTAAAAAAATTGTTTCATTCAATTCCAATAAAAAGGGTATCATCTCTTTGTACTATTTATATTAAAAATACAAATAAAAATTGATTTCCTCTTATTCAGGAACTGTGTGCAGTGATCGGAGTATATTTAAATATAAAAATAACCATGCGTAACAAAGTTGTAAAAATCGATATGAGGTAAAACATAAAACATAAATTACAATAATAATGCTTCATGATCTGAAATCATTTATTGATTTATGTGCAGTCTATAAATAATATTCGCGTTATTATTATCGGACCCGTGTGATTACATTACGTAATAAATGCTATTGTACACAGTGATTATGTAAGACATAACGAATGCAAAACCGTCCCGTTTTGACATTTGTGTATCAACGCTTAATGCCGTTTTATCGACGGATTTATGAACGAGAGCTGTTTATTTTTTCTGAATAAATTTACCGGTGATGTATTTGTAAATATAAACACTCGGTGTGAATATTTTTTATTTGTTTGGTCAGAGATGGACTGGGAACTTGATTCAAGGGCTCACAAAAACTAGAAATAACAGATTTGAATTGAATTTTAGGGGATATTTTCGTTCAATTTTTGATGAAAATTTTTCCATGCAGCAGTTTTTAACCTTTATAACACTTCAGAAGGATCCCTATTTAAATTAATCATAAATGTTACCAAAAATAAATTAAATTCTTTTTTAAACAGTAATTCTAACATTTTTTTTATTTCAACGTGTTTCTTAAGGGGTTAATTGGTAGCACAAGGAAACATTGTGCATTAAATTGGTAGTTGTTTTTTTCTTTTTTAATTATGACCGTTTGGTAATCACTGATTAAACAGTTCTTCTGAACTTAGCCTATCACTAATTGTCGTAGATTTTATAAAATATTACTTTTTTTTTTAATTTTTAATTTTGACAGTTTGTTTGGGAACCACTGATTAATCAACAATCGTATTTTTGTGTAATAACTCGTTGGAAAATATCAGCACGTTAAATCGTCATGTTTATCGGAAACACGGTTTTTGTTCATAATTGTTTGATTAAACAATTACGTAGATATTATTTTTGAATACGACATGTTTTAAACAAATGTGTTAATGTTGTTTTTAATTTTTAAACAGTGCTTTATTGAAATATATTTCATTCGTTGGCTAATTCGTATCGATATGTATATTTTATTGTAAATATCCTAAATTTTGTTGATGAAAATACTTATTTCTTTTTCAAATTATTTGATATCGCATTAACAATTCTATAAAACAAAATTTGTTTTACTAATTACAGTCTAAGCGTTCATCGTTATTTATTAAAATGCTAAATCCTCTCACCATTATATTATACAGAATCTGTTCTGGAGCCAAAGCTAAGAATTAACGCTATCTTTGAAGTATTAAATATAAATGACAACCCACTTAGAGTTCTAATGAATGGTATGGTTTATACGAATGCCCTTGATGCACACGCGTTAAGTAGAAATCAGTGATCTTAAAGCAGTAGTGACTCATGTACCTAATAAAATGCTTAGCATATACATTACTTAATACCTCGCATAGCTTTTGCTAAATTTAGCAATTTTTTTATAATACGCGACGTAGAGAGTAGATAATCAATTCAAAATAAGAATTCGTTACTTTTAATTTTGATTATTTCCAATATACTTAATTATCGTGAAAATTATAAATCGCATTAAAAGAAGATCAGTTGTGGAACTATTTTAAAAGCGATAATGAATTATAAACCGAAATACGCGTTCACATATCGACATAATCCAACAAAGTAAATATAATTGAATCTACAAATTTCGGCCGTATCAAACCGTGTCCGACAACGCCATAAAAAGTGTTATACGTTATCAGATAAAAATCAAAACATCGCTGTAAAAACAGCACGTTTGTCTGCGCTATGGGATAAACCGTTACTGCATCAGTCCTAAAATTTAATGTCCAAACTTTATGCCCCATATTCTGATTTACACAGGCATAATAAACTTTAGTACAATCTCGCTTTCGTTCCATTATAATTTATTATCGGAGCAAAGCCGCCGTTTTGGCCCTACCTAGCTCAGATTCACAACAACAACAGTGCTATAACGTGTATTCTTTATTTATGTATATATCTGTAACACATACTAGCAAAAACACTTAAATTATGTCCTCAGACAATTAAGAGTTTAGAAGTTTTACGGTGATGAGACACAACATTAATAATTGATAATATTTTAGATTGATTATTTAGGAAGCTGAAAATAAGTATACCTGTAGATTCATTTCAAAGCAACATTCAAAATAAAGTTTATAATATGCTACATACAATCATTAAATTATTTAATTATAAGGGATCAAATTTGTAGAGAAAAAATTGTCAGTTATCAATAAAATCACTCCTTTTTTTGACCAACTATAAGATTATAGTTATACATAGATTCAAAAAATCTTATTCGAGATTTATGTTATTTTGAAATTAAGTAAATGAACTAGGCTGCTTTTGTTGTATATTCATAAACTTTAACATACTACGCAGATAGTCGCAAATAAAATATATGTAGGTATTCCCTTTATGAACGCTAGAAACCAATTAACTTGTAAAGGTGGGGAAATACTTGGATGAATATTAAATTTCAAAATATTAGACACCGGTATCAAATATCTATTTTTCGTTACTGACTAAAGTTAGCACTTTTGGTAGTATAGGATGAACTCCAGGAGGGAATATGAAAATGAAAATTCCGGGGTGGTGATGGAGAACTTTGTGGTGAACATTTCTATTACATTGAGATCTAAAAAGTATTGGTATGTATTGGTAGCACCCTCTGGATTCTGCTGAATACTAGGGACATGAATAATCTATTCACGGGTGTCCTATAATTACCTACCAATAAACACATCGATTTTTTACGGACAATTCGCGTACGTGTAAACGTAAAGTACTATTTTTTATGGTTATATTTTATGACGGTGCGACCTTCAACAAATGAGAGATGCAGCTGTTTTATTGGAGTGCAATAACGTGTGTGGGCGGTGTACAGAGCCGTAAAAACATCGCAGTTAAATTTAATGCTTTGTGCATATACGTTTGATACCAGATCCCGGAATTTATGGTATAGTTTTTGTTTTTGAATTTCTGTTATATGTGTTTGTATTTATTTTGTATATGGGTACTGGGTAGTTGTGATTATTATTGTTATAATTAATAAAAACCGCACAGAAGTCATAAAGATGGAATTAATTTATCAATTTGTTGAGAGAACCAATGGTAAATAAACACAATTAAAAGGAGTCTATAAAATGAGTCTACAAAGGTATATCTTAGAAGATATCATTTTACTACAAAGTTCTAAAAACTATTTTCATAGAAACTTTGATATTTTCCTTACAACAAAAATAATTTTGTTCTAATTTAATGTTGTATATGTTGTCCTTGTTTGTTTTGGAAAAAATAACAAATTTGAAATTATAAAACAAGCAATAAAATGCAACACTATTTTAAAATTATGTTTGGATTAATTGGGCAGTTTTAATTTAGATTGAATCTGTTGAAATCATTCAAAAGCGTAAAATTTTCACTTCAAACTACATTTTTTTAGATTTGATCTCCGATTTTTATCCACAGCTATTTTTTGTAAGACAATTTAGATAAAACGTAAAAAAAGAATAATTTGAAGTTGAAATTACACGATTATAAATGACATTAAGAGATTCTGTCTCAAACAATTTGTTAACATCGAGTTTATTTTTAGAAAATTTACTTAACATGTGGAAAATGAAATATATTTCAATTTGCAAAAACTTCTATAGGTATAGCTGAGATTCCAATCTTTTAAATTAGTTTTATTTTTGTTTATGTACGACCATATTTTTTTACCATATAAATAAATAATTTTAAATATACATTTTTATAAGCATTTCATTCCTTCATATGTTTTGATAGAATAACAGAAAAAATATTCATAATTATAATGAGATTAAAATCAGGGACAATGGAAGTATATTTCCAATAAAATCTCAAATTCAGAATAATTTAAATTTCACGTTATTACTTAGTTAATCAATACAATTAAATTATAACAAATTTGTGTATAAATTCTAACAATGTTAGCGGAAAATAAAACTGTTAATTAGGAGAGCTGTATTTAATTTAATTATATTTTTGAAAATATCGTTTTTCATACCGATGTGTATTATTTATCTAAATAGTATCTATGTACACTTTTGACTGTTTTTGGAATAATTTGAATAATAAATTAATATTCATAAACTGAATTTTAATACTGCATTATTTAGAGTAGGTGACGACTAACACCGTTAATTAAACAAAAGGCTCTAATAATAATTTACTTAAAATTTCATGAAATATGAGTAATATTAGGTTATTTGTATGTAATATACTCATAAGTCGTAAGTATTTGTATTCTAATTTCGTAAAGATCGTTTTCAAAAATACGATGTTTTCATTCGATACGATAATTAATCTTAATTATAAACTTTCATCCTTGTGTGTTTTGTCGTTTCTCACACAACGAAAATAGTCAAAATGGATTGAATTCTTGAAATCGAAAAAAAATCGGCTTTACAATACTAACATAACTGTATAAGAAAGTAAAAATAAGTATACTTTGTCTATTATATATAAACATAAAAATATTTCAATTTAGATGAAAAATTATAAAAATAGTAAATAAAGTTAATTAAATTAATAACAGTAAAAAAAACTGTACAGGATGTTATTTACAACATACGCGTTAAAAAATGTATGCAAAATAAAATAAATAATAACAGAGAATGCTTCGCAATGTTGAAATATAATTTAAATAAAAAACAAATTATAAAGAATACACTTGAGAATATTTTAAAGAGTGCGACCTTGAGCTTTGAGAGAGAATATACATTTTTCATAAAGATATACACGAAATTTACATTTTTGTTCAGAATTATTTGAAGCACGTTCTTACAATCTGCGTACACTGTTCATTGTTCTTGGCTCACTTCTAACATGTTTTTATGATGCCCTCAGATCGCAGTGGTGCCAACTTAGAATGTAACTTTATCAAATTATTTAATAAAGACAAAATATCTAAAGATTACCTACACAATGTTTATTTACATGTAGTTTAATCAGTTGTTCAGAAGCCAAAGAGAGTAATGAAAACTTTTCATGGATTTTTTATAAATTATTTCTTTCTTTTTCTTTTTATTCGAATTCTAAATTTTGATGGAATTATCATTTTGAATCAATTATGATTATTTTCGCTACAATAATGTCTTCTATGTGTGTTGTCGATCGGTTTTTAAATGCTACACTCAAAAACGACAATACCTATAATTTATATTTATTAAGTTAAGAATTTTGAAAGCATTTTTATATAAAAAAGTGGGTATTTTGTTTATGGACATACTTAAAATATATGTTTGAGAAAATTATTATTTTTACACACGAGTCGCCACTGATGAGATTTACAAAGTGTTTTAAGGTTGTTTTGGATTTATAAAATAAATTTCATAACAAACTTCACTGTTTTGAAATTATTTTATTTAGATGTTATACTTTAGAAAGTAGACTCAGCTTGCGATTATTTATGATCTCCTATAAGATTCATTGGTTCAAAAAAACATGAAATTAATGCTTTTTTAACAATACATATTCTTGTTATAAAATATTTTAGAAAGTTAATTATCCTAATTACTCTTTGGATGCTATCTAACTTGACTGATTTACCTTCTCCTTTCTTCATTTTAGATATATTGGCTTTAGAGGTCATCCCGAACGGCCACATATTTATTTTTATTTATGTATTTGAAAATTATATTTTGTACATCTATTTATTTGTGGACTTTTTGTAATAAATCGAAAATTTGAAATTAAAACTGCATATATTTAACCAAATTATTAAATCTATATCTATAAATAGTTTGTCCTTAACCACTCACTCACTCACTCACATATATATCAACGTACAGCCCAAATTCAATTAAAAATGAAAGTTCGATATTCAAGTCCTACTATCATGGGACGGGGACAAGGATGGATTTAGATATGTTTATCTGCATACTTGCTTTACTTATAAAGGTAAATTCAGGCAAAAAAGTCATGTATTCAAATAAAAATTTCGACATTCAACCCCTAACACGGACGACAGCATAGCCGCTAACGTTATAATGGTGGAGTCGGGCAAAATAAAAAAATTCCATATTCAACCCCTAATGGTGAGGGTAGACAGGGGGTTAGTTTTTACAATTTTTAACTAAGATCTGAGATATTTACGGTTTTTTATAGATAATGAATAAAAATGAATATAAAAAAATGTAATATGTCATCCCCTATCACGTATAGAGGGTTCTAAATCGAAATTTACGCGAGCGAAGCCGCGGGATTCCGCTAGTATAAAATATAACGATATAATGAAAACGAAAAGTATGATTGTTATGGATGACATTATGTTTAGGACCGCTGTAATCAGAAGACACCTGTGCTATGTACACGTAGCAGACTGTTGCGTGTCAAGTAATTAGGTTATTGATATCCTCAATGCAAAAAATCACCACTACCCATGCGAATTCTGAATTTCAACCGTAATATAAACCGCCTCAAATTTTAGTGGCGTGCAAAGAATTTTCCGGTTACAGCTAAGCCTTGACCGTTGTCGAGTCACACATACATACACACATACAGGTATATATATGCCACAACACACTAAAGAAGTGTATGTGTGAGAAAAGTGGGAAATCCTTTTCCCCTTCCCTTTATTTTCAACAACAACCATTTTCAAGTGGTGATAACAGAATAAGGTCAGTGGCGGATCCAGGATGAGATAATTGGAGGGATGGTTATGTAGATATAATGATATTTAATTGCTGTATTTGATCGAGATTAATGTCATGAAACCTATAATTGAGCCGTTCTGATGTCAAGGGTAATAAATTCATAAAACGAACATAGGTAAATTAATGTTTAAATAAATAGATACCTATACTTAAGTAAGATACCAGCACCAGTCTTGAGTGCTTTAAGAGCAAGATATACATATTTTTGGAGATTGAATATCGATGGGCTTCTTTTTTCTCTCTTTATTTAAGGGGGTTAGCAAGTCTAGCGCCTTTGAAAATATTCAATATTTGGGAATTTACTGTGGTCAAATGAAACAACGAATTAATACAAAATTAACACAGCTGTTTAAATACATTTTAAATTATTTTTCAGATGAATGAAAATTATTAATCTCTGGCCGATGGTAGGTTTTCATAAAAAAATTGGAGTTGACAACTTCCGTATTGCTCTTAGCCAAATGGTCAGATCTAGAACAATTTTACAAAGGGACTTTAGTTTTTGAAACTATCTTCTACTCTATGGAATGAACCACTTTGGTTGGAAACAAAAAATCCTGTAGATTTGTATGGCCAATGAAAATTACAGTTCAAATAAAGCTTAAATTTTAGAGTATAAACATACTTATAATTATTGAAATATATAACTCTGAGGTGTAAAAGTGGTTCATTCCATAGAGGATAGTTTCAAAGTCACTTTGTAAAATTGTTCCAGATCTGACCATTTGGCTAAAAGCAAGTACGGAAGGTGTCAACTTAAAATTTTGATGAAAACTATCCTTCTGCCAGAAATTAATAATTTTCATTCATAAAAATAAATTAAAATGTATTTTAAATAGTGATTAAACAACTGTGTTAATTTAGCTTTAATTCGTTATTTCATTTGACCACAGTAAATTCCCAAATATTGAGTATTTTTTAGGGGCGCTAGACTTGTTAACCCTCTTAATCAATTCAATTATCAAAGTCTGCAAATATACATTTTTTTTAAATTAAAACCTTTTATTTTGTTTATGTTTGTTTTCTCAGTAATGGATAAAGTAAAATTAGTAATGAACACCTAGTGTAGGACACTTGCTAATAATTACAAAATGATAAGTACTGATACAAAAAATATAAAAGAAAGAATTGTATTTGAAACAATCTAAATCAGATGCTGTGATATTATAATAATCAATAAATACATAGATTACATTAATAATTAGTTTAAATGTCTACCAATTTGACATTCAATGACCGATTGTCATCAAATTCAATTGTTTGATAGTCAATTGTTTATAGCTTATGATTCAGTAATGGTAGTAATCAAATGTCAACAAATATTTCTAATTTAGTACATTTATATTTCAAGACTGGGTCCAGTACCTTAAAGAAAATTAAGTAAATAAGCAATATTTATACTGTATTTTTTCAGTACCTATATACGTACGTTTTTTTCAATTAACTCAAAATGAAGGCCACACTACTAAAGAGACGTAACTCCGAAGCAAGCGCCGCAATATTGGAGAACAGTTGAAGAACAACAACCTGGGGTACGAGAGTGACTTTATTTAGCAGGTATAGGTACTATTCCAAAACGTTACTCACTTTCAAATTCGCCTGTAAAGGGGTTAACTCTGTAGACCGAGTAGCCCCCCCCCCATTCTTTATTATTCCTCTCTTTCTCTCTCGCACGACGTCCCCCTACTATATAAATTATAAGTCTCTTTGCGCCATATTCATGTATATACAAGTTTACGACAAGAAGAAGGCTTGGTTTACTCTTTGCCGTAATTTTCATTTGCTTGTAAAGATGTTTGCAAGAATTTTTTATGTATTTAACTTTTGAAGTGCAACGTAGGGATAAGTAAGGGGTTATGGCTGTTTTCTTAACTTGGCGAAAATTGTGAAGTATTATAAAAGTAAATCAACGATGATGCTATTACAAATTATTTTTGGTTATGGCGGTCATTTTTTTTAAATAAGTTACAGGACCTAAGTGGCTAAAAATACGAAACATGGTGAATACAAATAAATACATTTTTTGAAATTGGTTTGGTGAAATACTTATAAACCGTCCTATATTAATATTATATTAGTTATTTAGATACCAAAGAAAGGTTACACATTTTAAAATAAAAAATTGTCTAGTGTCCCATAATTTCATTTTAAGAAGTTACATACAGTCAGAAGGCCAAAAAAAGGTTTTTTTCAAGAATTTTTTGAAGAGAAGACTTTTAACTTATTAATGTAAAAATTTGTACATATATTATGGTAACTTTTAGTAGTATTTTAACATTTTTTATTTGTAAAAATAATAATTTCGAAAGCTGCTACAGCTGTTCTCCAGGAGGTCCTCTCAAAAAAGGCGCCTTGCGGTGACCACGATATATCTGGGCTGGATCATTTAAAACAAAAAACCCAAACGGATTTCTTTAAAGTAATGTATAATCTTGTACTTAATCGAAGGAATAAGCAAAATAAATTTTTTTGACAAAATGGCGGCTTCTAAAAAAAAATCGATTTTTGACAAAAATTTTGACCTTAAATTGTTTATAAAAAAAATATTTATCGGTGAGAAAAAACCTTCGATTAATTACTAAAAAATATACTTAAGAAACTTGTGTTAAAATTTGAGACTGATCGGTTCAGCCGTTTCCAAGGAATAGTGGTCACCGACTTTAAAAACACAGATTTGAGAAAAACGCGCTGCCGCTACCTCCTACATTCAAACGCTCTGAGTCGTCTTTACAAATATGCGTGTAACTTCGAAAATAATCGCTGGATTGACTCGAAATTTTTTGTGTGTGTATTTAAATATATGTACATTACGAAAATGAAATTTAAAAAATCGATTTTTTGAAAATTCTAACTGTATATAACCCCTTAACAAAGTTCAGAACTACTTTAATACATACATTCATCTAATAGAAAACAGATTGTTCTAAATGTACTGTAGTTAGATAATTTTAAAGTTGATATCATTATATGTAAATATTTCCAACTTTTTCCAGGAATTATTACTTTGGAGAAATAGGTAAAATATTTTTATGATTCGTTTATCTTAATGATAACAAAACTTTAATACATTTAAATTGCCAGTTTTTACTATACATATACCACACATTTATTAAAACTGTCAGTGGGTTGTCATTTTTATTTAATACCTCGTAGAAAGTGTTAAGTGGTTTTCAGATTCATATCTGTGTTAATTAATATATGAGTTAATTAATGTAAGCTATATAGGCAGGATATACAAATTATTTTCTATATTGTTGAATAGATATAACATCTAACTTACCTATACAACAAAAAAACTTATAAGCAAAATTTAAAAGCATAAACATTTAATCTATTGGTAAAAAAGTATGTAAATTTTATGATTTTATAGTGAACTATGTATTTATTATTCAAATTTAGTTTTGAATTTACGAGAAAATATGATTTATGAAAGTAAATGTTATAATTGATTTTTTAAACGCAAAATTTAAAATTCATTTAAATATACATGTATATACATATAAATTACAAATAGTTCATAAATATTAAGTAGAAATTATGTTTTTATTTTTACATAATAAATCGATATTTAAGATGTAGTAAAAATAAATTGTTCTGATAAATATATAATAATTTCATTCCATTTTCATTTGATTTTTCTGCTCCATGCCTATTAAACGTATATAAATATATCTAATTATTATATATATTATGTAAATATAATTAAATTATGTGTTAATTAAATTAAATATCTATATAAATAAATAAAAATGAGGAAAAACGACATTAGCTGATTTCGTAGCAATTACAAATAATTATGATTATTGTTTAATTATTCGGAAACAGTAAATTTTAATTCTGTATAACAAATTGTGGAAAATGTCACTTGTGTGTTTAATACATTTGATAAATGAATGTAAGTATTGTATTTGTCATAATAAAATAAAACTGTCACTTCATATTTTCGCATTTTTTTTATTACTGCGAGATAGTAGACAGATTTTATTTCTACCATCATACATTATACAGTTCACCGAACTTTTCTATATATACTGTATAAATTATACAGGTTATTCCAGAAGAAAAGTTGCATTTTATTTATTAGATATTATTATACATTTTTTGCTTCCTCGTAATATCCGAAGGGATAGGGGAAACTATAGTCCATATAACTAAAGAAGACCAGTTCAGCAATGTAATTACAATGCTTAGACAGGTCATCTTTCATGATAGAAATTTTATGCGATCATTTTTTAAAGTATAATTTTTTTATCTGATTTCGAAATTTCTACTGGATCTTTTCGATCCAGGTCCAGACAAACACTTTTCAATCAGTTTCTGTGTGTTCTGTCTGACGATATGTAGATACATACTTTAATAGCTTGGTTATTTTATAAATATAAATATTAAATGAGTGTTGAAATGAACTGAACTTTGTTAACAAAAATCTGTAAAATATGATGTGATATATTTGATTTTACTTTCTTCTGCAACAGCTTGTATACATGTATAGAAGCATTTGTTGTGTGCAATTCATTAAATTGAATAATGTTTCAACGGAAGAATGCAACTGTAAAGAACTTTTTATTCATGAAAATGCATTACGGTTTTTTTGTCATGCTGTTGTAGATAAAAAAAAACATTATATAAACGTTGTTTGTTACATTATCATGGTTCAGAGCTTTTCAAACTTTTTGTGTTGTAAATATATTGCGAAAAATGAATGAAAACAGATCTTAATACATTATTAAAAATAATAATGGATTTTAAAAATTTTAACAAAAAGTTCAAAAAAATAATATAACGTTATATTTTGGATTACTTAACTTTCACTCATTGTTTAGATATAAATAACAATTAAAGTTTTATTAATTAGCAAGTAATTAAAATAAGAAAATGATGTAGGTAATTTTTAATTAGTAAGTTGTAAACAATTTTTGAATAACAAATGAATTGCTGTCGTATTTTTATAAACACCTCTAAACATTTTTATAGCTGTATATAAAATGTTTACGAACTGTTAATTTTTTATAAAAATTTCACGTTGTACATATTATTTTAACTCAAAATATGCGTGCTTGTTAAAAAGCCTGCATATTTATTAATATAACTTTTATTACAGCTATAAAGAAATTTATAATTATTTGCTGTAAAATAAACATTTCTTCTAGAGTTTTGAGACAATTTTGGTTTTGGAGCAAAAACGAACTTATTAGTTAAACTGGACGCGTGATAAGGAATAATTATCCTCAAGAGATAACTTTTTATCTTATTAGGGGATAATGAGGCAAATTCTGTTTTTATATTTTTTTATGTCTACATTGATTATTATTAAATCATTTAAATATTAAATTACTTAAATCAACAAGAAAGAAGATATTTATGGCATATTGAGAAACTTGGTGTTTGTGTTTTAAAATCTGTTTTATTTTATTCGCCTGAGGCTAAAATTTCAAAAACAAAGCAAGATAGAGAAAAAGGAAGTGATACATCAGATGGCTCTATCAAAATTATTTTTAGTGGATGCCTGAAGGTCATCTTATTTTTTTAAAGGAACGCCTATTCTTTCTATTTACAATTTTTTTATTTGTTTTCAATAATTAATATTGCATCAAAAGTTTTCAGTCATTTTTTTACGGATATTACGATTTTGCAATAGATATGGTATATGATCTGTAGAGTGCCACCAAAATAGTTTTGATGGTGCCATCTGACGATTAAAATGGAACAACCTGTATACATTTTTGGTCATAATATGTATTAATATCAAAACTGCATTTTTTTATACTATAGCATAGGGCTGGGGAGTAATTTGAGTTTCATTTTTATGTCCAAGGAGTATTACAATTGAAATAAAACATTATCTTTATGGTAATGTCTGAAAAAGATATTAAGCAATAAGAAATAGAACAATAGAATTGCATATGAACACTGCAATTCAACTGTAATATTCCAAATGTGAAAGAATAGAAATGGAAAGATATTCAAGTTTTTACTTCACTATTATTTGTTTTTTTTTTGTTTATGACAATTGCATATCAAATGAAAGTTTTTTACGTTGAATATATTAACTTTTTACATCCAGCTGTGTAAATGTATGTACTTAATAATAAGTACTCTAAGCTATAACTATGCTTTGCTTCATTTATAAAATATTTCGAAAGTAATTATAAACATATTTATAAAGTTGTTATGAATATTATATTATTTATGAAACTACAGGAAAATTTAAGAAAAATTGATGATTTTGTTTACGTCATAAAGTGATAACTGAAATGTTGGTTATTTTCTGATCAACATTTACTCCGATTTAGTTCATGGCAACTGTATTCGTTCGAAAATGGTATTTTAGGCTAAAAGGATTAATTTCACAAAATAAACAATCAATGTTTTTATAAAGAGAAAATAAGTGGAAGGTACTTTGTTTTGATACAATTTATTGGCTAACGATTGAAATAAGTACTTATTTACTTTAATGATAAGTGCTCTGTTTACAAAATAATAAGATCAATTTAGAATTACAGCGAAACAATGATTGCCCAAAAGAATGGTCATTTATTGAAGTGGTATTTATCTAAAAAATATTACACGAGGAATATATTTAAAAGGGCTAATAAATTTTTTCGAAATATTTTCAAAACAGTACCTATAGATCAAATATAATCGTTTGTGAAGTAATGGGGGGGGGGGAGGTAAACAAAATTTATCTAGTTTTCGAATTCAGGGATATTTTTTATGTTATTAAACGTTTTAAATAATTATTTTTTTAAATTTTTAGTTGTTACTTTAACTTTCTATCAACAATTAGTTTTTACGTAAATTTATTTTTGAAAATATTAATAAAAACCGAATAAGTTTTTGATAGATATACCCCAAAGAAAAAAAGCAATTAGTATAAAAAATCAACCACAAAAGCTTGACATTTCAATTTTAAACTTACAAATTATCGATTGTTTGAAACATGAACCAAACTAAAAAAAATGTAAACCATGTATCGTTTTTCACACATTTCCCACCGCCGCAGTTTTCCCCGTCCTTATTCGCGTACGCCTGGCTGGTTTCGATCAAACTTCCAACAATATATTTTAATCTAAAGTTAAACATTTGCAGCAAATTAATCACCAGAAGGATTTATGATATTTGCATTGTAAGTGGTCTGGCATTAACAGGTCATAAATAACTTCATCTCTTTCCCCCCAAACATTGTATCTTTCTCCTAAATCCTCTTGTACACCAGGGCAGGTCTTTTATTTATTAATATCATTTAGATTTATTATTAACATTATTAATAAATCCATATTTTGTTGTAATAATCCGGGTCGAACAAATGTGTACGAAGAGGGTGATCTATATTATTAATATATGCATCCAAAAAAGGTAATTTTCGTAAAATAAAAACAAAAATTTTTCAGAAATTAGAAGCCAATGATACCCCGTTTTTTATAACATCGGGTATTATTTATATTCATGAAATTAAAGAAGATATATTCATATATTGATAAAAAAATAAATAAACGTTTTTAAAGAGGACTCGATTTTTTTTCGTGATGATACCAACATAGTACATGTATACAAGTGGATGCTAGTTAAACTTTTTACAAGGTCGGTTTAAATATTAACTAGATGGAACTGTCTGCTATAAAATCCAGGACGAGACGAGACTTGCAAGTCTCACAATCAGGTAAAAATTTAAACATTTTGAGGTCCAGTCTCGTATGAAGCCTAATTCTTAAACAGTTTGTGAACCACTGGATTATAACTATCTTAATATATAAAACTCTTGGTGCGTATGTATCATCAGGCCTAAACCACATTCACTATATTTGTTTGGTGCTCGGGAAGGTTTTTTTTGAACCCGGTAGGTGACTGTGGGGTAGAGATATTTCAAAAAATGTATTTTTCCACATGAAAATACATCAAAAACGCTGTATTTTTGTATATGCGATCATCAGGCCTAAACCACTGGACGTATCAAAGCCATATTCACACCATTTGTTTGTTTGGTGCTCCGTTAAATTTATCTCTTTTTTGAACCCGGTAGGTGACTCTGGGATCGAGATATTTAGGAAAATGTGAAACTAAACTATTGGTGATAGCCGCATTGAAATCGGTAAGTTTTGTTGTATTTCTTAAATTCAATTGTGTTCAATTTAAGCTAATATACTACCTACGTAATTTTATTATTTCATTCATTCGGTACGTGGGACACGTATTTTTAACGTAACCTACGATACGGTTTATTTTTATTTTTAAATTATAGCGAATACAAATATGCATGCACGACGACGTTTAAACATCGGTCGAAATACTCAAAATAACCCTAACAAATTTAACACCATAACAATGAGAAAGAAAAAGCATGCTAATTATCGTTTGGCAAAACAACGTTTGCCGGGGCAGCTAGTGAATCTATAAATTTTGGAATTCAATTTCACCATTACTAACTATTACGATCCTGTTCACGTTGACACTAATTACAAGTTGTAGGATGAGATATACTGTTCGAAACAACAATAAAAATGCAGCTTTTGCAGGCGTTCGATAATTCAAGGTACATATTGACTCTGTAATGTGATTTAATGAATTTAAATCATCGCTCTAAAATCATTTGTCGCGTTAAATTAGATGTTGATTGTTTATAACTGAGAACGTATATTCTGTTGGTTGATTGAATTTTAATGGTAGTATCGCAACAATGCTATAAATGGTTATTATTTAGCTTATAATCACTAGACTCGAAACTAATTTTGAATGGATTAATATAATTATTTAAATTTGTGGTACATAACATGTATGAGTAAAGCTGTGATTGTTTTACACGTGGATAAATCGAGAATAAATTTTGTGAAATTGGATAGGTTAATTTTTGTTACGTGTTGAAAATAATTGGATGCTACTTTTTTGCTGTCTGAAGGTACATTTTTTATTTGTGATTTTAGTTTTCCTTTCTCTGTATTATTTTTAGTTGGTAGTTGTAGGTCGAATATCAGAAGAGAATGAATACTTGGAGTGAGCCATCATTTCGTGATATGAAAGATATATTGTATTCATTTTAAAGATTCTTATAATAAATATAATTAAATAATCAATTTATTATAACTTTTAATACGAGAGTTAAGTGAGTTTTGTCTCGTCTCAAGTGGTACCGTCTCGGTATAGCATCGTCCAATTTTAAACCAAACTCGTTTTGTTCTCGATCTCGTTACAAGACCGAGAAAAGAAATAAGAAAAAGAATTGACAAAAATTAATAACTTTACAAAGTTTAAAAAGATATACACCCTGACCCCACTTTGTATCGTTTCGGTTTGAGTTGTGAAACAAACAAAAGCTAGCATAGCATTAATTCCCAATTTCTACTGATAGTTTCACTTTCACGCCTAAAAGAGATTAACTCAATAACTTTTTGATTTTACCCATTATTTTTTTGTACCCTTCTAGGATCAGCCCATGAACAACTTTCTTATCTCCCTGTCTTCATTCACAAACATTTTCACACATACTGAGCTATCGGACTATATAGGAGTGAATTTGCAGACATAAAAACATTTTTTTAACATATTTAGTTCCAATAAAGTTTTTTTAAGATTCATTAGTCACGTACGCAAAAATGGATAAACACTTTAGAAAATACTTTGAGTATTAATTATGTATATACCAAACCTCAATTCTAATTAAGCACTGAAAGCGAGCTCGTTGCCACGGTAACCGAATGCTGTCATCAAGCTGCTTTTGTGCGCAGCAAACAACAACAAAATGTTCAGACTGTAACGAGAACACATTTCGCAGTAAACAATAATAGTTATCTTAAAATTTAAAAACACCGCATAGATTCACGTACCAGAAATTGTTATGGGTATGCACGACGCTGTGCAGTGGCGCCGCTTGAATGATAATTGTATGGGGTTGTTACTTTCACACATGCCTTGGTGAACTTTTATACCATTTTGTTCAGTTAAACTTGAAAGTGTATGGGATAAAATCGGAAAAACTGTTTTTGTGTTGGATTTTACTCACAAGGGAACAGTTTCAATTGTTAAATTTGTATTGAGATCAAATTTTATGCATAAGTACCTAAAGGAGATCAGGGTTAGTAAAAAAATTACTTACGATGATCTTCTTTAAATTCGTGTTTCGTTAAAATTGCCAGTATACCGGGTGTCCCAGATAACTTTTCCAGCATGGGGATCTCAGTATCTGTAAGAGATACAGGTTTGGTTAAATGAGATGAATTGTTTGTATGAAAGGGGTGAGTATTATTACACCAAAAAATATTCATAATTCTATGTGGTTTAGGCGGTATACCCAAAAAACTGAAAATTCTGACTTTCTTTAAATGGCTATAACTTTTTTGTTAAAATAGATAGGTACTTTTTGTTTGCGGTTTCTTCAAGCACTTTTTTGTGTAGAATTGATTGGTGTATTTAGAATTTTTATATCACTTTTGGTTTCCGAGTTACAAGCTCTAACTTTAGTTTTTCTTATGGGCCACTTAGTTGAATATATCATATTTGAACGTGTTTTTTACTCTACTTTACAACGATATGTCACTTGCCATATTTATTATCAAAAAAAATATATAATATATTTTTTCAAATAGTTCATTGTTTCAAATATTCATTTGTTATTTTGATTGTTGTTATTGTGATTTTTGTTTACAATTTTTGTTTTTCATAGCTCACTTAAAAGTTTGTAATAAAATACTTCATAAATATCACTGATATTTAGTATTTCGACTTTTTTTCGATAATAAATATGTGACATATCGTTGTAAATATGTGACATATCGTTGTAAAGTAGAGTAAAAAACACGTTCAAATATGATATATTCAACTAAGTGGCCCATAAAAAAAACTAAAGTTAGAGCTTGTAACTCGGAAACCAAAAGTGATATAAAAATTCTAAATACACCAATCAATTCTACACAAAAAAGTGCTTTAAAAAACCGCAAACAAAAAGTACCTATCTATTTTAACAAAAAAGTTATAGCCATTTAAAGAAATTCCAAATTTTCAGTTTTTTGGGTATACCGCCTAAACCACATAGAATTATGAATATTTTTTGGTGTAATAATATTCACCCCTTTCATACAAATAGTTCATCTCATTTAACCAAACCTGTATCTCTTATAGATACTGAGATCCCCATGCTGGAAAAGTTATCTGGGACACCCGGTATGAGTTTCCAGTTGATTTAAGCTTTTCTCGTAATGTATATGAAGAAAAAAATAGTTAGATCAACACTACCTATATTCTATGAAGTTTATTTGGTAAAAAATGAGGTTGTATTGGGGTTTTTACAGATAATGTTTAACCAATTTTATTCGATTTGAAAAGAAATAAAGAAAATTCTTTTTTAGTTCAATTATAAAAGCTATTGTATTGTTTTTAACAATATTTTCGATAGTAAGCTAACTTCTTTCTCCTTTGATACGAACAGCCTCTGACACTATTCTGACGAAACTGTCTCGTTCAAATACAACAATAATGCGCCGGGCTCGAGCCGCAGAAAATTAATTAACACGTTTGTATGAATTAAATCGGCACACATAATTGGATAACGTAGCTAGAAACACGTACCCAGCGCTGTTTTTATTATTATATTCCATTGCTTATACGCGTTAAGCACGAATTTAATATCATTTGACGGGTGCGAGAAAATCGCTTTTGTGATAACTTATTTTGTCAGGTTGGTAATTAACATGTGAATGAAATGTAGTAATTTTTTATTTATTAAATGGTATAAAGAAAAGGTCTGTAGGATTATATTATTAATTAATTTTTAATATATTTGTAAGGTAACGTAAAATATAATACAAATCGAATTTGAAAGGACATGGCTCCAAAATATAAAGATTTGTGAATTTTTTAATGATATTTTATGAAAAAATCTAGGAAAAGTTGTACTATACCAGCCCTTTATACTAATAAGAATTTCTTTTACAAAAATGTCTGAATTTTTTCTCCAATAAATTGGAACTTTTCAATAGTTTTTTAACGAAATTTGGTCCTCGAGATTTTTTGAGTCCCTCATCGTTTTGAATTTATAGTTCAAAAAGTAACTGTCAAAATGCCCATCATATTAAATCTGAAATTTTTAATCACTTTTTGAGCTTCAAATTCGAAATGAGGGATTCAAAAATCTCCTAGAAATGTTTTTTCGAAATATGTTCATACTTCATTTATAAAAAAATGTTTTGTTATATTTTAAGAGGGTGGGATTCTATATAATTTGCAGCTATATCCATTTAGATATAAAAAAACTTTGAATATACAATATATAAATATGCAATTACGTAATTGGCAATAATGTATAACAATATGTTCCAATACATGTATTAATGTTAATTACGATGTGAATGCATTAAATCAAATACAACTGTAAAAATGTTAATTTGTTTCGTCGTATTATTTACTGACATGAGGCTCTGTTGCCATATGTTTTTATATACAACGTGTCTAGACTGCTAAACATTTAATAATAAATAAAGGATCTGTATTTTTTATCCCTCTTAGATTTTCTATTCTATATACAACAATAAATTTATTCAGAACAACAAAAAAGACCCTTGCTACAAAGAATGAGGACAAACAGTGAAATGAAGAAATCTGAATATATATAAACTTTTAAATACCACTGGTTTCTGGGTATAAGTATCATCTTATAGTGATGATGTATCGGTTATAATGAAGATGCAGCTTATATCCAGAAATAAGTTTTTAATTTAGGAAAATTTTCATGACATTTAAGAACTTATATACATTGAATAAATTTGTATAATATTCTTTGTTGATAAAATGTAATATTTTGATTAATATAGAGAAAAGATATGTATGTGTTAGTTATATGTACATATAACTATGAACATCACAGAAAAAAAGCAATAAATACTGTTTAGTAGTTCATGTTATAAATGAGAATTAATAAAAAAGAACGACGCATAAGTGATAATCATTCTCATGAGCTTTCCCTGGAAAAGCGCTCGGAAAATATATTGATATAATTTTTTCATAAGCTTAATTAATCCTTTAATCTATGGACAGTTTTATCAATATTCCACACCTGTAGAGTACCCGTGATGAAATAATATTTTTTCATATTTTTATTGAATATAGATGCGATTTTTCTATTATTTTATTATATTAATAACATATTTAAAGAGCTCAGTGAGTTCTATTGATTTGTTTTACTGTTCTAAAATTAAATAATCAATATTTATAAGTGAAAAAAAGGTATTTGTATTAAAATAATTAATGATCGTAGAGAAATAAATAATATACTAATAAATAACTTAATAGTTTTAACCCCCCATCCCTTAATCATTAAATGCAGTAACATAAAAAGATTAGGCTAGTTTGCATATAATTAAATTTTTAATTTTTGAAATTTGAATAAGTTTCTGCCAATTGATTTCCATGCTACAGTTATAAGTAAAAATACCATATCTAGAAGGTGACAACCGTCTTGGTCTCCCTTTAAATCTGCTGCAGGTACATACATAACCTATCTATCTCCATATGTATGTATGCATATGTGCAAGATTTGATTTTCAAGTTAAATTCACTTGGAAAAGTTTCATATACGTGATAGTACTTTTCTAGCTCCCGACGTTCACATTTTTTGGTTTACTTTTATTTTATAAGCTTCTGTGATGTATGAAAGAATTGATTTTTATTTATTTTCTGTTGTCAGTTTATAAGAATATATAATTTCAAGTCAGATTTATATTAACGATAATTTAAGTTTCTACATAATTCTTTTAAAAATATAATAATAAAAAATTAATAGTTAAAATATTTTTTAAATGCACCTAAAATATTGAAAATAAAAGAATAATGTAATAATTTAAATTATTTGATAGATACATATATGAAAAATTCTAGTGTTATTAGGGTTCTCTGTGCAGCTAACTTCATGTGTTATGTTACAGACGAAGGTTTTTTATTTGTCGGAAAAATATACTTTCTTTTGTTAAAAAATATTATTATATAATTATATCATTGTGATATTATATTTAATTTTCAGTAATTTTAAAAAGGCAACATTGAGGATTGATATTACTTTGAAGTACAGCACATTAATTAATTAATTAGTTTGTTTTTAACAAACATGAAAACATACTTCATGAGTTCTAAAAATAATAAAACATCGGTATTATAAAAATATTCATACGCGTCCATATCGTATTATTGTATGTTAATATGTATGTCTATTATTATTAAAGTAAAATTAAAATTTCCATGAATTTATTTTGTTTTATTTAAATTTTTCCCTACCAAGATATAATATTTATATTGAGTTATACAACTCGTTATGATATTTTTATAAATAGTTATTTTTAATTTTTTTAAATTTACAATTTAAGTATATTAGATATGTGCAATTTCAAATATTTTGTATAGAAAATAACATGAAAATTGTTAACTAGTGTTAATTTTATTTCTCAGTCTTCATTTTGATATGTTTTATTTTTTTTTCAGGTAAGTACTAGTAGATATGTGTTATTTTTGCCGCTGAAACGGTTTTAAAGTCACTGTAAAATTTTTAAATTTAATTGTTATACATATATATAAAAAAAAACATTTTTTATCTTGTAGAATATTTTGGTATTACCTATCGTATCATTAAATTAACTATTATAATATTTATTAACTTAATTTTGGTTTGGAGAAATTTTATTTGAGCTTTTTTTATAAAATTATATAAGCATGTTAATGATTCGTTGTTAGTATTTGATTTTTTTTAGAAAGCTTATTATTCATTATTATATAAACAAGTGTTATAAAAATACATATGTAATAGCTGCACACGAGACAAGAATGAAGTAAGTCTAGTCTCGTCCTGTTTTTTTGTAATTGAAGTTTTGTAATAAAATTAAGTCAATCTCTCATGAATTATTTTCTAAATGTAAAAATATCTAATAGCAGTATTTATATAATAAAGTTTTTAATGAGTCTACATAAGAAAAAGTTGTCTAATATGATCTAGGATTTTTTAAAAATGTTATTTGTTTAAAATTAAATGATTTAAGGCCAAAAATTAAAAATATTTTACGTCAGGTAGCTTCTAGAATTATAAATGCTTACAATGCCTTAATACTGATTGTGAGACTAATAAATAAAGTTGTTATCATCTTGGTGTACAGCTCAAAAAACATACTGAAATATAATTAAATTATATTTAATTTAATTAAATAATTAAATAAAATTAATTTTGATAATAATCAAATACGTAAATATATATTATAATATTTTGTTTCATTTCTAAACTATATTAATATGTTTTAATACCCCACTTTCACAAATTTCATTTAACTGTGTCTTTCAACGTTTGTTACGATATTATTAATCGACTTTAACAATTAACAATCTCCAATGTGGACAATATTAAATATACGTCGTGCAATTTAAAATTAATTAATTTACATTCAAGCAACATCAAGGCACGGACCAACGTGATCCTTACAGCTATGAGATTTCCAGGGTCATGTCGAATCATTTATTCTTTATTACGGTGTTGACATTTTCACCAGATTGGTCAACAATGACATTGCGAATATTATGTTTTAAAAATATGCGCATATCATGTATGTAATGTAATTTTAATATGTATGTATATGAATATGAAAATTTTTGTTTCGTAAAATTATATTATATATTTTAATGAAATTCAAAAGGAAGCTCTAATGATTTTGACATTTAGGGTTAACATAAAGTTTATGTTCATATGGGGAATGTATGATTTTTAAAATATAAGGTTTCCCAGCTTCGAAATGGAATAAACATTTTTTTAAACGTTTAACTTGCGTTTGAAGATAGTTATGCATTTTTTTGGACCTACAGCATGATTAACTGCATTTTTTAAATAGCATTCTATTACTTTTTGTATATCGTTGGAAAGCTGAATATTTTGCTAAAATCAACTGCCCTTATATAAGTTATTCAAATCGGAGATATTTTTTTATAATTTTGGGAAGCATTTTTTTTAAAGTAAAAGTTATCTAGTAATTAGAAAAGGTAGCCTTCGGATGAAAAAAATATTTTCATCGCAAGAATTTGAGATAAAATGTCTTAATACATAAATATAAACATAAAAAATGATGTAACATTTTCTCGGATTGATCTGTTTATTGTTTTATCTGTACGACGTTTCGGACTATTCTTATAGTCCATCTTCAGGTACAATAATGATACAAAAATATATAAATACAAAAAAGAAATTATAATTATACAAAAAATAATTGTAATTAAATAATTTTGTATTTATATATTTTTGTATTATTATTGCACCTGAAGATGAATTATAAGAATAGTCCGAAACGTCGTACAGATAAAACAATAAACAGATCAATCCGAGAAAATGTTACAACACATATGCCGGTCTGTGAAAACATAAATAACAACTAAAAAAAATGATATTTGTATAAAAAAAATATAGTTGATCTTATTAGCGGCCTTGTTGAACGTTACAAAAAATATTCATAACTATCTCTCAGAACAGGAAAAAAGCTATAAAAAATGGTATTAAGTTATACCGAAAAGAACTATTGTAACGACATAACGAAATTTAACCGATGAAAATGTAACAAATAGAAAATTAGAAAAATTTAAACTGTATATATGATTAAGTACCATATATATTTATTTTAATTGTACCTATATAGTTTTAATAATACTAACAATCAGTCCCATTTTTTCACCCACGTTTCGTGTAATGTAAATAAAAAAGTAACTCAACAATAGTATAAAAAACGAAAACAAAATTAACGAACGATAAAATGTTCTCTTGCTTCGACGTTAAAAAAGAACTTTATAGGTACCTACTCCTTTAACAAAATTGTATGCGACATAAAATTCGCGAGACAAAAAGTTAACATTCTTTCAGTGCCGTCCAATTAAGTTTTAATGCAATAAATACGTCAAACCACGAACAATATTTCCCATAATGTCATTATGTAAATTTTTCGCATGATGTTCAAGTTACTAAATTAGTAAAATAAATTACAAATTTACAACGAAACCTTAGAGGAATTTATAAATAACACCACACTGTTGAAGAAAGTACGTGTATATCATAGAATAAGAATTACTAACAGGTGATCTAAAAGTAACTTTAAATAAGATAAGAATAGAATATACATAGTTTAAAGTTAAGAATATACACATATGTTTTGAGTTTTTTTTTTAAATGTGTATGATAAATCTAAAAAAATCAACTAAATTTGAAGATAACATAATTTTTATAGATTCGGTGATAAAAATAAAATAATATTATTTTTTTTTATTTTCTATAATAATTCGTTATTTTTTTCAGCTATTGTTTTGACTAATTTGGCTTTTATTTTTATAGGATCAAGTATACAATAATATTAACACATTTAAAGTTACTTTTTGATCAACCGTTTGTATTATTTGAGATACGAATAAATGAAATATAAATTCAATTTGATTTGTCGATCATGACCCTGGATTTTGTGAAATGGCCGGTTTTTTCTGATAATGGAATATTCTGGAAAGTCCTTATTCTACTACTGCCGATGCTTTTTAGTTTTTTATTTTCATCTGTTGGTTCTCTTCAATATTTATCGTTGGTACTTTATTATTTCGTATTTGACCGTTCCTTTTTCAGTTTCTATGTATGAGGTGTGATTCTTTTGATGATATAGATGATGAAGGTGGGTTTCTATTAAATATTTTTATTATTTCTAAATCGATTTCTGTATATTGGATTTTTTGATAAACATACTTATTCTTTTGCAAACATTTGTGTTTGTTTCAGTTATATTATTTTAAGAGTTATATATTTTTTATACTAAACTAACTATAAAATGCACTATTCTATCTTCCTCGATGGAACTAGAGGATAACAACTGGAGCACGAATGCAAGGAAAACCTTTGTACATATAGCTATGGGCAATTTTTTATAATGAAAAAATGAAAAATAACAATATACGTGTTCTACGTTATAAGTTGCGGCATAGTTGCTACTGTAATGTGCTCCTAGTTTTTAGTTTTATTCATTTGTATAGTTTCATCGAGTATTCTGTTATTATAGGTTTTTGAACTTCCTATATAAAAAAATACGGAAGAAAATTAAATTCGGGTCATAGCTTTACATTATAAATGACACAATACGAAGGATTATGTCTGAAAACGTGAAATATATGATTTAGCACTCACGGAGATTTTTTTTTTCAGATAAAAGAAATAATCATCACTATTTACTTTGCACGCAAATATAAATTTAATATAAATAAATCAACATTTTTCTTCAAGTCACATACTTCCCATGTTATCTTAATCTTGAGTTATTTTAAAGAAATATTTGATAATTTTTTGTTACATTTCAACAGTATTTATATCTGAAAATATAAAAAAATCTATTTTTTATTTTGTTGGTAACATGTTATACTCAAATTAATCTAAAACTATATTAATTTAAATATATAAAAATACTAATTCATTAAATTTAAAATTATATTCTGATAAGCGAAGTATGCGACAAAATATTTTGTTTGATGAAATAATTTCAGTAATAAGTCAACAAGAAAAATTGGAATGTTAAAAGAATTATTTATGGCGAATTTATTCCTAACTATTTTTTAATATTAAATTTAAATATTAAGTAAAATATTTCAAGATTTTAAGATTATTTAAATAACGAATGTAAATACAAAAATTGTAAATTTGAAACGATGAAAAGTTGTGATATTTTTATAGGAAATATTAACGCTTTTTTTAGCCTCCTTAAAATTTTGGAATTATTTCTGATATGTTAATGTTTTGATATATACTGCATGATGATAATCAATGATATTGTATATTCTAGTTTTGGAAAAACCACTGTTGAATTTTTGATACGTTTACTAATTCATCCAAAATTTAATGCATGAAAACCACTGATATTATATCTGCACAATAGAATACATATATACAGAAATTTAATTCGGACAAAATTAAATGGAATTCTAACACGTAAAAATAAGGGTTGCTCACAAAAGTCGACAGGCATGGACGGAATTCCTCCAAACAATCACAGTTCTGTTAATGTATTATCGAAAAATATTTAGACTCGGCTAGAAAAAAAACCACACGCACGCAATCTATGAGATTTGCAAAGATTAAATAGAAAAAATGTACCATGCGGCAAATAAAGAAACTAACGCACGCGAAAAATATAATACATACCAAATAGTTGCTATTGTTAGAGCAGACATTCATTTATTAAGATTTTATGTGGCAATGCAGTGACGTACTAAGGTGTTATAGAAAGGTGTATGTAAATATATTATGAAATTTATAGAAAAAAATTAAAAGATAAATTTTGATGAACTTTTATTGTTCTGTACCGAAATCGGAAAAACGAACACTTATGGAATCTATTTGTTTATTATCTATCAGGAACTTCTATATATTGAATTATAAAGCTGATTTTTGGCATAATTGTAGTAAATGATAGAATATTGGCTGAACATGCTATTTGAATTGCCATAAGAATTACTATAAAGAAATTACTGTTTTGTATTTTAAGTTCAGCTCTGACCAGTATTAATAAATCATTTAGAAAAAAATACAGTGATAAACTAGATTAATTTTTCTATGTTATGACATACTTAATTTTTCAATTTAATTTTTTTATATATTAATAAAAAAAATCTGAAAATGTGTGTATTTTTCTTGATATGATAAAACTCAATATATAACAAAAATTCTTGAAAAATACGGAGAAAAAAATATACCACGACATAGATATTTGTTTAAGCTTTCTGCAATTTTCATTTGAAAATATTGAATGTAAGCCTAAAAACATAAGAACTAGTTCTATCTTTTGTATCTTCATCTCTGTTTAATTTCGAGAATATCCCATTTTTCATTCAATCGTCAATTGTCACTGAATTACTTGTATCTGTCATTTCCCCTCAAAGCTAGACTTGTGCAAATAATTTTTGTTTTCTACGGTGGCGACATCTCGTAGAATTTAGTTTCGGAAAAATCGGCATGAACAGCCTTAAAAATAAATTTTAAGTTTTTGGTGTTTTTGAGACAGGTGAATGAGTTACCAAAAGTAAAGTTAAATTATTAAATAAACATAATCGAAAATAAATTGGAAACTTATGGGGCATTAATACGCGAGGCTCGACTCAAACTTGACAATTTTTTTTCATCAATACATTCTTTAAATTTCTAGCACCAAGGAATATAAGTTGTCAAAAGTTTGTTTACGTGCGACTTAAAAAAAATAAACAATCAAGTCTAAAATTTGAATCAAAATACTATTTTTATTTTATGTATTGCATTAAATAAACTATACTAGGTAATTTTTTTCTACGTCACTGATTTATATTTATATATATATTTTTGTTTGACCTTTGTAATGGTGATAAGTTGTATGCATTGCGTGCAGAGTTATTATTTTTTTGGGTATTAGAATTTAAATATAAATTAGAGAACATGTCTATTATATTTCTTACCTTATTAGTGCATTATTAACTTCCTAGTTTATTACAGCTGGTTAATAAATTATTTTGATTTATTTTAATTATGTTATTATATTCTATACCAGTGGTTTCCAAACATTTCATCAGTGTAAATTACTTCTTGCGAAAATGAATTTTATTTTATGAACGTCTAATCTTTAATCAATTAAGAACACTATTATTGTGACAGTTAACAATGCCATCCATTTTGTAGGGATAGTAACGCCATCTGTTCTAATGCTCCGGTGGCCCATATGGCAATTATTTTAATGCATGTTCAGAATATCAATTTTATAATGAACCTATAAAACAGTTATACGAGTATAAGTGCATTTTTCTTGATAACTCTTAAAATAACCTGGACTGCAGAGGTAATAAAATGAAATCAACACAAATATAAAGTATTTTTACGTTAGTAAAATAGAAATAGTAATAAAGTAAGCCATTATATGTGTAGTATAAAGGCACATTCCTTAACATGCTACTCCCGAAATTGCATGTTAATTCTTTATCCACCATTCAATTGAAATATTTTATAGTATTTTATATGCAAATGAATCTTTAATAAAATAGCTATAATTTTACTGTCATAAATATAAGTGACATTTTGATATAGAAGGGGAGATTAAAACAAATTATTTGAAAAGAATCAATGGTTGAAATAACATAATTTTATGAATGACGATGACTCTTCTAGAATATTCCAGTTTCAAAGTAATTATGATATAGCATATATTAATTATTTTTTAAATAATATTTCTTATGTCCAGTCTTGTCAAATATTTTAATAATTTTTGGTATATTTATTTGCTGAATTATTTAAGGCTCATGTGAAATTGTATGGTCTATTAAAAGAATTATGAATTTTTCTTATAATGTTTGTATATAAATAAAATTTATTAATATTTTCTTACCAGATAATTATTTTTGACATTGACTTATTGATAAATTGCATGTCATGTACATAGGCGCACCAAAAGAATATTAAATACAATTATTAAATGAATAATTTTTTTCTGTGATTTAAAAAAAATCTATACAAATTATTAATCTTCAATTTGAATAATATTAAGCAGTCTTCAATTTTTTATATGTTTCATGATATATAATTTTAATGTTACCATAAATAATACTAACTAATAGTATATATTATATACTATTATAATATACCAAAATATAGATTTTCATTAACATACGCCACTGAACACATTAAACCGATTAGCTAAAAAAATTTGCATGGCATATTTGACGTTTTAAAAATAGACCATTCAATAACACATGTGACACGTATGGACAGCATCTAACAAGGCTGGACATAAGCCATATAGCATGAACTTATATATAACAATGATCGCGTGTAATTCTAGCATCTCTAGAGCAGGGGTACACAAACTGTTTTAACATCCACCTTTTTTTAATGTTAACATATTGCTATAATTTTTCGACGTTAACTTGATTGATACATAAAGTACCTAGTATTTTATTCTATGAAATAAAAAAATGCAGTCTGATTTTTGACAGTTTTTTTGATTACTTTTAAAGCGTTCAAAATTTGTTTATCAATATGACAAACATTAGGTATATTTTTTATAATAAATAATCTTCAAAAAGTGAGATTATTAACCCATCTCCCTTCGACTATGGTTTTCGTGACCGTTAGTTTTCTACCACTGCTCTAGAGTTCTAATGATTACAGTCCTATTCTTTTATAAAGGAAACTCTTTAGTTGCTGTTGTTATTAACTTTTTTATCGCAAGCTCAATTCATTCATCAAAATAACGATTTAGGCTCAGTCAATGACCGCGGTTTCTAACATGTTTTATATATAGTATATCTAGGTATATGGTATTTTAATATTTATATTATTTATATAGCCTCGCCCTGCGGCTATTCGATGTTGTTTCTTTACGAAGTTTAATGGATTTTTGGGTTGTACTTTTGATAATACATTATGGTTCAGTATTTTTATGTTACCATAAATTTTTGAAGAAAAAAATAAAAACTTCAATTTTTTTTACAAAATTTATAATAAAGATTCTCAACTTACCACATAGTAGGTATGATTAGATAGACACATTTGATTTCTGTCTATTTAACTTACTTTCCTTTGATGCTAGAATTTCAACTTTGATAAATTATTATTAAATAAAGTAAGTATTGTAAGAAACACTTTTTTGTCAATACAATAAATATTGCTTTGTCGATAACATTTTTTCATGTACTTTCTATAAATGTTTGACATTATTTCAAAAGCAACCCAATTTGTGCGAATTCATGTTACAACTAATAGCCGCAGGTAACCAATCACTCAACGAATTAGATAAAATATAACTCATTACACAACCGAATCATTTGTACATCACAATTTTTCATATTATAATAAACTATACACATTTTTATATTTATCATATTAGATTGAGTCATAAATAATTTCCGTTTTTAATTTTTATTTGTGATGCTTATTTGTAGGAATACTTGACTTGTTATTGAAAGTGGATTATCATCAACATTTGCCTTTAGTGTATCTTCATAATTACCGATGTGTACAGCACGAAATTTTTGATACCAATTTCGACACTGACGTAACTTGAAACTGCATATTTACTAAACACTTATCTGTCTTAAGTGACATTACTTTCCAATTGGAAGTTTAATAATAAGTATATAGAATATTATGTATTTGAATGTTATCACGATTTCTGAACACTTGCAGTTTACAAAATAGAAATCTTACAATATTTAAGGCTTTTATGGTGATCTATAACTATTACTTGGCTTCTATATGTAACCAGCGGTTTTTTAGTCGTATTTTCGGTCAATTATACATAATAAATGTTGTCTTATACATTGTGCACTCAAATTCTGTGTATTTTAAGGCTTCTTCATTGTCTTCTAGGTGTTTGTTATGTCTTTTTGATTGTTATCTCGAGAAATAAAAATACAAAAATGACATGGATTACACCTAAAAGTCATTTTTTTATAGAAATTTGAGTGGAACAATTTTCAATTCAGTATAAGAAATAAGAAGTCAAATAATAGTTACAAAATCCCTTTATTATTATTATTGTTGATTATTTTCTTTGGATAATCGAAATTTGAATGCAGTTGAAATTAAAACGGAAATAATTTATGACACGACCGAATATTCTCTTTTACTCTTCCGGCCACGCGAAATCTTCGCCTACAAGATCGTAGAACCGCTGATTCTGATCGCTGAAAAATCGCCTTAGTTTCGTGATGATCACGGGATCAACCCTAGGGTGCCTCCTACCTTTAGTCTCGCGCAGACACTTGTCGGCGGTGTCGTTCCTCAAACAGAAGAACCCCTTGGTCTCGTTGAAATAGAAGTTGTGTCGTCCGATCCGCGGGTCAATACCGAGAAAGGTCTCGATGCGCTGCAACTGTGGCACTGGGTCTTCTATCAGCATGTCGCCGTTGACTATCAAGATCTGCTCCCGAGGGAACACGTCTAGCCACCGGTGCATGAACGTGTGGTACCTGAATTAAGACGTCATATTTATTTATTACATATATTATTTCATATAACAATAAATATACTATTATAACGTTTACCCCGGTATTGTTTTTATCCCCACATTACTCTATTTGATTCGCTTGATTTTGTTGACTTACATAGATATCGCGATGGGCCGGTACGCCTCGTTGACGCGACCGTCTGGCAAAAGTGCGAGCTGTTCAAAGGACTTGGTGGCGGCGACGGAGGCAGCCGAGGATGGTGCCGTAGCCGCGTGGCTCCGCAGTTGTGTGTAGTCGGAGATGGCGCGGGTCACCGGTTCGCGGACGATCAGCAGAAGTTTTACACTCGCGTTCATCGCGCGGATACGTTCGGGGACCTGTAAATAAAACATAACATTTTGTAGGATGCTTACAGTAAAATGGTATGACATAAAATGGTATTTCTATTTATTGCTTACTTGCAAAAAAATATTTTAGATAAGCTGTACTATTATGTAATATTATGTATGACTAGAGGGAGTTTATAACATGACTACATACTTGTGAAAATTATTGAATAAAAAAGCTACAAGTTTGGGTAGCGTGACTTTTGAATGTATTGCGCAATAGAAATAAAAATAATTAAAAAATGATATAAAACTATCACATGACAAGTGATTAATGGCTATTTTATTAAATTTTTTTGAAAATCGTTAGAATGGACGAGAAATTATGAAATGAAAGAATTTTATAAATAATATTATATAGTTTTACTTAAAAATGAATGGTTGGAAAGCTGTATATGTGAGCGATTTTAATTTATAAAAATCACGTAAAACGATGGACATAAAAACAAAACATATTTAAAAAAGTCTAAAAAACAATTTTTTATGAATATTATATAAAAAATTGCTTGACATTATAATGTATGTATATGCAATATGCATAAATTTTTATAGGATATAAAGAATTTTTTAATAATGTTTTACAGTTTTCATGGAAAAACTGTAGCCATAAAGACGTAATATATCCTTATAAGCTTTGCTCGCAGGAAAAAAACTGGTATATGTTTTGTATTAAAACCAGTGGCGTATGGTGACATAAAATATTAAGCCACGAATAAATTAAAAGTGGTGTATTATTAAATTTGAATAACAGATTTTTTTATTTTTAAACTTTCTGAAATGAATGTTTTTCTTGGGTTTTATTCTAAATTGTAACATCGACTTTCCTTGATGTTTCAAATGTTAAATAAATCTTTTTTTTATTCATGTAAAAATTATTGAAGAATACTTATGTATATATTATAATATAATTTAAGTTGTAAAACAAATAAATGGTAAATACAATATTAATATTAAATAACAAAAATTAACTAATTCAAATAATATCATCTTAAAATTGTAGCAAAATAATCAAATATGTATCAAAAATAAATGCTTGGTAAGAGAAAAAATAAATAGAAATAATATCTTCTAAAATTTCGTAATGCATAAAGTATAAGAATGTGGTTTCAACAAAAAGAAAAGTTTTAAATTTAGTTTATCGGCAGCATTTATACTTTATATGGTATTCCAGTCTGGAATCGTTAGGCTCCTGATGAGGACTTCTTGTGAAGTCGAAACACGTGTCGAGTGACATAAATTTTGTGGTTAAGGTGTATTTTTAGTTTAAGTGATTTAATGTAAGGCCTAGTGAATGTGTTTAATATATAGAAACGCCTAGTTAGTGAATAATTGATGCTTGTTTCTGGTAGAAAAATCAAGTTTAGGGGTGCTATTACATGGAAGAAAATGTACACATCTTAATGAACTCTATTCTTCAGACCCCAGAAGAATGTTTAACACTAAACCATGGTAAAGCTTAATTTTTTTTATTCTCTATGTATAATTTGTAAATACTTTCATAGCTACATGTCATGCGTAGAAATAAAATCATCAAATTCATAAAAATAGTCCCGAATTTGAGCTTTTTATAAATAATTGAACAAAAAATTCAAAAATTTTCTACAGTAAATTTTTTTACTTGAATTGAGTAACATTTTGGAAACCGCATAAATATAATACGTACAAACGGATGAAACAATTTTATCGACGACTGACGCCACTGATTAAAACGGGCAAAACCTCACGCGGCAAAAAAGTAATTCCGTCATGTGTCATTGGATCAACGGCTTATGCAAACACAGTTGTGTGTTATATTGATTTTTACACTTGAATTTTTGTAAACTGAAGTTTACAAAATTCACTTATGCGTACACGCTTCGATGATAATTCAAAAAAATGTTACTCTAAATAAAACGACGCAATTGAAAAATATATTGACATTGTGTGTGTATGTGTATATGCGCGAACGTATATGTATGCGTGCGTATGTATTTTTTACAGAGACCTTGATTTTTTTATACTGTAAAAAAATCAACTTATTTCTCTTTTCTATAAAATGTTAATTAACTTATTTTGTAAGAACTTATTTTGGTGTTTATAACAAAACCCTCAGAAGACACTTCAATTTTACAGTAAGGGTCGATCCAGACTTTCCAGCCTGTCTCGCTCCAAACAAATATAAATAAACAATAAACAATGAAATCATTCACACTATAATTTTCGCTCAGGTCTTCGGTCCAATCACGCTCCGATACAGTATTATTATACTGAATATTTGACTGGAACGAGACCGGACCGAGACCGACTCGAGATCGGCTCGATAGTCTGGATTGACCCTAAAGAAGGTGGGTAGATAAGTCCTGTTTTTTGCTTATCACTCATGCGTTAAACGAAGTATCATGTATACAAATATTTTTTGTATTATTGTATTATATAGGATATGTTTTTTACGAACACACATTATTAATTAAACAACATAAATAGCACGTCAAAAAGACGCATTTGTGGTTTTTACGCATTTTTATCCATTTTTCAACTTCATACGAATAATTTAGTAACTAGCGTAACGTAGACTAAGCAATATTTATATTATTATTAAAGTATACTCTATAAACTTTCATTCGGGCGTTTGTTTATTTTGGGTCACAGTGCGCTTATTTGTAATATAAAACAATTAAAAGTTTGAAAAACGTAAAAAATGCGTAAAAACCGCAAAATATCATTTATTGCTTTATTAACAACATAAATTCTGTATATCCGCAATGAAACAATAACATCGAAAATATTTTTATACATAATACTTCATTTTAATGCATGAGTGATATGCGAAAAACAGGCCTTGACTATCACCCCCCCTCCCTTTATTTTGATTATATTTTAAAATCACAAGAAACAAGTTTTCCACAATATTAACAAGAGAGAAAATATTTGCATGTAACTATGTAGAAATACGTTAATTTCTTATGTATTCTTATTAAATGATATGTGTGTAATTATATTAATGAAATAAGTTAAAAACTTATTTATGATAAAAATATAAAACGTAAAAATATATCATTAATTATTTAAGCGAATATTTATTCATTCTATGTAAATATACATATGTCCATTAATAACAAATTAAGACGCTCATATGTTCATATATCACAATGCATACATTTATTCTGTGTATTTATACATGTATCTATAGAAATCGTGTATTTGCGTTAATCCAATACAATATATATTGATTTAGAGAACATCTGTGATGAATTTCATCGATGCTCCATTTAATTCAAGCTACTAATATATCTGTAGAGAGATACATAGAGCAATTATACAAATGATTAATTAAACAAGTTTGCATAAGTTGTAACGTAAATTGATCATATATTATTAACTCAAAATGACAAATGTTATCAAGAAAATACGTTTATAAAGATGATCTGTAATTATTCATGTTAATTTGTACGTGGAATATTATTTAAATATTTTTTTATAGTAACGAACTATTTTCTGTAACAATGTAAACCTTATATTGAATAAAACTGCGTTTATAACTCCAAAATAAACTTTGTATGAGATATTATATTATACAATAATTATGGATAAAACTGCATTTATAATTCCAAAATAAACTATGTATGAGATATTATATTATACAATAATTATGTAGGACCTTGGATTATAGTATACGAGTAAATAACAATTTTTCACATACCTCTGGTGTAACAAAATAACTTGGACTTTTCTCGATGGTGATTTGTCCTTTGAACGAGTGGGGCATTTTTTTTCTGTACCACTCGAGACCCTTGCTGTAGTTCTCATCCCTGTCAAAGAAGTGAACCTCCCCGGCCGCTTTCTGTATCATTGGGTGCAGGAACAGCATTTCTAGAAGGGCCCTTGTCCCGCACTTTCGTACGCCTATGATGAGTGCCTGCCAATGAGAGATGAAATATATGCTGTGAATACAAATTTTTAAAGACAAAAGCAAGTTGTTATAAAAGAAATGCGATTCAGGCGGTTTTTTGTTATTCATTTTGTAATTGAATATAGTAGAGATATGGTGGAGGCGCAGGGTAAAATGAACAATATCACAAAATTACATACGAGTAACACTTAATAAAACACTAAAATATAGTTTCGATTTGATATTTCACAGATAAAGTGATGTTCAAACATTATAATAGTACCCACGAGTAAAAAAATTCATTTTCAAATAACGACCAACATAGATATTAATATAAACAATAATATTGCATGATTGTTTACGACCCACTAAAGAGTCGTGACTCAAAGATTGGAAAAATAATAATAAAAATTAATGTGCCAAGTAAACTATTTTAAATTTTCTTAACCGTACTTTATTTTTAATATTTTTTTTGTGGCCATGGACTTTTGTCTTCGAATGTTAGTAGCATTATAAACGAGGAGAGAAAGTAAAACTGTTTTTTTTTTTTAATTTTAAGTTAACCGAGTTAAAGATTTACGGTCTAATTCAGAGGAACCAATTCATAACCATTGATGATATTAATTCACATGGACAACAAACTAAAATTGAGTTTGATGGTTCACACAATGCGTGGTCGGTATCACAGCGTCGGTGGTCGAATGTATCCATTCGCCGCCGCCAACGCATTCTTCACTAATTATCAGTCAGTCGGTGACAGGAACAATTCATGATCGATATATGTATTTGCTATTAATATTTTTGAATATAACCACACGCTAATGTGATCAATTTCGCCGACAACACAACCACTCAACAAAATAATCGCAAAAAAGTGATTCGGCTGCATTACGTCTAATTCATTGTGAACAAAAAAAAATTATTTTTTATTTTTGATATGAGTACTATTAAAAAAAATAATGATGAATATATTTTCTATTCAATAAAAAAAAATTTCAACCATATAAACGCAGAATGTAGTTTATATGTTTATAATCATATCTTATAAGTACCAGTATTATCGGACGCTCTTACCTGAGGTAAGCGTCTACTCGTCCTCGGGAAATGCACGCGTACTAGTGACGCTAGTTGGACCGAAGGTGGCTGCGGCGGTATTCTGTTAGTGAGTAACGCGAGTTCGTCACCTGCTGCGTCGCCGTTGGCGGCCGCCTGCTGAAGGCTGTACACCGCACTGTCGTATAGCACGTGGCACGTCACGAACAGCGACACGAGTGTCACGGCGAGCAGTGCAGCCGCCATCTTCGGACGTGACACGCCAACCACTAGCACGCAGTCCGCGGAGCCGTCGCCCGTCTCCAGCGAACGCATCGCGGCACGACCCAGCCATCTGGAAGTCAAAAATAAGAGATGCTCATTTATCCAAATATATAGATTAATTACATATGGAATATATACATAAGGGCATGATTTTTTGATCCCATTCAAGAATCTGAAGTCGAAAAAAGTTTGTTGTATATACGAATGAATGCAAAAATATAGATTTTGATTCGTTTTCTCCATAAATAAGTAGATTCAAGTTTGAGTTAATAAAGTAATCCCTACATAAATAAATAAAACGCATACCTTTTCTGACTATATTTTGTTTTACTGACATGATTAACTACTAAAATAATTTTAATAAGATTTTAACTGTTATAAAGTACTTTTTGAAGTAATTTTACTGAGGTACATATTTTTGTAGATTAATGTGTAATGTCCGGTATTATAAAGGGGCTAGAAAATTTGCAAGCTTGATATTACTCTCAAATGAGTTATCAAAATTATATGTCAGTTCTCTTGGAGTTTTCTGATGACTTTGACAACTTTCGCGCAAGCGTTGTATGTAAACACCAACGGTATTCAAACATAAAAAATTATTTTATACGGTCAGAGTCGCCAACTGTGTTACAATACGTTGAAGTATCACTGCTCTAAATTCCAAAGCTAATCCATAGATACTATAATAAAATTAATAACCTCATTTATGAGTGCTAGCTACCTTGCAAATTTGCTAGGTCCTTAATAATACCGAACATAATTGTACTTAAATACAATTTATGAGTATGTCAAAAGTATTTGTACTTGTACTTAAGTACAATTTTTGGATACTTATGTACAGCTTTGTAAAGGAGAATGTTTTTTTTAATATGTAAGTATTGCCTTGCGATTGTTCCATGACATTAATAAAATTATTATCTCTGAACATAGTAATTGATACCATTGACCTAAATTTGATCGAAAAGCTGCAAACCAGTTAACTATGACAGTTAATGCAATCGAAGAAATTTCTGTGAATGCTGCAGAATCAATACAAATAATAAATCAATAAAAATATATTTTATCAAATGACATATTTCTTAAAGTTAAAATAATCAAAAAGTTTTCTTGCCTCATTTTTTTTCGTATTAAAAATTATTTATAAAATATGATTATGGAACATTATTTTATCTCGAATCGTATTCTGTTTATTTGTTTATAATTTAAAAATTATTTGCTTATTTCAATGTGTATAATAACAGTTTATTAATTTGTAATAAAAACGTTACCTTTTATACTGGTCAGTTTTTAATAGTATTAGTTTATTTAATCTAGCGTGTGTTATGCACACGTAGCTCTTATGTAGAATACGCCATTGATGCCATTGTTTGTATCTATAAATAAACACACGTCAATGACGCCCACGAACTTTAGTAAACTCCTTAACCTGGCACTGCTTTGTTGCAGAACCACCATCTATGAATAGTGCAATGAACTGAATATTTGTTATGATACCTTTGACTCTACATTCTTGCATTAAAACATGAATGAAACATTACTCCTACTTATATTTTTCTTGGAATTTTCTTTTAATGTTTTATCTTTATTGCAAATTTTTAAAAAAATATATCTAGGTGGGTGTAAAATTAATTGAAAGAGAAAAATGATACTACACCAACGCTAGTAATTTCTTTTTTTATTTGTTATAAGAAGAATCAGTAGGAATCGTAACATTATTTACATTTGCAGATATTGTATTTCTTCAATAAAACCTGTGTATCGTATGTATTTATTTCCTTTACAGGGGAAATATGTATGTTTATTTAGTATGTTATAGGAAAAATAAATTACATGTATGTATGCTCATATTTTACATATATAAATACTTATATTAGATGTAACTGGGTTTCTTTCAAAGGTAATATTGTAATATAATTTACCTTGAAATGTGGAATACATAACTATTTATATAAATAATTTAATGTCGTAATGTCAGCTAAAACAATACTACATCTAGGTCATTCTAGGTAGGTATATGATATATACAATTTTAGAATATATTTAGTAAGAGAATGAATATACAATACAGAATATATTATACAGCATAAAAAAAATTTTTTTTGATGAAGATTCATGCTATTTTTGTTGGACGTATTGCTCCTTTTCTAACAGCTCAATGGTGTTATTAAATAATTTTTGTGTAGTTGGTTCTATTTTATTGTAAGGTTGTTTTACAAGAGATACATGACGGAATAGGGTTTGCTGATAGGCCAGTCATATATTTTTAAAAACATCATTGCATTCATTTTCATGTGAACTCATACTTCATTTTTATAATTTTTAATAACATGCTGAAACCGAATACGTTAGCTAAATTGCTCTACTACGTAAGGTTTTCGATATACCCTAATCTGAATGTACCTAAAATAACAATTGTGATAATATTTATGAATATATGATATATCAAATCAGACAATTTTTTCTAATATAAGGTTTTCGTTATCAGTAACAAAGAGTATATAATACAACACTTTTTAAAATAAATGAATTTAAACTTTACACAGTGAGATTAGTTTGCACGTATGGAATTTAAAAAAAATAGGATAGACAAAATGTTTTATACTACACACAAATATAACTTAACTATATCTTAAAACTAGTATACCTCAGCAAAAAATCGTATTAGTCGTTAGACCACATACACACGTATTTGAGTGTGTGTTATAATTTATAATCTTGTGTTCACATATGTTAGTACATATGTACTTATACACATACGCGCACGCACACACACACATGTGCGCGCACGTTCATATATACTGGGAGGTTACGAACAATAGCGGAAAATGTAAAATAAAAACCACATGCTTTAATCGAAAAAGAGGAATTCGGTGATTATGTTTGTAAAGTAATTACGCGGGCCCGGATACAAAATATGCAAATTCTGATATGTCATTGCTTCTTCAGTCCTCGCGCTAATCGAATCCGACGGAAACGTTTCAAAGTTAAATCAGTTTAGGTGGACTTTCGTTGGACGTGGGGTAAATATTTAAATGGAGACATGATTAACAGTTATATACAAAACAATGGTGGTCAGTGAGCGGCATCCGGTGGGGAGTGGAATGAAAATAAAATTACAATGTACGTAAAAAGGGATTTTGTAATGTTTTTAAATATATTCTGGTTTGTGTTTGAATATTTAGGATTTTACATGGAATAAAATGTTTTTTTGATGTCTTTAAAAAGAATATACATGAGAAGAATTTTTGTATAAAAAAATGTTGGAACAAGAATTTTGTGTGCAGTAAAACCTTTTTAATGTATACTCCTTAAACGTATTTAATCTACTTTTCTAAAGTCGGTATTAGAAATAATGTGCTTTAGAGTAAAAGCTAAGCTAACGCTATCTGCAAGGTGTCAAATCGTTATGAACTTACTCAGGATTTTAAAGCAGTGGTGTCACAGTTGCTTTTATATCACTGATTTCTACTTAACGCGCACGCGTTAAGGTCATTAATATAAACAATACCTACCATTGAATAGAACTGTCAGAAAACTGTCATTGCATTAAATTCGTTATTATATCGAAAATAAAACATTTTTCCTCTTTTTTTTGACGTGGAATGAGTTTTTATCAAATAACTAAAGACTTGTGTGAAGGAGCATTGGGAAAATATATACATATATGATAATTTAATTATTAGATATTATAAAAGTAGTTTTGAAAATATTAGTTGATATTATTAGAAAAATGCTGATGTTATTGATATTTTTTTTTAATTTAGAAACAAATGTTTCGTCTTAAATATTGTATATTGAAACAAATTACATATGTGAAACATATTTTGTATCAAATATTTTTTTTATGATATAGCAAAAGAAAATTTCTAGAAATGAGAAAATTAGCATTCAGGTTATTCCAAGAATAAGAATTTCACGTTATACATTGTGTTGTTATTTCAATATATGTTGTACCATAATAAAAATACTGTCTTGAATAAAAAAATAAGAAAAAAGTTAAAATAAAATTTCTATACAATTTTGTTGAATTATGAATATATACGGATGTTAAAAAGGTTCCTGGAAGAGGTCTTCAGTGACTTTGTCAAGATCATTACTTTCTGGATCACTATACAGATATATATTTTTTGTTATTTGAAACTTATTTAAAAGTAAAAACGATATTAAATAAACAACGGGACTTCTACTCCTTGAGTGACCATTTTTGTAAATAAACATATAATCATATATTAAGCATATATAGGTAATACTAGTTCATCATGTAGATATGGGCCCAAACTAGCCTTATATAGGTTTAACTCAAAATGAGTATTTGTTCTAATTAAAACAAAAAAATCTTATTAATATAAAATTCAAAAAGTCAAAAATTTTGTTTACTTTTAATTTATAATATATAAATTTAAACACAGCTTAAATTAAAACTATAATAGATTTAGTTGAAGCTCATTTTCTTTGTTGCATTTTTAACTTATTTGTTAGTTAAACATCTTGTAAGATATGAACTGCAATGTGCTTCAAAGCGTCCAGAAAAATTCCGAGAAATAAAAAGCATATACTAATTGTACCATCGTCTGGTTAAAAGTAAACACTAAATAATAAAATGGCGCCAGTCGTATACATAAAGCAACAACGTTAATGGGGATAGCTACATATTGCTTTTGTCTTTGACGAACAAAGTCTTGTAATAATGCAATACGTATGTATTATGCATACATACAGGGGTAGCATGAGAATTAATGGGGAAAAAGATACAGTTGAGGTTATTTTTAGCGCTATTGTAGAATCTGTACAGGGTGTTCGCGGGAACCAAGTGATAACAATAACTTTGTTATTATTGAATCTAGAATATTTTTTCCGGGATAAATAATGGCGGTGCCAAAAGAATTGAATGTCGATTTTAATAGATATATTAAAATACAACATTTTTTTTTAATACTCTGTTGCTATATTATTATTGGATTTTATAGCTGAAAATGTTCTCTTTATATAAATGTGATATAGGCATGGTGGTAAAATTGATAGAAAACAAGTTATAACAAATAGAAAATATCGAAAAATAGTGTGGTATGCAGTTTTAATAAAATGCAAACAAATGATTAAAACATTTCAAACAATAGTTTCAGCTTTTTAAGTAATTTGTACGTAATTTTGTTGTTTTTGAATTTAATTGATAAAGAAAAAATACTAATACTTTGTCCATTTAACTGATCTTCTAGCTCCAATGGTAAGTAATAGTTCCTGCGAACACCCTGTATATGAATAGGTGAACATCGAAAATTTTCGTACCTTTTTTTAAATTATTTTAAAAGGAGAAGAATAAAACTTATATCATTCGAAAGGTACTGTGCTTTAGATGTGTATAAAAAATAATCATGTATGTATGTTGCCATTAGGACAGGTAAAATATTGGTCGAATTTTGACCAAAAATTTTTCATACTATCATTTTCTATTGTAACTTATCGGACAAACACACATAGGCCAATATAAATTTAGTAGATACGTTTGTAATTGGGACGACTTATTAGTTCAATTTTTAGATCGAAACAAATACGAGAATGCTTTAACCGAGACCGAGACGATGTAAGCTTTATTTATATTTTTCGTCGAGAGTCTCGGTTTCAAAGATAATTAATTGTGAGCAAAAATTTATTCTTGGTAATTGATTTTTATTTGAATAATAAATGTAAAATAAAAAATATTCGTTACATTTACAGCTTTCTTAGTTTAGGTATTACACAAGATTTTCTCGGTCACGTGCAAGAGACGAGACTGAGACAAGATATTTACCTGTCTCGTCTTTCGTGTAGCCTTATAAATAATTAAATAACATGGTTTACAAATTAAATTAAAGAAATCCGGCTCTGTACGCAGATTATTTTATATTTAAAGTGACGGTTAAATGATGAAGAACGCGTTGCCGTTTGTAAACGAACAGCTTTTATGAATGAGCTTCACAAACCTTCTGTTTAAATAATCCTGTTGTTTATAAATCAAAACAACTAAGTTTTCACAAAGATATGTGTGTAGGTGGATACATATGTATGTGTACAATGCACATAATATAGTACCGGCATCAACTTTGAGGTAGGTTGCAAAAACATTTATAATTATAACTTGTAACAATGCAACTAGTGTGGTAAATCTTTTTTTTTTAAATTGTGTTTGTGTTAAAAGTTCTCAGGTTTGTGTATTCACATAGAATTAAGTAAAAGCAGTCAATTATAGGATAAAGTAAACATTTTTAATTACAATATGTACGTATACTTCTTACGTAAATGCTTTCAGGTATTTTTATTCTTACTTTTTTATGTAAGTTTTTTTTGTATGAAATGTGAATTCAACATCTATTATATCATAATTACCGACATAATACTTTGAAAAACTCTCAATTGCGAGTTGAACCTTGCGTACTAGTGTCGCATACCGTAATATTTATCAATTTATTCAATTATGTTAATATAATTTAATTTTCGCGATGTTCAAACTATCTGTAATAGTTCGTTTACTAGAAAATTGATTATTCCAAATGTACAATATCAAAAATATTTTGAATTATTTTACGGTTTTGAAATAAAAAAGTTATAAAGTGCAAATTTTTCTATCGGTTAAGAGTATTATTAAATTTTATCGATCCAAATTTTCACCGGATTTTTAAATCCTTAATATTTCTTAGAGATCAGATAAGAAAAAAAATTGTTGGCATATAAAAAATTATTTACATTTATCTTTGTTTTGTTCATACACAATACACAATATTAATGATGTGATAAAGATATTAGGTATAGTAAAAATATAAACATCAAAAACATAAAGATCAAATATATTTTATTTTTTCTCTTTAATTAAATAAAAAAGTTTTTTTGTTAATATAAAACCGTTTTATATAAAACTTATATTTCCTTTCAACTCATATCATTTGATTTTTTTTTTGTAAAAATATTAAGGTTTTGTCGGTTTGTTATTCAATTAAAAAAAAAAAAAAAAACTATGTACATTTCGATAAAGAAGCACGTAATTATAATTTTGTCAAGATGTACAGGACTACCTACCTATAATATGATGTTGAATTTTTTTATTTATTTAAATATTAAAGGTTTTGTCGGTTTGTTATTCAATTAAAAAAAAAAAAAAAAACTATGTACATTTCGATAAAGAAGCACGTAATTATAATTTTGTCAAGATGTACAGGACTACCTACCTATAATATGATGTTCAATTTTTTTATTTATTTTAAAGGGGTTAATTAAAATGTCCAATCCCCTTCCTCGCTATCAAGCTTAGTCGGTATATATCTTTTAGGTGCGAGCGTTATTTCAACAGCAAGTGTTTTTTTGTATATTTTTTTTTTTACAAAATACTGCAGTTTTGTAGAATTGATTGTTTTATAAAAGGTAACGACAACATATTGTCATAGGTGTGCACAGTTAATCGAAAAGTTAACTTCGTTATTCGTTAATCCGTTCATAAAAATGTTAACTTCGTTAACCGTTAAACCGTTAAAATTCCGAAAATGTAACGGAAGTTAAAGTTAACCGAAAATTTGAAAATTTAACGAAAGTTAAAGTTAATCGTTAAAAAGTTAACCGTCCAAAATGTTTGAAGACCTTTTTTTTAGCTATTTCGACAAATTTTTTATGTACTTTTCATCAAACAACCAATATAACGGACTAAAGTTAACGGAAGTTAACAAAAGCGTTAACATTTTGAGTTAACTTAAAAGTTAGTCCGTTAACCATTTTGTTAACTTCGTTAATTAACGATTAACGGATTAATGCCCACCTATGCATATTGTATGTTGTTTAATGATAGTACATCAAGTTTTGTTTTATAAAGTCATGACATAGTAAAAAAGTAAAATTATATATGCGGTCAAGTTTTTGAATCATCCTTTATGTATATATAACGAGAAAAGATAATTTTTTTCCGGTCTGTTGTTATTTGTATTCCGTAAAGACAACACTTGACTTGTTATTTTTAAATTTATTCTGCCCACATTTCAGACTTTTGTTGTATTATGTAGCTAACTCATGAAATTCTATACGGGTGTTGATGATCATATGACTTTATTTTTCACAGTTTCGATTATGGTTGCTATATTGTACTCTAACAAATAGTTATATACGTAATACAATGGCGTATATAAATTCATTTGTGGCAATGTACGGGTGTACATTTATTTTGTGTGTTTTATTTATCAAAATTTCAATATGATTTTCTTTAATCATTAAACATATTCTTTATAATTTAATATCTGAATTACATTTGACTTAAAAAACTAAATATGTACATTGTACATATACACACTAACTATACAATAAAACACTTGATAACTGATGAAGACTTCGTGGTTAATTTATTTTAGTAACTGTTGAATACCAATATTACATTTTATAAATGACCATATTAGACTAAGAGGTGAGCGCAAAAATTTGTAACTACTTTCTAAAAGCTGATTTTATCAATAGAGAAAGATAGACGCGCTGCTGACGCGCCCGGTTGCAATATTTTGAAGGCTGACTATGATAAAAGGTGTTCTTACTTACAAGGAAATTTTATGCTCTTTCGAATGGCGGTAGTCAAAATTCGAAAAAATTAAGTGGGTGGGAGGTGGGTGTTAACGGTTAATTTTTTTCGAATTTAGACTGTCGCCATTTGAAAGAGTATAAAAAATCATGAAAATTTTGTATTATAGATTTTTAAAATTTTTTATTATTTTCAGAGTTATTTGAAAAATATGATTATTTTGCACATTTTCATAGGGGTGTTTCACCCCCTTAAACCGTTTTACCGCAGCTGTGATAATTTTTTTCATACTTACTTTGACCTCTTCTAACTATATACAAAGTTTAAACTCGATACGAATTTTCGACCTGAAAAGGTTTCCTTGTTAGTATACTTCTTACACATTCATTTTCAGATTTTAGAAAGTAGTTGCAAGGTTTTTTACAAAGTTAAAACCACCCCCGCACCAAACGCTAACGAATCTACATAGCTAACTGACGGCAGGCTGAATATCTATACCACAAATGTGACGTAGTATCAAAAAATCAGTTTTTACAAAGTAGTTGCAAAATTTGGCGCTCACCTTTCGGTCTATATTGCGACATTTTCAAAAAATTACATTTTGGTTTTGTAGTTTTGAACAACTCTCACTCCTGAACTATTAAGGGGTAAAGTTAAGACATTTTTCATATGGCAATTATATTTTGTGATATAATGTATGGTTACTTACAAGATATCGAATCTTAGCGGGTTTCGCGGAGGACAGGGACGCCGAGACGCCGCGCGCGACTCAGAGCGCGCCATCAGCCCGGTGTCCTCACCGCCGTGACCAGTCGCACCTCCACCTCATCGACACACTGAAACAATAAAAGAAACAAACTATTATTAACTCGTTCGTATATTTATGTTATTTCATGAATTTGACAATTAGCATTACATTGTATTTTATAAATTAAAATGTAAACGAATTTTTAATTTAATTTAATTTATTTATTTGTTGAAAATACATACTTTTAATTTGTGAAAAAATATATATATGTATATGACACGATAATTAGTAATGAGCAAGATGACTTATAAGTTAAATCCTATGTAAGAGGGAAAATAGTCCAAAAATTACATCAAATGAAATAAAAATTTGAATGGAAATTAAAGAAGTGAAATAAATACTCTGATATTGTGGCTGTATTAATTTTCAAAACAATTCAATTCGTTATATATTAATTATAATAAACATTTTCGACTTGACTTATTATTATATACATTTTAATCAGCACCTAAAAGTTCCAATCCTCTTAAAAATAAGACAACTTGGTGTCATTACCAGGTGCCATCACTGGAGGGTTAAGAGCAATTGGAATAATAGTTAAGGTAAACAAAATGACAAGAACAAAACAATCCTTTTCATTTACACATTACATCAGTTACATCAATATATGTTGTCAACATCGGCATTCTAACGTTCGAGCGGAACCGTTCCAGAAAATGGATTGACGTCACAGTTTCGTGAGTAAACAAATTAATTAAAATATGTTTCGTCGATTGGTAATCGTTCAATCTTGTGTATGTATACAAATGAAATTACGTTGACCTATGAGTTCGAGTGGGTAGGATTTATTTATTTACAAATAAATGAGTTCTTTGAAATTGTTTATTGGTGCATTGATTAGTATCTTTATATAAACTTGATATATATTTCCATTTTAATATTTTATGTTTCATATTTTCAAGGGTAGTACATGAGACGAGAGTCTTATTTTAGTCTCGATTTTTACATATGATAGTCTCGCCCTGTAAATTATTAGGCCGATTTCGTTTCGTACACATGGTAATGAATACGAAATTGTATGAATTTTCTTGTAATTTAGTTTTAGTTTTTTTTAAATTTTGGAGAAAATGGCTATAACTTTTGAACGTGTGGTCGGATTTGATTTTTGTCCACGGATATGAAATCAGCGTATCAAAATCAATATGATAACATATATACTACTTAAAAATTCGAGAGAGAAAAATTGGTCAAAAATCGACATTTTTTTTAAATTTGGAAAAATTTCAATTTTCAGCAAAAAAAAATTCTCTAATTTTAAAGTACTTCACATGTCATTATATAGATTTTGACACGCTGATTCCAAATCCGTCGACAAAAATCCGATCACACGTTCAAAAGTTACTGCCATTTTTTCCAAAATTTTGAAAAAACTAAAACTTTGAGAGGCCATATCTCGAGAACGTTATGAGATATAGACTTGCTGTTTAAAAATTTCAACTTTTTACACCATTTTCTATATAATTGACACATTTTTAACGAAATCAAAAATACAAAATTTTCCAGCTTCATTTCATGCATCAATATTTGTTTTTGCCATAGAAATAATAACTTAAAACACACAATAGGAAGTAAAATCTAAATTTATTATACATATAATAAATAATTAACTAGTTTTTAAGTAATTTGTGATATAAACAAGAGTTAATTACGTAATTTCATTGGAACCGAAATATTTGCTTTTTTTATAAAGAATAAAAATTAATACAAAATAAAAATTTTACATTTCACCCCCTGTCACGTATGGAGAGTTGTAATTAGTTTTAAAATCCACGCGAACGAAGCCGCGGGTATCAGCTAGTATTATGTATATATACAATATATGTATATTATACATATATTGTGTAATATTTATAAGCAAAAAAAACAGCGTCACATTCACATGGCTATATAAAAATCTTTAAAAACTACATATGTACATTGAGCATTTTCAAATAACAAAAGGGTTAACAAGAACAACAACTAGAGTACGCCCGTACAATTTTTATGGGCAACTATACATTGGGGTTGATCCTGAAACAACACTGATCAGTATTCTCAGCGTGGATATTTTCTTTCTGGCCGATCGCTTCGATGCATGTCGATGACATTATTTGCAAATCCGAACAAACACGCGCGTGTGTGAGTTTGTACGTGTGTATATGTGGGTGTGTATGTGTACAGTATCGGATTACTCACTGGACACATTAAATATGAATGTAACAACTTATATATACCAAAAGTTTTTGAATGAAATAGATACGTAATTAAAAACAATCGAGAAATACCTAATTTAATTTTATAAAAATTACTCTGTTCAGTATTTAGTGTTGAATACAAACATTTTCTTGGGATCCTTTTGAGTTCAACACCGCTAAATAATAAAAAAAACTAGAGAACAATTCCAAATAAAATTTCATTGAAAACAAAACAAAATTAGATGTATGACATAATTTATGAATAATAAAATGTAATAGCCAAGAAAGATAATAAGGTAAAACAATAAATTAATATATAATATCGTAACTAAAAATCCAATAAAAGAAATAAACTTCTTTCTCGAACATAGATAAGTAAGTACTTTTCCGAACTACAGAAAATAAAATTAAAGAAAATCATCTATTAAAGTTTAATTGTTCTGCGCTACACCAAGATTTTTATACTTCATACCGGAGTTTTCAGATATGGCACTAAATCTAAATATTGATATTCTTACTACATGAAGTAATGAGTTTATAAAAGATTGATTCGGATCCCTACGTTGGCTACTCTCCATTTTAAAAAAGAACAAAACATTAGTTTTTATTTGTTCATTCCTCAAAATTAGTATATTTAGTAATTAAATAAATAAAAAAATAAAAATAAATTCAGAATTTCTCGTGTTAATTATTTTAGTAGTAAAATCTGTCATACTTTTTTAATAATACAAAGATTAATATTAATAATGAAGATTGATATTAACATTTGTCATTTTTGTGTATTAGCTTCAAAATATACACTTAACAAAGGGCTTAAAATTTTCCTAATCTGTTCCTGCGTAAGTAAGTATGTTAGTGTATTTGTGAGTGTGTGTGAAGACACACACGCATCAATTCCTTTTATAAATAAGTATTTGTGTTCGATGTGTTTGAAAAAAAGTTCTAGCGCAATAAAAATATTACTCCGTTCTCATAGCCGGAGGTGTACCTATGTAAATGTTGACTAGATAAAGTTCTTAAGTTTTTTTTGCATTTTTGTAAAGTGAAATAGTTTGAAGATAAATGTTTAATGTATATTTTTTTTGTAAAAGTGTTAATCCTGTGAATCTGTATATTGTAGAAGAATGTTTTTATTTTAATTTTGGTAACTTAAGCCTTTATTAATACATATATTTACAAGAGCAAAAAAAGAGGCACATTAGTGATTGTGCTGCAACTGATAATGTAAAACTACGTCTAACTAAAGTAACCTTTTACTTTAGTAGAAAATGTATAATTAAACGATTTAAGAAGGTGTAAATTTCAAATACTATGTAGTATAGGTAATGCATTTTGGTGGAGGCGCAGGGTACATCATGTTTAGATTTTGATGTAAAGAAGATATAAGCTACATAGGAAAAATAATATATAATATGTTCATTACAATTGCTAAAAAATACACATCAATTTCAATGTCAATGTCAAAGGTGAAATGTTCATAAATACTTTTAATATAGAAACTATGAATCATCATTAAAAAACATTTATGTAATTTGACAAGGTTTTAAAATCCACCTTCGTTGAAGCGAAATTAAGAAATTATGTAAAACAGACTGCATATTTTAATAACTTCATGAAACTGCAGGTTGTTAACCTATGTGTTAAGTAAAAAAAAAACATATTTTTAATTATAATGGATTTTCTTGACATCAATTTTTCATACGACATTTGAAAGTCATTATAGTATAATTAATATATACGAAATAATTTATGTTCATTTTTTTTAAACGTTGATATGGTATAAATTTATAAAATGTATGTAATGGTAATTAATTGAGTCAATGTAAGTAATTAATATTTAAATAACGTTTAAAAGTAAAAAAAGCTAATATTAAGTATTTTTTAAATTGTTAATTTGAAACTTTTTGTAATAATTCAATTAACAAGTAATTAATTTATTGTACCTTTTGAAAATAAACTTTACATTATTTAAAACAATACAAAATTGTTTACTTTAGTTATTAATTAAACAATAATTAATGTTAAATTAAAAAAATATATCAATTCAAACCTCTGGACTTAAAAAAAACGTGAAATGTTATAGGTATCTTCCTTTTAAGGCATTGTCATCCATTATAGGGGGGGGATGCTTAAAACTTTTTGTTTTATTTTGATACTTTTATATTAATCAAAAATTCTAGGTAAATTTAAAAAAACACATACGTCGCGATTTTTAAAGTTCAACCGCCTAAACATTATTGCAAACTAACAGAGATTTTAGGTTTTATAAATTATATGAATGTTAATAGTAACGAAATCAACGCGGGCGAGCTGTTTGTGTAAAATAAATAATATACAGAAATATAGCGTATTAGTATCAAACTTTTACATATTTTCTTTTAAATGATTGCTACCAATAAATATTCAAATTCCTTTGTATGCCATTTTCACCAAACGGAAATATCATTCTTCGTTTGTAAATTAAACATTTACATATTTATGAATCGTAAGAATTACAGTTCCATAAGTGGTTGATTTATTATTTGGCACATTCAATGCTAATGAACTTTTTTGTGTGAATTATGATCAAATAACTATACCAAATGGTAAACATTAAAATATTTTGTAAGTAAGGAATATTTTTATTTATAATTTCATAGATTTCGTTATATATAAGTCATGGTCTATTGGTTCAATAGTTTTTTTTATATGTGATTTTTGGATAATAAATTATTATTTTTATTATATATTTAAAACACAATTTCCATAAAGCAAACACTAACTAAAAAAACACATTCTTTTAATAAGGAAAAAATCATTGTTATCAATGGTTTATCAATACACAAAATCAAGAAATGTTCTGAAACAACATGTAGCAAATATCAAAGACAGAGATGAAGGCTGGAATGAGAGAGATACTCGTTGATAATCTACGACAAACATGGTACGGTACAATGTGCCTAATAATAATTTAAACTTTAGTTGAATCGGTAGCGATTTTCAGCACTGACTCGTGATCTTGTTCACAGTTTGATATTCCACGGTACGAATATCAATTTACTAGCATTCACTACTGGCACCACCATGTAATTACCTATATCAGTAGCGGTCCAGTAAGATACAAGCAAGGTAGCTCGCTTTTTATATAAACAATTTGAAATCACTTTACCGGAAAACGGATAAACTGTGGTTTTTAGTCACTTAAGGGGGCAGACCCAGTTGCGACTTCCAGAAAATGCTTTTTTATGATTTTTTTTAGCCACGCTATAAAAGAATTAATAACAAATGTTTTTCCATATGAAAGATATGTATTTATAGAAAAAGTTTTAATTTTTTTATGGCAAAATATTAAAAAATAAGTGGGATACAGCAAATTTGAGAGGGGTCCAAAAAAACTTGTTTTGCCGTGATCACTACTGCTCGTCACTGGATCATCAGAAAAAAAGAGATCATTAGTTAATGACATAATGCTCCGGTTGGACGAAGGGATTTGAAAATTTTTGAATTTTCACAAAATAGCGGATGTTGAAAGTCAAAGTTCTTTATTTGACTAAAATTTACTCGTATTTTCGGCTATAAAAAATCGACAAAATAAAATCCTCGTTCATCCAGAAGACAATTATGTATAGAATAAGTCAGAAAAATTTCAAACCGATCGGCGAAGTTACAGTGATCACCGACTTCGAAAACATGGTTTCGAGAATAAACGCACAGTTGCCGCTACCTGCCTTCTTGAATACATTAGAGACGGCTCCGTTCAAAGTTATATATCTCCATAAATAATGGTCCGATTTATCTGAAATTTTTAGAGAATACTTTTGAAATATTCTACTTTGAGAAAATGCAATAAAACATTGTTTTTTTTTTCAAAATTCTAACTGGGTCTGCCTCCTTAAATTAAATATATACACGAACTACTAGAAAACAATGAAACTTGGCACGTGTTTCGATTTCACAAGAAGTCCTCATCAAGAGCCTACTAGTTCCAGACTCGAACCAGTGGTGAAATGGCTAAGTCGAAACACATGTTGAGTGACAATGTTTTTTTGTGGTTTGGGTGTGTTATTTTTAGTTTAAGTGATATCTCAGTACTAAATTTTTAGGAAAAGTAACACAAACAGTCGTTCTGATTATTTTGGATTTTCTACATTACTTATCCATTAAACCAGTAAAAAAATAATGCTTATCTCAAGAAGTTATTCAATTTTTTCATCATATAATGTTGTCGATCTAAATCTAAAATAACTATGTTCTGAAGTTAAATTTTATTTTATTTTACTGAAATGGATGACGAGAAGATATTTAAATAAAATTATCACAAAAAATCTAATATTAATTCGATAGATTATTTGTTTATGTTACGCCACTGATAGTGCGACACGTTTGTCCTAAATGCGGGAAGTCTGGCGTCTTTGGAGGCTTATATTATCTAATGTTGTCAAATTTCCGAAATTAGAACGGAGCCTTGCGATTGGCGCGTTGACATGTAACACAAATTAAACCAATTTACGCGAAACTCGAAGTTATTAGTTTGCAGTTTGACAAGCTTACGAACCCCGGCGCATAACGCACACAGTTAAATATGTATAAAATACTACACAGAGAATGTACGCATTAATTAATCGCAGCTGCTCGTTCTACATTGTTTATCAAGTGGCTGAAAATTATAGTACTTTCACTAGTTTGCTTTTAGTTTGGAAAAGTGAAGGTATGTATAATTACTGAAAATAATATCTTTGTTTCAATTATGTTGTTCAATTATTACATAGATATTACAGTTAAATGGTATTATTTTTTTTATGAGTTATGATGCTGCTCACTCAATTCTTTCAACAACTTTCAATAAAAAGTACTTTGATGTTTTATAACTTCAGACATTATTTTTTTTCTATTAAATTTATTGAAGCAAAAAAATTAAATATTAAAAAGGTTTTTCTAGATTAAAATCTTTTCTTAGTTTACGAATAAAAGAAACCTAAGTATTTTGTCTAAAGTCTTGAAAATTCTTTACAACGAAAATAATTTTTACAGAGAATACGATTTTGTTACAAAAAGATTCCCATTTAATAATAATTTTGATTACACCATCTGTCGTCCTCTTTAAAACCATTCAACTTTTTTCCGAAATATTTTTGCCTATGATTTTAATGTTCTGAGTTATTAGAGATTTTTGATAAAAATTATTCACTTTATATTTAAAAAAATGTATTTATTCATTTTTTCATTGCATTATAACAATTTACACAATATGATAACAATTTCTATTTTCAATAAAAGTACACATATTATATCCAAACCAATACTAACTAACTATACAGTCGTGGCTGTACGGGGCCCACCCTAACGTCAAAATTATAAATAAATAAATATAAAAAACTACTTTTCTAATCCTACTTTGGGAGGCTATAAAGACAGTGATTGTTATAACTATTTATGGGTCTCGTGAATTTTACCTTTCCTTATTATTATTCCCAGGTACTTATAATTGAGTTTTAATTGGCAATGTGTATATATTTTCCAAGCCATAAAAAATTAAAGAAAATTGCAAAATATAATATGCTTTAATAATGGAGACACATGCAATTAAAATTTAATAGTATAATTAATTAAATGAGTTGGAAGAATAAATTTATATTATTTTGTGCTTTTTTTTGAAACTTCTTATAATATTTTTTTAGTTTGTTTACAAAGCAATGCAATTATATAAAACATGCAGAGAAATTATTCTTATCTGTGCAAGAATTCAGTTTGCATAGTTTTAATTACACAAAATAAAGAATACACATACAACCAGACAGAAAGTGACGTTGAACATTCACTGTAGTTAAACTGCTGACGTTTGCTAATGAGAGATAAGAATACAAGAAGAGAAAGAGCGATTTATATAGCAGTGGTGTCTTGTAGTGAAAATTCTACATGTTTATTTTAATTTTATGTACCTAGGTATACAATATTTTCGATATGTATGTTAACATCTTTACGTGCGGTCAGGAAAGTTATTGAAACTAAACTATCATCTTGGTGTTGAATTTTACAAATTACTGTCTTGTATCGATCTCGTGTTAATTAAAGATACTCTTGTATCGATCTAATTTTAAGACCAAGGCCGAGACGAGACCAAAAAAGTACTGTCTAATTAATATCTTAAAAACTACCAGATTGCATTTTGAACGTAATCCATTCATTAGATTTCAGAAATGCAAATTAGCTGTGAAAATAAAAACAAAATGGACGCATGAACTATCTGGTCTCAACTATAAGAAATACATAACAATTATGTGAACGTTTTGTAATTTCAATTAGTTCTATATTAAAGTCTGCGAAACCATATATTTAACAGATAACAATTTTCACTTCAAGTTACTTATTATGTTATATTTATTTTTGTTAAAATATTCTGATTACTTCAGAAATTACAACTCCAAAAGTTTATTAACTTTGCTATGTTGAGTTTTTGATGTACACATGAAGCTTTTTACAATGTATAATAGAACATCAATTTAAACAGCAAAATTAGTTGTATTGCACGCTTTTTTTTGTTACTGTTCATACTTTTCCGTGTATAATTACTAGCGATGTAGGTATTTTCATTTCATGAAAATATTTTTTTTGAGAACACCTAGTAGTATATACTATGAGTTAAATTATAATGTAGTACTTTATTTTTTACAATTAATTTGGATTGTTTGTCCTTTTTGATTTAAATTTGTAAACAATTTTTTACTCACTTGATGTCCGATTATCTTGAAATTTCGTATACTTGTGTATGTTCAACCATTTTCAAAACTAATTAAAAAATATATTAAATTACTTTTAAAATTTACGTATTATTTTGTATTCCTTTAGCTAAAGTAATTTGTACCAACAAAAAAAACGTATGATCAAACTTTTCAAAAAAACTTTCAGTAAAATTGAAAAGTTTTGAAACTCATTGAAAACTTTTTTGAACTTTACATCTAATAACTAATAACTGATACAAATGAAATAATTTTGAATGATATTATTGATCGTTATTATTCTTATTCAGTAATTATATCCTTGTCATTTAGATTAGTTGATATTGAGTCACTCATTTCCCACCACATATAAGTCGCCACTGACAGAGAGATTTTAGTTCGTCACTGAGATATTTCCTTACGAACAATGGGTATATTCTATGGGGATGTTTGAAATATTCTAAACAGACAAGTAACATTTGTACTGTAATAGGACATCTGTAAGATTCCCTGAAGATTTCTTGGGTTTCGAGTAGATATCACAACATAAAAAAGATATCTGCCCGAGGAAAAATCTTTTGTCTTTGCTGGTGTCGGTGAAGTTCCCTTCATAAAACTTGGACAATGTGAAAAAATCAAATTTATTCAAGATGCTTACACGCGGAGTTTTCGGACGATTTGCAGACGTGCAGATATTCTGTGGATTATATTTAAATATTTTTTTGTTGAATCATACTGATCTGGATTGAACCGACGTAATTTTTGTTTGGATGGTGATTTACATTTGTTAAGCGTTTATTATTGATTTAAAAAAATATAATATATTTCTTATTAAAAAAAATGTATTCTATAATATACGAATACATTATTAGGGGGGAGAGTTGTAATGTTTTGTCAAAAAATGTGTACCTACCTCTTAACCGTACTTAAAAAAAAACTTTTATAATGAAAATAATTAAACTAATAACCAAATAAAGATCAGTGTGAAAGCGTTAAAGCTTGTAAAATCTCTTATATTTAAGAAAAAAAAACTATATTAAGAACTACACCTGGAGATTTGTAATTTTCTTGTAAAGTTAATTGTTAGTAAAAATAAGTTTTTTTTTTTTATTTTCAGAAAATAGATCTTAAATATAAATCGACTTTAAAATATCATTTTTTTCTCGCCCTTTTTCGTAGCTATAAAATTTACCCATTCAAAATATTATTGTATTTCAAGTCAAAAATCAATCTAATTTGACTTATTTAAACAATTCGAATTTCTTTATTTTATTAAGTTTTCTTATAAATAACTAGTTATTCAACAATATTTTTTTATTATTATTGTCATATAAAAGTAAAGTGCTTATTTAATTACAATAAAAATTGTTTTGTGTTAATTTAATTGAATACTTTATTAACTATATTATGTATTCACAATCCAACAACTATAAATTTAATTAACAACTTTAAATTCACTGAAGATGGAAGTTCTAATGAAAGTCGCCATGCATGGCTAGATATTCATTATAAACTTTATTATGGTCGCGGCAGAAAGATCGGATTATATCAGAAAAAAATCTGTGCATAGTTCTACATAGTAGTAATATCAAATCATTTTTATTTTACACTGAAAAAATTAAATGTTAATTTTTAACATAAAAAACATGTTAAAGGGAGGATGAAATTTCATTCTGTGAAAAATTAATCGGTAACGTAGTAATATTTCATACCAACAGTATCAAAAATTACTATACCGTATGTGAAAAGATGGTAAATGCACTGCTATATTTGATTATTTATTTTTATATTTATATATTTATTATTATGAAACTTAAATAAATATTTTAACAAGTTATTAATAGTCATATGAAAAAATTCTATTAACATTTTTATTTATTTACGATGCGTAGGAATGGGGACAAAATAAAAAATTGTATAGATTGATGAAAAAAATTTTGATCCTAGAAATTTTTGGCACCCGACATGGTAAAATTGAAAAGAACGTCTACTACAATTCAATATACTGTATAGCAGTTTTTATGACGGCGATAGGCCAGATATGAAAAGTAATATAGAAACATAGTAAAATACGTGAAATTTTCATATGCAAGAAATTAAATTAAAGAATAGCGTACCTATACTACTTTTTCAGAGTAAATTTTTAATAGGTACTATGTTAAAATTTACTAGTATTTCATTGTAATTTTTCATTTACTTTATTTTAAATTCTACCTACTTTTCTGTTAATTTTTTCAGAAGTTGATTCTGTCGTCAGGTTCACAGCATTTTCTGTTAATTTTTAAAAGAATATTCTCTCAGTGTACTTACTTATTGAAATGTATTTACTTTTTATACAGGCTGATCCAATATAAGCATATAAAACTGTTTGGGGACATAAATAATAAAAAGTACAGTTACTTTGAATCAATTTGATTAAAGTTTTGAAAACTTATATGCAAAAAAATAACTTATTGTTAGAAGTGTCAATTATTTACCCAAGAATGATTTTCGAAAATTTTAAATCCTGTATTCTCTTTATAAGAATCCGTAAGTGACCTTTCTTTTTATTTTTCCTTGCGTAAAATATTTTTTTCAAATATATCTATTTAGTATGTTGATTAAAAAAATTGACATTATACACGAAAAAGCAATTATACCTGCAACAGCCAAAACTAGATACAATTAATGTATTTAAAAATAATTAGAAGAAAACTAACGTAAGTAACGTTTTGACACGTAAGGTTTGGTTTTACCCCCCCCCCCCCCCCCCTTCCGTAATTAATGGACGCTCCTTTTTAAGAAATTCATTCTATAAATTTTAAACAAACGGAAACAAAGTATTGTGGCACAAAGTTTACATCATGTGTATAGATATTCTTGTATATTTATGAATTTGTGTTGTATGCAAGGAGTTCCGTAAGACGCGGAAATGGAAATCCAATGTGGTGTTGTAAATCCACCGCGCTTTATTAAATCAGCAAAAACGGAATCTGGCTCGTTGCAACAAGTGGATTTCCGCTGCGATGCAAATAATTAGTTGATCCAAACACGCTTGCGAATCGCTTACATGCCGCGGTTGCGAGTAAATATTTTTTTTAACTTGGCGTTCTAAGCGTATGCTGTGAAAATTTTAATAATAGACTTTATTGTTTTCGCGAACCTATGGAAATATTTTTAGGGGCTATACCAGTGTGAACGCTGGAAATTTGGGTGATTTTCGGAAATTTTTTGGAAGAAAAATACTCAATGAAATATTTTGGAAAATTGAGAGTATATTTAGCTATATTAGAGGTGTACCTATTCCATAATTTTTTCACGTAAAAATATCGATATTTAAGTGACTTATGCTGCGGCCATGATTCCGGACGATGAAGTAGTTGAAATTGAAAAATGAAATAATGTCGTTAAACTGGAAGGTATTTTCTGTACGATGACCTACGATTTTCGAAAAATATCAAAATCTAACAAAATGACGTAGTTATGAAAAAAAGTATATTTTATTGCCTATAAAATGATTTTTAATGCCAAATCGTCAATTTTCATCCAATCAAAAATATCCTAGTTCATCATAGAGTAAATATATTCAAGAGAACTCAGTTCAAATTTCAAGTAAATCGGATAATTGCTCTTTGAGTTACAATGTCAGCAAATTTGAAAAATCTCATTTTGAGAAACACGCATTTAAAGATTTAACAATCGATTTCATATCTGCGAGCGGTCGCTCTTTCGAAGGCTGCGTTTTGGAGAGTATTAGAGATACGGTCTTGAAATTTTCACACAATATTCTTGAAACTATAAACTTTCCAAAAAGGCAACAAAAAATGTTTTTTTGAAAATTTCACACTGGTATGACCTCTTAAAATATGTTTTTAATTAACTGAAATTGACTGTATAATTATGTGTAGGTACTCGAGATGACAACATTTTGAGGAACCATTATCTCCAAGTTTGGATTCACGGTATAAGCGGTTAGTTATCGGTTAGTGGCCGGCCAATCAAAACTCGCCGGTCACTAACCGCTTATTGCCGTGAATCCGAACAATGACATCTGGGTGTTGATCTGATGATCACACCACTGCCAAAACATGGATTTTTAAACTTACAGTTATTTTACAAAAATACAGTAGATGTGCACCTCTTAATTTTGAAGAGCATCGTTAAACCGGAAACGAAAGTTTACAATTAAGTCGTTGTATCGTAATTTAACACTTTGTTTCAATAATAAAAGATGTCCACTGCAATGTACGACGAAGCGAAATCGACGGCTAGTGCCCAAAAATCAAAAGCTTGCATTTCAAAATGCTTAACTGCTAATATTATTACGGTAAATTTAATAATAATTGTACACTGAAAAAATTTTATGTTAATTTTTAACATAAAAAACATGTTAAAGGGAGGACGAAATTGATCCTAGAAATTTTTAACACCCGACATGGTAAAATTTAAAAGAACGTCTACTATAATTCAATATACTGTATAGCAGTTTCTATGACGGCGATAGGCCAGATATGAAAAGTAATATAGAAACATAGTAAAATTATAGAGAATGTACGTGAAATTTTCATATGCAAGAAATTAAATTAAAGAATAGCGTATATATTACTATTTCAGAGTAAATAAATTTTAATATGTACTATGTTAAAATTTACCAATATGTCATTGAAATTTTTCATTTACTTTATTTTAAATTCTACCGACTTTTCTGTTAATTTTTTTCAAAAGTTGATTCTGTCCTCAGGTTCACAGCATTTTCTGTTAATTTTTAAAAGAATATTCTCTCCGTGTGGAAAAAAAAGATTATTTATAAATTATAAAATTGTTCTTAAAAATTAATACAACGTGGTTTTTATATCATTTTTATATATATTAAATTATAAATTATTGAATTTAGTACATACTAATTAAACACCCCATTTGTTATATTTATTATGTTTTCATACCTTTTCGTATGTACAATGTACATATATTAATAATAACTAATATAATATTATAATATACACAAAGTAATAGAAGCCAGTATCTATTATACGAATACATACTGATATTATATATTCAATTATAAATTAATTTATTTCGACAAATTATACATACATACTAATGAACATACGATCATAATAAACTTTTCTCATTAAACAAGTAAATGAAGTATTATATATCACTTATAAATTATGAACATACCTATAGCCTTGTAAAGAACGAAATATTATCAGTAAAATCTTTTGAAAAGTTTCTCCACACTTTGTGTAAGTTATGAATGACTACCTAAGGGTCAACGGTCATTGTTAACCTCTGACATTTTCAAAAGGCAAATGTGTCGCGAAAGTGTTATGTGGTTTAACTATATACGTTTTTATTTTTGCAGATTATATTTTAATGTATGCATATTACAAACATTATCAACACTGCGATTTTATTCCCTGGATCAATGCAATATATTAATTAACATGTTTTTAATTTGGTTTATGTACATATACATATATTTTAATCCTTTAGAACCTAAGGCGATGTATTATTTTTTGGACTTAAAATCGACTGATTTCTTCAAATTAAAAGTTGGTCAAAAATAACATTTAATATAAAACCATAAACTGTATGCTTTATTGAATAATTTTCTCCTTTTTTAGCCGTGCCTTCTCTTTTTCCATGTTGCATCAAAGAAAGTGGAATATTTCATTTTCCATGTCGTTATTGTAAATTTGTTTCGTCATATTTGAAATCGTGTTTTTGGGTTGAGTAAGGACTGACCCATATTACCCTAACGAGGAAGAGGAGTTACCCCTTTTATGTCTCCAGACAAGGTCGCTTAGTTTATGATGTACTCCCTTGGGAAGGTTGTTTTCACTGCAACTGACCCCCTCCCCTCTCGTGTCAATTGCAGTCTAACCTAAGACTCCAACTCCACCTGTTGAAATATCATTTCCAACAATTATCAAAAGGTCAGATTGTATTTAAAATGTGATTTTAACGTTAAAACTATTACCATTTAATAATTGCTTTGTTTTAATTATCTCTGACTAAAATATAATTAATTGGAACAGTTTGTAAATTAATCTGAATATTACAAATAAATATTAATTTAAAATTGAATATGCTTCACACACCGAACTTTAATTTTATAAACTTAAATACTAATAGAATTTTTAATAAAAAATTTAATTACTTTTAATTGAACTCCGGCAATTGAGTGTAAATGAAAAAGATTGTTCTGATAAGAATTGAGTAATAATATGAGATTAAATAAAAATAACACGTTTACATAATTTAATTAACAAAAAATAAATTAAAGAAAATTTATTAAAGTTTATTTTATTTGAATAAAAACATTTAAAATAAATAAAATGTTTTGTAGTTTTAAAAGGTGTACAAATATATATTACTTTGGCTTGTAAATTAAATAAATTTTGAGTTAAAATCAATATAAAATGCGTGCATATTTTTCACTAAAATTTCCTGCGTATGAAAATATGGAAAATACGTATCACTGTCATATAAAATATATGCAAGTGCAGCTGACATTTGATTCATTACTGTATATAATTTGTTTGTTGTAAACATGACAGGTAAATTGTACGTAATCATGGAATTAATAAACAGAATACTGTTATTTCAATGTAAATGTATTTAGTTTTGGAAATTGTTTATTTTTCATATCGTCATGAAAAATACTATTATTGATATATTGTATCGATATGTAATAGTTTTGTCCTTGTTAAGAAGTCAATGGACTTTTGAAAAGAAAAATCAAAGCAATTTTTATGTAAAAAATTATTAACGATCATAATTGTTTAGTGTTGTAAAAACCTTAGACAAGGAAAAATATAGGACTCATAACACGCTACCTAACATTGTTACCAGTGTGCTCCGAAAATATTCGCTCCAACATGGCAGTGGTGTAACAACGTTTTGGTTAATAGTTTCGTATAATGAACTAGGTAGCTCGTTATATAGCCAGTTATGTACGAGACTGCATCTGAAGTAATCAGGGTAGGAAATTTGTCCACGTATATGGTCCAGTTTGTTACATATGTATCCATACTCTCTAAAACTGAATTAACTCTAAATTTCACTAAAAGGATAGTGACTTCAAATTGAAAGTGGCGTCATTATGGCATTTATTCTTATCTCGATTTGCCAACGTATAAAAAATATCAAGTGCTTTGAGTGAGTCATAGAAAAATCGACATCAAAAATAAATTTTAAAAACCTAAGATTCTGTCGTAGCTAAAGAAGTGATTGTTCAGTAATTCAAGTAGTGAAGTCACTAAATCATAGTGGTATACTTTTAACTATTTCAGTTAAAGTGAATATTCACTATGAATTAGTGTTTTCTGGCTATTTCAGTTTTAGAGAGTAAACTATTTTAGTGTAACAATAAGTTAGATACTCATCAAATCGAAGTGGAGTTATGAACAAATAATGTAAAAAATAATTTATTAATTCAATAGTTTTTATTAAGTATTAAATTAAAAATCCATTTTCCTCAAACACTTTTGTCTATAATTTTGATTTCTTTAAATCATTACACAGGTACTTTTTAGGTTAATTGTTTTTCTCATTTTGTTTATCATATAGTAAAATTTTACTGAGAATAACAAATCTTTATTTATAACATTAATATTCATATGTTAAGTACGTTTTTGAACATTGAAAATGAATAGTATCATGCATGTCTATATTGAGAATTATTATAATTTATTAATCATCTACTATAATGTACATTGAGTAAATATCTATATATATTTTTAAATTAGCAATGAATTTTTGTAACTCGCTAATAAATTATTTATGGATCATATACCGGTTTTCTATTATATGTTTGATGAATACCATTCATTAATGTTGAATTTATTTCATTCTAATGCCAGAATTAATAACCGTTGAAATGTCAGAATTTAATGTTAAGTTATTATCATTGACTGCCAGTTTATTTTCGTTTTAGTGAAGTATGGGTTGATATAGAAGCCTGCATATTGGGTGGAATAAAAACGTATCTCCTGTTTGCTAACATAGTACTCTGGAATTATAAGCCACACAAATTTCATGATCTTACAATCAAGATATGAAGAAACTAGTTGGTTATATTACTAAGAAAAGAACGCCAACAGAATCAGAAGAAGAAAAAGAAGAAAATATGCATTATAAAATCATGTATTACGGATTAAAATTTCAAATAATTTTGATGAATAGTTTTTTAGTTACAGCTCTATGTTAAGTACTTACATAAAAACTCTATATAAAGAGTAAGTTGGCTTATTTAAAACTTAATCCATTGAAATATTGTGTGCAATGAATATAAATCGACTGACCCGTTTTTACTTTTTATACGAGCATACTTATGTAAAATAAATACAAAGTAACATTATTGAAAATATAGCTAAACTGATTTTTTTCGAATTCATTCTCACTATTTTCACCATGATGTGTGTGTGTGTCTATCTGTCGGTTTGATTACGCTGTAATTAAAAAATAACAATAAATAGAAGAGCGAGATTTTATATTTTTGAAAACGATCTTACAACCGGAAACGGATGTTAATATATACCTATCAATTTTTGAACTTTTCGAATATTTTTATTACACGATACGAATTATAAAAAAAAATTGCATCAAACATAAAATCAACATGAATTAAATATTTATTTATGTTTAAAATAACATTGAAATCTATATTTACTGTATTGAATTTACTGAAACTACACCCTGTATATGAACTACGTGTATTGTAAATTTTATAAAAATTTTCTTGTATCTCATTAAAACAATTTTTTTGTATGTACTGTACATGAAATGTTGATGTAAAAATGTATCATGTTCTTGACATAAAAAGCAATATGTGAATTTATTTTTCTGACAAGGGGAACCTTTCAGTGGGCCGGTTTAGATTTTCTTCATATTGAAATATGTTGTGAAGGGGGGTCCCCTGATAACACCTATACCCGGTTTTGGGCGCAGACGGGTAATATTTTAAAAATTATGACCCAAAATATATTTTAATGTTGCATATATACCTATGTGTTAAGTCTATTTATACAAGCGTCTGTTGGCCTAGTGGTAATGATAATTGACCGGTAACCATTATTGTTACTAGTGGTTATATGGACAATTATGCCATAAGAATTATTAATAAATAAATGTATAAATTGTTTAAATATTCAATCATTTATAAAATGTTCTTGGTGTAATATATTTTTATGTATAAAGTGTTTGTACGATAGATACCTTCCAAAATGTTGTCAACCGTTCATAAATAAATAAGTTACTTGAGCATAAATTATATATTTTTTTATTTACAATCCCAGTTTTGAATTGTTTATCAACAAAATTTAAAAAATTTTATAAATTAAATTGCACATTTTGAAAAAAAAAAACATTGAAAATAAATAAATTCATAAGATATTTTACAGGAGAATAATATATTTAAATAATGTCACTGTTTACAATTAAAAATAAAAATAAAAACTTAAGAGGACTCGAACCACGGGTGCATTGATTACCGGACTATTATCATAACCGCTAGGTCAACAGACGCTTATATAAATAGACTTAACATATAGGTATATATGCAACATTAAAATATATTTTGGGTCATAATTTTTAAACTATTGCCCGTCTGCGCCCAAAACCGGGTATAGGTGTTATCAGGGGACCCCCCTTCATAACATATTTCAATATGAAGAAAATCCAAACCGGCCCACTGAAAGGTTCCCCTTGTGAGAGAAATTCTCTATTTTTGATATACATATCAAGTAATTTTTTTAGCATTAATGATAAAAATTTTATGAGTACGTAGAAAAAGAGATGGTAATAATACATATCTACCTACACTAGCATCTATGTGATATGCAAACAAATATAATTTTTACAAGGTTTTATTTAACTTCAGTTATTATAGACCAAGCTCCCATTATTATTAATTTCGACTAGTTCTAATTAAGATAGAGCTTTGAAATTTTGTATACATGTATGAATCTGGTGACAATGCAATATAGTATATCTAATATCTTTCTAAAGCCAATATGGCGGACGCCTCAAGATGGCGTATTACCTTTTTCGTCATAATCATCTTGATATGGATATCAAATGGAAGGGTTTAACGAATAGAATACGATTAGTTATTTGACGTCATTCTTAATCTAATATGGTGGACGCCCCATGATGGCAGAATACCATTTCCTTTATAACCATTTTGATATAGGTATTTATAATTATATAAAAAAATATTAAAAAAAGCTTTTAGTAAAAATGCACTAAAAAGTAAAAAATAAATTTTTAGCTATCACAAAAATTTAAGGTTTTTATGACTAAAACCAATAAAAGCGCGGGGCGCTATAAAGACAAATGTATGAATAAAAAATTTATGCAAAATAAGAAATGAAGTATAAATTGATATAAGATAAGAGTAGAAAATTTGCACATTAAATCAAATAAATACTTAATAGATATTTGATAAACCATTTAACAATTTTATAAATACAATAATGAAATAATTAATTAATTAAAAGTTATACATTTGCCTTCGTAAGTGCCCCGCGCTTTTATTGGTTTTAGTCATAAAAACTTGAAATTTTTGTGATAGCTGAAAATTTCTTTTTTACTTTTTAGTACATTTTTACTAAAAGCATGTTTTTAAAAAGTATTTTTTTATATAATTTTATTTTAAATAAATTTCTGTTTAAAAATATCAAATTTTTCAATTTCTTCCATTGCAGCCTTAATTTAAAAAATACTACCTGTTATTCTGATATCACAATGTTTTTGGTGTATTTTAAAAATATTATAACGACCAAAATAATTTAAAATTTAACTGAAATGAATCTTAAAAAACTGATAGATTAAAGGATGCAAAAGTATAAAATAATTAATTAAATGACAATTGTGTTTAATGAATATTTATTGGGGTTTTGTAAAAGAAAAGAAGTTGAGTTTTAATTCAGCATGGTAAAACAGTTTAAGAAGCACTGATATAAACACTATTAAAAACTACTACAAGACGGTAGCTACTTTGTACATAGGTATATTCAATGTACATAGAATTCAACGGTCGCCATTCGGTTCCATTAGAAACGGTATCTTGGACATTTATCTACCAACCTCCAGCCTTACGGTTTTAAAAGTTCCGCAGTGTTTTTGTTAATAAATTCTGTAGACTAATAAATATTTTTAAACAAGAAATAATAATGATAACATAAAAATTTTACGGTGATTTTTTTTATATTTAGTTTGTTGATTACATGGATTAGAATAAGTATTTGGATATGATGTCTATTATAGGCTTTATTATTTATCTATTTTAGGTTAGTTTTAGCATTTAAGAACTCAAGCCGAAGAACTTGTGTTACAGCCTTTTAGCTACTATACTGTTTGACCTAAAAATATGGGATTTGGCTTAATTATACGAGTAGTAAATTGTAGACCAATAATAGACCTGAGTTATGAAGAAATAATAATTTAAGTTTTTTGTAATTTTTGAGGGGGGGATGAGTTATCAAACAATGTAGTTCATTCAATCTCTATTGGTGGAGTATCAAATGAAAGAGTTCCCAATTTGGAGAGTTGAAAAATGTAATGTTTTTTAATAAATTTCGTTTGGCAAGTATTTAAAAAATATCTACATAAAACAAATGGAAAATACATTATGCTATCACCTTTTTGATAATATTTAAACTGTAACTAATTGCTATTTTAAATTGTTTTATTTTCTAAAATTTGTAGGGTTTTAAATATGCAAAGTTTCTATTATCTATAGTAATCACTATTGCAATACAAAATAAAATTATCGAACAAAATTAAAATACTATAAGGTACGGGACACTAGTACGCGATACTCGACTCGCATTTTACAAATTTTTAAAATATGTTGTTAGTTATTTTTTTTTTATACTTAATTATTTTTATGAAAGTGGTATTTTTTTCTTACGCGTTATAATGTTATTAGATATTGTATTTCTCTCGATTATACTTCAGTTTATCATGCCATGCTGGTTTTGTCTCCAGTTTGACACTGTGTAACAATATAACGCCCACAAATTCACTAATTCTTCGTACGTGTTTTAAGTCACTGATCAGCTTCTTAATGAGAAAGCGTAATGATATCTAACCTAAACTAATTTTAGCGTATTATGTTTTCTAACAATGAAAGTTATATCAGTCGTTTTCGTGTTTAGTCAGCACAAATTAGTAGACAGGCAAAATTAAAAAAAATATATAGAAATCAATTATCAGGTCAGTCCATAAGTTCGTGCGTATTAATAGCATGCATGGAATTCACTATGACTTATTTACTAAACCAGTACAATTTTGTACTTGTCGAAACTTGTCATCGTTTGACTAACATATTATTCAGTTTATCACCAAGTTTCGTAAATATCGAACGCATTTTAGTACCCATAGAAGATGAATATAGATAATCAGTACAAACGTGCTGTGATACATTTTTTATTTTCGTGTGGTGAATCTGCCAGGTCTGCAGTGATAAAAATTAATAGTGTACATGGTGAACACATTATTAGTGTAAGGACTGCCCAGAAATGGTTTAAAAATTTTTAAGTTGGGGAAAGCAGCATTGATGATGAACCCCGTTCAGGACGTCCTGTCAATTTTGATGATGGCATTCTTCGAAATCTTGTGGAGTCAGAGCCACAATTAACAGTGGATCAGATCGCAGAAAGGATGAATTCATCTCATGGAACAGTCTTTCATCATTTAAAAAAGATTGGGAAAGTATCCAAGCTTGGAAAGTGGGTACCGCATAAAAGTGTTGTTTTATCATGATAACGCTAGACCACATACGGCTCGAACAACGCAGCAAAAAATTAGTGAATTTAATTGGGAGCTTTTGCCACATCCTGCTTACTCCCCAGATATTGCCCCAAGTGATTTTCACTTATTTTGTAATTTCAAATTTTTTTACTGGGAAAAAAATTAAATTCTAAACAGGGTGTACACAATGAACTTTCAATTTTTTTTTGCATCAAAACCATAGTCTTTCTACAGCAATGGAATAAAAAAGCTACCTGTAAGATGGCGAGACATTGTAGATAATGGAAGAAAATATATAATTGATTAAAATGTTAAATTGTGTTTTTTTTTATATTATTTAAAAATTTACCAAAAAATACGCACGAACTTATGGACTGACCTGATAAAACTGTTACATTGTTTTTAGGTACAGATGTAAGTTTAATTTAAAAACTTATTATTGTTAATTAAATTAATAAATACATTTTGTATTATTTGAATTCGTTACATTCAGAAATTCATCAGAGCCTGAAAAATCCCAAATTTTTGAAAGGCTCGGTTTGATTTCAATATAATTTTTTTTAACAAAAATAATAATTTTGACCATTAGTGTACCTATAATAAATTAAATTAATACTACAAACCAATAATCACTACGTGATTGAAAGAACTCGTAACTTATTAAAAGACAAATGAATCAGAAATAGATAATTCCGAAAAAGAACTTCAAGTCAAGACACTGATCAGGGCAATACGCTGTCACAAAATTTTCCTTATTCTCTTAAATATACAAGTTTGATCTTCTATAACCCTTTTCAAATATTAATATTATGTGAAAATATCTCAGAAACCAAAATATATCAACAATTAAAATAAATTACCAGCAAAGGATTGCTAACAAGAATGTACAAACGATATCACATTTGTAATAACAACGTAAAATTTGATTTGCATCTTACGATAATTGAACTCGAGGTAGCAATGCTAGATTATCATTATAACTACATTATAAGTTACACAAAGTCCTGTATGTTGCGTGGCAGCGCCAGGAGCTGTCCGTTTATTGTTATTTTCCTTGCACAATCCTTGATCACAGTTACTATATTTAGCCGGATCCAATTAGGAGTGTACAAAACAAAGCAGTACAATGGCACTTGCCTTCGCCGCTGTCGCCGCCGCACCGACTTCTTACGACCATCTCGTCTCTGTATGGTGCTGCCAGCTAGCGGGAATGTATTCAACTCAAATGTGTCTTATTTGATGTAGGATTTTTTTTTGTAATGGAATTTGGATGAAAGAAAATTGTAATTGGTTATATCGGGTCTTATAGATGAAAAAAAACATGGGGTGATTGGGATAATCCGTAGTTAAATTACTAGATTAAAATATCAGCAATCGGTACCATAGGCACCGACATTTCATTTTATCTAGGGATGCGGGTTTATATAACCAGTGTTAAATTTTGGGCGGTACCATGACGGTGAGGGGGGCTTCTCTTTAAAATATAATTATGCAATATTCAAAAAAGAAGGTCTAATATTTAAAATGGCATGTTTAAATTTAGCTGCAATTAGTTTTACTAGACGGTTTGACGCACGCTGCAAAAATTGTAAAAATATTTTAAAAAATTCGACACAATCTTTATTGGCATGTAACATCTTTCGTTTTAAGATGTACGTTAAAATAGAATTTAAAAAAAAAACTTAAAGTAGATATTCCAAGCGTTTTACCAAAATTAAAGCTATCTGAATATAACATATATTTTTAGGAAAAAAATCTTTTAATTTTGTTGACTATTGTATTGGGCGGAACCGTGACGGTGAGGGGGAGACACTCCTTAAAATATAATTATGCAATATTCAAAAACGAAGGTCTTATATTTAAAATTACATGTTTAAATTTAGCTGCAATTAGTTTTACTAGATGGTTTGACGCACGCTGCAAAAGTTGTAAAAATATTTTTAAAAATTCGATGCAATCTTTATTGGCATGTAACACCTTTCTTTTTAAGATGTACGTTAAAATACAATTTTTAAGGAAACTTAAAGTAGATATTCCAAAATTAAAGCTGTTTGAATATAACTTATTTTTTTAAGAAAAAAATCTTTTAATATTGTTGACGACTGTATGCTTTATAAAATTTAAATGGCTTCTAACTGACCCAATGTATTTAAATAAAATATTAAACATTAACGATTATTGCACCATTCGTATTTACCGCCAATATCAGTATACTTATTTAGTTCTCATAATTTAAATTATGAACAACGATTGTAATAAACCCGCGAGTTTACAATTTTATATACCTTTCCGGTTTTACGTCCACCGAGACGAGCTTTGCTAAATATATTTCATAACGGATGGGCCACGTGTGTCTATTTCCGCAGGAGAAATGAATATTTGATGTAAAAAATAATACGTATATGTCGGATGTCCTTCCTTTCATGAAATATGGAGCGTCAAGGATTCTAGGATTTTGCTTTTTTGTGTTGGTCGTGCTTTGATATTCACTCTTATTTATTCATCTCAATGAGTTGTAAAATTTTTATCAGTTTTAATTTTTCTAATGCAATGTTAGAAATGTTGTTGTTATAATATTTTATTGCTAGAGGAACATAAAATAAGTACATGGATATAAACTATATAGTTGTAACTTTTTTTATGACAAATAGTTTTATTGTAAACTAAGTAATAAAATTGTTAGAGATCGCCTAGACTACAGATTTTTAGTCGGCCGACAGTTTGTTCCTTTTATCCTCGAATAAACAGGTCGACTAATAGTGGCTTCTATTTTATAGTTAGTCAAAAATCCTACGTAACTTCCATAGCCAATCACAATCTTAATTATATTTAATTATACATACTCCCCCCCCCCCCATAAGAATATGTATACCAAAATAATTTTTTTCTGAAAACTCTTTAGCAAAGTAAACCTCGGAACTTACTCATTAGAGAAACTAAGGATTCTGTAAACAAACTATATCTAGTAAACGAAATTTGATAATCTGCCGTTTTTTATTATTATTTTAATTAAAAATTCTTTCACAACTTTTAAAATGGCCTACAAAATAAAAGTTTAACTTTAAAAAGCAATATTTTCAGTTTGGTCACAATTCTTATAGGTTAAAAATATTAGCATAATTAATATAGCACATACATATTATATATAAAATATGGGGTTGATACAGGAGTGCTTTAAACGAGATATAGACGAAATAAGCTTGAATGTTTTAAGATTATACCGGCTTACATACCTGCTTAAGGGGGATGGCCACTGTGACGGAAAAAAAATAAAAAAAATAAATTTCTTAGATTTTTTTAAAGTTTACACATTCATAAATATGTATACAAAAAATTGAGTTTAAATTTTGAAAATTGACGGAGTTACAGTCAATTTAGTGAGACGATGTAGCACGGCCGGTTATGACATAACAAAAACATTAAACACGTTTATCTCGGAATGACATTTTTCGACCTGGTCGACACGATTTCTCAAATACTAATGAACCGATTTCAATTTTTCATATAACGTACGAGACACTGTCGGATATAAAATCAGGAAAAAAGTTTAAAAAGCTCAAATGGTTATACATATGTATAATAGGCATGTGGCCAGTAACAAAGTATCATTGAAATTATGATTTTAAATAATGAAATAGGTTAAAAAGATTCTAAAAAATGTATTTATTTTTAGGGACGTACTAGGTTGCCGGCGCCGGCAACGTGAATCGTTGCCGGCAGTTGATATGAATTTTGGAACTGTCTCCTATACCGCTAGATGACAAATAATGAAATTTTCGAATTTAAGGTCGGAACGCACTAGAGCGGCGCGACGCTTCACTACACTACACTTCATTTTTTTAACCAATCGCACGTAACGCGCCGTGCAGCGTAGTGTCGCCCATGTGCGACTAGGTTCATTTAAAACATTAAATAGAATATTTTGTTGCGCCGCGTAGTGTAGTGTAGTGAAGCGTCGAGCCGCTCTAGTGCGTTTCGACCTTTATATTTAATGAGGTACATGTGTACTGTTGTGTATTGAAGGAATAAAAACCTTCTTAAATATTTTTTTTCTAGATTCTCTAATTTTGTTAGCATTCAATGATAATAAATATCCTAACCTAACCGGGACTAACCTAATTTACTATAATTTAACCTAATCTCCTCTAAACTAACCTAACAGTAATATAATTAAGTAATGATATTTGTAATTTTTTATTAATATTTATTGATAGTAAATTAATTAGACTGTTGTTACCACACCCCTCTATATGAACATTATATCAATTTAATTATATCTTATGAAGAGGTGCTCTGCCCCCTAAATTCCTTAAAAACAGTATATTAATTATAATTGTTGAGTTAGAATGTTGTTTACTATTATGTTTGAGGCTTCGCCCCATATACACCTTCTTTCAAAGACATGTAGGTACTATTATGTTTTAAGTTTGATCTAAAATAATATACAAATAAATTAAAAATACTTATTTTCAACATTTTATGAATTTAATAATAAAAATACAAAAAATAATTTGAATTACATAGATATAACATAAATAAACGTCAAATTACATTTTTGAATAAATCTGGTCTTACGTGGTATCAACTCTATTCTAAGTGAGTACGTGATTTTTGACAGTAGTGACAGCTTGTACCCCTACATATTCTCCATATCAACCCAAACATGTGTTGCTACACTATCTGGAAATCTACGAGATTGAATTTTTAATTTTCTGCTGTCTCGTATCCAGTAATTGTTAAAAACCAATTGCTCACATTCCTTAAGCTTTAAATTGAGATGTTCAAAGTTATTGAATCTATTTCCAATTTTTAACATCTACAAATAAATCATAACGTGAATATACTGAATTTTTTATTTTAAATTCACTTACATACCTCGAAATTATTAGAATTCTAGTTAATTTTCAGTAGAAAATGTACGTCATCTTTATTCAAAAGAAAATTTTATTCAACTTTGTTTACAAAAAACAAAACACAATAAATAATTATCAAATATAAAATTTGGAAACCCAGATACCTGTGACATAAGCGAGTGCCGGCAACGATTCACATTATATTCACGTTGCCGGCGCCGGCATAGGAGACAGTTCCTTATTTTTATATTAAAAGCGAGATTAATATAATTTTTGCTAAAATAAAAATGCAAAATACAGCAATCCACCATGTTAAATGAAACACCAATCACACAGAATGACGTCACGGACCACTAAACGTCAAAAGTGATTGAATTATTTTAGTCAAATATCAATTCCTCTTACAAGATTATTAGGTACATACCTTATTTAAGAACTTATGTATTTAGGTACTTTGGAATTCATTGTTAATACACAAAATAGTTAAATTATTGTCTAACTCTGAATGTTAGATTATTATTGACTAGGAGTGTGACGTCACAAACCTCATATGTGACCTGCGAGCGTTTTGGCGGCAAATTCAAAATTAGTTTTAAAAGAGTCAATTTCTGCGATTGAACCTTTATTTTCTGCAGAAATAAATATTTTTTTGGAAATAGGAGACACGTAAGATCATCATAGAATATTTTTTTTTAACTTAGTCTACATGCCTATTGTATTATACTTCTGGCATCTATCGTTGAATTGGTTCAATTGATTTTTTTATTGTTTTATTTTTTAGAGTTGACAGATTCAATTTATTTTCAACTATTCCTTTAAAAAAAGTTGTTGAACAAATTAAATAACTAAAAAAAAAATCTAAAAAAAACTTTTGATTCACGTTTGGAAAATCCCCACCCAGTATATATCTACACTCATATATACATACACATATAATTTCCACTATTCGTAATTAGTATTATGAAACCACTGTGACTTCCGCCCCCTGTCCCCATTCCTCCTTCGCACGAACACGGGCCCGGTGTCTGAACACACGCCTGGGGGTAATTACACAGTTTCTAGACATTTTATTGCGGTTTATATAACTGCAGTTGCAGAAATTTGTGCGCGAACTGTAATTATAAATTAAATTGGTTTCATTGTTTCTGCTGCACCAATGTTGTTATTGTGCTGAACAAAAACTGAGAGTTTTATAATTAAATTATGAAAATTGTGTTTTATGGTGATTGTTTATTTAATAATAATTGGAGTAAGTTTATGATGAAAATTAAAGAAAATAGTCTTATAGAAAACCGTCTTCTTCGATATAAATTTGGATTTCAGTGTTATTTAATATTTGATAATATTGTTAATATTGCGATAAACTCGCAAGTACTTATATACATTTTGTAAATTATCCAAAAGATCGAAAATTGTTTTCCTCGAGTTTGGCCATAAACACCAAAGAAAATCATTGCATTTAAGATTTTATAGTTTATGAATGATTTTTCAGTCAATAGCATCAATTTTTTTCGTAAATTATTTTTTTCTATTCGCGTATGAATCAGGGCACACGTTTAAGTAATATACCATCACATATTAATCTTTGTAAGTTAATTGATAATAACAAAACTCAATTCATACTGTAATTTAATATTGAATTAATAAAATTTCGTACACAGTAATAACAATAACAACAAAAATAAATATAATGCAAAAAGACTTTTTCACAAATCGTCCTGGTCTCAACAAAATTCCGACGACATCGCGGCTCTTGTAATCAAAATGTAAAGTGGTGAGTGAACCTGAGAGGTGGGGGTGGATGTGGCGGGTATCTGTATGTATATATGTATGTGTATATGTATGTAGAATAGAACACGACAAGGCGTACGAAGAGTCCGGTAAGTTTCATCGCTATCCGATGTATCACAGAGGGATGTGTGTTGTTTATGAAAATTTAATTGTTTAGGTGACTGTATATATTTGCAAGAAATCTCAATTTGCTTTGAAATAATACATATAGAATGAATAAAATATTGTAACAGTCATATTGAATATTGTGATATGTTCCAGCTCGGTTTTTCGTATTTGAAATGTAAAGTATTCACTGTCAGTTTCTAGATTTAAAGTTTGATTTTTTATTAAAATGTTTTGTTAAAAAGTAGTTTTAAGTACTTCTAAGAAAGTCCTGGTATTTTATAATATGACATACCAAAAGTGATATGGAAATAACAGGAAAAAAGTATTTATATTTTTATTTATAATATTGTCTTATGAGTAGATCTCTTTTTTACAGTTTTTTGAAAAAGTATAAGTATGGAGAATGGCTTCAAAACTATTAATTAGAATTTTCGAATATGATACAAATGTAATTAAAATGAAAGTAAAAAGTTGACAGTGAATAAATTTAAATAAAAAAAATTCGTTGGGAGTATAAGACAAATATAAAATAAAGAAATATAGATAGATAATATATTTTATCTATTTCTTTAAATATTCTGCTACATATTTTTTTAAATTAACTATGTGATATACCTATTCACATTTATTTCTTTACCCTGCGCCTCCACCATTTGTTACGACTCGCTTTTTATTTATCTACATATTTGTGATAAGTTGATTTTCTCTCAAGGATGGAAAAAGATCTACCAAGTGATTGCACAGTAGGTACTTTCTCGTGCTTAATTTCTTAAAGGTAGTTAATTATCGAATTATTCAACAAATACCAGTAAATAACTCTTTTAATGGTAATTCATTTAATTTTTTTATAATTTTATTAGAAAATCTTGATTCCATTTTTTTTCTTAACACTTACGTGTTTATTATTTTTAATTTTTTTTTTACAATTTTAATCTAAATATAATTTTTTTCGCTAATACATTATACACCAGAATAACATTTTTTTTTAATTTCATGGGAATAAAAGTTATAATCATTTTTTTACCGAAAATTAAATGCTCTACAAACAAGATACCATAAAAATATGCGTCGTTCTTGGGATATTAAAAAAAAAATTGCGTACTCGCCACTTTCTTATACACGATTTTGTAGATTCTTATAAAAGCCAAACCGAACAAAGGAACCATGTTTCTATCTATTTGTTATCCAATATCGTCGACAAACTGCTCTGACGATTAAACAAAGGCGATGAAATGTTCAAGTCCCTACAGGAACGCGCTCTGGTTAAATTGTGACGGCAGTGTACACCGCTTTTGATTGGGATCGATACAATTGTCTTGGCGGATTCTGTTTGTGTTTAAAATACACATCCGCTTGATTTCGCCGCGTTGTTGTGGTGAAACGTCCCGAATTACAACATCTAGTTGTCTATGATCGATTGAATTTAACACTTTCTTGATCGCTGTGTAGTAATTAATTGTTGTTATTTTTGATAAGAATTAAATATTTTTAATTCTTATGACTTCTATTTTTTAACATTGTTTTATAGATAGTATAGATGTTAGGGATATGACATATCGGTTCTGGATACGGATTTTGATTACTTTTAATATTTTTGCTCGCAGTTTGTGTCTCGGAGCTTCCTACTTGATTTCGAAATACACTCGAATTAAACCGCGGAAAAAGCTAGTATGCAATAAAGTTATACTATCAGATAATTCTCTTGAATAAATAAAGTAATAGGTCTATCAAATAAAAAATATAGGAAGTATTAATAATGCAATAAACAAATGAAAAAAAACATTTATATGAACAGGAACTAGTATCACAAACACGAATACATAAAAACATGTGTAGCTATTGTAGAAAGGAAGTAAATAAGAAACCAAAAATATAAATACAAATGAGTTTTTGATTGCTTTGTTTGTTTTGTGGAGACCGTTCTATAATTCACCACAGAATATATCCGAGCATGCACACACCACTGATCAAAACAAAATAAATATACAATGACACAAATTATTACTTAATTATGTTAAAATTGTTTCAAGGACGTTGATAAAAGATTATTAACTTTAGTTTTTGTAAATGGTTTTTAGCTACTTCTTACAATTGAGAGGTCTGCAGTAACAATGAGTTATCTCCAGGTTTTATAGTTTGTGGGAAAATAGAAAAAAACTGTTTAAAAATTGAGAAGGTATTTAAATCGCCTTTACTTTGTCTTCGTCCAATTATTATTTGTCACCGACCAAGTCAAATTCGCAATTCTAGAGTCAATTTTATTCTGAAGATAACTCCTTTTTGGTCCAAATAGTTGAAAATTATTTTCTTTTTAAAGTAAGGAAGCATTGAATAAGAACAATTTTCAATAAAATTAGTATATTTCAAGAAAGAACACAGTAACAAGTGTACTAACTAAATTTTAAGCCCAAAAACAAAAAGTGAGCTCCTGGAGTTTTTACATAAGCAAATGAAGCAGCTAATTCATTCTAGCGGATATCTTGAGAATTATCAACGGTAGGCAATTCTTAGTTGAAACAAAAGAATGATTTTTTTTCCCTCCAGAAACGGTTGTTAACTCAGTTTGGCCTAAACTCGTTGTTGCTGCAAACCCCTCAATTAGTTCCTTGATATATGTACATACCTTTGAACATTTAAAAATATTTGTCAATTTGTCAAATCAAACTCTTTGGATTTTTTCCCAAATTTTCGGTGGATGCATGTGTTAAAATAATTATTAATTTAAAAATAACTTAATTTATTTTGATGAATCTGCACTTAAGAGAGTTGAGTAGTAGGTAAATTATTTGTGCAAGTAGATAAAATAGTTTACGAACTATTTAGCCTGTACTCTCGCCTAAAAGCTATAAGAGATACATCAAAATTAAGCATGGGCGTTTTGCAGAGTTTCATAAATTTCAGTATAGTATTTAATTCATTGTAGACATTTTTTTATATGTATAAAATGCGAGTGATATCGTGCTCCAGTTTTATTTTCAACACGATATATATTGGGCTTGGCTAGTAGATGGTCCCATCTAGGAGAGGGAAGTGTATTGGACGAAGCTGTTAATAAAAGTTAATTTATATATCTTTTTAATATAATTCATACCGATAAAATGCATTCACGGTCAGTCACACACGATTGTTTTACTTTTTCATACACGCTCATAATCCCAAGGTTTTAAAATTGCTCACAAAAAATTTGCATCTTGTGCGATTTTAAAATTAATTCAATAATAATCAATATACATGGGTAATTTATAATATCTTGATAGATTATACAAGATATTCAAATTTTAAAATTTATCATTCATGTCACATGTTATACCCCTAAAACCCAAATTAATTGAAACCCGTGGAAGATCCAAACAGATGATAAATTCACCTAAATAAATCGATGCAATATCTCACCTTCATAATAATAATCCCGTTCTTTCTACAGAATTGAATTTATAATGGGTCAGATTATTCCTCATGCACTTAGGATGTTTACACAAATTTTATGCATGGAAATTTAAATTGATTTGAAGAGCAGAGGTAAGACCGTGATCCTTTGTACTGAGATACTGAAACATTTAAGCTCAGGGAATTGTTATCATAGCACACAGTAATACCACTTCAGACATATAAAGTTTATTTAAAAAAAGTAGATTTATCAATTATAATTATGTAGAATAACGTTGTCTTTCTTTAATGTAAGTATCTTTACTTAACCACTAATGTTAGTTCAAAACTGTTAAGAAAAACTGTTCGAATATTAAAAATAAAGATTTCCCAATTTTGGCGACATAGTACTATTATAAATAGAATTATAAATCACATTAAAACAAAACAAAAATTGGACGTCAGTTTGAAAAGCATAAAATAATTTAAAAAAATCTTCTTCACAGTTAAATTCTATGTATAAAATGCAAACATGGGGTTGAAAGAACATTCCTTTCAATAGATACAGTGTCTTTACAAAATCCTTATAACCAACAACATTGGATAAATGTGCTCCAGGGTATATTTTGCTAAAGATTTTTTAACTGTTTTCAAAATTTGTCACTTCATATGTTTTCCTTGTATTTTATTTTATTTCTTGTGATGCAATGATAGTTTAATGAAATAAATATATAATTAAATAATATAATAAAAATATCATGAGTACAACACTGATTATATTTACATATATTTAACAATGAAGAGAATAAAGTAATTGAACTTGAAACATTGCGGGTTTTTGTTATTTCAACATTAATATTTTAACGTTGTTTATTTTAAGTTTTAAGTAAATATAACTCGATTGTAAGAAGCCTTTAATATTTTACATAGATTGGAAAACGCCGCAAGGTTGAATTAAATCAAAACACATGGAAATTATTTTATCGTGGAAACTGATAATCACAGAGAAATGTTTATATAGGCAAATTGTTGAAACTTTAGTTGAGATAAAGAAGATATGTTTTTGATTGATTCTTGAAGGTTTCATATAAACAAGTGTGTAAAGAAGTAAATAAAGAAATTGTTTTTAACGTATAATCTCATGTTATGATAATTTGTAATTAAAGTCAACATATAAACAATAACAGTGTATACCTATTATTCTGAAAGTAATATAGAAAGTAACAATAATAAAATTTTACCCTATCATAACTGAGCATATTTAATTAAAACATAAAAAGTTAATATTGTTATATTTATAGGTAGGTTTACAGTGTACGTACACCCTAAAATTCTAATTCATTTTCTTCATTTATATTTAAAATTTTCGTATTTGTTTCATGGGTTGTAAAATAATTTTACCGTTGATAAGTTTTATTTTGAAATTGCCAATGGACTATTCCTTTATTTCTAACGTATATAAAAATATACTATCGTGAACAATGAACCATTTTGAATTATTACGTAAAAATATATAATTTTTCGTCTGGCTCGTTTCAAAAAAATGTGTTTTTAGAAGTGTTAGTAAGGTTAGGTTTTGTCGCGTAAGATGCTCATGCCAACATTTTTCAATAAAAACGGTTGGTAATTATCAGTACAAGATATATAAAGACAAGGTAGCCTGGTTAGCTCCTTTACCAATCAGCGATGGCGCGGGAATTGACGTCACCACGAACAGATATTCTAATGTCATAAATGTATAAGTGAATATAAATTACAAAAAATACTTTATTTATTCTTGTTTTCGTATTTTTGTTATTTTATCAACACATACCATCAAAGAAGTATAAATTCGACATTGCAAAATCATTAAAAACTGTCAGAATCACAGAACGTATTGCCAACTTAAGAATAGTAAATATGTCGTTTCCCGAGAAGACCAAATTGTCTGAAACAGCTTCTTTATGATTTTGCAATGTCGAATTTGTACTTTTTTGATGGTATGTGTTGATAAAATATCAAAAATACGAAAACAAGAATAAATAAAGTATTTTTTTGTAATTTATATTCAATTATATATTTATGACATTTGAATATCTCTTCGTCGTGACGTCAATTCCCGCGCCATCGCTAATTGGTCAAGGAGCTAATCAGGCTATTTTGTCTTTATATACCTTGGCTTCAGTATAAGTAATGCTCCCTTCTCGCCCCACTTTTAAAGACTGTAACCAACCTTCTTATGAATGTATGCCGGTATAGGAAGCACTTTACATTCAAAAACTGCACATAAGCTACACGTGTACAAGCCCACACAATAGTACAATACGTAGGCGGTATCTCGATGATGTAATTTTACAATCATACGATTGCAATCATCTGGTTGTGACACGGCAAGTCCGAACTTGACCTGAGTAACACACTGTTACCCTCCACCCTCCCATTCTTACCGCACCTAATATTAGAGCGTACTGCAAGCGGCCTTGCCCCGGATATAAAATGCACATATTATACTAGCGGCCATTCCGCTTCCGTGTTTTTATTACAGTGCTATTAATTTATACCCCCCGCTTCACTCTTTGCATTGTATTTCTTATCACAGAGGCGTAGATGTATTGATAGGAAAGTGTGTAGTTTTGAATTTGGTTGAACTGGTATAATCCTGATTGTTTGACCTTAGGTTATTTGATGTTATTTTTTATCTGAATTCATTAGAAAGGTTATTTAAAAAATTATTTATTTATTAATTGATTGTGGTTAGTGAAAGAGAGTGTTGATTTAAATTTGAAAAAAATAAATATGCTAATCCTTTGTGTTATAAACTGATAATTCCAGTAATTAAAATGCTTTTTTTGATCCAAATAAAAGTCAAATTTTCATACATATTTTGCTATTTATTTGCCAAGATATTATTTTAATTAGTAAATAAATAATTTCAAAGTAAATTAATTATACCGGTTATTGTTGATCATTTTGGCTTCTGAATAACATTCTTAAAAATTGACAGTAGACATAGTTTTATGGGACACTGGGCCCCTAGTATATTTAAAAATCTAATTCAGTTTATAAAATAATTTTAACAAAATAACGTTTATTTTTCAAGTTATAGTTGTAAAATTAAAGTATTTTTTATTAATAGTATATAATTTCAATATTTTCATTTTTCCCTCCAACAAAAGTACTTTATTTTATCATCAGATAAGATAATTGTTTTCAGGAAAATTTTCTATAGTTTTGTGTAATCTACGCCACTGTGTTTTCATGATTTGGTGCACTGTTATTTTATAATTACCTCCGCTGTAATTGTTCTGTGTTCTTTTCCTCAGCGCCCTTTGCAATAAGAATGTTTTTGAAGGAGTTTATGTAAATTTAGTACTAATTTTACAAGATTTATGATTTTTCGAAAAGCCTTTTTATCGTTGTTTTTGTTAATTTTTTTATTGATTTAACAAATGCTAAATTAGCATACGTATTATTGAAGTTTTATTTTTCTTTCATTAAAACTTTATTATTAAAAATTACACATTTTGGTGTATTTAAGAAGATGTTCGTTAATTGAATTTGCGATTTAAAGTTTTGTTAAACGAAAATCGCTTTTATTTTAAAATTTGTATAAATATTGTTTCAATAAATAATTAATTTTTTTTATATAATATTCTACATACATAACGAAAACCAAATAAAACAAAAAAAAAATAGTAAAATTTCTGGAATAATTTTATAAGATTAAAATATTTTTTTTGCAATTTTTCTTAAATGTTAATTTCCGAGAGCAAAATTCTTGAAAGTCTAATAAAAAATAAAGTTAAGCAAGATAAAAGTTTATTTTTCAATAGAATAAGATACTATAATATAAATATATTTCCATTTGAAAAAAATAGTTTACCTTGAAGCCTTGAATTACTTTTGAAAACGCCATTTTGGTTCTCCCTCAAAAACAAACCACTTTTAATTCAAACATTTTTTAAAGTGCATATACCTACTTTTAAATATATTACGATAGTAAGTTATAAAATTTATTTATTTTAGAAATATAATATTTTCATAAGAAATATTTTCCTAAGTAGCTTGAAGTATTGATAGAATTGGAGAATACATTTTAATGTAGTTATAAACGAATTAAAGTAGACTCATTGATATGAATTTTAAATATTTTCACAAAGACATCAAGGAGTTACTTTCTTTTGATCCAGGTTTCACCAATTCTCTTTCAATAATGAAAGAAGTCAACGTACATAGGTGTACCATTTTTAATTTCGAAAATTTGTTTAAAATTTAATATTATTTAATTTAATTTATATTATTTTATTTAAATTGGTTAAAAACTAACAATAGTGGAAGAATCGATAAAGTGATCTATTATTAAGATATATAATTTCTTATCTAACTTCACAAGTATCGACATGATTGTCTTATGTTTAATGCATTTTTTTATAATAATAAAAAAATGTTTTCTTCAAAAATTTCTACCACAATTAAGCAATTAATTATATTTTGTTAATTTGTACCCGAAAACTTAATGTATAAAACAACTTTATATGTATGTAAACCTGTAGAATTAATGGATCATACTTTTTGTTTCATTTGTATTACTATCCTTTAATCTGTATTAAACCCACGAATGTAGATATGTATGTATATCAGGAAGTGGACTGTTTGCTTATTTATGAAAGCTTCCATTGCGGTATATTTGTTATTAAAAATAACATAATGTATTTAATGTAATTACCATCACATTAATTAAAATTTGGTAATAACGCCCACAACTTGTATGTGACATTTTAATTATAATATTCACCTACTCATTTTCACCTACACATTGGCTACCATTGACATAATTGATTTATATATGTATTTTTATATCTTCTAATATGCGCAAAATCTTCAAACGCTCTCCAATCAAACCACTCTACATTGGCTGTCGTGCTCTTTTTCAAGTTTATTAATGTTTGAAGTTAAAAGCCTTCTTCAGCACGTGTTGCTTTCATCATGCAGCTCTTTGAAGCAGTGTATGGTTCGAAATCTCGAATAGAATAAATCCGACAGTTCAATTACCTGCTCATAATATACTCGAAAGTTGGAAAAGTAATTTTTAATTTAAACTTAATAAATATTGTTTGTATTTTATTTTATACATTAAACAGGTAAAAACGAACCTAAACTCATGTTGAAAAACTAATTATTGATAATCTGTTAAAACCGAAACTTATAAATGAAGCTGGTCGTGTCTTGTCAGAGTTTTAGAAGATTTCATCTCAACCTTGTCTAGTTAAAATTCATTGATTCAGTTATAGACTTTATTTACTTACATGCATTCTGTGTTCAAAGTGTTCGTCATACCTGCAACAAAAAATAAATATTAGGTCAATATTTATGGAACATCTACATATATGCATATAATAAATTTTATAAATTAGTTGTTTATCAAAAATTCGCAGTTCTGGACAATCGTTCTTAGTTTAAGAAGGCTACCTTTTTGATTAATGCAGATAAAAAGATGGTTAAATGAGAAGAATCAGAAATGATAGTCGAGATCAGAGCTGTTACAAGTAATAAGTAAAAGTACCTATTTGTAATATCATTTTTTATTTATTTTGATATGTAATTGAAGAAAGTATTTCAAGTACTTTACTTGTTACATTCAAGAATTAAAAGTACTTTTATAATGTACTTCAAGTATCAAAAAGTACTTATATCAATTTCAAAGTATTTATTTAAAGTATTGACAGTTTTGGTCGAGAATATGACTGTCGAGATAACAAACGGTACCGGTGGAAACACGGCTGTGAGCTACAAACAAACGGCGTGGTTTTTCTTCCTTTTGTAAGAAATGTTAATATTAACTAACATCAAATGTTGATCTTCGATACGAAATTCTTTTAAGATATATAGGAAATGTCGAATTCTGTGGGTGATTCATCATCTTACGTTCAAAGGAATGTTGTATAAGTATGCTTTTCTTTTAGAAGATGTTTTTTTCTCTACATATACATACATAATATGTTATTATTTGATTACATATGGTATATACGTATATTTTCTCTTAAGTTCATTTTTATTGTTGATTTTTAAAATATGTAATATTTAAGATTGGGAACAGTCACATTTTCGATTTTAATTATGTTTTCAAAAAAATTACAATAATATTAACCATAATATTATTCAAATGACCGGACGATATCACGCCAATAGTGATGGCGGCAGCTTAGCAATGGATATGCTGTAAAGTTTATATAGAGGTGTAGCAAGGGCTCGTTGCGCCCCCGGCAAGGATCTGTATAAGCGCCCTTAATAATTTATTTTGTATTACTGAGAACCTTTTTTTGGTTATCGTTATCATAGGGTTTCGGCAAATCATAACTACACCTATGTGTCTACATCGTTGATAAATATTTATTTTAAAAAAATTGTTAGATTTTATGCTTCATTCAACATAGTCACTAATAATTCCAATTTCACAAAGAAAAGCTTGTTAATATTAAGTTTGTAATGAAAAGTTCAAAATATTTCTTCTAGGTTATTCCAGCGCCATTGCCAGCTATGTCATACTATCTACGGAACAAGGTACCTTTAATTTGACTTTTCTTATGAATATTTTCTTTATAAAACCGTACATTTAAGTTTATTTTTAAGTACCTGGGTACTTATTTTAGGCAATTGATATGGAATATTACTGGAGTGATAACTAAATGTTAAAAACTTGTCCCACGAGATAGCTTGAGTGAAGTACTGCAACTTCTTTGTCTAGCGATATGGTGATACAACCGAAACATTCTTAGGTTGGAGAATAGAAGGAGCAATGTAGTATACTGGAATCTATTTTTATCAGCTCTGGCTCTTCCATTGGGATTATCACTTCAGTAATATACTGTCTATGTTTTAGGTATACAGTTTGTCAAAACAATTAAACGTAAAACAAAATAAATGAAATAGCATATTGTAATAAAGAGCTTGTTAATAAACAATGGCCAAGTTTCAGTGAGCGATGATGGAAGTTATTTTGTTTATAATTAATTCCCCAAGCGAGTGATAGCTCTGGTGCAGTGGTACCATGTCGGATGCAGGTGTTTCCATGCGTTTGGATATGCAAACTTTGTGATAATTGATGCTGCAACGGATATCTAGCGCATGCTAATTCAGTTACTATTTATATACACATTTACATATATGGTCATTTTGTGTATGTTATGGAGGGTTTATGCCACGTCAGATACTGCGCGTGATACTTTATAGGATCTAGTTTATGTATTTAGTTAATTTATCATTGATATTATTAGAATATTTAATGCCCGGTATTATAAAGAATATTCTCTGGAGCGAACACTACAAGGTACTAAATATATATGACAGTCCACTGACAGTTCAAAGCAATGGATGAAAGGGGTGAATAACTTTTGCAAATAACTTCAAAACCCATAGCAGCAATTAATTTTTTTTTGTATTATTTACGATTAATTTTTCTGATTTTTAAAATGTTGAATGAAACCCTGTTTTAACGATCCTTTATCGTTTATTCATTTTCTGATCGAAAAATATTTTAAGCAATAGAGTTCAACTATATAAATTAAGTTAAAACTATATAAAGGACCCCGCAGAATCCTTATGGGAAAGGGGTTTCGGTCAAACTCTTTGAAACTTTGGATTCTGATAGTTCTTGATGAGTAGATTAAAAGTGTCAATGGGCACTAAGTCCTAAAAACTCAAACTTTTAAGATATAGTCCTCTAAAGTTGGGGATCATGCTCGCCTTTAATTTACAATAAAAAATTTGTAGATCCTTAATTTTCGCACAACTATTTGTATGTGTTCCCAAAGACTTATAGAATCGATTGTCACCATAAAAAAGTAAACTTTTAAATTCTTTAGCCAATGGCAGAACTTAAACAATTGGATTTGTTTATAATTAAAAAAAGGTAACAATAAGATTTAAGTGTTGTCATTTCTCAATGAATTGAAAAGTTGACTTTTTTATGGTGGCAATCGATTATAGATGTCTTTGGGAACACATACAAAAAGTTGAGCGAAATTTAAGGTTCTGCAAAAAAAATATTGTAAATTAAAGACAATCATGATCCCCAACTTCAGAGGGCTATATCTTAAAAGTTTGAGTTTTTAGGACTTAGTGCCCATTAACACTTTTGATCTACTCAAGGACTATTATAATCCAAAGTTTCAAAGAGTTTGACCGAAACCCCTTTCCCATAAGGATTCTGCGAAGTCCTTTAATGATAAAAGTAAGCGTCCTTATATAAGTAATGAGAATTAACTTATAATATAATTAAAAACTAATTACACCTGCATTTTTTTATTCAACAAAAAATGCATAGTAAAATGTAATAGATCAAGAACCTAACGTATGTACATATATGTATGTATAAACATGTATATTTACTGTTATATCGCAACTTTTAACGTTCGAGGTGTACATTTATAATTGATGGATGATTGAATAGGTAGTATGTGGAACAACGATACGTGGACCTAATGTACACCGTAGAGTAAGCCAGACGGGGAGAAGAGGGGTGAAACTGTGATGGAGGTGGTATGTTCTGACGTAGCGCAACCACGCTAGGGGTTGTAAAGGTTAGCATGACGATAGCATGGAAATACCGGCTGGAGGTCAGGGAAAAGGGTTGGCAATGATTTCAGAAGTTCAATAGTTTTTGAAGTTAAATAAGTCAGTTGATTTTTTCGTAAGTAAGTTTAAGTATTATTATTTTTATTTAATTATGAAAAGTTACTAAATGTTTTTTATTCTACGATGCATATACACATATAAATATTACAATGATTTGTTTTCTCTATATTTTTAGTTCAGTAATATTTTCTTATACATATTATAAGTAATGTAAATCGTAATATTTACAAAAGTCATGTATTATACAAGTTTTTCTATTTTCAGACTTAATACTGCATTTTTCATTCCGATAGATACTTATAAAATTTGAGATAAGTATAATGTCTATTTTCTACTTGTGGTCGATTTTCTTCTGTTATATGACAACATCATAAGAGCTTTTATGAAATTCAATCCCTTAGAGAGTTTTATTTTTTTATTTTAATATGTTTATCTGCATAACTGCTCACATTATAAAGGTGAAATTAAGGCGAATGCCCTTCTATTAAAATAACAAGACATGTGTATTTTAATATTTAAATATTCAACCCTAATAGGGGTAAGCAACTGTTTCAAACAAACAGTACACATGATATTGATTAGATTTTGCAAATAATATAAATCTTTATAAAAGAGAAAATAATGCGGACGGGCGCTATTTGCAAACATATTTTAATTTTTTTAATATGTTATAAATATCTCAATAGTTGACAATTAATATATCAATCATGAAGTAACAATACTTTTTTTAAATTATGTACGTTGATTATACTTTATAGATTATATGAAATATAATTTTTATTTTATTATTTGTCAGAAAATTTCAAGATTTTATTATAAGTAGCAAATATGTTTTATAATAAACAAAATCAAAGAAGTGATATGTTTGATCGTAGATACTTCAAGAAAAAAAACTCTGGCATACTTTATAAAATAATATTTATTATTATTTATATATTTGTCTCAAGATTCTTATAATTTTTTATATGGTAGGAATGTATAAAATACTTTTAAAAATCTAGACTACTTCACTCTGTCTGCATATTATACTTTGAGATTATTTTAAATTGCCAGACGATAAGCCTTATTATTGCATTTTAATAGTAATTATCGGTGGTGATTTTTAGTGTAAATGGTATTTTTACGTTAAACTTTATTTTTATTTCATATTTCAAGGAACCGATATTTATCTTTAAAAAATAACAAAACGGGGAAGGAAAATAATAAATTTGAATTGCCGATTTGATATTGTTTCACATATAGAGCCATAAAAATAATAACAATTTATTTATAATAACTCATTAGCTATCATTATCGGATTTCATGTTCCAATATAATGAAAATAAAGGTTTATATGTTGATAAGAGAAATTATGATGTTATTAATTTTATATATAATAAATTAAAATATTGATAAAATATAGTTGTACTTATTACATGAAAATTCGATTTGTTCAAAATATTTATTGTTAGTGGAAATTACTAATACTCAGCATCTTATTTTTATTTATTAATATTTTTACTAAACAATTATATTATACTACTATTAATAAAAGCATTTTTCACGTTTTTAACGAATTTCAATTTTTTTTAAATTTCCTTTCTACAATTTTAACAAAAATTTCATTGCAAGTGAATAAATACCTGTGCATCTACTACAAACAGTTTACTTAACACCAACTCCATTTATCCATCCCTGTATCAACAACAAACAGTAGCAGCAACGGCGGCTAATATTCAGAAAGGAAATGACGGCGCGCGTTATACGAGTGCGCATGCGCGACAATGCAGCAGGCGTCGCGGCACCTCCACCATTGCCGCCGCGACTGAGTCAAGGTCGCCCGATCGACCTGACCTCATAACAGTTTGCTATCAACCCTCACGTCACACCTCAGGGTTGCCAACCGCTCGACAAAAAATAATATCTATATATCGGTTATGTACTGCGTTTGACCTACGTTGCTCGAGGACTAGGTCGTTTACACATGGTCGAAGTGTTTTTTTTTTTACTATGTTTTTTGATCTGGAAGTATGAGTGACATGTCAGAGTTTCGATTTTAATTAAATATGGAAACAGTTTTTCAATCAATATAGTACCAGGTTGGCTCATATAATCATAATTTTGAGAGATACAAGAGAATACTGCTTTTTATCTATTTATAGTTTTGTTATGTTAACCATTTTTATTATTACCCATACCTATCAAATAACTTATTTAAAGAATTCAAACAAAATGTTACCGGACATATACATACAGTTGTTAGGTATATTATATTATAAATGTGCAACGTGCAACTAATTTCATGTGTTCTACTTTACAACGATATGTCACTTGCCATACTGTCGAAAAAAAATTATAATGTATTTTTTTAAATAGTTTATTGTTTTAAATTAGTCATTTGTTATTTTGATTGTTGTTATTGTGATTTTTGTTCACAATTTTTGTTTTTCGTGGCTTACTTAAATGTTTGTAATAAAATACTTAATAAATATCACTGGCATTAAGTACATCGACTTATTTTCGAAAATAAATGTGACAAGTGACATATCGTTGTAAAGTAGAGTAAAAAAACACGTTCAAATATGCCATAGCCAACTTAGTGGTCCATAAGAAAAACTAAAGTTAGGGATCATAACTCGGAAACTAAAAGTGATATAAAAAATCTAAATACACCAATCGATTCTACATAAGAAAGTGCTTTAAGAAACCGTCTACAAAAAATACCTATCTACTTTGACAAAAAAGTTATAGCCATTGAATTTTCAGTTTTTTGGGGATACCGCCTAAACCACATAGAATTATGAATATTTTTTGTGTAGTAATACTCACCCCTTTTTTAAAAATAATTCATCTCATTTAACCAAACCTGTATCTCTAATAGATACTGAGATCCCCATGCTGGAAAAGTTATCTGGGACACTCGGTACGACAAATACACAAATGTCAAATTAATGTATTTTATAGTTTTTTTTTTCAAGTGTTTTGCGAAACAAATGAGTTACTTTCATACATACATTAACAAAGTCAATTTTATCTCGAAGTTATTGACTACTGTATTGTCCAAATAAGCCAATACTTTTACAGCATTTAAACTATGTACCAATATTCTACATTAGTTTATTTTGTAAAGTAAACAGCAAATGAATATGTATTTCCAAAATTAAAAACAAATATATATTTCCAGATTCATTTTATATTTTATAATATTGTTTACATTATTATGTCAATATTGATTCTACAGCAAACATATTTAGAAAAAAGTTGATAGTGTAATGTTTATTTGCTTTAAGTAATAATTCTACATTTTTTATGTTCATCAAACAGCAATTTTTAAATATATATGTACATATAGTTAATAATGTAATTTCTGACTAAAAACCTTTTCGATATTATCTTAATGTTTGTAAAATAGTTTTATAGATCAAAAATTGCTTGTAGGTTTCGGGTGAGCTATTATATTTTCGCAACCCTGTAGAACTAAAATCCGATAACTCAAAAAACTACAATGGTGCGATAAGGAGCGACTATAGAGTGAACTTATTTAAAGATCTGTTTTTCTTTCTTAACTGTTCTCGTTCGGTTATGTAGATATCCCAAACAAATGAGTTCAGATTCCAAAGTAGTAGAAATATAAGACGGGTACAAAAAATACGACTATCCTTCTTTGTTGATCTTTTCGTGCAATATTTAGCCATTTGAAAGGTAAATATCAGAGTCTTTCTTTAGTAGGTAAGGATGTTTCATAAATTACTGTACACATTGGTTATTTAAGAACTTATTTGTATTTTTATTATTATTATTTATTGAACGTTGATATGATGGGATGTGCTATATTGTTACAAATAGTACATATAAAGTATATAATTATATACTTGTAAACAATTGTATATTGTATAAAAAGTATTCAATATACAAACGAACTATTGATAATGTTCAAATAGTTATAAGTTACTTATCAATTTTATTAAATATATTTCCTTTATACATAGATACTTTTTCTTGTCAAGTTGAAAAGTTTTGTAAGCGCTATCAACATAATATGTCCATATGTATGTATGTACGTTAGGGTGGTCCTTATTTATAGGTGAAGGAAATTTTTTTGGATATTTTAAACTCCGTACCCCCCAAATTTGTTCGTTATCATGAGACTTGAATTCCTGTTAAATTTGGTCATGATCAACCAACCCCTTCCCGTGCCGACTTAGGGTTGAAAAAAGTCCAAATAGGGTAGTTTTATTGTTTTTTACGTTTAATTAAAAAAATAAAGCAATTAGCATAAATATGTATATAACATTTATTGTAGAGCGTAAAATTGTCTATAAAAAATGTTCTCATAGTATACCACGAATATCTATTATTTTCCATGAAAAATAATAAATTCCATTTGAAAAAAGTTATTTGTTTACGGTAACGTAAATATATTATATGAATGGTAGCCCAGTTAATGAAGCATTTTGACAAGAAATTTTAAGGGACAAGCAGTGTTATTGTTGATTATTATAGATTCTGGTGCGGAAAACTCGAAAAAAATAACCCGGACTAGAAAAAAGTTGTGCAACACCCTTAAAAATGGGGTTGAAGGGTGAAATCCCATTTCTATGTGTATTTTCAATTTATTTCAAAATCTAAAGCGATGATAGGGTATTTTTATGGTTGACAATTGTTGGGGACACTAAGATGAATCGATTGAGACCACATGTACTGAATTTGACCCAAAATTACCCCTTCTAAAATGTTTAATATAGGTAAAAATGCTTATTTTTGGTGAAAATAGTTTAAAAATTAATAACTTCCGTTAAATTCATCCAAATAACTCGAAATTGATGTCAAATTCTTCCTGAAATTCCAAAGAATAATGATCAACTATAATTTTAAAAAAAATTAATAGTTTAAACAATGAAAATTGTTAATATTTAAGGGTAAGTGACGTAATTTTTTAAATTATTGTCATTTTACTAAAATTTAATTAAAATCATAAGGGTTAAATATTTATTTGTAAAATCAACGTTAATATCTTCGATTTGTAATTACAAACAAAATGAGACCCCCCCCCAAAATATTTAATCACTTGAACGGATGTAATTCCACACTAAAATGCACCGCATTTGTTGTATACAATTTAAATAAAATACTTTTTTTTAAATAAAACTGTAAATTATGATTAAAACATACTTTTATGTATGCTTTAACGTAAATTACAAGTTTATGCATTAATAAAGGCTCATATGAGTGCACAATAATATATGCGAAAGTGCATAAAAATATATTATTTCAATAAAACATAAAAATTCGGTGAATTTTGTGTGGAATTGTATCCGTTCAAGTGATTAAATATTTTTTGGGAGGGGCTCATTTTATTTGTATATACAAATCGAAGATATTCACGTTAGTTTTACAAAAGTAAATATTTAACAATTATGTTTTTAATTAAATTTTTGTAAAATGACAATTTTTCAAAAATTTACGTCACTTACCCTTAAATATTAACAATTTTCATTGTTTAAACTATTAATATTTTTTTAAATTATAGTTTCTCATTATTCTTTGTAATTTTAGGAACAATTTGAGACCAATTTCGAGTCATTTGGATGATTTTAACGGAAGTTATTAATTTTTAAACTATTTCCACCAAAAATAAGCATTTTTACCTATATTAAACATTTTAGAAAGGGTAATTTTGGGTCAAATTCAGTACATGTGATCTCAATCGATTCATCTCAGTGTCCCCAACAAATGTCAACCATAAAAATACCTTATTGTCTCTTTAGATTTTGAAATAAATTAAAATACACATAGAAATGGGATTTCACCCTTCAACCCCATTTTTAAGGGTGTTGCACAACTTTTTTCTAGTCCGGGTTATTTTTTTCGAATTCTCCGCACCAGAATCTATAATAATCAACAATAACACTGCTTGTCCCTTAAAATTTCTTGTCAAAATGCTTCTTTAACTGGACTACCATTCATATCATATATTTACGTTACCGTAAACAAATAACTTTTTTCAAATGGAATTTATTATTTTTCATGGAAAATAATAGATATTCGTAGTATACTATGAGAACATTTTTTATAGACAATTTTACGCTCTACAATAAATGTTATATACATATTTATGCTAATTGCTTTATTTTTTTAATTCAACGTAAAAAACAATAAAACTACCCTATTTGGACTTTTTTCAACCCTAAGTCGGCACGGGAAGGGGTTGGTTGATCATGACCAAATTTAACAGGAATTCAAGTCTCATGATAACGAACAAATTTGGGGGGTACGGAGTTCAAAATTCAAATGTTCAAAAATAAGGACCACCCTAATGTACGTGTTTTACAGTAAATAAATCTGTCTCTAACACATATACAAGAGTGTAGCGAATCTATTTTATATATATAAAGTTATTTAGAAAATGGGAATACTCTGATTGAAAAGGTCTATTGAGTGATACTTTTCAACAGACACTCAATTCACTCGATCAGCAAGTATTTTGTTACGACTGTGAACTCACATAGAATTTCTTAAGGAACATAGGAAAATCAATGTTCATATTACGATTTACTTGAATATATTTATTATTCTTGTGTATCTGAAGCTTGATTTAATTTTACATTAGTTTTATATTTTGTCCTCAAGAGTGATCTACTGATACTTGTCTCTGTCTGGAAACGAGACCGAAATCGAGACTTCAGTTCCACAAACCGAGACGAGACGAGATTTACCGAACTTTCGTCTTGTCTCATATGTAGCCCGAGTTTGACTATACAACAATGAATATATTCCTAGAAATAACTGAAACTAGGAAGCTTTAGATTGTTTAATAACTTTATTAATTACATTTTTATATTAGAATTGAAAAAAAGAATTTATTTTTGTTTGTTAGATGGCGTTAATCAATAACGTAAGGATAATTTAAAAAACGTTTGACTGTCCTTACTTTTTGTAAGGATCCGTAAGTTTGAAGTGACCCCCCATTTTTTTGCTATGTTAGTTATTTTTTTAATGTGTATAGTAATATCAAAGTACATTGTAAATTATAAATATTAAAAAATAATTAATTAAGGAAAAACCTTATGATAGTAATGCTTTTTACCCCCCCCTCTTTCCTTTACATCTCTTAATAATTTGTAAGATATTTTTGGTGCTTATGACAAAACTCAAAGACCCAATTTCAAACAAAAAGCTTGGATCAATTTCTAAACAAAAAATGTTCCGTAGTTTACCTCTCCGTTATTTTATTTCAAACAGTAGATTACCTTGTTTTTATTGTTTGGACTAAAAACATATATAAACTTGTTATTAAAACTTGCTAGAACTAAAAATGAAATGTTCGAATTAAAATTTCCATTATACTTTAAGTATAAGTATGCCATGAATATTAAACCAATGTTTATTGTTAATAGACAATCTAATGGTTCGTTTACAATGAAAAACAAAACACCAACATGGTGTTTTTAAAACACTTTGTACAGGGCCGTAACTAGAGGCTCGAGGGCCCCGGGGCAGCAAGTGACTGAGCCCCCCTCCCTCCACTATATGTAAAATAAAAATTGATACAGTGCAGTTATAAAAGTGATTTTTGTGCAGTGCTAAAAAAGAACGTCATTAAACTGTATTTTCTATTTTATTTAAACAAGACTATTTAATTAATCTAGATTTTTTTGGCTTTCACTCACATTGTGCAGTTCTAAAATTTTCTTAAAATAATCTCTGTCGATATCAGAGAGTTTGATAATAGGTTTTCTGCTCTTGCGTTGGACATTATATGTTCAGACATTGATAATTTACATTCGACAAATCTTAATATAAGATTTATAATATATGCAAAGACAATCGATTTGAGTAAATCGTATAGCAATGTAATAAAAGGAAATAAGAGTTTGTAGCCACTGTAACAGTGCATCTGTACATGCATATATTATAAGTGTTGTATTTCACTCGTGTACAAGTCAGAAGAATTCTGTTGTTTTTCATTTTGTTGTTTTTTGTTTTTTCATTATACACATAATATATTGCAGTTCGTGCTTTCATATTTCACAGAGCTGTCAAAAAACTCGTATTGGTTGTGACACGACAAATATAATATTAACTTGTCGGAAGTGTAGTGTTCACTATAAAAATAGTTTTCACCTGTAATATAAATATATGAACAATAATCAAATATTATGATATTGATTATGTAACAGTACTGAATTGAATTATGAGATTTTGTGTTTTTACAATGTTACAAAAAATGTACATGATTAACAGGCGAAAATGAAAAAGACGGAGATTTAGGAGCGTCGTTATTTTGAAACGCCGTTAAGCGAGTAGCTATAAAATGCGCAGTGCTAATGTAATATGTACTTATACTTAAAATTACAGTTGTATTGGGTCTGTTCAAGAGATGCAATTAGCACTGAAATACTTTTAAAATCAATATGAAATACTGATTAATATTTAATTTTTTAATACCGAACAATTGATATTTTTTTCGATTCGAATGAACGCAGCTGACTTTACGGAGAACATACAATGGTAACAGTATGTCTTGAGTCCAATATCTTTCCTTGTTAAAGGATTAGAAGGTGAAAATTTCTTTAAAATTTTACTGTAATGAATGAACTGTTTGTGTGAAATAATATCTCAAAGAAAAAAATATGTTTCCATGCATAATACTCGTTAAATTATAAGAAACATTGATTTAGTTCCAGTATAAAAATCAATAAATTAAAGGTTATATAATATATACATAATATGATACTTTTTTGTATAATATGCACATATAGCATACATATATTTTGCATAGTATTAAATTTAATGAGTGGTTCGTAATTTATTGGAAAGAATAAAAAACTGAATATTTATAAATGCTTATTCGCTAGCTGTTTATGAATAAAATTGAAACAATGATACAGATATCAATATCTTAATTTAAATAAATTTGTAATGATTAGTCTATAGTGTGATTTTTATTTATCCTAACATAAAGTTTTTGAATAACATTAATAAAAATGGTTATCTGATTTCTGTATAAATAAAAGTCTAATGTAATTGGATATATTTATACCAATCTAATCTAAAATGTTTATAGAAATATAAATATTGAAGTTCAGTATATTTGAATTTTATCTTTCATCAAAATGGAAAGAAAATAAATGTTCTATTGATCATGTTAAAGTCAATTAAAACTTTATATTCAAGTTTTAAACTCGATACTCATTTTCATTATTTTTATTATGTATGTATATATGTATGTATATTAATGTATATATATTGTATACGTAGTTGATAATTTATAATGTATTTTCAAAGTTGTTTAAAATATTTAATTGCTTATTTAGTCCTTCACGGAAGAATAGGAAACTTAAAGAAATAGAGCTTTGCTCTGTCTAATTTGGATATAAAGCGACAACTATATATTATAATTATAAAACATTTTTCACTCTCTGAAATTGTAAAAATACAATTTTAGGTTTTAATGTTTACAGTTTATCCATCAATTTATATTGAGTATCTTCAAACATTAGTTTCAGACTTTAAAAAATATTTTATAATGATAGGTTGTCGCTTATTAATCAAAATGTACAGGAAAAAAGCTTGTAAAAAACTGTAATTCTGCAGGTTTATTTTTTCGCGTTGTATTCAGGACGCTACGTTAACTTTAATATATTGTTATATTTTTATCATTATTCTAACTGAATATTATTTAAGGGATTTTAAATACCTTCTATTCGTTTCATTCATTTAAATTACTTTTTATAAGACTTATTACAGCCTAACTAATAAAATAAGCTAACTTGCAACACACTTTCAAACGAGATATTAAACTTATATGACGGTACTTTTGGAGTTTTTGATAGATCATGCGCAGTAAGTTGGTTTTAACAATTTTTACTCAGAGTTAGTAAATACACTTTAGTAACATTTTACATATTTTTGTTTTTATTTACTATGCATGCAACTATCTGGCAATAACTTTAAGAAAACTGTCATATATGTTTGATACCCCGTTATTTGTTAGCTGATCTGTAATATTAGACATTAAATAAGTAATATTACATGGTCGAATGTAAGGAAAAAGCTGGCAAGACTTTATTTATTATTTAAAAACAATCAGTTTAATGGTTCATCAAGCGAATTTTAAAATATTCAAAATTTTAATATATTCAAAATAAAATTTTGGTGGTATACCACATATTTGACAAAGAATGCATTACGCGATTTTCCAGAGAGTAGAAAGAGAGGGAACGTGTTTTTACATATAAAATAATACAGTGTCGTTTTCGTCAATTTCTTTATATCTGATATAAATTAAATTTTATTTTTTATTTATCATATCATCCAGGTAAAGTTTGAAATACACATGCTACATATTTCTACATATCACAAACACGTACATACATACTCACATACACATTCGCACATAGAAAGATGCAACAGTGCATAATAGGATAATTAATATCGTCGCATCAACAATCATAAAACAATCCACTTGTACTGCGGTTCGTACACAGTCTACAAATTCTAATAGCTACGTTTATACACGTCTATGTTAATTCCACTGCACTTTTTTTCATCATCTCCTCTCATAGAGACATTGGGGTGAAATTGAAATGCAAAATAGTAATTAAAATTCACGGCATAATTTAATGTACACGGCACCCATTCATTTGTGACATAATTATAGCACAAGAGGGCTTGGCGGAATTTGAAATTTGTGCAAATTCTCACACTTAGATGCTCACTGCGGGGATCACTGTTTTTTAGATATATACTGGTTATGTTATATAATATGTGTATGTGTGTATGTATGAACGTACAGGGAGTTCATTATTTGTACTAGAAATTGTTAATTCGTTTCTCTAATTTTCTCTACCACTTTGTTCATATGAAATATCGTCTACGTTTATTTTTAATCGACAATCAATATATATTTTTTATGTATATTAGGGCATAAATTCAACAAATATATACCAATTTGGACGTTTTTTGTTTGTTTGAAATAATATACATACTCCCGAGGTGGTCTCTTATAAATTATATCGGAATCTGACTATGGAAAATACACCATTCTAAAGAGAAAAATAAAAACTATAAAAAATAAATACAACTAACAAAAAAAAATTAGAAACACTAAAAAGTATGCTTGATAATTCAATTTAACAGGTGTCAAGCCATTTAAAAACTTTTTGATAAAGATAAAAAGAAAAGCAAATTCAAAATCTGTCAAATTTAATTATTAGGTATACTTTTCAGTATTTTTTAAGTTGATTGCATTTATTTTCTTTGTAAAGAAATTGTATTTACAAAAAATTGTATTTTTTTAATACGGTACAGATGCTTCTAACTATAAATGTTTATACTAAGAACCACGCCGGTTAGTATTAGTATTTGTTTCGAAAAATATCAAATTATTTTAATTACTTATGATGGAAATGCTTTTTATAAAAATGTTTTTTTTTTTTAATAAAAATACAATCTTGTATAAAAAATATATTCCAATTGTTTCAAAATAACAATTCTGTACACATGTACATTATTGTACATATAAAGTTGATTAAATTTAATTAAAATTTATGTTGCTTAATAATAATAATTGCAGACTAAAACGCAGTTAGGAGGATTATTATAAACGATACCAAAGAACTGTTCTTAATATAGAGAGCGTTTGTGAGAGGCATTAACAAGCAAATATTAAAGAAATTCAACAAGCTGCGATGAAGCTCAAGCAATATCTGTGTTATGAGCACATAGGCTTTAGAGTTTAACGTTAAATATAGAATACAGCCAGGTGTTTCTCAACCTTTTATCATCGAAACACTACTTTAAGCATTACTTTATTTATCATGGTTCATATTTTTTGTTGCTTCATTCGCAATCATGTATACAATTTTTGGAACCATCTATACATATACCTTTTCTGCTTATTGTTAGATTTATTTTTTTTCATAAGTGTCTACATTATTAGAAGCGAGGAGAGCTGAACAGACATGTACATAGCTTTGACCTTGTAAATACGTTTAATTTATTTTAAACTATTATTTTTTTACTTGTCCCGCCACTGGCGCATATTTAAATTTACTATACATATTTTTATATATTCTTACATTTTAAAATAACATTCCAATACTGAAAGAAAACCAATTCTCTGATCCTTTTTTTAATAGAAACACGTATGAATATACAAACAATAAAGTTTTTGTATTTTATAAAAAAAATAGTGATTCAAAACAATTCTCTCTGTAGGGAACATGGCTTAATCCGTAGTAAACATTTTTCCATAACACAAAACAAGTATCATGAGATACGTGGTAACTTGAAGCAATTGAATTTTCAGACGTATGAAGAACAACTTTAAGAAAATACTTTATTTGGAAACGTATATGGATATGTAGATTCTAATGGCGGGTAATAAAATGGAAACTGAAAATACATAGATGTACCGAAACGAGTAAAGTATAAATTTTTACGATTATTACTCTTTTTTCTATTGAATGCTTTTGATTTTTGTTGTTGTTTTTTGTCTGTTAAAGTAGGTACTTTTGTTCTGAATTGTAGATGGATGAAAGTAGATATGAATGAATGAATACATATAATATTTTATATGACAGAATAATAAGAAATTTAAAGTCAATAATGGCATTTAATATTTTAGTTTTATACCTTAAACCAGTCGTTCTTAATATAGGGTCCGAGCAGACTGGACAAAAATAAATAAAAGTTTTATAGTACCTAGTCATATTTGATGTTTAAAACTTTAAATTAATAATTTATACGTCAAATATTTACATTATATTTAATTAAAGTTTTTATGTAACTTTATGTATCTATGCAAACGTGGTTCAAAATTTGTAATACGCTAATTTTACTCACTTTTAAATGAGTTATTTAGCATAAATTTAGTATGAAAGTATATTTTTATACTTTTGTATCCTTAATATATATAAGCTCAACGTCTCTCTGTCTGTCTGTCTGTCCGTCAGTGCGCTTATCACTCGAGAACGACTTATCCGATTTACGTGGTTTCTTTTTTAATTCATAGGTACATTCTCTGGCCAGGTTATAGGCTATATTTTGTGACGATAATAGTAAATCAAGTCGGAAACAATGTTGCCGTCGGCGCGCTATTTTGCAATACGCTGCCTAAACCGTTGAATATAGAACAAAATAATGCATTAAATAAATGTGTAGAATCAAAAGTGCTACAATAAAGTCCGCGACACCATATGTCTAACTTTTATACTTAAGCCACAATGACTGCTTTTATGTTACAAAGAAAACATAAAATATTTGGGTTCTGTTTACATGGACTTATGACCTGAAAAACTTTAATCCTTTTCGAAATAAATGATTTCATTGTCATAAGTACTTAGTTTAGATATAATTTGCTGTTTACAGAATCCAATTTGGTCTTTTGGTTTAGGAAATAACGTGAAATAAATAAGTATATACAATAACTTATTATTCGTGACAATTCGCGCAAACTACGACTAGACGCCGCGCTGGGCAAAGGGAACAGGCCAATATTCTTTTGATTGTCAATTGTTTAATTTGTTTTCAATAGTTAACTTTTAAATTTAAATAGAACAAAAATTATCTTTACTTTTTGTTCTGATTCGCTTTGTTAGGTAGGTAATTTAAGTGTTGTTTGGTTTTTATTAGAAAAATAAATAATCGTGTTTATACTTAATTCAACTATATATTTTTTAAATCCTAAACAATAATTCCGTAGTCCACGCCAGCTAAGCCGCGCGGGCCCACCTAGTAATATAATATAATAAAAACAATGTAATAAAAATATTTTTTACATTTAATTTGCCATATATCCCACAAAGAGCAGAATCAAACAAATAACATTTTATTTATATATAGATATTTATAAACCAGAATGTAAATATTAAAATCCCTTTCTATATTCAGCTCTTTTTTTAGCTTTCATACAATTTTCAAAACATCTTACTAAATTACTAAAAATACCTCTTTGTCAGAACTTATTCCAGCTTAAAATACATATACCAAATCCTTCAAAATAACCAAGTAAAAAAATATAAAATCTCAATGTTGAAGTGGTTGGTGACGCTGCTGTTCAACAACAATGTCTGAGCTCTCGCGAAGTGGCCGAGCTCCGGTACTCACGCGGTATGTCGAGAGCTCTCTGCGGCCGCCAGATACAACGTAGTAGCTCATCCTTCATTACTACACACATATATAGACCCGCCCTAACCGTATATACACGTGAGTTGAGGATGGTTGTTAATACTATTACTATGGACGAGACATAGTTTAATGAATGTACTCTATACATATGTCGGTAGGTGTATGGAAAGTTATTTGATTTGATGGTATAGAAATACTTGTATGTTGTAATAGTGCATACTTGAAGTGTCCAATTATGTACGTATGCATAAAGGGGATTTTAATTCTTAAAGTTTTAATTAACTGTCAAGCGGTGGCGCCAAGTTTCACAGATGGGTTTTTTATTTTATAATTTAGAAGAGGAAAAGTATAAATATGTGTTCTCTGTTAGTTACTTATTCCTTTTGCTAAACTTCATGATACCGCTAGTGTCGTTATTCTCTATATTTGTATATACAGTAGAAACCGGTTACAACGACTTCGGTTAATATAAGGTGACCAAACATACTCCTTTAGGGAGTTTTGAACTCCTTTTTAGTGGACAGTACTCCTTTTTAAACTGCTCTCTCAAACTACTCATTTTCGTGATGTTATACTCCTTTCTACTTCCAAGAATATATAAACTACAACGGTTACTAATATTTCATATTATTTAAAAAAGTATATAGTCGAATTGACAGAACATGACAGTTAAACGTCTAAAAAAGGTCATTAAATTGGACAGCATTTTTTTTTATAAATAACCTACAAACTACTCCTTTTGTGCCAAAAATAATTGGTCACCTTAGTTAATACGGCGTATCGGTTTTAACGACTTAAAATAAAAGTCCAACTGGATTCTATATAATTGCATTTTCACCGGTTATTACGACTGTCCGCTTTTTACGACCAATATGACCGTTCCCTTCGATGCCGTTGTAACCAATTTCTACTGTAGTTTAATTCTTGAACCTAGAAACGTGAAGTTGTAAGGGCATAATGCACCTTTTATGACGTAAGCACCCTTTTAAAAAGATTTGTTTCGAAATGCAACCCCAAAGGGGAGAAAATGGTGTTAAAATTTAAATACGTTTAAAAAGAAAGACAACAGTACCTACGAACGGATAAGAATTTTATTAATTAAATAAATATTGATAGAAATGACATAATAATATGGAAAAAAATATTGAAACGAAAAATACTTTTATTTTATTTTTATTAAGGTAGGTATTTGCCCCCTCTCTCATAAATAAAAACGTTTCTAGAATCTAGAATTAATCTTACAAAAATTGACGTCACTGAAGAATTACATGTTGAATAAACTATGATTTAATTTATAATATTATTATAGCTAACACTATCTCTATCACTTCGCATCACTTATTTTAAGTCGCTGATTTCTATTTATGGCGTATGCATCAAGGTCATCATATATACGATTTGTCATTTATATTTAATTCTTGGCATATAGCGATAGTCACATACTAATAAGCTTTTCCACTCGAGCAAATTCTTTATAGTATTGACAGTATTGAGCACACAAAAAAAAACTTAAAAATACATGTTTGAAAAATATAAATGATCCTCACAATGTATGTATAATAAATACATCTATAATATAATATAATAAAAGTATACCCGGTTATATACTGTAATTTTATAATTGGTTTGATTGAAATATTAAACAGAAACATTTTTTTATATCTTATACTTTATATGCATTTTATAGATCTTAGATTTTGCAACCAACGCATGAAATCTTATCCATCTAGATAGATTTTAACATTGCAAGATTAAAATATACAGTATAATTTCTGATGCGATGGTGGGTACTAATTTCCAGCCACTGATTTTAATTTTTCTTTTCATCTATTTTCCAAACCTTTGCACACTGTGATCTCATTTACTTTATTTACACCTTCTTGAGCAATTAGTTTCGCTTCTATAGGGAGATATATCTTTAAAATGTGTTGAATAAAACATTCTTTAACTGTAAATACATTTACATTAGATTTTTTTAATGTAAATAAATATTATAAAACCTTATAATGATAATTCTGATATAAACATTTAGATGCATATTTTTTATGAAAAGTCTTTGAGATATGAAAGATTTAATTCATTAGTAAATATAATTTGTCTTTTAATTGCCTTGGTTTCTAATTTTAACTTAATCAATACGATCTAAATATAATAAAGATTTTGCATATGCCTAGGAATGTTCACCTATCACAATTTACCGACCACAATTCACCGCCGGGAAAGTTTACCTTTGCTCTAAAGTTTTACATCTATGCCTGGGAGTCATAACTTTGAATGTTTAGTTAAACTAGCTTATAAGTTATTTTGCTGTGACGGAAAGACAAGTAGACAGATGACACAGTTAGATTGGCATGGTTCTGGGTTAGACCTACAGAACCCTAAAAACGAATGTAATTCTTTAACAATATACCTAAACGTATTCAAATCTAAAAAGAGTTTTTGTTCGATTTCAGCCATTACACGAGATCATTTCAATGATATTTCCAATATAGTGCATTAATGCCAGTGATTTTATATACAAAGTGGATCATTTTAATCAATCCACTAAAATATCTCATAAAATAAAAATAAATCAATTTTTTTATTTGTTTATAAATTATTAGTTTACACCCCAAAGAATATGTATCTCAAGTTTCAAGTGAAAATTCGAATGTTAAGTATTCGAAAAGAGCGCCAAATGCTGTCATGCTATACATTTTATTTACCTCTTCCAAAAATTTAAACGCCGTGTACTCAAAATCACTTTTTTGACCTGGTTAACAGCATAACTATGTAAGACAGTTTTCGTCCGATCGTTTTGATTCAAAATGGATTTTACAGAAAAAACGTGCCTCTACAGCCGGATGTAGCCGTTTTTTTATCCTTTTTTATAAACAATTTTCTATAGAAAAATTCGCAAAAATTTTGATTTTTTTTTCAAATGGTCTCCATTTATTTTTCTAAACGATATTTTGAAAATCCTCTACGTCCGACTATAGCTAATAACATATATTTTAATAATCTATTTCGTTTTTTGTCCTCAGATGATCCATTTGAACAAATTGCTGTCAACACCACTGAGATCAGATTTAACCCTGGACGGGTAGACGTTCGTAATAATTACGACTACATTTACACAACGCCCTCTACAGGGAAATCAAGACGGGGTGGGGAGCCGAGCGGGAAGATATGCCTCGTTTAACAGTTCGTCTTCAACCTCTGCCAAGGACAGGTGTCAGTGTTTGCTATTTTTCTAGAGAGAGCCATAGATCGACAAGTCACATCGTATCTTTCACGAAGGTCTACTCTTTTACGTAAATTTTAGTCGAAATATGTACGTAAAAGGATATGCTGTGAATGTGAAAAAGATCTCATTCGTCTCAATGCTTGATCCAATGATACTTTCTTTCGTTTGTCGATTCGCTGTAAACTTATATTACTAAGCTTATATTTTAATCTTTCGTATTTCGGTATTTTTGTAAATACATAAATCAAAAGATTTTAAAAGCAAAACTTTTTTTTGCCATAAATTTATTAGAAAACCAAAAATTATATAGTAGTAGTCAATTTTACGAACGTCTACTCTTTTCGGCTTAAATTTGACGTCTACCCGTCCAGGGTTAAGAGGTGCCATTTTCCATTATGCAAAAATATACCGTTAAAAAATTAAGTACTTATTAATGTACTAAAGATGTGTACAAAGTTTGATATGAATCCATCAAACCAATTTCTTTTTATAAAATGAACAAAAAATACCTAAAATTCTGACGTTAACACTGTTCATACCCCTTAAGCAAACAGAAACAAATAATAATTATTATTATAGCAATGTAACTTGATGCATTTCCTTTAAACCACAATAGACCTTCGACCGGTTTTACATAGATATAGTAACATCGAGTTGTATCGCAGCGGGAAACTATGTAGTAGCGAAGTGGCTGAGCGCGGATGTGTCGAGAACCTCTATGTTATATGTATGTAGCTACACTAGTTTATACTTCATTACCGGCGCGATATCCCACGCTGTGTGTCTCCGCTAGGTTTTATAATTAACATCTAGGTCGAGAGTAGCTTCCTATGTATATGTACCATACAGAATCATGAAAAGAAGCGTTTCAATTGGAATATTTTATATGCAATAATTTTTCATAGAATAGAAAATTCTGTAAAATGATATGCGCAGAATAGCGTATATTATAGAACAATACAAAACATGAAATATGACCGGACTAAAATTGCCGAATAGGTACATACACTTTCATGTTACATATAGAAACATATTACCTACATAACCTTTTTTTTAAATAATATATTTTTTTAAGAACTGCACGCAATTTTATTTACAGCGAAATAAGCAATTTTCTGGTAATGTCACTAACAAATTTGATATCAAATTAAGTAGGTAATGCAAGTAGAACAGTTGTAAGCGTTTTTGATGCCATAAGTCAATTGTTTAGTATCCAATTGATTATATTTTTTTCAATTTATCAATTAGATATGAAATTACGGATATTCATTAATGAAAATGAATTTATCAAAAACAAAAAACTAATTAGTACCTATTAATTAAATTCTACCCTAATATTGGAAAATTATGACATAAATAATAAAACATATAATACGGATTATCCTCTTGCTTTTTACGTTCTTAACCGGAACATTAAATTATGAAATCAGCAGTGATGTTGAATTTGCATTATCTCGAATTTATTATATTATTATTATCAAATAGGATAAACATATATTTTAGTAAAGTTTAATCGATAGACTGTGACCATGACACGAAACCTGCAAAATACAACCTCCAGCTGCAACGAGTCTCATGCCGACATCGGGTTGATCTTTTGGCGATAATTTAGTCTAGGCGTGCAACCTTACTCTTTTATTTATTTATTCATGTAATATTAATGTAAAAACTCTCCACTTAAGTCTGTGCTCGGAAATTTTCATATTTAAGCTTAGTTGTAAGAGCTAAGTTCGAATTTTAATATATATGATTCTGAACATAAGTTTATTCTTCGTTTTATTCCTATCATCTAATTATTTAATTGTTCAATTCGATTTAACATGAAAACTACTGAACTAAATTTCATGTATTCTTAATAGATGTAGAACGCGTTGCAAGAAGTGAGACCGAAACAATATGAGTGCGCAGTATACTTACTTTTTCTTTTCTATTAAGAATACGCAAATCTTGACTTCTGGGTGCAAGCCGCGTTGATTTGGTCATATTGTCGGCCAACGTTTCGTCACACATTGCTGTGGATATTTTCAGAGGTCTTCTAAAAGAACCCTGAAGATGTCAAAACGCTAGTAGCCGATAACACGACTAAATCGACGTGGCTACACCCAGAAGCCAAGATCCATACTAAGGTCACCGCGGAAGCCTCAAGGCCATTTAAAAAATTGTTAACTAATTTTTTACGTACTCATAATTGTTTAATTTTTTTTCTTATACTGTAATTCATTTCTGAATTATAGACGAAAAATGTACAGTGTACACGCATTTTAATGACTGAAATACCTTAAAGCAGCGTTCCTCAATCTTTTAGTATTTGTGACCCAATTTTCAACTACAATTCTCATCGCCCCCCTTCCCATCATACAACAATTTTTACTGAAAAATAGATCTCAGCTAAATATAAAAAAAATGCTTAGAGTGTCAATTTCTAAGATTAAAAATTCTTTCGAAAAACTTTGCTCTGCAAGACAGGCCCAAGGGAGTCACTAATAATTATTATTAATCTCGTTTTTAATTTAATATTGATAAGTTAATTATTAAATACATTGTGCAGTACTGATACAATTCTATTTATAACTGTATTATATTAGTGTAAATGTAAACGTGTATTTTATTTTTTATTGCTTTTCTTTCAGTAAATTAAATAATTTTTTTAATAATATTTTTTATTATTTTTTCACGATATGCTCGCACCCCCCATTCAGTTTTATCACGCCCCCGCTAGGGGCGCGCGCCCCACAGGTTGAGAATCGCTGCCTTAAAGTAAATATGTTGCCAGCTCACGGTTAATAGAAATGTTTTAATTATGAAACTTTTCGTTTCTAGGTGTCGTTTTTATCTTCCTGATCGTTGGGTGTTTTTAAATACATAAACAAATATTACTTTAATTGCATAACTATAAAACCACCCCTGATACTCTCATACACCCGCCAACGCGCGTACACACCTTTGTTCCATACGTGAGTTGGATTCTCACTTTGCTAATTGGCAGTTTCAATACATGGCCTACCGTGATCGGAATACCACGCACATTTGATACCTAAACAGTTCGAAATATTAGTTTTGTGTTATTAAATAACACACACACATACTACAGTATTGTACAGATTAATACAGTTATGTGACCTTAGAAATTAGTGAGGTTGAGGTTTAGTTAATAGACTGTACCTACAAATTTAAAAAATATATGTATATAATATATGTATAGTATATATAGAAAAATTGGTAATATTCTTAATGATTTCAGGTTTTCCATTCATAGTTGCTAAAAATTTCCACCTAATTGAATTTTTTTTGCAAATATTTTTCTCGAAGAGAACTCTAAACCTATTGATTTTGGTGCGAAACGGTTAATGATTTTTGAAAATATTCAAAAGTTTGTACATACTTTGATGAGACTTGGAACAGTTAAGTAATCGTCTCTAAGAGATACATACTTATAACCAAAAATGAATCAACTGATTGAAATTAGGTTTTGACAAAGACTGTATCAATAAGTATTATAACTCCTGATGAAGACTTCTGATGAATTCGAAACAAGTGGCGATTTATTCGTGTTTGTTTTATTGTAATACATAATTATACGTGCATATTTAGTTTAATTTACCTAAAATATTATGTATTTAAATAAAAATACTCCTACATAATTGGCATATTTTAAATATTTTAACTACGTACAAACAAAAAGCATAATTCACTACACTCGAGAGTACATACATGTAGTAATATAATTAAACTTCCCATTTCCAGAAAAGAGAAAAAACCTAGAACAACATCCTATAAAGTAGTGTAAACATTTCCCGATGAAGTTTTGTTTCCGCCTCGCCTCGCTTGTTTTATTCAGTGTTTATGCTGATACAAGGCCAACGCACAGGTAAAGTTGGGTTCGCACTTACTTAATTGCCGACTTCTCGAACCTGCGAGCATTACCCAGCAGTACTAAACTACGTCTATCCCGTGGGGGTGCGCGTGAATTTTTTATCGCCATTGTTATAGCAATATTGTTTTTCGTACTTTGTTGTATTTCAGTTATAATACTACGATTGATGGGGTTTGTGTAGAGGAATATAGTTTTATATTCTTTGATATTAAGCTTATATTTTTGTTTGTAATTTTTCAAATGAAATATTATACTTGGTTTTTAAGATAAAACGTTACGAATTATTATTTGAAAATGAAGCTACACAAATAAATTAAGTGCCCCTTAGATTGGATTGAACTACAAGTGTACCGAGTCAAAATTGGTGAGATAATACTCACTTTTTTGACGATAATAGGTACACAATTTCGAATAATTCCGTAACTCCTAATCCAACTAGCACCAAAATCAATAGGTCCGGAGTACTCGTTGAGACAAACATTTTCCCCAAAAATAATTCAAATCGGTGCATATTTACAATAGTTATCGTGAACGAAAGAAAATTCTACATGCAGACACACACACGCACAGCCGCCATGCGGAAATCACTTTTTCTCTATGTTTTGAAGGTAGTACAATCAGAATCTGCTCTTTTCTCGCACACGATTTTTCGACGGTATTACAATACTTCCATTTGTTCGAACATTGAAGTAAAAAATAGTTTAAAAACATAAAAAAAATGTTTATTTGACTTGTGATTGAAAACAACATACTTTCTGTTGTAAAGTTTCTTTAAATTAATTTATTTTAAATAACAAAAGTCCCGTTCGGTACATACAATCAATTGTTTTAATCACTTTTACGTATTTTACCGATTTCAACACAGAAAACTGCGCTGCATGCAAAAATATGGGAATTCTCTGCTTTACAAATTTACTTAATATATAAGCATCAGAGTGTAGCAGTCATGACTCAACCTCTGATTACCACTTTACGAGTTCTCGATTTTCGAACGAATTAATTTATGTACACTCTAATAATGTATTTAAAAATCAGTAATTTTCAGAATTGTTATGTTTATTATATACTATACTGCCCTCTTTTAATAATAAATTTTTATATATTCTTTTATCTCATTTTTTATTCCTTGTTTATTATATCTTTAAACGTTACATGTATTTTGAATGAACATATAATGAAGCATCAATCAAATATCAAAGAAAAAAGTATTTATTAATTATTATTTTACTATACACAAAGCAGAAATTTTTTATAACTTAAATTATATATTTTTTTAAAGATAATTTTATATCTACATACCTACCTACTCCTGTATGTAGATGTTAGCTTGAAGCAATTTAATAATTATGTTTATAAATATTACTCGTGTGGAAAATTCCGTTAACATATGTTGGAAAAATTAATTTGTAAATGGTTTTAGTTTTATCAGTTCCTAGAATGTGTTTGAAATCATTATTGTAAATCATAATAATATATTGTTTGAAGTTTCAATGTTATTCTACAAACAACATTTTATGTAGACTTATTTTTAATGTTAAATATGAAAAATAAATATTTCTTAATTCTGGCGTGAATAATATTTGTAACATTCTAACTATCATTTTTGTACTTATTACTTGCAAAATATTGAAGAGGGCCTTCGATACCATATAAAAAATTTAGCACTTCCTATTTTTTGTGCAGTTTTGACGCTAGCAAACAATATCGGGTCAGCAATCTTTTTTATCGTCGAATTCGCATTCAGCGCCCAAAAATACGTAAGAAAAAGATATCCCGGTTAAGATTTTTTTGTGGGCCTGTGTTATTTAGTTTGTTTACTAAACCATACCAACACATACATTTACTAAACCTCTACAATATTATTGTTTCAGCAGACATTGTTCTGATAAATCGATACTAAATCGACAGCTAACAGCTGAACATAAAACTGGAATCACTTTCCGTACAAAAAGAAAACACATTAAAGCTTAGACGGTTCTTGAACTATTGTAGGGCTTCTAGGACGCTGTGAAGTACATATATATACAATACATACATACTATAGTATGTACGTTGGTTACCACAATCGATCAGAGAAAGTATGTATGTATGGAGTAAGCGTTTAGATACGAGATGTTTTTAAAAATAGGTGACATAAGGTGAAATGGCTATCGGCAGCTAGGTGAAGTTAATTTCATTTTATGTGGACTGGTTTTACTTGTTACTTTGTTGCTGACATAAGTTAACTGGTACGATGAAAATATATATTTTGTTCTATGTATTTATTTGTTCAAAAATAATTGTAGGTATTAGAAATAAATAATTGTTTATTGCTCAGTTTCATAGATAGTTTATTTACAGTTTATCTCTAACTGCTACTTAAGATTGAAGCCAGTGTACTCCATAAAAACCTGCTTCGTAAAGTAAGCGGCCTATCGTACGAATCTTGAAATAAATAACATAAAATTAATTAATAACAACTGTTTTATATTTCATTTAAAATTGTTTCAATGATAACACTATATGCAACAAAAAAAAAATCACAGAAATTTGAATAGGTGATTTAGAAGGTACTTGTCATGCCGAAATCGAATTCGTTGCCCAAATGATTCTATCACGTCAGGTTTTTTAGATATCCGAACCTAAAAGTCCCAAAAATGACGATTTTGGCAATGTTGGAGAATTTATTACTAACAATAAGTAGGTTATTTTTTTCTGAAGTTTTCTTTCATGATTTCGAATATTACTATCTTTTCTCTTTAAAATGATTTTTTACATTTTACTATGCAATTTTTCTTTACCGAAATATACTACTTTGAAGATATATGTAGTAAAGTTCATTGTATCTACTATACTACACTCTATTAACAAAAATATCATATCTTCAAACTAGTATACATCTCAGCTAAAAAAAATCATATAATAAAGAGTTTAAACTCATTTTAAAGAGGAAAGATAATACTATTTGTTACCGTGACCGAAAACTTTAGAAAAAAATTACCTACTTGATAATAAATACTTTAACATTGCCAATATAGTCATTTTAGGGACTTTTAGGATAGAATATCTCAAAACCCTGATGTGATGAAACCAATTGGGCAACAAATTCGGTTTCGGCATGCCAAAAGCCTCCTAAATTTTCTATTCAGATCTCTGTTATTTTTTTGTTGCATAGTGTAATTAACTGTGAAATATTCATACTGTACAAATTAAATTATATGATTCTTATGCCCGCTATTATCAACTAATTTAAAGCTCCTTTAGCACTAAATGCTCCTTTAAAGTAAATTAGGTATATTACAAACGTGATTTAAATCAATATTTAATCTCTCAATGAAAAATAGACATAATATACGTTGTAAAGAAATACTGCAGATAATTTAAAATCTATTTAATTAAATGTATTATGCTTGGATCTGTTGATAATATGACAGTTAGTTAAAGGAGCATTTAGTTAAAGTTGATAATACTGGACGCTAATCTATTAAAAATGGATCATTTAAAACCCTTTTTGCCCGGTGTGACATTTCAGGCGAATCTTAAATATTATACATATGTATGTATAATAATTGACATAACTTTTGATCATCTTATTTTTAATTCATGATATAAACTTTCTTTGCAAGTTGGTTTAAAATTTTTTTATTAATGAGTACTATTCATATTCATAAAAGTTAGTATATACAATATACATACGTAATATGTTTTACTCAAGAGTCAAAAGTAGAATAATAAAATAAATTTTCTTTAATAAAAACATAACAAAAACTAGATTTTTGTTTTACATTATAAATAAGATTTTAAGCACACATCCTACTCTCATTCATAATTTCGCAGAAAGATGAAATGAATATTTTATTTTGTAAATAATTCAGATGTTTAGATAATTTTGAGAGAATTCCGGTTTCAGAATACTGAGCTCTTTAATTCACAGCAACTGATCTGCAGTTTAGACACTTATTAATAGATTATATATTTAATAACCTTATTACAAAGCAGAAACCACAACATTCCATGGTTCAGTCTAATAATAATTGGATAAATAAGAAAAGTTTTATTTTGTCTACATTTTTTTATTTAAAGTACCTAGGTGTATTTCAGAACTTGACTATTACACTTTTACATTTATTCCACAAATTGAAAAAGTTTATATCGTATAAACAATCGTGTTATTTTTTTACTGTTTATTTATAGTTAGTTTTATTATTTAGTAGGTATTGTGTAATACTTTTAAGAAGGTGTTTTTCAATTTATATCTAACATTAATACTTTTTAAATTATATCATCAATATTAATAGAATAATTATATTTTATGAAATAGGTCTTATTTTCCTCGAATGTGAGATTTAAACTAATTTTTAGCTAAAGAAAATGTTATTATTTGGTTAGATTTGAAAATGGCATCATGTGGGATTCAATGATATTAGTGAGAAAATAAAAGAATCCAATAATACTGAAAGTGGAAAGGTCAAGATTTAAAACAAACAAACCTCCTATACATTATTTAAATTGTATTATATAGATAAGCTTGATTTCTCTTTTAATTGTTTGATTTAGATGAAACCTACACTTACGAGTTCCTTTAAATGTCAGTAATGCTATAGATTACATATTATGTACATATATAGTCAAGCTATGATTCAAAAGAGCTGAGCAGTAAATAAATTAGCTACACAAGACAAGAAAAATGTTAAATATGTGTTTCTAATTTTACCAATTCTATTCGATATATCAAAATAACTTTTTGGTGCCATTGTCAACTACTGTTCACTATTTTAATAAATATACATGTATATTTAGAAAACATACTAATGTAATATTTAAAAAAATATTGAATTTAAAAATTGATAAATGAATAAATAATATTTATATAAATATTTTAAATGCTGTTATATGTAAGTACTTTAAGTAAAAAGCGTGGGTATGAAATCAAACCAAATCTTATTTGCAAAAATATGTATATGTAAAGATAAAAAAGAGCATCAAGAAGTTTCATAAAAGGATGAACAAATAAATTATGTAAAACAAAACTGAAAACTTCCATTGGAAAATCCATTTAATTTGAAAACATCATATCGAAGTTTCACCAGATGAACTTTAAAGAAAATTATTAATACTACCCTGAAATAAACGAATCCAATTTAGAACATCTCGCTTACAGCGAGATCGCTATTTCTTTGTGCTGGTATTTATGATTTTTTTATGCCGAATTTTATTTTCAGAAGGCAGTTTTAATGTGCAGATATTTAAAATTAATATGTTTTGAGATATCTTGTAGAAGCATTTTTAAATGATTTTTAATTCTCTTTCATACAATATTAATCTGTTTGTTTTTATTAGAAATTCTTAAGACGCCAAATATTAATAACTCTTTAAATATAAATATGAAATTTCAGATAGGGATTTGATTTTCTAAATTTCGACCCTTTTCCCCTTGTAAAGATTCTTGAGTACAAGTGATTCTTCATCTTTCCTTACGTAAGGTATCTAGTAGCAAAGTAGATTACAATTAATTTTTCAATTGACTTAATTAATTAAGGAGAAAATCTTCTCAACTATTACGGGGTTTCCCCGATTGTCTGTGTTTTATACACTGCAGGAAATCACCTTTCCTTAATTTTATTTATGGCAATTAAGCTGTCAAGTAAGGTACTTTGTAATAATATCAAATTAATTTTAATTGGTTATTTACAATATACGTAGTAATTAAAATAAGATAATTACTTAGCTTCATTAATCAAATAATTATTGAAGATTATACTTATCTTGATAGTTTCAAACCCTGTACAAAAAACTGACTACATGCATCTTAAATGTACAAGGATGATCGTAAGTCGAATATGTCGTAAGTTAGAGTTTATTTATTTAAAAAAAAAAATACAAAATAATTCATGTTACAAAGTCACGCTAACATAAGAAACCTCCCGACAAAGAGTTAATTACGAATCCATTAAGCTAAAATTTACTCTCTCAAATAAAGTAACGTAACAAAAAATCCTTTATGAACGAAAATAAAATCAATTAGAACATACTGATTGAGCAACATCTGAGAAAAAAACACCTTTAGAAGTGAAATCAATGGATAAAGAAAACATCTATTGTATGTGCAATTCGATAAAAATTATTTTATTTATTGAACAAAAGATTTTTAACGTAAGTAGAATTTGTTATTTGTATAGGTTTTTTAAAACTTAATGAGGTATTCTTAATAGTTGTTTATTGTAATGGGTAATAAATTAAATAATACGTACTGATGAGCTACAGAAATATATAATTTAGATAAAAAAATTGCCAAACACGAGTCGAGCCTCGCGTACTAGATAAGACTCCCGTACCGTATAATTTTTCAATTTATTCGGATATTCTATTTTAAATTGCACTTCTTAACACTAGTAATCGCATTCCTGATTAAATAACACGAATTTTATAGATAAGTGAGCTGATAATTTTATTTTAATGTCGGTGTAATTATATATTTAATATTCTCACTTCTTATAGAATTTTTTCACTATTAATTTCGGAGATAGGGGTATAAAATATAATAACGATTTTTTTATTTGTTGAACGATGATTTTAATAATAACGAAACGTTAACATTATTTTTTTGTTTAATTATTGGTTCATAATTTACAATAATTATGTCAAATCCCAGTTTTCTAATGTCCGGTATTATAAAGGACCTAGCAAATTTGTTAGCTAGCAATAACTCTCAAATGAGATATCAAACTTACATGACAGTTCTCAGTAAGTTGGTTTTTATCGTTTTTTACGCAAGGTTAGTAAATACACTTTAGTAAATATACTTTACATACCTTTTTTACTTTCTATGTATGAAACTATCTATCTAAAACTTCATAGAACTGTCATATAAGTTTGATACCCCATTTGAGAGTGCTTGCTAGCTTGCAAATTTGCTAGGTCGTTTATAATACCGGACATAAGTAAAACGGTTCTGAACTTTGTTAAATCCATAATTTTCTTTATTTCCGATTTCCATATGGAATATTCAAATACTTAATTAATAATTCAAATTTTGAGAGCTTATGTTAAGTTTAAGTATAAAATTATTGTTCATATATTTAAAAGTTATTCACTAGCTTTTTTAGTACACACATGCTAGGGCTGTATTTTTTTGTTCTTTACACAAGTTTCCCTAAAAAATTTTATTGTTTTTTTTTTTAATTTTTTCGTCTCTATTTTTAAAAATATTTGTCAACATTTTTAATTTACTAAAATATCGAAAAATTGTCTTTTATTATTACGACTTTTCATAGTAATTATTTGAATAATTATTAAAATAAGTTTTAAACACTGGTAAGTATTAAAGTGTAGATAGTATCTTAATCTATACACGCCAATAATATAAAAAATTCTTATAAAAATGCTTGAGATATGGAGTCATTAAATTCCAAATGTTTATTTTTCACACAGTTTCATACGGTACTCTTATAGTCACTCACATAAAATTCTTCTATTTGACATTCAGTTGACACTGGAAAATAAAACAAATGAAAATTTACGAGTGAGATAACAGATCCAGATTCAAGTACAAAAGATAAATGGGTATAGAGTAAAATTGAGAGATCATATTGAGTTTGTGTAAAAAACTTTAGACGTTATGTGTCAGTATCTCGAATAGTGGTTCTCAAACTTTTATTATAAGTTACTTGAATGTAAAATATACTAAAAATAAATGTAGGAAAAGGAGAAGTAAAATGACAAAGATCTTTGTATTCATGATTATTAAAAGTTTTGATAAGTTAAGTGAAGAGCGTCTTGTAATGTTTTTTTCTGGCCACGTAGTCGAGTCAATGAAGCTCAAAAATGACCAAAACTACGGAACCCTCAGAAACAGCACCGATTTTAATGGATTTTCGTTATACCATACTATTTGAAATCAGAAACATTCCAGTCGTTGGATTTAACCCCTCCGCCCCAAATTTTGATGATATTATGGCTCGGAAGAATGTTTATCCGCTAGTTTGTTTATTTGTTTCTATGTTTGTACACCTGCCGAATATGGTATCCAATTCAAGAGGACGTATTATTAAATATGTACAATAATATTAAGGATTTAATCGATTTATAAAAGTTATTGTATAATTAATTAAAATTTGTAATGCACTAATTCTTAATTTTCATAATTTTTACTTAACAAGGGGAAAATTTAACATCTAATAGTTATTCTATTAGAATCCCTAGAGTATATATATATCTAATCAAATAGGTGTGTATATGAGATGAAATCTAATGATTACAAGCTGCAGCTAGTATTACGTGATGTAGTACAAGGACATTTTTGTAATAGTATCACTGAGGAAAATATTACCTATATATCCAGGTTATCATGAACTTTATATTAAAACTTCTATGAAGATCAGATTTGTTGTAGCAGTTGCCAAAAGTGATGGCACGAATAATGCAGAAAACTTTATGTGTAATTTTTTGATTAAGCCATTGTCTTACCCACTGAAAAAATGTAATGTTAATTTTTAACATAAAAAACATGTTAACGGGAGGACGAAATTTCATTCTGTGAAAAATTAATCGGTAACGTAGTAATATTTCATACCAACAGTATCAAAAATTACTATACCGTATGTGAAAAGATAGTAAATGCACTGCTATATTTTATGAATGTCGATTTTTAATATTTTAACAAGTTATTAATAGTCAAATGAAAAAATTTCATTAACATTTTTATTTATTTACGATGCGTAGGAATGTGAAAAAATAAAAAATTGCATAGATTGATGAAAAAAAATTTGATCCTACAAATTTTTAATACCCGACAAGGTAAAATTTAAAAGAACGTCTTCTACAATTCAATATACTGTATAGCAGTTTCTATGACGGCGATAGATCATTTATGAAAAGTAATATAGAAACATAGTAAAATTATAGAGAATGTACGTGAAATTTTCATATGCAAGAAATTAAATTAAATAATAGCGTATATTAAATAAATTTTAATAGGTACTATGTTAAAATTTACCAATATGTAATTGTAATTTTTCATTTACATTATTTTTCTACCGACTTTTCTGTTTTTTTTTTCAAAAGTTGATTCTGTCCTCAGGATCACAGCATTTTCTGTTAATTTTAAAAAGAATATTCTCTCCGTGCCCCAATAAGTTTGTCAGCTTCTAACACATTAGTAAGATTACTACCTATCTTTTAATTTTTGTTTATAAAATTTTATTTATGAATGTAGGATTCGAGTATTTTTATTTGTGTTGTAATATATTTCTCAATTTACAATTTTGTATTGATAGTTAATTGTATATGTAAGTAAAGTAACATAAGTTAATAAAATAACCAATCAATTATTCAGGTATTTCTCGCTTATTCATACAACGATACAACCCACTGTTTGAGGAGTGCTGGAGCATAGTAAAGTCATGATTCTAGTTGTTTGATTAAGTCTTTGTAGATGACTGAAGAAGACATCGCAGAATGATTAATATAAATCTCGACTTGTATATTAGTCACGTCGGATTTTTTTTATAGGATTGTAAAATATCTTGTTCTATTCAATCTAGAAAAGTAATGATTTCGTGATAAAGGTGACACTGAGCAGTAGTTTAAAAATATATCAGTCTGGGAATATTATTTTAATTTATTAAAACAATTATTCTCTTTTTAGTTTTCTTTAAGTAAATATAATTACTTTATCGTAAAATTTGGGTGGTTGATAATTATAAAATTAAAAACGTCGTTCTCAGTATACCTATTTAATATTATATTCTTCTAGATTTTTTAACTGAAAATTGAAACCCGATTATAAAACGTTTCAGATAAAAGAAACTTTTTTTCTGTTTCAAATAATAAAATGTCAATAAAAAACTACACGATTCTATTAAAAAAGACGGTTGAACTTAGACCTTAAGAATACCTTCCCAAGATCATCATTTATTGTCTCTCTCAATAGCTAATCAACTTTAATTTGATCCGTATTTGTTTATGATTATAAAGTTCTGATTGTGAGATATTTAAGTGGATTGATTTAAATGACCCAAATTAACCCTTTCATCACGGTTGACATACATGTACATGTACGTTTTAACACATGTGTTTGTAGTGGTTGGCTGACGTACTTTTGTTATGTGCATTATACTCATGTATTACAAAGATAGTCCAACCGGCAATGCAGATAACGCATTCCACGCACCGTCCTTAAAAAGTTAACAAGATGAGGTTCAAAGTACTTGCTTTAGTGTACCTATCAATAAAAACTAACCAAAATAAGATGGAGGCGTACTGTCTTTAAAAATAAATATACTCTTTTATTGTTCATATTATAAAAAAACATACGTGGTATATTTATATTAAAATAAATAGCGTAAAAAATATATACAACATCCAAATATTATACTGTATGATGCTGCATACACCAATTTTTCAATTTTCACTGGAGATAATGGCAGACAAGCGAATGAAAGTAAAAAGAAACAAGCATGCATTATACATAATGGGGTCGGGGTATATCGATCGATTGACAATAACATTCTTTTGGATCTTATCTGAATTGAGTCTTATTTGCAAAAACGAAGTCTGAACAATTTTCTATAACAATACTTTTAACGTAAATAGAACGTATGTTTTTTAAAAGCTCGTAGTGTTCAAGATTTACCTTTCTTATACACGTATACCAAACGGTTTTTGTTTGCAAGTAATGTTTTGAGATATTTATTTATAAAATTGAGTCGCTTTTATAAATTGTTTTATAGAAAAAAGCAATCAGAATTGCATATATATTGTAGCATATCGGTATGAAAGAAAATAGTGTTTTTTAATTTTTTGTAGATGAGGAATGCTTTTTTTAAAGCTTCCAAAACGGTGCATTTTTAGCCAAGAGATTCGATTATGTAACCTAAAGTATATATTTTTTATGGAATTAGGTACATATGGATATCATTTGATATACTATTTACATACATATGTTCATTTGATCTTCATCAGAGCCGGCCTTTGCAATCCCGGCGCCCCGGTGAAATTTTTTTTGTCGCCCTCCCCAACCTTCGAAGACCTTTTTTTGTTTTTATTTTCGTTGTTACCTCTTTTTTTTAATTGAATTCTCTTATGTGGCCTTCCGCGCACCGCCCCTGCTGTCTTGGCGTCCTGGGCCGTTGCCCTGCCCCCCCCCCCCCCCCCCCAAAAAAAAACCGGCACTGATCTTCATTACATGTTTTTTAAAGTCACAAAGATTGATAATATCTTGATAGGTATGTAAAATAATTATAGGTATTATTTTTCTGCCGGTAACATTTTTACAAGAATACAACATGAAACAAAAATATATCTATGAGGTATTACATATATTATAACGAAAGGACTACTACTTCATATTACAAAATCAGCAAAGACTGCAAAGTGGTGTCGAGTGTTTGTGATTACGTTATTTATATTTCGTGGCTTCACGTCTCTGAATAATACATTCCTTTTGCCGTGAATATTTATAACTGACGTCAAATTCATCACAAGTCTCGCCCACCCCGCCTTTACAGCTGATATGATCACGCGGGGGTAGTTACAATTGCCCTGCGTGCACAAAATCTGTTTATCAACGCGTTGTTTTTTTATAAAGTCTAATTTTTCATTTTTAATGTGGGTATGTAGGTATAGACAAGGATTTTGTATTTTTGTAGGAAACTGGAATGTTTGAGGTTTTTCTTATCAAAGTTTATCTTCTTCAAGCATTTGTTTGTTTCCTATATTATAGATGTTATTTTAAGTTAGTTTTTTTACATATATAATTTTGACTGTAAGACATGGTTTATTCAGAAAACGAAACCTATTTTTTGTTGATTTTCATATTTTAATAACAAAAAAAAAAAAATTTATCCACGAAAATAAATAAAATTTCAATTTGTGAAAAGCATTAAAATAAAGATTTAAAATGTTTTTTTTTTTTAATTTATATCTGTACATTATTTTTTTCCATAATTACAAAGCTTTGAATATCGTCCATTTTTTCTATTAATATTTTAATCTTTTAATTAATTTGATGAGTGATATAACTACACCTATCCCCCGATTTACACGGTAGATACGTTCTGCACAAAACCGTGTAAACTGAAATCTTGGATTTTGCTATGTAAAATCGCGTAAAACGAAAAAAATGTGCATGATTCAGTAATTTATTTAAGTAAAACAAAAGTCAGATGTCTTGGAAAATTCGAAATTGTTCTTAGTTCATAAAACTACAAACATGTGAAAGTATTATAAGTAGATACGTATTTAATTTATTTTACATTAGGAACAAAAAATTGAAAAAAAATCTCTTAAATATTAATTATAAGTTTAATCACTATCATCACTTTCTTGAACTATCAATTGTTTCTTTCTGATAGGTATCATCACTTGAGCTCTATATTTTAAAATGAAAAGTGTATATTTTACAAGCCCGGGAATCCCCTATCCTTTTCATCAGGTTACCGAAAGAAAAAAATTCAAAAATGCCATCAAATCTTTGTATATGGAGCGGAATAAACATTTTTTGTGTAAATCGGGGGATAGATGTATATCAATTATATTAAATTACATATTATACCGCACCTTAGATTTTCAGCCCAAAGTTTTGGTTTTGAGTTAAGTTTTAAGAAACAATTAGGTATGTACAATACCTACCTATTTCTAGGAACTAAAGGAAATGACGCAATTAGAACAGAACTGTGTAGTTATAATATTGAATTTACTGTAAATATATATGCAATGTACGCATAATGTAGTATGATTTAGTGAAAATAAGATGATAAAATTAGAAAATTATTGGAATACATTACGCTCTACATGCATTGAATATGTAAACAGTTTGGTAACTTTGACGCAACGTAAAGTTTTGAGATTATGTTCATATATCATGAAACATGTTAGAAAAGTTCGACGGCTCGAATTTCAGAAATGGACACATATTATTAAATTATTTAATTCCTTATGAAACTCGCCATGTGATACAGAAGAAAAGTTTTATTTTGTTTTTAGTCTAACCAGCTTCCAAAGTTTGCTTTTATGTTGAATTATTTAAAAATATGTCGGAAATGTGTACATACTTCTACTTACCTACCAACTTTCACATTTCTGGAAAATTGAAATTTGTTTGACTGCTTTGTAATAAAATAAATGAAATAAGGTTACCCTTGGAAAAAGTATTTTATGATGTTTATTAATTTATCGAAAACATGTACATATATACGCTATTGCAGCTTCGAGAGGGCAGCTATTTTTTTCCGAAAATAGCTTTAATAAGAGATTTAAAATAAATGTCATTTGTTATGATGATTCTATGCCCTATTTTAGATGATAGATATGATTTTTTTGTGGTGTTTAACAGGAATGCAGAAGGATCAAGTGTACTTTTTATATGTTCACATCTTTACGTTCAGTAACGCATTATTTAAATTTATAAAATATGTTTTCAGATTTAAATAGTATCTACATTTAACATATCATTTTTATGTACAAAACTAATGCAGAACATACATTTACACATGACATCGCGAGTGCTCAGCAATCGCCATTTTTTATAGACAAATGTATTAAAAATCATTATGCATTATAAAAATTAAAAAATATTATAATGGTAACTATTTCATGATTAAATCGTTTAACCCTTTGTTGACTAGTGGTATCACAGTGAAACCACTTATCAAATAATTTATTTCTAGTTTGTTAGTGGTTTTACATGGATACAGATCTTCAAAAAATAAATAAATCCGGCAACAAAGGGTTAATATCATTTTATATTAAAAAATTTGATTTCCAAACAGAATAAAAAACCAATGATGTATTAATTTATATGGAGTATAAAGTAAATTACCCTAATATTTTCAATTAGTTCGTTTTTTTTATACCTGAAGTAAAATTCGCTATCGTTAAAGCGGGTTACATAACCGACCAATCAAATAATCGTTCTACGAAAAGTTTTTACATAACGATCATAAATTTTTATAATCTTTCTTAGAGCCACTATTACTGTTATTACATTCGAAGGTGTTTCTCTAGCAATGTCGGGTTTTTCCATTTTCAACAAAACTTTAAATGTGTCAATAAAATAATCGCTTAAAAAACTCTACGATCAGCAGTGGTAGAAAAATTTTAACATCAAATACATATGTATATTATAAGCTTGTTGATACATTCTTACGTATTATAAAACGCAATGTCTCTCTGTCTGTATGTTAGTGCGCTTATCACTCGAGAACGACTTATCCGATTTACGTGTTTTTTTTTTAATTCATAGATATGTTTTTTGCCCAGTTTTAGTATATAACTTTTACGTTAGGTAACATAAGGAATAAGCAGTTAAGATAATAGTAAATCAAGTCACAAAAAAGTTTGCCGCCAGTGTACTCTTTTAAATATATTTTATACAATCTAGAATCTGCAACAGTACTAAAATTAATCAAACTAACTTTAAAAAATATTTTTTTTATTAACTATTTTTCCACGTTGTCTTGTTCCTATCATGGGTCTTCTTCAAAAATATTTCTGAAACTCTTTCAAGAATATAACAGCCTATAAAACTAGTTAATATGGACAGCCACGAAAGCCTATACAGAAGAGAAATTTATATTGTTGGTAGTTATAAAAGTTAAATCAATTAAATCGTAATACTGTTGTTCTTTTTTGTTTTTCACCAAACCAATTAAAATACATTCCACAACAGGAAAACAATTGCCTAAATGAAAATATTCCATGTAAGTAGACAATTGAATCGTGTACAAAACTTTACTATTATCCCGTTATCCAGGTGGATTTATTGCAAACACATACACATTAGGTTCTTATAAACTGGAATAAAAGTTTGTTGTAAATAGCTTACCAAATAGGCGAGTCCATAAATTAAGCTGTATAGAAATTCTTTTTTTATTTTCAAAATAATTTTTATTATGTCAAAAAAAAGAAATACCTTGTTATGTTGTTTAGATAGCCAACGTTTCGCTTCAAGTAGTAGAAATCTATTACTTAAAACTATGCTCCATCTTTCCACTATTTCAAGAACACTAAAAGTCTCTATACTGTAAAACCTAACGATACATTGGCGAAATTGACAATCATAATAACATACATAAACACTAAACACATTACTATATTTTTTAAAGCTTGTTACATTTTCATTTTAAAAATATGTATTTAAAATTTCTGTAATTTGTTTCTTCTTAATTATAATATTTACAATGATATTAGTAAAATCGAAATTTGACTCAAATTAACTCTATGGAGGACAAGAATGATTGATTCATTTAACAACCGTTATTATGTAAAAAGTTAGGTTAGTTGCATTAATAATGTGCAAAGAACCTCATATTTTATAACTTTTAAAAAATCATATTTTTGCAGTCCGAATTTCTAAAAAAAATGTGTTTTTCCGAAGTTTGTCATATTTAACATCTATAAATATTTATAAAATTTATGCCCACCTTTTGAGTCAAACATTATGTTGTGTTTACTCCAAAAAGACAAAACAGAAACACGGTGTTTTTAAAATAATTTGTATTTAAAACTGTATAAATTTGAAGCGAGTTTGCCAAAAAAAACACCGTTAATGCTGTTTTATATTTTTTTGGTGTAAAAATGTCATTATGAAGATATCCCAATGTTAATATCAGATCAATAAGAATAGATAAATATACTAATGTTACAAGTAGAAACATTATAACCTTAATTCAGTTAGGAAGATAATAAATACGAATCTTTTTAACAATATTTTATGAAAATTTTCTGTAATCCCTGAATACAATCTTATTTGACTTGTTTTGTATGTGATACGACCATGTTCATGTCAAACATGACAGTTTCGGAACCACTGGCGAAATAAAGGTTTTGTGAAAATAGGAAAGATAGCCATCTGTAATGGAGTATGCATAGGGAACAGTGGCGCGAGATAAGAAAATGAACTGTCAAGGAAATGTTCGGGAAAACAGTTTTCATATAAATATCTCGGGGAGCGTACACAGCATGAATATTAAAAAACATCGGTTGTGTGCTGTTTCACAAACATTTTTTTCCGTTCTTTTTTGAATGATTTTATAACGGATGAAGAAGACTATTTGAGAAGGTAAATTATAAGTTGCCGGAATTGTGATATGAGACGTTTTGTGGGAAGTAATTGTACGGTTTGTTTTAGGTTTAACGATTTTTAGTTTTATCAGTATCTTTTTAAAAATAAGAGGTCAAAAGTCTGTATGTCTGTCTGTCATAAATGAATCGTTGACCTAGAATTAGCTGAGATTTTGTATAGTAACAGTAAATTGTAGATTTTATAAAGTAGTTTATAATTTTTATTTTTATTTTCTTACCTTTAAGTCGATATTTCTATGACAAATTGAAATTTGGCGCATGAAAATTACTATAAAATATTGAATTTTAGATTTTGTTTAAATTATGTTTATTTTATAGAAAATGACGTGAAAAGTTTAATTTTTCAAACCGCAGTTCTGTATCTCAAAACGTTCTCGATATATAACCTTTCAAAGATTTAGATTTTTTTATAATTTGCGAGAAAAAAGGCCGTAACTTTTGAACGTATGATCGGATTTGATTTTTGTCGACGGATTTGAAATCAGCGCATCAAAATCTATTCGATGACATGTATAATACTTAAAAATAAAAAATAAATTTTTTGGTCAAAATTCGACATTTTTTTAAGGTATACCCCTTGGAATTTTTTCGATTTTTCGCGAAATTTTTTTTGTCGAATTTTGAAGTATTATACATGTCATTAGATAGATTTTGATACGCTGATTTCAAATCCGTCGACAAAAATCAAATCCGATCACACGTTCAAAAGTTACGGTCATTTTTCTTCAAAATTTTCAAAAATCGAAAACTTTGAAAGGTCATATCTCAAAAACGTGTTGAGATACAAAACTGCGGTTTGAAAATTTCAACTTTTCACGTCATTTTCTATAAGATAAACATAATTTCAATGAAATCTAAAATTCAAAATTTTATAGTAATTTTTATGCACCAAATTTCAATTTGCCATAGAAATATCGACTTTAAGATGAGACAATAAAAAAGAAAATCATAAATTACTATATAAATCAGGTGTTCCCAACTTTTTTTTCTACAGACCCATTTTAAGAAAATATTTTCTTTATAGACCCCCATATCTTACCGAAAAAGGATATTCTAGGTACTTACTATCAAAAGTTTAATATATGTATGTATATCAACATATTGACCGTAATCTTAGATATCTACTTATATAAAAAGTAGCAGTTTATAACTCAAAATCTTACTACTTTTATATGTCAACTTCACAAAGCAGATGTACGTATTTCTGAGTATACCAAACGTGATCATTACTGTAATGGAAATAAATAATTTAGAATCTGCTCTTCGTGCTTTATACGACGAGTACTATAGCTAGAAATATCACAATACTTACTATGAGAAGAGATTCTTCGAGAGAGCTACAACGCAATTTGTTTTCTTTAAACTTGTAACACATCACATACAATTTATATATTATGATATAATAAAGGTATGGCAGTTGAGAATTATGACAATGTAATATATAGATCAATTATATAAAAATCATATGGTTACAAATTTACTAACGTCAATAAGATTATAGATAAATGTGTTTTATAATAATTATAAAATTGTCAAAGAGAATAAGGGATGAAAAAAAGTTAAAGCAAGGGCCACCAACAAAAAATTAGAATTAATATAATTATAAGTAACGTTTAAGTTTACAGAACGAGTATCATTGTGAAATTAAAAATATAAATACAATATTAACAAATAAAAATACCTTAACCATTAAAGACACTATCTTTAAGACTCTGATGATGGTAGCATTGCTATTGAAATACGTGTGAGTCAAAACTCTTACAATTGTGGATTTATTTACTTTTCAGCTTCTCTGTAATAATTCAATATTTTGAACAATCATCAATACAGAGAAAAAAGTGGACAAATATTTTGAATATGTTGATTTTTAAATAATTTGGCAATTTTTACAAAACACAAATATAGAGACAAATAATTAATAATAATAAAATAATCCCGGGCCGGAAATTAACCTTACAAGGGTCGGGTTCGACCCGTAGGTCGCGGTATAGAGACCGTTGGGTTAGTATATTGAATAATGAACTAAAACAACTTGCAAATACTAAACCCCTATGCTATCGTGGAGTATTTTCTAATAATATTCAACATTTAAAAAATCTTATCGAATCCAACATAAACATTTTGGGGACCTTACATTGTATACACAAGGGTTTTGTCTATCATAGAATATCAATTTCAATTTCAAATTACAATCAAGTATAATTTAAATACAAATATGATATAAAGTGTTATTTTTACAAAAGAAACACACATAAAGCTTTCAAGAACGTAACGCTACATGTAGTAGTTGAGATTTATTTCACGGGAGGTGGCACCACATGTCACTGATACGATCGACGTGGAAAATATTAACCTTGAATTTGTGTTCGTATATTGGGCCAATAAGATCCACCATAATGGTCAACAGAATTACAAAATTACAGTGGTGGTAACCTTTAAGAAAGTCATTCACAAAACCAATTTACTATTTAATGAAAGTTATTGAAGAACCTATTAAAATATACCTACGTTAAATATATTGGTATTTCCTTTTCATTAAAATGAGTTTTGTGTGCTGTATATGATATAGGATATTTTTATTATGAAATTCTAAATTTAGATTGTATCCGATTTTCAATTTTATTGCGTTTAAAATATTCAATTATGAAGAAAATGTATGTACATGGATTAAAGTAGATATACGTAGGTAGACATATCAATATTTATAACAAATCTGAATTATTAAATGTCACGTCAAAATACCTATATTTTTTCAGTATATTACAGTGAAGTAATGATGTTTTTTTAATGACTTAACATTCAAAAGATTTAAACTCCCTTTTTTAATTAGTATAAAAAACTGGGAGTAGAGTACTTTAATACAAAACTATTAATTACAATATATTCCTATGTGTTATAATTTTACCCCCTCCCTCCTGGCTAAGACTGTTTTTATACACTTTGTTTCGCTGCATACCTAAGTTTCCAAATAACTTAAACACTTATATTTTAATTATATAATACATACAATTAAAACATTAAAGAAGTACAAGAAGTAACAAAAAGTGACAAATCTTTGGAGAGCTGAGTAAAATGCACGTCCAAATATTTTATAGCGAATTTTGTGGCCCATATAGAAAACTAAAGTTAAATCTCAGAATTCGAAAACAAAAAGTGATAGATAAATTCTAAAAACAGTATTTAATTATACATAAAAATGTACTTTAAGAAACTGCAAGCTGCAAGCAGAAAAAACTGTCTACTGAGGCAAAAAAGAAAACGAATATAAGCAATTATAGAATTTTTCGATTCTAAACCACCTCGAATTTAAACAAAAATTGAATGCCATCCATCCTTACAAATAATTCATCTCATTTAACCAAATATTCATCTCTTATAGTTACAGAGAATGGGATCTCTTTACTGGAAAAGTTATCTGGTAGGTATATTTAGAATATACAAGAAACTCAAAATAGATATATGTATAATGTATACGAATGATAAATAAAAAAGAATCACATTAAACTCATGTAAAAAACCCACCAATTTTCCAGTTTCAACCAAGTACACGTACACAATAATAATAAAAATCAATCCACGCCCTTATTACAACACAACAATGATTCTAGAGGGCGTTAATTGAGCGCAATCGTTTTGCAGCACGTATATAATTCTGTGTCACCCCCCATTTTTGAAATGAAGCATGATCGTGTGTACAACACAGACTTGTGAAATAATTTCCGTGGCGTGATGTATGGTATGTCGGTGTACCACCCTCGTGCCACGCGATTTCAACAAACGTATTCCATCCCTTTACCCGCCTGGTTACATCCACGAATACCCCCCTCCCCTTATCACCTTGTCGTTCCTGCCGTTTCGGTGTCATTGCAACAGGATTCTTGTTATGAAAAAACTTGCTTGGTTTAAACATTTTCTTCACTGTTTACTAGCGTAGATATTGGTATTATTATATCTATCAGTATCTAATAGGTTTAAGGCTGAACATACTATTTGAATTGCCATAAGAATCACTATAGAGAAATTACGGTTTTGTATTTTAAGTTCAGCTCTAACCAGTATTAATAAATCATTTAGGAAAAAATACAGTGATAAACTAGATTAATTTTTCTATGTTATGACATACTTAAGTTTTCAATTTAATTTTTTAATAAGTATATTAATAAAAAAAATCTGAAAATGTGTGTATTTTTCTTGATATGATAAAACTCAATATATAACAAAAATTCTTGAAAAATACGGAGAAAAAAATATACCACGACATAGATATTTGTTTAAGCTTTCTAATTTTATAATAATTCTGCAATTTTCATTTGAAAATATTGAATGTAAGCCTAAAAACATAAGAACTAGTTCTATCCTTTTTAGCTTAATCTCTGTTTAATTTCGAGAATATCCCATTTTTCATTCGATCGTCAATTGTCACTGAATTACTTGTATCTGTCATTTCCCCTCAGGGCTAGACTTGTGCAAATAATTTTTGTTTTCTACGGTGGCGACATCTCGTAGAATTTAGTTTCGGAAAAATCGGCATGAACGGCCTTAAGCTATATTCTCATAATAATTGCATATAATAACTGTAACACGAAGAAAAAAAAATATATTTTAACATGTTTTTTCCAAAAAAATCCAAAAAGTATTTATTTATAAATTTATATTTATACGGGGCGATTCATGACTGTGCAAAACTGTAGCAGTGGATCTTGGATGTTATTTTAAGCAAAAATACGGTTTATAAGAACTATAATAATTTGAAGGGGGCTGTAGCTCCGTCCTAAAGAAATTTGCTTAAAATAACATCCTCGACTTACTGTTAAAGTTTGATACGTCATGAATCACCCTTCAAATTAATTATTTCTCAAATTTTATAGTTTTTTTTAATTATTTTAATTTAATATTTCCGTAATGTACAACGGATTAAATTTTCAGGTTGATTAAAAATTTTAACAATGGCCTGTAAATAATATAACGATATTGATTTTTGTTAAATCACTTCTACTGTACCTGTATTCAAGTTTTATAATTAAATAAAATATTTATATAAAAGTATAGAAAAAAATGTTATGAGAAATTCAAGAGCCTCTGCGACTAATTTATAAAAAAAGTTATAATGTTGATAAGAATTTCAAGATAAATTGACAAAAAATGCAGTAACTGAACTTTCTAAAAGTTGCATAGTCATTAATATTAACTACATAATATATTATACGCCCCGATATTAAGTAAACATGAAATTCAATATACAGGGTGAGTCATATCAGGTGGAACAAACTTAAGTCGTTTATTGAGAAAAATATTTCAAGCAAAAAAGTTCATATAAACATGTGTCCGTAAACTCTTCGTGAGGGAGCTACAGACTCCCAAAGATTTTGACTAAAATTGGTTTTTATTTAATATCTGGAGAACCCATTGGGATACAGCAACGAAAATTAATACCTGGATTAGTAATAATACATGTTATCGATTTCCAGTATCAAACAATGATTATTTAGACCAGGGATGTATGGGGCCTGTAGGCCCTCTGATTTTTATCTAATATTTTTTTGTTCTTCACTTTTTTCTTATGTTCGGTACTTTTATAATGTCATATGATACAAAATACACATAAATATACATTGTTAAGTTGTCATAAGATCAACTGTTTACTAGAAATACGATGCGGAAGATAGTTTTGCAGAATTTAACTTAATACGGATGCTAAAAATCACACAAAATAAATTTATATTCTTGTTCTAGTACTAAAAATAAGAAAAATAGTTGGTGTAAATATTCCTCTTAATATGACTCCTCATTGAATTATAGCCAGTTTTATTACTTTAATTCGTGCTTTATTAATTGACTAAAAACGAAACTAAAAATTGTTATCTGTTGTTATAGGGATGCATTTTTAAGGTATATTTACATACACATTTATTCTTGTTTTTAATTATAGAACAAGAATATAAATTTATTTTGTGTAATTTTTAGCATCCGTATTAAGTTAAATTCTGCAAAACTATCTTTCACATCGTATTTCTCGTAAACGGTTGATCTTATGACAACTTAACAAAGTATATTTATGTGTATTTTGTATCATATGACTTTATAAAAATACCAAACATAGGAAAAAAGTGAAGAACAAAAAAATACTAGATAAAAATCAGAGGGCCCACAGGTCCCATACACCCCTGGTCTAAATAACCATTGGTTGATACTGGAAATCGATAACACGTATTATTACTAATCCAGATATTAATTTTCATTGCTGTATTACAATGGGTTCTCCAGATATGAAATAAAAACCAATTTTAGTCAAAATCTTTGGGAGTCTGTAGCTCCCCCACAAAGAGTTTCGGGACACATGTTTATATGAACTTTTTTGCTTGAAATATTTTTCTCAATCAACGGTTTAAGTTTGTTCCACCTGATATGACTCACCCTGTATATTTATAATTATCTGCATAAAAAAATGCTATTGAAACAGTTTTTTTTCTCAACATTATTTAACGAAAATGGCAAACGTCAACAAAGTTCTTCCAAAGAAAATATGGCTCTTTTCATGGAAGTTAATTATATATATTGTTTGTCGGAACTTTTTCAGGGTTTTTCTTGGTGATTTCTTTACTAAACTAATTTTTCTCCATTAATTTTCCATTAAGCAGTTTTTTCTCAACACAATAGCATTATTTGTGATAATTACAAAAATGTTTTATCACATAGGAACACATCTTTATATGTTCCGACATTTACGTGCGCTACAATGAATGATTGTTTCACTAATTTGTATACACTTACATATGAAGTAAAATGATTTTTCTGATACATACTTATTGTTAGTAACAAAATACTTTTTTTTATTTAATTAATGAGCAATAAACATCACTATTTTTTAGTTTATTGATTTATTTTCAAAAATAAAAGTAGGTATCATTTATTGTTGAAAAGCAGACTTTAAATATATCATAGCTAACTTTGTATCCCATATTAAAAACTAACTTAAAAATAAAATTGGTAGAAATATAACGAATACACTATTCAAAAAATTGCCTTAAAAAAGAAAAAAACTACTTATCTACTTTAGCAAAGAAATTATAGCCATTTAAAGATAATAGAAATTTTTAGTTGTTTTTGTATGTACCGCCTAAACTAATTTTATGTAGTACCTACCTACATAATATTGTACAAATAATTCATCTTATTTAACCAAATATGTATTTCTTACAATTACTGACAATGAGTGAGATCCCCTTGCTGGAAAATTAATACATGTATTACTGTATTTGATCTACGATGTGAGTTATTTTGTTATTTACAGAAAACACCATAAATTGCTTAACATTTCATGTACATACAATACATACTCCTATATACCTGTACCTAGCTTAAAATAATAATTTATGGTTTATAAGAACACACATTTTTCTTCATTTGTTTGGTGGAGTCATTTTGATTTCTGAACAACTTGTTTAGAAACAGAATAAAATTTTGTTTTCAGGATATTAGATTCTATATAATAATGTATTACGAGAAACTGCTGTGGCCACCACAAGACTTTATTAAGAAATCTAATTGAAATAGTTAAAAGTAAACCACTATGAGGTACTGACTATTCACTTGAACAAGTAAACAGTCTTATCAACTATGATAGAATCTAAGATTTTTATTTTATTTATTTTTGATGTCAAAAACTAAAGTAATCTAAAAAACTAATTCATTATTAATAACAATAAATAAATAGAAAATCATCACGCATGACAATAATCTCATAATCATTCATAGCCTAACTTCAGTGTCAATCATCATAGGTTAATTTATGAAAGAATCGAAATTAGTGAAATTGTTTTATTACAAACACATTAAAATTACTTGTGAATAGATTATTCGAGGTTTGTATAAAAACCTGATTTTTGTTAATAGCTTTCTCAAAGCAGTTGATTCGTAAATGTTGACAAATCGAAGTAAGAATAAATGCCGTATTGGCGCCACTTTCAATACGAAATCACTATTATTTTAGTGATATTTATTGACTTATTCAATTAGTGAAATAACTACTCACTCAGTTTTATTTAAAACATTTTTTACTACGCACATCTCTCTCTCTCTCTCTCTCTCTCTCTCTCTCTCTCTCTCTCTCTCTCACCTAATCTTACTGTATTTAAAAATACTTATATATTGTTATTGATTACTTCAAACATTTGTCAAAAAGAAATACCAAACAACAAAAACAAAAACAAATCATACCAATTATTTTAATTACGTCTAAATTAAATTACGGAACTAACAACTTGAAAAATATCCAATTATATTTTCCTTGAAATACGGAAAAACAAAAAGCATCAAGTACCATTATACATATTTAATCGACTGCTTTTTGAGTGTAGAGTTACAATATTCATTAACGTCCTCTTCAAGAATCAGTGCTGAAGTCTTCGAGTCCTGTTTGTTGAATAATGACTTCTTTGTGAAAATTATGTCAACATAATTACACAGACCCAAATATAATGAGCATTCTATCGTTACGATGTACCTCCTCAAGGAATAGGATGTGCCTGTATTGTATCATTTCACTACAGTGCTGCCAAATCTATACAAACAAATTCACCAGTGCAGTGCCCCATAATTGCTTATTCGCAATATCTAAAGGAATATCATTTTTAAGGCACATTTTTTTAATTTCTACTTAATTTTTCCATTTCAATTCAAGATAAAAACTTTTCCTTGAATCAATAATAATGAAATTTAGATTGTTGAATGGATCTAGAATATTCTAGAACGATGCATCATACGTAAAACTTAAAAATATTTTTAGAACATTTTCTATTAAAAAAGTTCATTATATGTATATTATGTATTCCCATGTTTCCTAAAGTTAAAAAAATATCGAATTTTTATTTTTTAATAAAAATTGTATAGCTATAAAAATGTCTACATAAAATATTCAACAAATATGGGAAAAATTAAATAAATAGGTATATACCTTAAGAAAAACAAATTGGTACCTAAATACGTATGGGCGGTAGTATACTAACAATAAGTTAAATAAGTATATGTATAAATATAAAAAAAAATATTTATTTCTGACATTAACAAGTGAAAAACATTTAATTTTATCAAAAAACTATTATAAATAAATTTAATAATATTCAAATTGAATATTGTTTCACTCAAAGAGAGTGACAGCACAATTTTACTGTTCCTACATTTTGACAGCAAGTTGCTACTTGTCAAGAACAATGAACTATATACACAATAAAATGGAGTGTGTAGAAATGTACATATATTTTGAGACACGTGTGAATATATTACATGCATAATATATCAGTGGCGTAGCTAGTTATGTTTAAGTAAAATAATATATAACAAATGTTTCAAAAATCAAACTATGAAAAATATATGAGAGGAAACAACATTTATTAGGATTACTATACTAGAAGTATATTATTTCTCCCACACAGACCAAGCCACTTTATAAAGATTTGCAAATATATAAGGTCTAGTCCCTTCTTTTTTTAAATATAGGTACAGTCTATTTGACAAGAGCGTGTACGGCAATTTTTTTAATGGAAACCGTTAGAGGATAGATTTAAACGCAAGTAGGTAGAGAGACCTTCTTTATTATTAATAAGTGGTCTAGTCACCTCCACTATTTATAATCGCTTGACATCTCCGAGGCATTTTTTCCACTAATTTCATGACATCATTTGGTGACACCTTTACCGGGTATTTCAATTAGTCTATTGGTATGGGTAGATCAAGTATGATTGATGGAAGAACGTGTCCAAAAATAAACTTCATCTGAAAAAATTATGTTGCTCCAATCATGGACCAAACTTTCTTTCAACTAGTTTTTTTTTCGACTTTTTTTCGGACAGTTGCCTTCTTATCAAGTCACACGACACATTTTGACCCTTTTTACGCAAACTACCTGCCCGTCACGTAATTATTTTTATCAAATACCCGTAAAATCTCTCTGTATAGTGATTAAAAAAATTATTCAATGCATGAAAAAGCAATTTTAACTTTTCAACAGACGAAACTGACAAGGAAACCTTTTCAGGTCGAAAATTCGTATCGAGTTTAAACTTTGTATATAGTTAGAGGAGGTCAAAGTAAGTAAGAAAAAAATTATCACACCTGCGGTAAAACGGTTTAAGGGGGTGAAACACCCCTATGGAAATGTGCAAAATAATCATATTTTTTCAAATAACTCTGAAACTAATGAAAATTTAAAAAAATCTATAATACAAAATTTTCATGATTTTTTATGCTCTTTCGAATGGCGGTAGTCAAAATTCGAAAAAATTAAGTGAGTGGGAGGTGGGGGTTAACGGTTTGTTTTTTTCAAATTTTGACTGTCGCCATTTGAAAGAGCATAAAAAATCATGAAAATTTTGTATTATAGATTTTTTTAAATTTTCATTAGTTTCAGAGTTATTTGAAAAAATATGATTATTTTGCACATTTCCATAGGGGTGTTTCACCCCCTTAAACCGTTTTACCGCAGCTGTGATAATTTTTTTCTTACTTACTTTGACCTCCTCTAACTATATACAAAGTTTAAACTCGAATTTTCGACCTGAAAAGGTTTCCTTGTGAGTTCAATTAACGTATTTTAATATAATCTTACCTTACATAAGTTAAGCTTTAGACCCACACCCTTATGTAAGGATTTGTAAGGTTTTACCCCCCCCCCCCTCCTATCAAAAAATGTTAATAATGAATTGACGATATAAATTACTTCATACGTATAAACAATGAGTGATTTTTATTTTAAGTAACAATAGTTTTTATTTAAAAATAAAACACTTACACAAAAAACAAACAAAATAAAATAATCGACAAGACATTCGAGAACAGTTAAAAACAGTTGTTGTCTGCCCTCGTCCTGTCATCAATCTGTCGGTATGGGTTTGAATTTAAATATGGAAATATGCAAGCATTTCTCTCACTGGAGATAATGACTACGTTGTACAAACGATTCGACATTGGGGAATTTTAAATTAGTTTCGATTCTATGTACAAGCAAATAAATTGCATATTTTATTGGTGAGAGGTTTTTGTTACCAGAGAAATGGAACCTTCTATTGTCTCGTATGTCAACGTTATGAATTATACATTAACACTATCGTTATACCGTTTTTGTAACGTCCGTTTCTGTTGGAAGTATGATATTTATATTTTAAATATTTTAATTCTTGTTTTATGTCCGGTATTATAAAGAGTTTGATCTAGATCAAAAACAAAACGTACACTTTCTACGAGGTGTCAAATTGTTGTAAATTTTGCCTGGATTTTAAAGCAGTGGTAATAAATGTATTCGCTGGGTGCAAACTAGCTAGTGGGGGAAACGAAATCGATCACAGCGCACGACGTGGCGAAAAAGAACACTTTGGGTGGTCTAACTGTCATTTTTAATAGACTCGTTTTTAACTGAATATAGAAAGATCAACATGGTTAAAACCCCACTATAGACTATGTGCAAGGGGGTGGAGTTAGAAATAATGTCGATGCGAGTGTTCGTGGTGAGCAACATTGTAAAATCATCGGTGCCATAGTTAAAGGTTATGCTGTCAATGTAAACGAATTAATTATTTTTCTATTATACGACATAATTAAATAGAAAAAAAATACCCTAAATAAATAATTTTCACGTACCTTTTATGCTGTACTATTTATATTATATGCAAACAGCTAAATTAATGATATTTGTTTAGTTAAAAATTTCACGGTATTAAACATATTAAACAATGATAAAAAGAGAGTTCAATCCATTCAATCCTTTTCTATTACCCGCTAGCGGTGTTAGTAGACTTCGTGCACATAGCGAATAGTCATAAATAATCGTCTAAAATGTATATATAGGTTTCTTACCTCTAATTCAAGTTTTTTCATTTCAAATTAAATTTTTTTCATTTCAAATTAAATTTTTTCCATTTCAATTTCAATTTTTTTCATTTCAAATTCAATATTTGAAAATAAATTGATATTTTTATTTTTTAAACTGAAGAAACTAAGTACTTTTAAACAATTAAAAAATAAATACCTATATCAATTTATTTTCAAATATTGAATTTGAAATGAAAAAAATTGAATTTGAAATGAAAAAACTTGAATTAGAGGTAAAAAACTTATATTACGATATTTTATTTAACCCTAATTGCAACCGCTAGTTGGCGCTGTCATCGCGCACGCTGCGAATAGTAGGTAATGTAATGACGTACATTCATAAAGACTATAAAACATTATTCATTAGAATTTAATACCCTACAGATAGTGTATGGTTTGGATATTAATTCGTTTTTTTACCAGCTATAGTTAGAAAAACATTTTTTTTTTCTTATAATAAATATGTACCCACACTACCCACGTATTACTGACAACTGTTGATAGTAGATGTCCTAAGCTATCGTTATGCTTTTTATACGAAGAAAGAGGAAAACGACGTCATAAATAATAAATGTTAACATATAAATATAACAAAAATATTACTCTTACTTAATAATAATAATATGTTGAAACATAAAGCCTCTGTTATTCATACAATGTTTTCTAAAAAAACATTATTTTGTCTGCAAAATTTTACCGGATCAATGATTGTCATGGAAAAAAACTAAAACAATTCTTGTTTTAATTGTTTTGATATACCTATTGTATCATTCACACCAAACAAATAACTTGATAACAGTATTATAAAACAATTTCAAATACGTCACAACGTAACTACACACACAAAAATAAATAATAACAAGTGCATTCGTTTGAAGTGCAAATATGCACTTCAAAAACAACACAGATGCATTAACATTTGGTAAAACACAATTTAATTAAAATTGTTATTATTATTTACGTAGCCATTTCATTAAAACAGAATTTCGTAAAATGTGAAATGCGTTTTGTTCACGTTTTCAATATTTAATGTCTAAAGATAAATGTAGTAATAGTTTTAACAGTTGGTTGATCAAAACGAATTTTTTATTGTATAAAATATAAATATGTTTTTATTGTGCTCTATTTAATAACTGTTGTTTTGACATAAATGCACTGATGTAGCGTCACATTTACTAAAGCCTAGTTCAAACTAAGTTAGCATTTTAGTCGAGTGGCGAATGATTTACTTATCTACCACAAAATATTTTAGTAACTGAAAAGTTTCCGTTAACAGAGTACAGCGTAACAAAGTAAAAATAAATAAAGAAGAAATGGAGGAAGAAATTAACAAGAGAAAAGAAAAAAAGGGGTAAGAAAATTGGTCAGTAAGAGGAATTCACTAGAAATGTCCTAGAAGATCCGAAAGAATACTTTGTAACATTAAGAATGACGGAGAGGTGTTCTAATTTTTGCAACAAACAATGAACTTAACTAAAGATATTATGTTCAGATTTATCTAGTAGGTAATTTAGTATTTAGTGAGGAATTTTTGGGGTCGTTACTCGACCAAAAAATATAACAAAATGAATTTACTCGAAAAATGTTTTCACTAAATTACTCTACTAAATTTGTCTATTCATACACATTTAGTTACTTGACTAAACTATTAACCTAGTTTAAACTAACAATAAGCTTGATAACAAGATACAACAGTAAAAGCCTAGGGTAGGGTTAGTCATATTTTTAATATTTTACTTTAGAATACGCTGTAAGCTAAAGTTTCATAGTTTAATTGGTTGGTAACGCTTTATTTGAGTGTTGCGCCAAAAGGGAAGGGTAAAGAATTAATGTATTTAACCCCACAAGATATCTATTTTCGTTCAATAAAAACATTCACCATAATCATCTATCTAAAAGTGTTTCTATTACATAAAAACGTTTTAATTTTGATTCTACGAGTGACCCGCTAATATAAAAAATGCATGTTTTACGCACCAATAAAATTTAAAGTTTTTTAATTTATTAAAAAACGACTGTACTTTTCAAAACTTAACCCTTTGCACTGCGTTGTCGCCGATAATGCGATATTTTAAAACGATATGAGTCACTATAGGCTGGAGAGGAAAGAGTAAATTAAATTGGTACTTGAATTCTTAAATATACAAACAAAACCAATAAAGACGCCATACTTAAATTTTTTATTTATATTTAATTATTTAATAGTCCTAAAAAAAGTTAACGAGTATGTATGTATAAATTAAAATACTGAATATTTTGAATCGCAATAAAACGAGTTTATTTTTGTGCAAAAAAGCTTTTATAAAAACAATCCGCATTTAACTCAAAGAATGTTTGTTATTTATTGGATACAAGTCAGTATATTTCCGCAATGAGCTACTCAATTATATTATCGTATAACAGAAACAACAGAATGTTTTTTAATAATTTCAAACATCATTATCCTTAAATCTGATTCGCTCGCATTTGACTTCCGGATTCGGATGTTTGAAATGTATACACATACTCGTACCTTCTCTCTCGTTACACAAATGTATAAACACACATACCGACACTTCATCATTCATGTACATATATACGTAGATCGATTCAGTAAGGTGCTTGATATGAAAATGTTTAAATCTATATCTATAAAAGAGTTTGTCCTTAACCACTCACTCACTCACTCATATATCAACGTACAGTCCAAACCCTTGGACCTAGAAACGTGAAATTTCGCAGGTGCCTTCCTTTTATGATGAAAGCACCCACTAAGAAAGGATTTTTCGAAATTTAACCCCTACGGGGTTAAAACAGTTAATATAAGAAAATATTTTTTTGTTGGCATTTAGTTAAAACTTATCGAACATACTCTACAATATAAATAATGATAACAATTATTTCAACATTTCCCAAAATTTAACCCCTAAGGTGTTAGGGGGATGGAAAAATTTGTAAAATATTTTTTTTTTGTATTCACTGAATGATACATGGCACAAGTAGGTACTCTACAAGATAAATATCAATTAAGAAAATTCAACCCCTATGGAAATATGCGGTGGGGGGAGCGTAAAATTTTGATATATTTATCTTCATAACTGTTCATGATATTAAAGTTAGGTAATTCGGGCAAATTAAAAAATTAATATTCAATTAAAAATTAAAGTTCGATATTCAAGCCCTAATAGCATGGGCGAGGACGAGGATGGATTTAGATATGTTTATCTGCATACCTGCTTTACTTATAAAGGTAAATTCGGACAAAATAGTCATCTATTAAAATAAAAATTTCGACATTCAACCCCTAATGGCGGGGGTAGACAGAGTCTGTGTTTTTGATATGTTTATCTGCGTAGCTGGTCAGGCAAAATAATCTATAATAAAAAAATTCGATATTCAACCCCTATTGGCAAGGGTAGACAGGGGGTTAGTTTTTACAATTTTTAACTAAGATCCGAGATATTTACGTTTATTTATAGGTAATGAATAAAAATCAATATAAAAAAATGTAATATGTCATCCCCTATCATGTATGGATGGTTCTAATTCGTTTACGCGAGCGAAGCCGCGGGATTCCACTAGTCCCATATATATTATAACGTATGTATACACAAAAACTCATACGATAGAGGCATTATTTAATCTTGACCAATCTTAATTTATAGATAAATTTTTGTAGTTGGATTTCTATTTTTTGTAATGAAAAAGTATTACTATATCAAATCAATATATTTAAAGTTATCTTGCTTTATGGGGTTTTCAATTTAATTAGGTTTTATTGAGATTCATATGAACATTAAAATCGATTTTTTGTATTTTTTTAAATTGAGTTATACAAAAACGAACATAAACAAAATACAACAACTATACTCCCCGTCCCCTTCTTTTATTTGTTCCGAAGATATTTAATTTTATATACACAAAGATCCAGAGAAAATTTCAAAATATTCAATCAATCGCACTTACATACGTACAATCGGCTTATAACGCATTTTCATTGGATTTGATAATGCTTTTCGTAAAAACCGATATGAAGAAATATGTTGGTACATTTTTTGTGTAGAATTTCATATATGTAAATAAAACAGATATTTTTAAATGACTTCATTTTAATGTACCCACATAAACGAATTTAATTCCACAAATTCGTTTGAATTGGTTTCTTTTTTAAAACCTTAACACTTATAAAAACATGTTTAAATTAATTTGATTTCATAACATGGAATTTTTAAATTATTTTTTTCGTATACATTTTTTTCAAGCACGCCACTGTCATACATGTATCAATTAAGTCAGAACAAAAATAAACAATGTATATATGTAATACATTCATGCGGTAATTCACAAAGGAATTGATGAAACAAATTGTTGTAAATATTGGCGTGGGGAAAAACTCGATTATACAAACAACATTCAAATAACAGTGTGCATTATTTACCGCAGATTGTACTCCGGTTTTTCATGCGACAGATTTCGAGAAACTCCATTAAAACTTTTTGTAATCTCACCTGAAACAAAAAAAAACATAGTATTAGTCATAAGAATATACCACTAATTGTTTGTTGTTTTCTATTAATATACACAAGAATAAAAAGTAAGGGTTTGATAAATTTGATTATTTAGTATTAAAATTAATATTTTCTTTTTTAGATTGACTAAATTGCTATGAGCCAATTACTTTTTCAAGGACAAGATATCTTATTTTGGAAGGCAAAAAGGTAACTTTGATAAAAGTTATCTTTCAGTTCAAATTTATCAAACTTTGACATTTGAAAAATTCTGTCAAACGATTGTATCATGTGTTTATAACTTCCAATACATTCCAAATAATTAGATTTTATTGCAAAATCAATCTTTGTTACCCTAAATACTATATGACATTAAATTTATATTTTGGTACTAATATATAAAGACAAAAAATTGTGCGAGTGTCTGACTGAAATAATCTCAAAAACTATTAGATCGATTTTGGTGTAACTTGCAATAATGTATTTTTTGAGATCTCAGAAATGCTATAGCTACATATCACCACGTTATAAAAATAGTATTATTTTTAAAATTTATTTTAGCTAGTAAATTGATAAATAATTGTGATGAGCTAACTCTTTTTGAAATAACATATAAAGCAATATGTATGTTTCTTTGAAGAAAAAAATCATATATAATAAATAAAGAAAAGAAAATTTAATTTGAAAATAAAAATATTCACATTATTTCTCATAATATACAAACATGTATAAAGTTTTTTTATTAAGTTTGGTTTAAAATAAAACTCTAACTAATATAAAACAAGCAGTAACCATATATTACAATATTATGTTTAGCAGAAACAGTATCAAGTAACCGCCATAATTATCAAACTTTGTATATAAGTTTTAATTTGGTCTTTATAATAATATCATATATCAATACATATTTAACGAATATTCGTTAGCTATTTTTAGACGTCCGCAGTAGAATTAATAGGAAATAAATTTATTATATTTATGTTTTAGGCACGCAATATTATCTGTATTACATCAGGCCTTTCCACACGCTATTAAATTTTTAAATAAGAAGGTATTATATATAAAATGAAAACGTATTCCCAACTGATGCTTCAAAAGGTTTCGCATTAGTGTAATAATTGAAGGATATAAAAAATGTATGCAAAGGAAATTCAGTTATTTGCTGTTGTTTGAAGTATAATAGTATCCTGTTTGAAAATTATAACATTTATTCATACTCATTAAATTATATTATACCTATATATGTGTTTCTAAAGTTGTCGAGTATTGCATTGATTTGACGTCTACGTCGATTGTAAATCAATTAAATTATACGTACAATGTATATAATTAAAGTACAATGAAGCCTGAATAGCTCCTTGACCAATCAGCGTTGGCTTGAGAATTACGTCACCGAGAATTGAAAGGTATTCAAATGTTTTTATTTTTATTTTTATTTGAACAACAACCCACTGTTTAATTAATTAAGTGCTTTACATTGAATACTAGAATTAATTATTTTGTTTCAGTAGAACACTAAAAAAATAAAATAAATTCGATAAAAAAATACAGTAGAATCCGGGTTTAACGGCTCAAAATAAAAGTCCAACTGAACCCCATATAATTGTATTTTAGCCGGTTATTACGACCTAATTTGACCGGTCCCTTCGAGGTCGTTATAACCGTTTTCTACTGTAGTTCCAATACACCGTTTACGTATACATATAATGCAGATATTTTCTTTGTACATACACCTGAAACTTAAACAGTGTTAATAATTAAAATGTAAAATAAGCTCAGTCTATAATTATCCGTGAGATAAGTACACTCATAACTCTGACTGTTTAACGGGCGTTAATAGGTTCTCTACAAACAAACACCGGCTTGCTGTTACTTTAATATTTAACATTTAGTTATAACACGTCGCAATAGCTTTCTCTATGAAAAGGATTATTTGACATGGCGTAGAGAGGCCGAGGGCTAGTGGGTCAGTTTTTCAGTGTTAGTTTTTTTTATCTTAGATATGTACATATATGATTTATAACATGTTAGTTAACATTGTTACCAGTGTGCTCCGTAAAAATGTGCTCCGTTAAGGGGCCATACCAGTGTGAAATTTAAAAAAAAAAACATTATTTTTTTGCCTTTTTGGAGAGTTTATAGTTTCAAGAATATTCTGTGAAAATTTCAAGGCCGTATCTCTAATACTCTCCAAACAGCAGCCTTCTAAAGAGCGACTGCTCGCAGATTTGAAATGCCCAGGAGCTGACGTTAAATGCGTTTTTCTCGAAATGAGATTTTTCAAATTTGCTGACATTGTAACTCAAAGAGCAATTATCCGATTTACTTGAAATTTGAACTGAGTACTCTTGAATATATTTACTCTACGATGAACTAGAAATTGGTGATTTGGCATTAAAAATACGACCATTTTATATAGGCAATAAAACATACTTTTTTCATAACTACGCCATTTTGTTAGATTTTAATATTTTTCGAAAATCTTAGTTCATCGTACAGGAAATACCTTCCAGTTTAACGACATTATTTCATTTTTCAATTTCAACTACTCCATCGTCCGGAATCATGGCCGCAGTGGAGGAGATTTTTTTTGGCGCCTCCCAAGACAGCGCATAAGTCGCTTAGATATCGATATTTTTACGTGAAAAAATTATGGAATACACTAATATAGCTAAATATATTCTCAATTTTCCAAAATATTTCATTGAGTATTTTTCTTCCAAAAAATTTCCGAAAATCACCCAAATTTCCAGCGTTCACACTGGTATAGCCCCTTAAGTCAATGGCGTATCATTCGGATCTTAAAATATATAAAAATTTGGAATTGTAAAATTAATCGATAACAAATATTTCAAAATAAATGAATTAACAGAGAAACGTCTATTTAGAACTTTAATCTTTCTTACACATCAAATTCAATTGTAATTTGATATGAAGCATATTTACATATTATAAATTTTCAATGCACGTCTATGGGATATATTATACACATTGATATTGACGAAAATGGCCGCCATGAAGTTTTGGTATATATTGTATATATACAGTTTCGTATATATTGAAATAGATTACTTGTTCTGGATCTTTAAATTTTTCTAATGTAGGTTTCTTGATAAGATATTTTAAAAAGAATATCAGGTTAATGACATATCTTATAAACACCTGTCATTTTGTACAAAGTTTCGTCAACGTCTCACTATAGGCAATCAATTTTGATTTCCCTAAATTTTAAAGAGTAATACTTGTTAAACATAAGGTTTGTTTGTAATCAAGGGTAAGCAGAAAAAATGTTTACATAGTATGTACAAAATTTATATCTTTCCTATCTTTGAGTGTAAATAATTAATGTGTAAGTATACGTAGAAACGTGATGTTCCTGCATATGTTCAAAGAAAAATCGTACTACGGGTTATTCAGTTTAGATGAATTTTAATAGGGTTCTATTCTGATAATAGATGGCGTGAATGCAAAAACTAAAGACGGTTTGTAGCACGGATAGGACCGCGATAAGTATCTACAAAAATATATACCTATATATTGTTTCGAATTATAAAATTAAGTAATTATAAATATTTTATATTGTCTTCAAAAGTATTTTAGTGATTCAATTATAATTTAAATTTTCAACCGATGCCTATGAAATATTTATTAATATAAAATGACATTGGATAAAGATGGTGACCATCAAGTTTTGGTAACAGTTTTGTATTATAGACAAAGTTCCTTGCTATGCATCCATAAACTTTCCTAATCTATATAAGCCCATAACAGTATCAATCCATATCAATATTACAATAATAAAAATATTAAATATTAAATGTTTTCACATACCTAAATCACATTAAGAACAAATCAACGCAATCATACCCATAGTATATTTTCGTTTCAGTCTGTATAAAAAGTAAATTGACGTATAGAGGTTATATCGAAGGAAAAAGGTACGATTTTTCGTTCTCGCACAAATAGTATGGATACCGTGATTTATTATATATTGGGGATTTAAATAATAATGCAAATGTCAACCATTTTCAACATTATACTGTTATGGCTACGTTCGCTCGATTTCATGTTGGTTGTATGTGTAAAATGTGTATGTATGTATGTGTACCTATATGTGTGCTATAGCAATAATATGTATTGTTGGTTATTTTTAGTCAGAATAACCAATTCTTAAGAAAAACTTGATTAAATATATATAGGCGAGAAAGAACATTTGACAAAAAAATTGATCCTTTAATATAATTCTGGATATAAGGTATATTATTTCAGATACTGTAGTAAATATTTAAAAATCTTAGAAATAGATACATTGACATGATTTATAAATGAAGTTCAATTGAATATGTAGATAGATACAACTAACAATGTTACAATAAATTATGAAGAAACTTTTACGTAATTTTAATACAGTATGTTAGCTTTGTTCTATTTAACTAAAATGTATATCTTATATCGTAATTTTATTATTATATACAGGCTCCCGTTTTAACATGCCCTTCGTTGGTATATTTTTCTGAAATAAAATAATAGGTAAATGATTAAATTCTTTAAATTATAAATTGTTTATGACATTTTATGTCATTTATGGTTTCACCAAAAATGATGCCAATTTGTCTGTTTGTATTAATATTTAAAAAAAAATGAAGGCATGTGAGGTGTTTAACTAAATTTTATTTTATTTTCTAACTAAAAAATGGCGCAACCAAATGTTCGTACTTGGTAGATACTTTCGGAACTATAATTGAATACACTTGTGTATGTCTTGACCGTTTTATACTGTTTGTTTATATTAATAATCTTTTAGGCTTCTCAACATATATTCGGCCCGGATTTACCATGCAGGCAGTGTAGGCACGTGCCTATAGCGGCAAAAATTTAGGGGCGGCAGATTTGAGCGTGAAAAAAAGTTTTGGTAAAAATTTTATTTGAAAACCTAAAAAGAATAAAAATTTTACTTGACAACGAAAAAAAAATGTCATTGATTTGAATAAAATTCACTTTATTTTATTTTTATTCAATGATAAGGATGGCAATTTTTGCAACTTCCTAGGGGCGGCAAATTTGTAAATCCGGCCCTGCATATACTATACATACATCAAACAGAAGTAAACTATTATACATTGATATATTATACAGTTTTCAGTTAACTCAATCTCCAGGCATTAAATAATTATTACAAAAAGATCTTGCAGTACGCTTTGATACAAAATTCACCGCTCGCAATACTTAATGCGAATGTGTAGATATTTGTGGGTGTGTGTGTTTGTGTGTGTGCGTGGGTGTGTGTCGCAGGATTTTCACAGTGACTCCATTGACCTGGCACGTTTAACGCCCACCTTTCAGAAAATGGGAATAGATTTACATAACCTAACGGTTAGCGCTATGTTTCAACGATTTGGATTTGGAATATTGAAGATTGTTTGGATTTTCCATCTGTATGTCTACTCGAGGTTTTATTTGAAAATATGTATGCTGTTCTGTTTACGTCTAGATGAAGCGATAATACAGATTGATTTTTTTATATTTGAATGTAAAAGTGTATATGAAACTTTTTTTAGTAAAAACTATACTTTTTTATAGAAGGAAATACGTAATTTATATGTTCAAAATGAAATCATTGTGATTATTTTTTAAATAGGGTGAATTAGAAAAAAAGTTAATGAGAAAGTCACCCATAGCAGCTTTATTATTAATATTCGCTTTGAAACGAAATCATGTTATTTTGTGGACTACTATCTTTCCTTATGAGTCCTGACTTGCGTACATATATATTTTGAAGAAAGTATTGTAAAATTTTGAACTCATAAAACTTACATTGTTTTATGTTGGAATTAGGGGTGTACCGGAACCGAAATTTTCGATTCCGGCCGGAACCGGAATTACCGGAATTCACAAAAAAAATCCGGCCGGAATTCCGGCCGGAACCGGAATTTTTTTCAAAAAATTATATTTCAGTTAATAATGATAATAAAATAACTAAAATGGTATAAATATGCTTTATATACATAGATTATCATCATAAATTAATATAACATTATTTTATATGGTATTTCTTAAAAATTAGGGGGGTAGAGTCTTACATTATATTATAAAACATAGTATTTTTTACATATCCTGTGATTTCTACAGCTTTATAAGGTGTTTTAAATTGTTTATATATCATACGTTCTTTTCTATCAAATATAATTAAATTTCAAGTATGTCAAATTTATTTAAGTAAATATGTATGATAAATCAAAACAGTAGTTAAACAAATTCATAAAAGAGAAAATCGTATGAAGTATCGATAAACAAAGTATTGAATACCAATTACTCGAAAAGACGAAATTGAAGCACCATTATGCGTTAATTTAGTTCTAGTGCAATGCAGTATTATACTTATATAATAATTATATTTAGTTAAATAATAATTATATTTAGTTAATAATTACTACTAATTCAGTAGTAATTATTAACTAAATATAAATATAATGATAGATTTAGAGAAATAACTATGTGAGTCTTTCTGATTTTATAGCTAATCCCAATAGCATAAATACTTGTGCAGTAACAAATGTTTCTCGGGCCACTATTTTGAATATTATTATTTAAAGATATATTTTTATATGGGTGAGTTCGCCGAAAAAACATTTTAGTTTCAATCGGGAAATGATTTTGAAAAAACAGGACTACAGTATTATTTAAAAAATGCAGAATAAGTCTTATTTTACAGTTATTATTCCAAAATTTTCGAAAATCTTTAGTTTATTATTGAACAATGTCCGTAATCCGTAATATAATGACTTTTTTATTAATATATTTAAAATCAATTAATGCTAAAATTTCAATTATATTATGATAAAACAAATAATAAAAAACTGCTTTTTGTTACGAAATGATTTTTCATTAATAAAATGTTATTTATTCATAATTATATTATTTATGAATTTCTTAGTTGAAAAAAATAACAATTTAAAAATTCCGGCAAACTCGGCCGGAATTTAGCAGTTCCGGCCGGAACCGGAACCGGAATAAAATCGTGAATTCCGGCCGGAATTCCGGCCGGACCGGAATTCCGGTACATCCCTAGTTGGAATACAAAATTTTATACTCTTATCTATTTTCAGTAATATCTGTATTACAGACAAGAAAATATAGAGTTTAAATATAAAAACTGAAGTCCATCTACTTCCCAATTGCATACATGCACTCTCGAACTGTCCATTGTTCATGTTTATAACTTTACTATGATATATCGTGGTACTCAATCTATCATGTAATTTAATCTAGAATGTCTTTAACTTTCATATTAAAAAAGTGCTTGAAAACAATGTTCTAACTCTCTCATACAAGAAATTGTTCTTAAATTCTTTATGAGATGTCTCCAGAATTATAAAACTTTTACATCAATTTTACAAACTTATGTGTTAGCGTATGCTTATTTTTTATTTTTCTTAGGAAGATGGTACAAATTATTTTTATATTCATAAATGGGAATACTCCTGTTGAACTTTTTAAATACTTGAACGTTTAAGTTAGATAAAATTTAAATAAGTTCATACATTATACTTATCTGTATATATATATAGTTTTGCCAATAAAACTTAACTAGTCAAACATTTCAGTGCATACTGGATTCGGATAAAATTATTATAAAAAAAGTAATGTGTGATGAAGGGCTTGATATAATTTTTCTCAAAAGCATATTTCATATTATGTATAAAATCACCACTATTGATATTAGAAGAAAATTGCTTATAATCGAAAATAGTGCATAATATAATAAACAATAATATTTTATATAAAATATCTATGGGGTGGAACTTTTATAAAAGCGTAGTACAAAATCGGAGGTAATTGTATCAACAATAGATATTAATATTATTTTTAAGAATTTAAAATATACCATCTTTTAGTAAATACTTCAGGAGCGTCTATTAATTACATGAGGCTTTGAGGGAAAGGAGGTTTGTACAACCTTAATATAGAGCGATGAGTGGGGAATCAAAAGTGTTACCAATGTAAGTTTTTGTTTGTAATTAATTATTTTAAAATACAATTAAAACCAGTTTTGAATGTTGTAATTGATTTTTAAAAATTGGGGTAACCAAATACTGCTGGATCCTTGCATAAGTCGTAATTATCAAACGCTCCCTTACAAAATTATTTAAAATCTACTTCTATCGATTTTTGTGATAAATACAGATATCATCTTACCTTCACATTTCAGAGGCATTTATTATAATCAACTGTAATATGAGATTATGGTTCGAATAAATAATTTTCATACTAAATTTACCTTCGTTGACCTGAATATAGGTAAATGAATACAAAATGAAAGGTACAGGTGTACAGGCATATACAAAAAAGGACGGCAGCCCTTAGAAATGTAAGCTTAATTAATAAGATTACCTTTCGAGAGGTGCGCAAAACGATATTCCGTGTTCATTTACGAATAAAACCCACCCGTATGAATTCTATGTGCACAAATATGCTCCAATAAGTAAGTCTAAATTTATTGTATAATGTTATTTTATATGTTATACTTGTAGGTACATTATATTAGAATAGTATTATAACTAAAATAATACTTATTCGATACAGATAATATTTTATTATATTGATATTAACCTTACTTATACTACATATTTTTACTTTCTTATATAGGTACATGTATATGAAATATACATAATATAGTATAAGTAAGTATAGTAATCGCGATTTTTTTCGAAATCCGGATTTTTTTAAGTATTTAACAAATATTTCAAAAGTATTGAAAAATAATTTACTAAAATTATATATTTTTAATAAAAAAAATAGACGCATTAAATTTATTATATAAAAAGTTTAAAGTTTGGTACCTATTAATAAAATATTTGTTTCTTTATTAATTACTATTATTATTAGACATAGCACTTATACATAAATACGAGTATATCAGTGAACAAGGCAATTGATTGATACAAATTACAAATCAATCTATGTATAACTATGTATTTTAACCGTAATTATATAGTTTTGAATTCGATCTTTCCTTGTGAACAACTATTTTATTCATGATATAAAAATAATAACATTTAAAAATAATTTAAAAAATATATATTATTAAAGCATGCATTTAAATATTTACACTACATTCGACCGAGTTCGACCATACAAGTTTAAACACTCTAAAACGTCGTGTGTATCCATTATTAATCACTAAGGTACTTAATGTTGGCTTTAGCTTAACGTTTCAATACAGTGTCTGCTTTTTTAATACATAGTTTTTACGTGTTAGAATCCATACTGCACATGACATAATAACACACTAATTGGATAAAAATGATTTTATAACAAGCTGAAAGAAAGAAAAATCCCAGAATACAAAAAAAACGTAGATAAACCACTAAGGACTTAATATTTAAAAAAATCTAATTAAATGATTTTTATAATATTTACGAATCTGTATGTATTTTAATTGTTTTAAAGCTATTATATATACAATGTACCGATAAACTATACTAGCATATATTGTTTTAAAATATGAGTTTTTTAGTAGAAACTGGAATAACAATTTTGAAGAGTAAAATATTATTTGTAGAATCAACCCCACCTCTAACTTAAATGCCATTAATATGGCCTTTTTATTCATCAAAACCTACAATGATCGTCTGCCCATGCAGTTACATTTACATTCACACAACTAAAAATGTCTTCAAAGAATCCCATGCAGTAGACTGTGTACAAAAATTGATGATAAAAAAGGTTGTCAAATGATTGTGATTTTTTGAATACACAAATATAATATTTTTAAATCACTGTGTCTCAAGAGTAATATCGTTATGACGTTTTAGCCATGAAGAAAAAACAAAACAAATAATAGTACATTTTTCCAGAAAAAATCAGCCATCGATCTACTTTTATAAATATTGAAGAGATAAAGAATTTTTGTAAAAAATTATATTGCAGGCACAATATTTAAAATACCATTTTTCATAAGTTGGTAGTTGAGCTTAAATTATTAAGTGATTGGTATTTTGGCACGCCTGCACAGTAAGGATACCAATAAGGTGGATACATATATTTAAAATAAGTAGTTGGAATATTTATAAGTTAACATAAGTGCACTTAATCGTATTAGCAACTGATTTAAATGTGCAACCAAAATGTTATACGCTGCAGGTGAAATATAAAATTAATTTAATTACATTACTTACCCATAACGATAGCGTGTTGGGTTTAGTTTAAAATATAAATCATGGCGATTATTTCATTAAAGTACAGGGCTGTGATTTTAAATAAGATTGGGACGTTTATGTGTTATCTTCTCTACAACCATTATATTCTGTTCGCTGTAGTGAATATGGTCATGTTAAATTGTGCTGAAATATAGTCAGCTCAAAATGAAAATGCAGGGTAAGTATATTATTAGTATTATAATAAGAAAAAATAAAATTTCTTTGTTGAAATGAACTCATAGATTTTAATAGGTATTGTAGAATATAATGGTATGAATAGATTAACTCAACAGATATCATTTATTAATTCTATGTCGTCGTTGTTCTATGAATGTTCATTTTTGTTTTTGTATTTTTTATACCGTTATTACCAAAGCTAGTGCAGTCTGGTTGTCTAGGCGAGATCACCCCCTCTTGGAACGGTCATTACATTTGTAACATACAATCATCTGAAATAAAAGTTCAATAAACATTTGAATAACTGTATAATAGTTTCATCATCGTCTCGTGGTCTTCTTCAGGTCAGTATTTCGGGATTTAATAGCAGTGAAATTTCCAATATTTTCGTAAGAAAAACTACAAAAAAATATTAATAATTTTACTAGAATTTGAGTTTAACCACTGCTCTAGAATCCTGAATAAATTCATAACGATTTGACACCAAGCAGATAGCGTTAGCTAAAAATTAATTAGTTTTTCTTCACAAACAAAAATTCTTTGTAATACCGGGCTTTTTAGATAAAAAAATATTCCAAAAAAGTTGTTTTGTATTTTTAAGTCAGATTCGTGTTACACATTATATTATGTAAGACCAAAATACATACAAAGTTAGTATAAATCCAATTTAAGAAAATCGCGTTTTCTTATGAAGGGATGTAAAATAAAAATACATAAAAATACAAACTGATAACAGAGATTCCGCGAAACGGCGGCAAGTTAAATCCTGATTTCCAGTTATGCCAACGAATAAAATGCGCTTTACTTCACTTATATCCCGTAATATCACCCCTGGGTGACGTAAGTTATACAATCCCAGCACAGACACTACACCATTGTGAAGTGCAAAGAGAATCAACGTAGCTAGGAATTGTGTGAAGTTGCCCACAAACATAGCACTATTGTTTTTACTTTAGAAACGTTCAATTCACTGTGCTTGATTTAATGCATTACATTTTAACAAATTGGTTATTTTATAAACAAAAAAATATTGTTTTTATTTTAAAATTTTTATTAATATACATATTATACATATATAAAATATATGTGACTTTCTATCCCCGAAGTCGGGGTACTGTCAAGATGGTGTATTTTTGAAGTTATACTTCTTTAGGCGCGTTCAGGGTGAAATTTTAGTAATGCAACGGTATTGAAATTTGCGTTGCATGCAACGATGCGCGCGCACCATGCAACTGAAACAATTTAAAACCGCATGAAGTAGATAATACAAATTTCTGTCATGATAGTCGCTAAAACAGGTTTTTAATTTTTAATTTGAACGTAAGATGCTACTACACGTCAAAGAATTATATACCTATAACTTCTAAGGGGCGTACATAAGTATATACACCCACTTTTTTTAACTCATAGAAAATGTACCTATTAGGTTAGCTGAACATTTTTTTTATATTTTTATCAAATCAATAAACCTAATTTAAATTGTTATGTTATTTGCCTCTGCTTGTTCCCTCAATTTATCTTAGTACTTATTTATTCAAAAATTAAATATACAACACTTTGTCTCGCTTCATAATAATTTCAATATACAAATAATATATTTTTCTTATAATTGTTGTAGGTATATATTTAAACTGTATAAATCACATGGTATTGATATTATTAAGTTTTTAACAAATAAATCTTATTTGAGACATAACACAAATATGTACAAGTAGGTATGTGTACTTTTTCATTCAATGTAAATAATTATAATTAATCACATAGATAATAATAAATTATGATCATTAAAAATGTTAACAGACCTTTGAAAATAAAATGAACTTAATAATTTATTAATTGATTGTCTAATAATATCTAAAAAAAATACTATCAGTTTTTTAATACTAGTAAGTAATTATTTTTTTATCTAAGTGATATGGCTTAGATACATTAGTATTCACATTTATTAAAATAATAGAGGCGAGATCTTCCATCGGTGAACCTTTTTCATTAGCCATTTAAATTTAAAAATGAGTCTCAAAGGAAACAAACAGGGACAAATTTAATAATATCTCATGAGATAATTCACATTGAAGACCTGTTTTGCATAACCGTAGATCTACATTTTTAATTAACATAAAAATATTTTTATCCAGAAGAGTTTGAAATGGATACACTACACATATATTTAATGCAAGAATTTTGTTATTGTTGTCTGGTGAATTTTGATATAATGTATATACATTTTTGGTCTATGTTAAGAGTTTATTTTAATAATGTAAATATAAGTTAAAGAAATAATATTATGTAGATTAATTCTTTTTGTTTTATTAATTCAAATATTGTAAGCTGATATATTTATGTATACATGTATCACACTCCAAATAAAAATCAACTATGAAGAAACTGTCTGAAATGGCTAAGTAAGTCAGAAGATAAGAAAGCTTATTTTATAAATTATACGAGTTTAAAATTTGTACTCAGGCATAAACGTAGAGCGTAGACTATACATCAGATTAAAAAATCGAGTCTTTACAAAAAATAGATAGAACGTACATACATATCTTGGGCCTATGCTTACCTTTATTTTAACATTGATGTAAAAAATAGAGTATCGTTTGTGTTATATATCTATCTTTACTTATATTTATCAAATTTTACACATGATGTTAATACAAAATGCGCAGACCATGTCTGTACCTATAAGATGGTTTCAGATAAAAAAAAAACTATTGTGCAAAAAAATACGTAAATATCATCAAAAACTGAATTACTGATTTCCTTAGCCAGTCAAAGGTTAGAAAAAGGGAAAGAACATTTTTTTTAAATTAAATTAATATTTATTTAATACAAAAAAAGTCTGGAACTGTTAGGATCCTGATGAGGAAGGACTTCTTGTGAAGTCGAAACACGTGTCGAGTGACATTGTTTTATAGTGGTTAACACTTCGTTTTTTAGTTATTTTTGTATATTAATTAAATACATATATTCAAACTATTGAATGGCTGTTTTTTATAATAATTACAAATATTATTTCATTTATAAAAGTACAAGTTAGGAACTTAACAAATTAGTAATTAATATTTATTAAACAAAAACTTTTGTTTTACTCAGTTCGCATATTCGAAAATCTACTGTAATTAATATTTTATTATCAACATTTTGAAATTAAATATTCTTGAAAAATATAAAATCAGCGAAACCAAACATTACTCTGTTATATACATTTGAATACATGTTAATGCAGGGCGATTGTAATATATGTATAGTTATTAAGTAATATTCAATAATCTATACAATACCCGACCTTTACTTGTTCGTTTCTTATCAAGCAACATCCGTCTCTAATGTTCTACAGATTAACCGATGTTTATCTCTTTTTAATTGAGGGATGTTTAACTAATATTTCAAATTGATGTCTGTATTTGTGGTGTCTATTTTAATTATTTATTTCAATTCTAGACGCAGTCTGTTGTCTAGTCATCTCTGGGCATCACCTCCCCGAAAATAATCATTCAACAAATTTTTAAGTAAGTAAATTATTTATAAATATTATGTGTATTGTTGTATGTTTTATTTTATTTTGATTGTTTTAAAAATTAAATAAATTAATGAAAAACGATAGTTTTAAAATTAATTAATTTCTGATATTTGTTTTTGATCTACAATAATACTGTTAATTGCTAATTATAAGCAAGATATTCATGCGTTTTGTATAATTTCAATATAATGTTTTAAAGGTAATTAATACAAAATTATATATAAAAAAATCTACTTCTTTTCAATTTTTATTTGAGAATAATCAATATCAAATTGATTAGTTTTAAAATGGCTACTATTTACATTGATATAACGAAAATATTTGTAATTTTTCTCGATATATTACTCAATCATGTTTGAAGATTCTCATCTGTTGCATTAAAAATGACTATTATTTCGTAAAAGATTAAGAGGCTGATTTTAAATAAATTGAAAATATTGTATTATACACTATCTAATATTAATTAACTAGTAACGATTTGAACTTAATTATTCCCAATTGGAAACTGAAAAGATTGTTGTTATTTTTTTTAACAAAAAAGTGTTTTTACATCAAATATATTTTGATATTTATAGATGTAATATTTGTATTTTTTTATGAAAATTGTGATAGTATGTTCTTATGTTTTTTTATGGATATTTATTAAAATACAAATGAATTAACTCTTTGTTGACTAGTGGTATCACAGTGAAACCACTTATCAAATAATTTATTTCTAGTTTCCTAGTGGTTTCCTAGTGGTTTTAAATGGATACAACAAGCATACAGATATAAAAAAAAATCCGGCAACAAAGGGTTAAATAAATTAATTTGTACTAGATAAGTCAAATTTAAGACTTGTTTTGTAAAGACGATGTTTTGACCTTGTAGCAATATTATGTATTAATTCAAATTATCTTATCCGCCATTTTGTACTGGCATCATATTGTCGAAACTTTAATTTTACTAAATTAAATATATAATTTAATATGTTTTTGATTCGCTTTTAATTTCATTTGTCCTTTTTGATGTTCTTCTTCTTAATTTATTATTTCAATTACATATTAGCTATGAATGCTTATGATATAGTTTATTTCTTAGTTATTATATTCATAATCCTTTTAGAGTTTGTATTTGAAAATTTTATTCTTTTTTATTATATTAAATTTATACTCTAAAATGATCTAAATATCTTCTGTTTTAATTCTGAATAAATGACTATAATGTACTAATTTATTTTTTTACTTATTAGATATTTTTGTGTATTCGTATTTTATTGTCGCTGTGCTGTCTTCTCTGATCGGAGTTGTCCAGTTTCTACATATCAAATATTTTAATGTGAGTACATTTTTATTATAATTTTTTAACATGGTTAAATAGTTTTTATCTACTCCATACATTTATTATGATTATAGATTTCAAATATTATTATATTTATTTGTTCGCAATTTATTACTAGAAAAAATTAAAAGGAAATAGTAAAAAAGTTAATAATTGCTTAACATTAAATTTTCTATAGTAGTATAGTATTAAAATTATTAAAATTAGAAGTACTAGTGAAAAAAAATAATTTATTTATTATTAGTTTTTATAAATTTGTTTTTGTCTTCTAACTCATCTTGGACTTTTTAGACAGTTTTTTTACTTTATTATTTTTAATTTTGGTTTATTTTTTATTTTTTTCCCTTTATTTATTTATGGACATTAATATATTCTTTTATTTATAGTTAACTGTTTTTTTATTTTTTTTTATAAATTTATGTTTTTTTTCTTGACAAGATATGACGACCCTCTATGCTAAACCTATAATAATATTTATTAAATTATTATTTTTAAAATAATATAACTGAAAACTATAATAAAATAATAATTATAATAGAAGAAAATTAATAATTAATTTATATAAAAAAAATAATGAATATTTAAAATATATTTTTTATCAATATTTATTTTCTTGCCTATTTTATTTATTTATCTCATAAAAAAATTAAATTGAAAGATAAAATTAACGATTTCATTAAAAATAAATATCATCCCAGCATAATTTATTATTATCGTAATTGAATAAATTCAATAAATATGAATTACCTTATTATTAGGTATACATTTTTTCTGCATCTTTTTAAGTTAATTAAATTAATAAATCATTATATTATGAATCGAAAGTTTATTATCTACTGTATTAGGACAACTAAATAATTAAAAATTAAAATTTTCAGATACCTGTTAAATCAATATCTACAAATAATCCTGATTGTGAGCAGAAGTAGTTCTGGTTGATTTTTTATGATAATGGCGCCTGGAGAGGTAAATATTATTTTAATATATATATTTATTGATAGTACTAGGATTATGTGCAAAAAGGACCAAGAATAAATTTTTACGAATATGTGATATCAAAACCCGATAAACTGGCAAATTAAAAAAAATTTATATTATTGATAAGATGAAAACTTATATTTTTAGAGATATTAACTCTTGATAAATCAGTTGCAATGTTACAAATAATATTGATGTTTTCAAAATATCAAAACAAAAGTACCTGTAATGTACAGTAAAATTTCTTTAATTTTGTTATTATTATTGTATTTTAATTTGGAAGTTTTCAAATGTGGGTTATATTTAATGGGTTGTATTTAATTGCAGTATATATTAAATGATATTCACTTTGTACATCGAACATAAATTTTAATACTTTTTTAATGCATTTTTTAAGGCATAAGAAGAATATTTAATCGTTTTAAAATACAGAAACATCATAAAAATTACATATTAAATATCAAATTAATTGGGGCGAAAGGAGGTTGGTTAGTTTTTACGTTAGTTTTTACGTTAGTAAAATATAGAAAATCACAAAAATCACATTAAAAATATCAAATCTATTTTGTAGGTTAAGTAAAAATATAGAAAATCACAAAAATCACTATAAATATATCAAAAAAATGTAATTTTTAAATCTGACAGGTCCAAATTTAGGTCAAATGCAAAGTATTTATTTTTAGTGGAAACTATTTATTTAAAGTCATATAATTTGTTTTAAATTCAATATATTTGTTTAATGTTGAATAATTAATTTTTCGTACAGTATATTTGCTTTAAGTAAAAAATATTAATTAAAAAGTGTTTATTATTTAAAAAAAGTGCATTTAAATACAAGCCTAATTAAGTATAGACCAGAGGTTCTTTAACTAGGGTCCCCCTTTAGCTGGGGGTCCGTGAAACATGTTTGGTATAAATTAAAGTGCTTTTACATTTGTATTTACCAGTGATTAATTTGTATCTAATGACAGAATCTTAACTCGTAGTGATTACTGACTTGTGATGATTTATAAAATCATTTTAATAGATTTTTTAAAGCGATCTACTATACAGTAGAATTATATATTATTCTGGTGGGTTAGTTTTGGTTTTTCTTGTATTTGAGTTATATTTCTATGAAAAGTTGAAATTTTAACCATGAAATTTGACTGAAAAATGTTGTGTTTTAGATTTGGTTAAAAGTATGTTTATTGTATAGAAATTGATGTGAAAAGTTGAAATTTTAAAACCGCAGGTTTCATCACATTCTCGAGATATGGCCTCTCAAAGTTTTATTTTTTTCAAAATTTTGGAGAAAAATGGTCGTAACTTTTGAACGTGTCGGATTTAATTTTTGTCAACGAATTTGGAATCAGCGTGTCAAAATCTACACAATGACATGAATAACACTTCAAAATTCGAAAAAAAAAATTTCACGAAAAATCGAAAAAATTCACACACATTTATCGAAAAAATTCATCACATTTATTTAGATAAAATGCAATAATATGCTCGAATTACCATAGAGAACATAGAAACAAAACGATTAACCTTTAGAAATAAACAATATATTTTTTTGTAACCCCCACAGAACGTAAAAAAATCCATTTAAGGAAATTGGTACAAAATTATAATAACCTAGAAAGTCCGTGAAACAAGTTTGGCAAAAATTAAAGTACTTTTACATTTCGATTTACCATTGATTAATCACTACTGACCTTCTTTGTTTTTCTGTCAGGGGGGGGGAGGTCCTTGAAAAATAATTGTTTAAAAGGGGGTTCCCTAGACCACGTAAATTTAAGAACCGCTGATATAGACATTTATTTTATCGTTCTTATTTTCTAAAAAGGAAACTTAAATTATTTACATACGGATATAATATATCTGCTTAGTTGGATACAATATGGAGGTCTTAGTAACTATTAGAGATAAGGTTAAATGAGACAAAATTTGCATTTAAGGGTAGTTTGAATGTCTATTTTATCCACACAAAATTAAAAGTTTACTTACTTTTAGATATTACCAACATTTTAGTTTAATATTATTCTATACGAAAAAACTCAAAATGTTTTAAATAACTTTTTTAACACTGCAATACCCGTATATAAGTATTTTTTTAAACATACAATATAAGCCTAACCTTGGGTTGCACAAAGCAAAATTAATCACGATTAGTTAATCGGTTGTTTTATAATTATTATTATGGCAATTTTAAAAACAATCACGGTTATGATACATTTTATAAGGTAACAATTATCATATTTAGTGAATTGTTCATTTACAAATTGAGATTAAGTTTAGAATTAACATTAATCATGGGTTGAAAACAACCGATTAACTAATCGTGATTAATTTTGATTTATGCAATTCAAGGTAAGAGTCTAGGAGAGTCTGTGGGCCGCAGCAAGTAAAAAACTTTAAGCAAGTAAAAAAGAGATATGGCCTCTCAAATTTTTAGTTATTTCAAAATTTTGAAGAAAAATGGCTGTAACTTTTGAATGTGTGGTTGGAATTAATTTTGGTTGACAAATTTGAAATCAGCGTGCCAAAATCTATATAATGACATATATAATACTTTGAAATTAAAAAAAAAAATTGTGAAAAATCGACATTTTTTCGATTTTTCGTGAAATTTTTTTTTTCGAATTTTTAAGTGTTATTCATGTCATTGTGTAGATTTTGACACGCTGATTCCAAATTCGTTGACAAAAATTAAATCCGACAACACGTTCAAAAGTTACGACCATTTTTCTCCAAAATTTTGAAAAAAATAAAACTTTCAGAGGCCATATCTCGAGAATGTGATGAAACCTGCGGTTTTAAAATTTCAACTTTTCACATCAATTTCTATACAATAAACATACATATTATAAAATGTGACAACGAAATTAACAATAAGAAACATTTTAAAATTAATACTTTTACTATAAATTAGGCATTTTTGGGAGAATATGTTTATATTTTTCTAATTTGTAATTTTTTAAATATATTTTATAAAGAAAATATTTTTAAATATAAAATAATATTTCATTATAAGTGAATTAATTTTTACTTGAAGGAATATTTTATAAATAAATATCACAAAAATTAATCTCAAAAATTCTGAACTTTTTATTATAAATACATACCTTATAAACAATATTTGAAATGAATACATTTTCTTTATAATTTAATTAAGGAATTACAACCAGGTCGAAATGTATACTTAAATTAAACGTTAGTATAAGTTAATTATTATAATTATCTAAGTCAGCATTTTCCACAGAATAATTTTAGGGATTCTGCGTGTTTTTTGATGCCTTCTGCTTTTATAAATATTTAAATTTCCGCGGTGATCTTGATATCAATATTGGTATCTGGGTATTAGCCGTCGATTTTGGTTATTTGTATAATGTTTAAACCACACCCCTAAATAAATTAAGCAATTTAAAATGGAGTAATTTCGCTTGCATATGTATCAATAAAAAAATGTTTCATTTAATGCCTTATTAAAAATAGTTCTGTAATTTAAGGTGTCTTACGACAAAATATATTTACATCCCTGTATGAGTACGTGTTAAATATGTCAGTTAATACATTTTAATTGCTCGAGTTAAAATATATGTATATATAAAATAAAAATGAACTTGGTATATAATTTTGAAACTAAACATTCCAGATGCCGATTGATGAAGCCGATTTTTCTGAAAAAGAACTGGAAGATTTTTGGAGTAAACTGGAGATTGAAGCTAAGGTGAGTTTTTTTTTAAATCTATTTGTATTTAATTAATTGTGAATAAAAATAAATTGAAAATTATTTTTTTGGATATCTATATGACCCGCGTTAATTTAAAATACAAAATGGATACAATATAATAATAATAAAATTTATATAGATACATTATTTTATATATGTTTAAAGTTTCCATCTTGTTTTAATATACACATAAATAATATTCAATTAACATTTAGGCAGGGTTTATTCTATTTTATATATACAGTATTTAGTTCGGTGTATTTTGTTTTATATACTATCACATAACTTTGGACATAATTAATAAATGTATATGTTTATAATAAAAATAAGTTATATTAGATTAAGAACAATGTCGCATTTCTTCAAATTTGTGTACAAATATATTGCAGAAAAAGGATCAAAGTCAAGATGAGTATATTCAATATATAAAAGAACAAATCGTAGCAATGCTGAAGAAACACAATATGCTTGTAAATGCTTCCGATGAAGAATATGACCTCGTTGCTCAATATCTGTCAAACTACATCGTGTTGGAAGAAGAAGAAAAAGATGTCTCACCAGAAGCTAGTGTTGCAATCAGAAACATTGTTAAAGAGAATGTCGAAAGTTATAAAACTCTTCAAGAAGTTGAGGTTATCATTGAAGAAAAATACTCAACAAACCTCAATGATATTGATAGAGCTTACATTCATCGAAAGTATATCACTTATTGTTTGGAATCTTATATGCAGGAAACTATCAACATGTTGAAAAAATTTATAGAAGAGAAAAATCTTAATACGATACAAGAAATTATTAAATCTCTTAATGCTACAACAAATATCAGTGAAATCCCTGAACAATTGCGAGAAAAATTTTACGAACTTATAGTTAAACATAAAAAAATGATTAATAATCACGTTGAAATTCAGTTCATTAATCAATTCATGAGAGTTTGTTTTGAACAAATTTCTAATCTCAGTGAAACAGCTAGTCAAGAAATGTCATTTGTTGAAAAAATGCTCGAATTTCTTAACACCTTCCAACATCTTACACCAGTCGTTAAAGATCTACAATTAAAAGAATTCTGTAATGATGAAGTGACATTCCAGAAAGTTTTAGAAAATGTTTTAAATTTTCAAGAGCAAACAAGTGATCTAGTGAACGCCTTGAAACATATTGCTGAACAATTAAAAGACAGCGATAGTCTTTTAATGATTGATACATTTAAACAAGCTATATGTCCATACACACAACCAATTAAAATAGAAGAGAACATTGTTGATGATCGACTAGTGATTCAAGTAACTGGAAAAGTTATAACTATGAGTGAAATTATGCATGAAGTTGAAATGAAAATATCTAACAATCCTAAAATAGAAGAAGTACATTTCGGTGCAGACGTTATTTACGTCGACGAAGAAATGAAAAATGAAATATGGCATGGAATGAATGTTATTGTTTATACAATGAATCTAAAAGTCACAAAACACGTCACATGGAATGTATCGGGAAAATGTAGTAATCAAGGACCTTTACCAAAAGCAGCTAACGGTCAAGAAGGGCAAGAAGGTAAGCCAGGAAAAGATGGTGAAGCTGGAGAAAGTGGTGGCAACGTTTTGATATTAGCAGACAATTATTATCAAGCAGATGATCTATTTGTCGTATCTGAAGGTGGAAACGGAAGTAATGGCCAAGCTGGCGGAAATGGTAGTGGAGGTAGCGATGGTAAAGGATTAAGTTTAGAATATTTTAATAACAATTATCCACCAGCCGCTAAAACAGATGGAGGTTCAAGTTATGTGAATAATGAAAAAACAAAGAAAACTATTGACAAAAATGTTAAAAAATATGAAATAAATTCGAGATATTTCGATAGTGTTTTTATTGTTTACACAACTGAAGAAGACCAATATATTACATATTCGTTTTGTACTGGAGCTTTCTACCGGGGTGCTTACTGTCTGGCTAAAGGATCTGATGGAAAACCAGGTGCACGTGGAGGTGAAGGAGGCTTAGGTGGACAAGGAGGTTATGCAGGCGATATCATTTTTAATACAAAAGAATTTGCTACATCTAAACCGGGTATAAATGGAGAAGTCGGGAAAGGCGGCTCTTATGGTTATCATGGAAAAAATGGTTGGGATGTTGGATATGTTGATGATATGTGGTGGTCAAAACCTAAAAAATATGGTGAAGATGGAAAGAGCAAACTTGCTTTAGATTACTCTACCTCAAGTTCTGGACGCGCGTGGTCATCTTACATGGGAAAGTATGCGATTATTAAATCTCAAGGTTCTGTAGATAATAACATTGTACAATTTAAAGAGAGAACTACTAAAAGACATATTGCAAGTACACAAATTCAAGCACAGGCTGCTAGAAAGAAAACATTAACTAAACAAAGTGTCATGTCTACATACTCGCATCGATTTAGTTTCATTTTACAGAGTAAAACTGACTTATTAAAGACAAGACAAATTGCACTTCAGGCATCACTCGATAAGAAATATCAACAAGAAAAACAGAATATAGAAGTAGTTATCAAATTCCAAACGAATTTTATCAATAAAAGTAAAAATATACGTCATAAAGAAATAACAACTGGTGATATCGATGTACCAAAAAAAACATCGCAAGATCATATCACTGAATTAGTTGGAATATTGAAAAATAATCCGTCTTCAATGGAAAAATGGGAAGTATTTGCACAATTAGAACTTTCAAATAATGACTTAAATCAGCTCTACACAATATACGAAGAGTTAAATAATACAGATTTAAAAGAAGGATTTATAAAGATGTTACTAAATGAAAAAAAATTAATCAATGCATTGAAAATGATTACTGAAAAATTGCCAAACTACATTGAAAATACAGAAGATGTATATTTTGATAATGAATCAAGATACCTTGTAGAAGCTAATCAGAAATTTAAAGATTTTTCTCATCAAATTTTAGGAAGGTTAGAGCAATATTTTCTTGAAAATGGAAAAGAGGAACGAACAAAAATTAACGAGTTATATTCAATCGCAATAAAAATGCATTTTTTTACTGATGCATTAATGGCTGCTATTAAAACATTCGTGTTAGGTGTAGGAAAATCTGAAAGAGCAAATCCAGTAATACAAAAGTATTACCGGGAATACCAATTATTTATGAGAAAAAGAACGGCGTTACTTACATCAAATTTTGAGGCGTTGAAAAAACAATTGTCTCTTCCAATGAATTCTCAGCTAATGGATTTATGGATTAAAAGTTTTAATGATAAACAATCAGCAAAACATTTAAGAGACCAAATTGAAGAAAAAATTGGGTTGAAATTAGCACATACTGCTTTTTATAATGAACTTTCAAACCAATACAATTGGGAAAAATGTTGTCGAGATGAGAAGGTAATAAAAGAATATAACGAATACATTCTAAATAAAGGTACCTTATCAGAAAGTTGCAGGGAACTATTATCGTATATTTATGAAACAAATATCAAAGTTTATACAAAGAATGAAACGGATGATTATTCTTTATTAGATAATCACAATCCTTCAAAGTTGAAGAAAATACATCTTTTGTTAACCAACAATAAGTTCGTCGAATTAACAATCGATAAAGGATTTATAGAACTAGAAAAAGAACGCGTCAAGAAAGATAAATTATTTGCGACTATCTTCACCGATGTCGAATCATTTCAATCAAAACAAGAATACGACGATTATGTTAACAATGCAACTTATATGTCTAACGAATTAAATACAATTAAATACCAAACTGATCTTGATGAATATCGTTTAGATGAAAATGAATATATAGAAAAAATTATGAAGTTTTTCTCGCCAAAAGAAGAAAAACAAAACCTTGAAGATTCACTAGCGAAGACAAAATCACAATATATCGGACAAAACAGTATTTTGCATTACATTTTAAAACGCTTCGAAAATGAAGGACGACATGTTTCATATAATGAATTATATTATTTAGCTAATTCGATTTTAAAATCATTTGTGGAAGAAAATAACGAATTAAATTTATATAGCTGGATCATAGCTGCTTATCCTCAAGAACAGTGGATTTGTGAAGTAATTTTATTGAAACTTGAAGACTATTTGCGACAAATGTTACCTGAAAAATCGAAGTGGCGTCAAAATTTGTTAGATATTAAGGATAGAAATATTTTACTACTACTGTATATCAAATTTGATGAGTTAACAATTTCTGATAAACTATCGATTGAAAGTATTGACGCTATATTGCATTTACTAAGTAATATTCCAAAAGAACTGTATGATCTTGATAAGTTAGATATAAGTGAATGGTTGTATGCTTTAAAAGATAAGTACTGGAAATTTCAACTAACCTCGTTAACAACATGGAGTGAAGAGAAGCTAGAAATAGTATCTTATTATATTTTGGCTTTAGAGAATGAAACCGGTAATACCTTAGTAGAAAAATTCTTCGCTGTTTTAGAGAAAAAAGAAAAACTTGATGAAAATGGATATTTTGACATTTTGTTGCGTTTCCATAATGACGAATGGAACCTAAGTAATGAAACAGTAGAATTACTTGAGAAAAACACGGTCAAAGAATGGATTAATTTAATGAAATCTGATGTACCTTCTGATGATAAGGATCGTAATGTAACACAACTTGTAAAATTAATTCAAGGTAATGGAAATACGTCAGAAAAAGTATCTAAAATTCTACCATCATTAGAAACAGCTATATCGACCATCAAAACACCAGATTACAAATCTTCTACAGGGAAATCTATAGGTGAATTCACAGACAATGATATCAAAGAATGGACAGAAAATTTCAAGAAAAATTTCAAAGAAAATAAACCAGATAATGTTGTAGATCTGTATGATGAAATGCTCGCAGTAATCAATAGAGCAGTTCAGTTGAAAATGGGATTTCAGTTTAGAGATACACAACATTTATCAGTTTTGTTTTTGCTGAAAAATAACCACAATTCACTTTTGCAAATGGTAACCGGTGAAGGGAAAACATTAATTATTGTTGCAGCAGCAATCATCAAAATATTGTGTGGAGAAAAGGTAGATATTATTACAAGTTCTTCTGTATTAGCTAAACGCGACTCGTTAATCAGCAAAGACGTATATTCTTTGTTTGATGTACGAGTATCACATAATTGCAGTGAAGACATAGAAGAAAGAAAAATAGCTTATTCAAACAACGATGTTGTTTATGGAGATTTATCTAGTTTTCAGAGAGACTTTTTACTTGATCGTTTTTACAAACAGAATATTTTAAATAACCATAATTTTGCAAATATATTTATTGATGAAGTTGATAGTTTGTTACTGGATAAAGGTAACAATGTTCTATATTTATCTCGAGATATATCAGGGCTGGACAAACTAGAGGCTATATATATTTTTATCTGGAAATGGATTAATAAACCAGCTAGCAATGATGATGATCTCGCTCATACTTTAGATACGAATGTTATAAAGGAAGCATTATTAAATGATCTATATGGTACGATAACACTAGATGATATCAACGAAATCGACACAAATCTCAGCGAACAACAAGTGAATAAAATTTGGAATATTCTAATAGATTCTCAAATTATTGATAAAGACAGCATTCTTACTAGGGATGAAATCAATCACAATGAAATAGAAGAATTATTTTCAGCTGAATTTAGTAAATACATTGATCGTATCCATTTCCTTATAAGACAATGTATTGAAAGAGAAAGACAAGTATATGTGCCGAATTTCTTAAGACCTTTTGTCATCGAACATTTAGAAACATGGATCGAAAGCGCTAAATCTGCTATGTTTATGCAAGAACGTAATGATTATATTATCGATGTTGAAAGAAGTGAACAAAGTGCAGATATTTACCCTAAAGTTATTATTATCGACAAAGATACTGGAACAGATCAAACTAACTCACAGTGGGATGAAGCTTTGCATCAATTTTTGCAGCTCAAACATGGCTGCAAAATATCTCTACAAAGTTTAAAAGCAGTATTCATTTCTAACGTCACATACTTTAAATTATACAATAACATGTATGGTTTAACTGGTACTCTAGGATCACAAAGAGAGAGGGATTTATTAAAAGAAATTCATGATGTAGATTTCATTAACATTCCTACAACAAAGCCAAAAAAGTTCGATGAAAAAAATCCCATATTTTGTGCAGATATCAACGAATGGGAAGAAAGTATTTACAATGAATCTTTAAAAATGACTAATGAAAATCATCGTTCGGTCTTGATTATTTGTGATTCAGTTAGTGACGTGGAAAAATTATATGAAAACTTTAAGAAGAAAAATACTAGTAATATTCATAAATACACTAGGGATTATGAAGAACTTGATATAACGAAAGGAAAATTGGACCCAGGGCATATTATAATGGCAACCAATTTAGCTGGCCGTGGTACTGACATAAAAATATCAAGTGAATTAAAGAAAAACGGTGGTTTACATGTTATTTTGGCTTATTTACCAAATAATGTTAGAATAGAACTTCAAGCTTTTGGACGTGCTGCAAGAGCTGGTGACAAAGGTTCTGGCCAGTTAATAGTTATGGGTCCAAATGATAAAGGATACGATAGCTCAAAAATATTGGAATTGAAAAAAGATAGAGAAGTTGAAGAATTGCGTCGTTTATCGGAAATCAAAGAATATTATGAAACTCAAATAAAAATCGAAGAACATTGCTTCAAAGAATTTTCAAAAGAATATTTAAAATGGAAAAATTATTTAGAATATGAAGAAGCACCATCTGATGTCAAAACAATAGTGCTGGATAGTTGTTTGGATAGATGGGCCTTTTGGTTGGATCAAAACACTTTCCTGATTAAAACACAGAAAAATGAAAAAATAGATCACAAAATTAAAGACTCTCTTACAAAATTTATTTTTGAATTAGACATACCAGTTAAAGGAAATATCAAAAATTGGTCTGCATGGGTTTTCGGTCCTTACCATACAACAAGGCTAGCAAAACATTTCGTTGACGCTGAAAATTATGATAAAGCAATCGGTTTGTTTGATAAAGCCATTGAAGATGAAGAGTATTTTTCTGAAATGGCACATTATTACAAAGCATATGCGCTAGCTAAAAAGATTGACTTTGAAAACAACCCCGATGCTTCATTAATAAAAGGTATTTATAGAGAATTGGAAGCAGCTGCAAGATTATTTGACAATCATAATAGTTTTTCGATACTCGCAGGTAGTTTTATTGACATACTTAAACAATATAACGGAGGTGGTATCATGCAACCTGATGCTTATAAAAAACAAAAGGAAAACTTAAGCAACTTATATACGATTTTTATAAAGTCTATAAAAAATATTTTGGGTCAGTTTGTCACACCTAAGTCTTTTCTTGATGTAGATATTAGAGAAGAAATAGCTGATGATTTATATGTTAATTTAATTAAGGAGGGTGTTTTATCAAATCCGTTAGTGAATGCCGACACCAATGAAAAAGTACTGAGAAAAATCAGTATGGAGTATGGAATTCCAGTGCAAGATTTAATCGCTTTTCTTTCGAAATTCAAAAATCAAACTATAAGTGAGCTTGAACTACAAGACAAAATAAAAGATTTTATTAAATTACCTAGCAGACTAACTTTCTGGGAATTACTTAAAGAGAATAATATAATAACAGATGAAGTTATATACTTAGCTATTGATGAAGACAAACTAAAAAAAATAGACCCTTCTTTATTGAACTCACTAAAAGAAAAAATAAGTACAAATGAAGTAACAGCAGAATCTTTAAATCAAACTGATAAAACCAAAATTTATTTGTATCCCGAACAAATTGCTACACAGAATAGTTTAGGTATTATAATTCAGAAAAATATTATGGATGGTCTCGTAAGCGAAGAAAAATATAAAATACTTGAACGAAGAGGAGTTTTTTCGTTAAATAATAAAGCTACCTTTAACAATATCGATACGGATTCTATAACGTTACCATCTTTTGATTTTCTTTCGATAGAAGATTTTTCTAGAATCAATGTCAATAAAAAAGATTCAGAAGAAATCATCACTAATCTGTTACAACAAAACATTATCAAACAAAGTGAAGGCAATAAATATAAACTGAATATTCTGTACAACGAAATAAATGATATGGAATTGTCAGAGATGCCAGTTTATGAAAGTGTCGTAAAATCATTGTTACACGTTTGTTTTTCGTATAGAATAGCTTTAGAGAAAATTAAAAAGCAAATGAAGGATGAGAAGCCAACTATAAGTTTGAATTTGATGCCTGATCTATATCAAAAATTAATTTTTGATTTGATAGATGAAAATGTTATAATTCCAACCAAAGTTCAGATTGCAGACGCCACAGATACATTAAATAAAATATATGCAAAAGTTGTGACTTCAAATGATGTTCTTAATATTTTAAATGATAGTTGTCTATTTCCTATGAAATTAACTAATGATTTTATCAACCATTTAATTAAGAAAAAATGGTTGTACATCTCTCAAATAGATGTAGACGTATATCTTAATATTGATGTAGAACAATGGGAGACTTTGGATTCTTCGTATAAACATATAGAAGATACAGCCAGGTTAGTTCTCAATAATAGGCTTTCACTAACAAAAGATGATATTGTTGACAAGCTTACAAACAAAATAAAAAAACTTTGTAGTTTATTAAAAACGTTAGAAACTCCCAGTTTTGTACTAAAATCAATGACGACCTATTTTGATGAACGTTCATTTGGGAACATCGAAGAAGTAAGTCTTCTTACACTGAATGCTCTAGATAACGTAATAACCGTTGAAGAAAAACGCTGGACATTAAAAATGATACTGAACACCGTAGCTGTTGTATTAATAGGAATAGCTGAAATAGTCATTGGTGCTGTTATAGAAATTTATTCAGTAGGTTTAATGACTCACGTTGGAGGAGCTTTTATCGGAGAAGGTTTCAGTGATTTGTTGTATGCAGCTGGTGCATTTAAGTCTGGTTACTTCGATTGGAACGATTATGGTTTATATAAAGCAAAGAGTATAGCAGCTTCTGCTCTAACAGCAGGTGTTGGAAGTTGGGTTTCGAAAGGTGTTACTGTGTCACGTTACGGGTATAAAATTGCAGGAGCAGGTTTAAATTTGACTGAAAAGGAAGTAGCTAAACAGGCTGGAAAAGAATTGATTAAAACTGCTGGTTTAAAAGCTGTTGGAAAGAAAGTAGCTCGACGTATTACAAAGAAAACAGCAGAAGGTATAACAATCGCGTTGTCAAGTACAGGTGCTGACATTATTATTGAAAATTATGTCCAGTCATTCTGTGATAATGTAGGCAGACAACTATTATCCGTTGTTGAAAAGACTATCGATGAACATCAAATCAACCAAGCCTTAGATGAAACCTATCAAGTTTTAGGAGAAGATCAAGCACAAGCGTTAATAGATGAAATGACGCGAAAATATATTATTGATAATAAAAAAATGGAAGACACAGGAACACTTTTCTTTAATCTTAGTAGTGGAATAGTCAATGGCATTAAAGAAGCTGCGAAAAAAATTAAAAAAACTGGAGGAAAAATCAAAGCTCCTATTGAAACTCTTGAAAAGGTTTTGACGTGGGCACAACGTGCAGAACATATCAGAAAAGTAGTTTCCTTCATTGCTGAATTCTTGGATACATTAGATGAAAGAATTATGGAAAAAATAAAGAATGTCGAAAACAAGAAAACTTATGAAAAAAATGAAGAAAATGATTCTAAAAAATACATTTTTAAACGCCAAACAATGGACAGCTGGAAGAAGTTGTTCAGTGAACGAATCGGGCAGAGTATATCAACTGAAGTAGTAAGACCAATTATGAGAGAATGTACAACGTATTTAGTATCTAGTGTCGGAAAAAACATCCAAAATAAATACAGAAACATAAAAGACCAAAGACATATTGCAGAGTTTGGAAAATTGAAGCAAAATTATCATGAAAAATTACAAGATATCAAAAAAAGAAAAGAAGAAGGTACAAATGTCGAAAATCATGTCAGATCTGAGTATCAAATAAACTTACTCAAACTTTTATCTAAAACAAAAAATCCTGCTTTGTTTGCCTCTATTGCTCGTGAAAATGTCCCGATGGATATGGCTTGTGTTTACGCGTGCGCTTTCGTTCTACGTGATATCGTGAACAACGGTAGTAAAGACAAACTAGAAGTCACAATAGTAGTGCATGGAGATGACGGAATAAATAAAAGGTTTTCGACAGCACCAGATGCAACGACAGGGGTAGTGATGTTGAACATACGACTTAAAAATAATTGTTTCACACTGCATGATGTTGTAGAAAAGAACGAAGATGGTAAACCACGCACTAACAAAAATAGCAGTTTGTATGGAGCATTACCGAACGAAATACGCAAAGGAATGTCTGCGAAAGAATTTAGAAAAAAAGTAGCAGACGTTATCGATGCGAATGAACAGGTGCAATATATTATCAAAAAAGGATGGCATCAATTACCGTTAACAGCTAGTTTATGGGGAGGTGGTAGTATTAATAACTCCGAAAGAAGAAGGCAGGTTGTTCCAAAATCAATCACCGAAGAATATCCATTGAAAACTGAAATAGAAAGACAAAGAAAATATGAACAACCCAACTGGAAGTTCAATAATCAAACAGACATGGATTTGCGTGTAGATCGTCCCAATGTAGACATTATAAAACAGTATAGTGATGGTTGTAGCTTTGCTGTTACTAAAATTAACGAAGAAATGAGCCACAAATATCCTGGAAATATTGTTCATGTAAAAGAATTTGTTACTACTTTGTTCGACTCTGCTCTAACAACAACTCCAGGAAGAGAGAGGCCTGAAAATTTCCCAGTAGAATTACAAAGAAAGATACCTGTCAAGTCAGAAAACAAGGTGTATGATTATACCATCAAATTACATTCCAATAATCCTAGAGTACAAATAGGTAATAGCGGTCCGTTTGGTCCTTATGTTGGTTTCGATGTACAAGGACTCAAAAATGCCCCTTGGAAAGGAATGTCCGGACACGTGCTTTTAAACGAGAACAGGAAACTTCCGGATCATTATCAAAGTAAAAAAGCAGATGACTACTTCGGAGAAATAATAATTGCTCCTGAAATTTGGATTGATAGCAACCATCGGGAACCGCAAGATGTTGTAGAAAGATTCGAATAAATATACATGAATATAATTTCACAGTTTATTATAAGTAGTAGTAGTATATAAATAAACATATTACATTCATTGTTTTAAGTTGAGTTATTTTAATAATTGTTAAATTAAATATATATTCATATAATTGAAAAAAATGTTGAAAATATTATTAAAAATTGTTTTAAATTCATTTTAATATGTTGTTGTTCTTTGATATATAATTTAATTATAAGCAGAATATATGTTGTTATTAATCTTTATGTTGTTATATTATATCTTAAATAAATTATTCTGCTTGTCTTAATATTGAATAAGCTGCATTTTCTGTTCTTACCCTTTATTTATCTTTTTAATTAATATTTACAGCAAAATATTAATTTATAACAGGCAAAAATAGGTAAGTAAAATAAAATAAAAAATATCAGTAAGTATCCATACATATATTATTTGACTAAAATAACTTAAGAATATATTCCTATTACAGAAGAACGTCGATTATACTTACTAATTAAGACCAAGATAAAAAGAAACTTAATTTGATTAAAGTTAAATAATTTTGTTTTTTACTGTTGTAACAAACTAAATATTATTTTTGTTAAAATATCTTCCTTGTTCTAATTCTACTTTATAATCGATATTTATTTGCTTGATCTTAAGCACTTTGTAATATCTAAATATTCTAAATAGCACTATCTAAATAAGTCATGTAGAACATAAATAAAACAAAAACTGTCAAATAATAAACACCGTTACTATTATTTGATAATAATTATATTATTCTATACATATGATGCAGTAATAATTATTTTCACCACATTAGTAATTACAATTTCCAATATTGTTATAATTAAAAACTATTAATAATAATTATAAATTTCAATTAAACAACGTACACTACATTATAATATGTATTCTAGTAGGTTGATTCGACAAAACAATATTTTGATTATGACTCTTGGAAAGTTAAACTTGTTACAATGACATTTATATTATTATCAAAATTAGTTCAATCAAAATAATCATTTTAAATAAAAAATATTAATTATAGCAGGGTCATTATTCGAATCATAATATTGTGTGTGTATGTAAAATATATTTTCTTTTTTTTTAATTTAATGGGCATATGTATATTTCAAATAATTATACGTATTTATTTTTTTGTTGTAGATTTTCATTGATAAGTTTCATTACCTACTTTTCAATTTCACTCGTTTGTGAAAATTTTCAATTTTTTTAAAAGATTTGTTCATACGTTTTTTTGTTGGTACCACTTACTTTCGCTAAAGTAACACAAAACAATACGCAAATTTTAAAAAAAGTAATAATATATTTTTAAGTTAGTTTTGGAAATGATTGATTCTTGTAAGTATACAAAATTTCAAAACAATCAAACACCGAGAAGTAAGTGAAAATTTGGTTACACGTTTTAATCGAAATAGACAAACAAGTCAAATTAATAACCGAAGCTAAAATAAGTACCAATTATTTAATAACTCAATATCGGTATAAGTTATTAATTTTTTATTAAAGAATATTTCTAGTGTTATTCAAAAATAATTAGGTATCATTGCGTTAGACAAATTAAAAGTTAAGGTGGTTTAGTAATTTTTTATTGATAATATTTTACCTCTAACATATATGTATATATTATAATAGTGTATTTTCTATTTCATCCTGTATAATGTAAACAACATATTTTGAGTTTTTAAAGTTAAGTTAACTACCTATTTACAACAAACGAATTTTTAAATATTACCCTTTTCACAAAAACTTTTAAAAATATTGAAATGAATCAAAGCTTAAACGATCCAAACAAGTCAATGAATCAATTCGTACATATATGTAAGCTATAAAATAAAAAATAGATTAATAATGGTATGTTATGACAGCTTCATAATATATGATATAACATAGTCGAATTTACTGTCTTTTTTACGTATAGCTCATTCTTTATATGTATATGATGATTTTTGTTTAAATACCGATATTTGAGAATGTCAATATTGGAAGCTCTAATATTCTTAAACTAATATCATCTAACTGCAATAGTGCAACGCTTCTTTGGAATGCACTGCTGTATGCATTATGGATTTTCAAGACCTCTGGTTCAGAGAAGAAGATCCTACTGGCGTCTCTCTCCAACAGACGTAATGCGGCTTGCAGCAGGGATGCTGGAAGGAATATCTGACCCAGAAATGTTACCGGGATCGTTTGTGCAATAGTAATATACACATATTATGTAAGTTGTACTTTTTACTTTACAAAAACTTCTTTGCGCGTTAGGGATTTACTCGTATAGCGAGTATTTTATCACTCGCTGCTTCTATATTTTGTAGTTATAAAGAGTTTGTACGTGTGTATGTGTGTATATATGTATGGTTCAACAATATACCTATCCTATATACATATATGTAGATTTCATAATATGCAATAATTGAACATTTCAATTATTGATATTTTTATTTTTTATGTATATTTCGCACATATTTATAGTTAATTAAATAAAGCCGTATCGTTATTTTTACAGTACCATTATGTATGTATGTATATTTTTATTAGACAGAGTTTAATGGAACGTCTTGACATAAGCATTTTTCTACGAACGGACCAAACGAACCGAGCAAAAATATACCCAACAAAATGTTGTATTCGCCACATTTGTTGTTATCATCTTATTCCCACAAGTTTAAAAGTGGTTTGAGAGTTGAGAGTGACACCAATTTTTTATTATATTATAGTATTATTAAATTGACAAGAAATACAAATCTATTTAATCGTTTATTTATTTATGATAATATAATCCATTGCTGGGCATTCCTGGTGTTGCCTGACCGTTTAACTTACGTACATATACCTACACATGTAAAACCACTGTTTCTTAAAGTTTTTAATTAAGGGGTTATATACAGTCAGAAGGCCAAAAAAAGGGTTTTTTCAAGAATTTTTTAAGAGAAGACTTTTATAATTTATTAATGTAAAAATTTGTACACATATTATGGTAACTTTTAGTTGTATTTTAACATTTTTTATTTGAAAAAATAATAATTTCGAAAGCTGCTACAGCTGTTCTCCAGAAGGTCCTCTCAAAAAAAGCGCCTTGCGGTGACCACGATATTTCTGGACTGCATCTTTTAAAATAAAAAAACCAAACGGATTTCTTTAAAGTAATGTTTAATCTTGTACTTAATCGAAGGAATAAGCAAAATATTTTTTTTTTACAAAATGGCGGTATCTCAAAAAAAATAGCGATTTTCGACATAAATTTTGACCTTAAATTGTTTATATATTTATCGGTGAGAAAAAACCTTCGATTAATTACTAAAAAATATTCTTAAAAAAACTTGTGTTAAAATTTGAGATTGATCGGTTCAACCGTTTCCGAGGAATAGTGGTCACCGACTTTAAAAACACAGATTTGAGAAAAACGCGCTACCGCTCCAACCTCCTACATTCAAACGCACTGAGACGTCTTTACAAATATGCGTGTAACTTCGAAAATAATCGCCGGATTGACTTGAAATTTTCTGTGTGTGTACTTAAATATATGCACATTACGAAAATGAAATAAAAAAATAATAAATTTTTTGAAAATTCTAACTGTATATACCTAACCCCTAAACATTTTTGAACCGGAGCAGATGACTTTTTTTATTATTTGCGTGATAATCACAGTTAATAAAGTTTTAAACACAAATGTACCTATCCATTGTACATCGCCATAAGATGTTAAAATATTCAAAATTTAACTTTAATTACACAAAAACGAGACAAAGGAAAATGTTAATAAATATTCTTTAGAATCTTTTTCGAACTGTAAATATCGTGTATAAATTTGAGATCGATTTAACTATTAAAAAAATCTGTAACTAAAATGTATATATTCGTATAATTATATAAACTATTTTTTTGTATTTTTTATTATGACTAATTTAATATTAGTTACAAATAAGTACTTAGAACTTAAACTATTAAAAACATTACTGTTAATTAAAAAAACAAACATGTAATTATATAAAAATAATTGAATTTTACAATTTTATACCGCTGTAAATCAAAGCAGTTGTTGGTTTTTCTTATAAATATCAAATAATCTGGTGTAGGTCACACACGCAAAGTTCAACCGTGTCATTTATGGTCGCAAATAATTCTCGCGTGTGAGGACATTCGACTTCACGACTGCGCCACTGTATTACGACGTAAGGTAGGTCTATTAAAAGGGAGACCGCTTTTAATCATTGCGAAAACTGAATGGGTTTTATTATACAGGTCATAATTACCGTGCAATATTATATTATACGCGTGTATATACATATAAAGTACCTATATAGGTCAAAAAGTTTTATGAGTTGGTGAATTTTTTTAAATTGTATGTTATTTTTAATTTTCAACTGGCAGAAAAAGTATGATTCATTATTTGATTTTATATTAAAGAGGTGACCAACAAAATTTGTGATATGATCTACTTTTTTCAAAATGTGATGTAATGTTCTATCTCCTGAATTTCGTTGCAGATAAAAAAAAATTGTTTATTTATTTTCAAATTAATGAAGGATATAAAACTCTTAACATACTACCTAGCACAAAAATTTGCTCCGTCTAGTTTTTAATTAATAAATAGTAAATAATAATTAATTTAATTAAATATTGACTTTAAAAATATATCAGTGATAATTCATTAAGAGCAAAACGTTTATTTGGAACCATAATCTCTCTTAGAGACAAAATTCAATTGTAGTTTAAACCGACGTCTATGGGACATATTCATTGAAAATGAAATTTCATAAAAGATGGTCGCTATCAAATTGTAGTAACAGTTTCGTATAAAGACTAGGTTTGATTGTTATATATTCATAACCTTTTATAATCTAAATGCATATCCACACGAAAAAAACATAAAATACGCCAAGGACATAAAATTACATGAACGTATATTGTATGTCAAATATAAATTAATATATTTGTGTAAATGATATTAAACTCTCGGTAAGAGTGTATTTGCAATTATTATTATTTTATTATAAATAAATCTTTCATATTTTACTTAAGATTTTTAGTGGAGGGGGAAGATAACTTAATGATGTTATTAACAGCTTCTATAATAAAAGCCGGGCCAGGCTGATAAGTAGTTCTGGCTTACAATAATATTCGAGATATGTATATAAAGCACATACCTACTGTGCATATGTTTAAAAGTATATACATATGTATACTTACATATAAAATATAATAAAAGTATAATTCATATATATTTTACACGAAGAGCAACCAAATCTATGTATTTCACGTATACGTAAAAATATATTTTTTTTATATATTTCAGCATATACATTTTTCTATGTTGATGCGAGCTGCCGGTATCTCGTGATCGAACTGTTTAGCGACCGCTGGTTTAGAAGCAGCAACCATTCTGCAGTATGCAGTTGCAATAGGAGTGAATATGTCTATTTACGTGTGAATATACTGGTATGAATATAATGTGGCTTTGTACACAATCTCATGTTAGATTCGCTCGCACCTGAGTAAACTTCACAATCTGTTACTGGGTTAACGATATTGCGGTATTTTACTCTACCAATTTATTTTGTGCCTTAGTATTGTTGGGAAGAGGGGGAGATTCCTTAATTTTTGATTTCAATAGTAATAAATAGCTCAATTAATTTCTCTGTAAGCTGAAAATATTTAAAATATCATTGTGAACATGTAGTTTTTTCGGAGCTACATTGTTTCGGTTGATTAATAAAGTATTAGTTTGATTTTTATTAAATACAGTATGTCAGTTATAAAGCAAATTAAAATATTGTAGCATGATATCAAATTATGTTATACTGTCTACGAAAATTGTTTGTGTAGAAACTAAATCGATAAAATCATTAGAAGCTGTCAATTATGCTCATGGAATTACCTTGAAGGCAGATTTTGCTTTGGAACAAATTATATAGTAAAACCTAAAAATTTGTTCTTATCAATACTAAATATAAATCAATATTTGTTTTGTTTCAAGTGTAAGACCCCAAATGATATTATTTTAATTAAACTTAAAATAAAAAGTGACATTCAAATAATATTTTTTGTAATTGTTTATATATATTATTTCTTTACTTACTTAAAATGTACAGAGATAGCAAAAATATTAAAAACATATTTCCATTTTGAATTAACAAATATAATACACGCATCTGTACCCAACGACCCAAAACGTCGGGTTACTTCTTAAACAAACTAATTTAAAAGAGACTGTAAAATAAAGCTCGATTATAAATTTGTTTCCACCAGGAACAAGGGAACCGGATACCGGAAACAAACAGCTAAAACGCAAAAATAAATTCTGGTTTATTCCTTTTTATTGTAATGCTTACGTAGTAACGTTTTGAGAAAATTGTATTTGCAAGTATATATGTATTATTTTATTCCCATTTTATATAATGTATAATTTTCTGCAGGGTTGAATTTATTCTTTTAGTATATGTAATTGAATATTTAAAAACATCATTTTTAATTTATATTTTAATTAAAACCCAATTCAAAAATGCTGTACAGTTTTTGTTCAATAAGTAATTATTCTACTTCGTATTATTTTGAAAAATTAAACCTTAAATATACAATTGTGATACTTTTTCGAAATAAACAAAAATTTAAATTGGCAATTTCTCTCATAAATGAGAAGCCCCAGGTTAAACAACCTTCCTACCCCTCCACTAAAGCTAACACCCTTTTTAATATCGATGTTTTCTGAAATTTTGAATGTAGGTATTATCTATAAATAAAAATATACATTTTAATATTAGTTACTCTTAATTATTAAATTTGTGATTTTCAAAATAATTTCAATGTATTATATACATTATATGTTCTGTGCGCCATAATATCTTTCAGATAACTGTCAATTAAATCTGTTTCATTGTAGTTTCAAGTGCTGGGGGGGGGGGATATCAGACATACATATTAGGACATTATTTTTCTATAGTTAATTATGGTTAACTAATCAGATATTAAAAAAATGAATGTGTCATTTCAAATGTATTTTTTAAAGTTGATTATTTTATTTAAAATTTTTTACCATCCTTTAATTGTTCCGATGAGTGCATACAAGCAAACATTCTGGGCAATAGATATTACTGGTCTAATTTAAGTAAAAGCCCATAATAATAATAACAATAAAAATCCGTCTCTGAATGAATGCAAGATATTTTTAATTATATAAAGAGCAACTATAAAACAGGTGTGTTTAAAAAATTAGTGTAATTTTCATGTCGTGATATTACGTTAACACGATGTACGCTTTAAAATGTTTAAAAAAAGAACAGAATTTATTAAATGACTGTTATTAATTCTAAACTAAACTCTGAAACAAATAAATGTATGCAAATATATTTACACTTAAGCATGAATTATTATTTTATGAAAATATTTTTAAGGTAAATATTTTTATTTTCTTGCATTTTATAAAAGTTATAATTTATTAATATTATTTTGTAGAAAACAGAGATATTGAATTTTACATCAACATGTTCCTTAGAATACACCAAAAGAAAAAGATTATTTATTTTTAACAATCGATACGAGTAATTTTGACTATATAAAAATTAATCTCAGTATTTTGAAAATGAACAGCATGGTGTCTATACGGTATACGCAACCAATAAAATCCAAACAATTTACATTCGCTTAGTTTATGCGCCACCCTATACCGAAAGGTGTTGAACCAAGTAATCACGGAACATCACGTGATTCAGGTGTATAAAGGGTTATTATCTACCTGTAATTTATTCGCAATTATAATTGGTTTATTTATACTACACATAATAAATCATACTGTAACTAACACAGATGTTTCCACTATGTTCTTGTTGTTATTATCATGATATGAATGTTGATGGTTACATATACGTTATTTAAATATTCTTATCGTATCGTGTTCTTGTTTGAGTTATTTCAACATTATCTTTGATTTACATTAATATTGTTTTTAAAGAAATAAAATTAAAACTAAAAGTTTTTACTTGCGAATTTTGTTAGGTTATATTTAATTGCACTTTATATTAGGTAGTATTCACTTCGTACATCGAACATAAATTTTAATACTTTGCACTTAAAATTTTATAGTATGCACTTTATACACGCGAACAGAAATTTTAGTACTTTTTTTAATGCATAAGGCGAATCGTTTTAAAATATAGAAAATCACAAAAATCACATAAAAAATATCAAATCTATTGGGACGAAAGGTTAGTTAGTTTTTAGGTTAGATTAAAAAAAAGAGAATCACAAAAATTACAATAAATAAATAAAAATATATAATTTTTAAAGGCAGGTCCAAATTGAGATTAAGTGCAAAGTATTTATTTTCAGTAGAAACTATTTATTTAAGGTGGAGTTTTAATTTATTTTAAGTTCAATATATTTGTATAACGCTGAATAATTTTTCGTGCAGTATATTAAATTTGTTATAAGTGAAAACGATTAAATAAAAAGTGTTCATTACCTAATAAAAAAGTGCATTTAAAAAACAAGCCTTAAATAAACAGATGTCCCTACTTAAATTAGCTGTGTAATATGTTTAATTAATATTTTAAACTTATTTTGATGTGTGGCTGTACTTTCTTAATACAAGAATATGTGTTTTTTTCTGTTCTATGTAATATTCTTCTTAAATTCTAAGTATGATATATTATAAACATAAAAAAGCTATTAGAATCAATCCAAGAACTTACTTTGTTTATTTAAAATTCAGAATAATATTTATTAATAATTAATTCTTCCTAAACCAAACATCAAAAGTCTGGTTAGATGTTAAAATATCAGAGATATTGATTTTTGCAATTTCTGTCTGGCACAAAATGAACTTTTTTAATTTGATTAATTCATTGTCAATTACGTTCAAGTAGAAAATGCAAGAACCCAATTATATAAATTGTAGGGAAAATAAATTCCAGTCGCGAGGCTTCTACAATGATGTATTTATCGATCTCTATAGCCAATATTTCGTTACTTGATATATAACATAGATGCCAATTTAAAAATTACTGAACATAATGAAGATGCTTCTCTACTTTAAATTTTAATTTGTTTAAGATTATTAATTAAAAATATAAATAATTTTTCGGGATACCGGGGCTCCCGAGACCCTCAAAAGCCATAAGACCTTCCTAACCTCTTTCTAACTTGGCCTGCGCACGTGTTTACCTGTAATCTAACAATTTCAGACTTGCTGTTTATTTATGATAGCACTTAGCACTGACGTCACATAAAACGATATACTTTTCTCAGAATCATATGGTATTGAATGAAATAATAACACAGATAATATTATAAAAATCCATCCGGGCGCTACTGTATATTGATATACATTTATACAAATAATAATAATTTTTATACACTCCCTTCTAATGCACAAAAATTTGAAGTAAAATGTTATTTCAGTAAAACATCTTCGAAGAAGATCACTTTATAGTTTATATCTTAAGAGTATAATAAAGATCATATTGATAACGTATTTTCATATAAAATTTTTATGGTTTTATTGGATGGTACATTATTTGAACGCCATAGAATTATGCTATAAAATATAATGAATCGTAAAATCGTCTTCAAATATAAATCACAATAAGAAGGAAAATTTGCAGAATCTCCTTTCACGGATATTGTCAAAGCCTGGAGCGTAACAATTAGAAAAAGCATTTATTACTTTATCAGAAGATCTAAATGATATTTTCGAATATTTGTCTAAAATAACAAGACGGTTAAAGGTTGAAATGTGACCGCTATCTTTATTTCTTTGTTAGGCTAATATATCATTGATAAATTGGTTTTAATGAATGATTCGAACTAGAAAGATTTTTGACAGCGGGGCTGTTGCTCGTACGTGAATAAATGGATTAATATTATGATATCTTACCTAAATATTTCAAATTGTAGGGTCTCATGTCCGATATTATAAATAAATTGCTCTAGAGCAAAAGTAAATCAAACGATTCTACAAAATGTCAAATCGTTACGAATTTGCTTGGATTTTTAGATCAGTGGTAATAAATGTAGCTGTACACATGTAACCATTGCTTGAAGATTGCTGATTTCTTTCTCACAAATTGTATTTAATTTACTTTTACTACAAACAAAATTCTTTATAATACCAAAAAAAAATCACATAAAAATTGGTTCAGCTGGTTTCGAAATTACAGATATTTTTTTTAAAACTATCAAAATTATATTGCCTAAAAAATGTCGTATAGACTCAATTTTTTTTGCATTGTAATCAGAGCTTAAACATTATATATTTGTATGTATGTATATGAATGGAAGGAATGATTTTAATAAATAAATTATTTTGTTTTGTTTTTCTTTTTAAACTTATCATAACTGAAATAGTTATAAATAAAACGATTCATAATGCAAAAGTATTCAAAAGAACAACAATAAATAAATAAAAACAGCATGCAATTTTCTATCATAACATGCAACTTTGTAAGCAAAAAAAAGCACATATTTTATATAAATAAGTTCATATGCATATATTTTTATTTACAATAGTAGCGTGTCTAAATTTAGCATAAATTACGTTTGTCTTACATTAGTAAAAATACCGGTATATCCAAAATACCAAGTCATTACATAGATAACAACGAAATGCAAATGATTGATGCACAGCCACCTTTGAAAGATAAATAAAATGGAACGACACATGACAATGGTAATACACAGTTCGTTGTTTATATAAAGTTCAACAATAGAACAACAGATGGCAGACGCGTGAATCTCAAGAGGGAATAAACGATAAAAGAAACAGCCGGCGCCGGACGATTGTAGAAGGAAATCGAGAAATTATTTGACCTACTTAATTTATATCTTATTTAATTTTGTTTTAATTGATTAAGTTTCAAGACATTTATTTGAGTTTAATTTTTTATAACTCAATTATCTTAACCTAATTTATAGTTTGACTACTTTCCCATTTTTGAATATCATTCAGTATTATTTATTTTCATTAGCATTATAACATAAGTATAACTTATATAGGAAACGAAATAAAAAAATCGTTTTGCGAAAACAATTTTTTTTTTTCAATTTTCGATGAAATTTGCAAATATGAAAGTTAAAATGGATAATTACAGTCATAACAAAATGTCCTATATGTTAAATTACCTCATTAATTTTTAAATAAACAATTGATTGAAATAATCTTGCTCTGGGATTTATAATAATAATAATAATAATAATAATGGATTTATTCATAAATAAACATTACAATGTTATTGAATATGTCGAGACAGAGAAGAGAATAACAATATAATATAATACATATAAAAAAATAAAATAAAAATAAAATATGAATACAATATTCTATGTTTTATTACATATTCAATTGAGATTTTGAATTAGGTTGAGGTTGTTTGCCTCAGATTCTATAATTCTGTCAGATTATATATACATTTTCCTATTAGGTACTTTTGTAATTCTTTTTTGAATTTTTTTAAATCTAGATTTTTTATATACTGGGGTACCTTATTGTAGATTGTTATTAAATTGTTTATGGTATTTTTTGTAAGATATGTTGTACCATACGTAGGTACATAAAATTCAGATTTAGATCTGGTATCATGCTCGTGGTCTGTATTGTATTTTTCAAAATACTTAAGCAAATTAATATAACTTCTTATAAAATTAACATAAACATTATTTTACATAATTAAATTGTAGGTAGCTTATAAAAATTTACTCTGTTAGATATTAATTATCAATTAAAAACATAAAAAAAATATTACTTAGAGATGGAAGCAAACTAACACAATTTCTTATAAAATTAAATTAAATTTTAGTAATAGTATATATAACACGTTAAATAAAAAAAATATATAATGAGCTACTTCCCAACATTACAGTTGACTCTTATTATTGACAGTGGTTCATTGTACCAATTTTATACCTCAAATATTTCGTCAAGGGTCGTTATAATGTATAAAAACGTACTGACATTTAAATAATTCTACATGAGATGGAAACTCTTGACATTTTGTAATATTCCTACCTACCTCATTCCCATGTTTAAAATTGTTACATACAAACTACATAGAACGATCAGAACGACGCATTTTATTTTTTTTATCAAAACATGTTTTATATCAAAGCATGTAACATGTCAAAATATATGTCCAATACAGTAAAAATTGACTGTTTTTTTATAATTCAAAAATAGCATCTCCAGTAGACTCGAAAACAATCCCCTCGTCAAACAAAATTATATCAATGCATGTGGCGTGTCAAAATATAGATATCAATCATTCAAAGCGCCTGCAAAATCTTTAAACAGGTCATATACTTAATACATAGGTTCTTTCAGAACCCTAATGGTATACACCCATGTAAGTCATGGCTGTTTTTTTTTTAATATATTCCTTCTCTCTTCTCACATATTCATTAAACATAACATATTCCACCCTTTCATTTAAAAACGAGTTACTTACGTTCTTTAAGAAAAAATTCTACCGTACAGTAATTTAAAAAATATTACCCACCAATTCTTACAAATATTTTCACGTCCACTCCTGAGTAGCTAAGTTAAGTTTGGGCGACAATACCGTTCTGTGCCAGCCACGAGATAAGATAAACGGGATCCTGGAAGAATTATCATTTTTCAAAGTCACTCAAACTAACGATACCCAGACATGAATTTTGTGACAATCAATAAAGGCAATGAACCTAGGCATGTAGATATCGTAAATATTTAAATGAATTGGTGGGCTTAAGGGAGTCCCTCCACATGCATGCTTGGAATTATTGCTGCAGTTATATTATGTTTCTATTCTAATTTTATACATTTACATATAATGTGAAGAAGGAACATAATAGAAATGTTTACAGCCAAGCGAACGAAGCAAGCCAAGTATTAAAATAATTTATGTTATAAATAAAGTTATACATAGATGCATTTGTTGAAGGTCTTTCTAGTTAGAAATGTTTTGTTTTATTTACAATAACGTTTGTTGTTTTTAATTTATTTATAGGTATCTCTTGCAAAAATAATAAAAATCAAATTGTTTAAATTTTTAACACATAAATTGTAAAAATACAATTTTATACATTATAAATTAAAATTTTTTGATGTTTTTACACATGGTACATTGGCTGAGAACTGAATTATTGAACATTTTATTAGATTAAGGTAATGGAAAACTCGGTCACGTTTGGAAAACCTACGTGAAAAGAGGATCACTTTTAAGATTAAAAATATTTTAAAATATATATAAAAACCTTAGGAGAAGCATCAAATTACTAAACGTATAATAAGAAACCCAGAATTCTGACACAATTGAAAAATATTTAAATGTTTTTCAATAAATCATTTTACATTAATGTCAAGTAATGTACAATGTGCACTGAAGTATAACGAAAATCTTGTTGTAGTGTATTGAATTATGTTACCTTTTCTGTGGATTTGATCATATTGTTTGTAAAAACTTAATTGCTAAAATTTATTGTTAACATAACATTTTTTATAATACTAGTCCATTTCAATAAATTAAAGCTTTTCCTCCTTTTGTTTTTTACAGTTTAAAATTATAATATTTGTTATATACTATGTGAATATATACATAGGTATATATGTACAACATATAGGTAAGAAAATACATATGTATTGCATTTCCTGAATAGAATCCAGCCATCGAACGACTTGAAACTTTAAATCGAATTGCTAAAAATATTTTCTAGATTATGGAAATTGAAGTTGTTACGGTTAAGTTTTCCATGATAAATTGTTTGATATAAATGCCAATTATAATATTAGTAATAGGTTTACATAGTTGTGTACCTTGTACGCGAGCATCTGCAGATATAATTTATTTCTATTTATAATCAGGGCAGGTAAAATATTAATCAGTAATAATATTATTCAGTGAAACTAAATATAAAAATAATAAAATTGTTGAGATATTTAAATACATAATATAAAGTTGATGTACAAAATTTTAACTGCTCTCCTATTGATTTTTACAGTGATTAAAATTAAAAAATATAATTTTTCAGGTGACTATAATTAACGAAAGATTTTGTAAATTAAATTAACAAAGAATCTTTTGACTTCATATTTTACAAAGACGCTATTGAAGTACATGTTCTATGTAGTAAACATAATTAAATATTTTATGTAAATTTAAATTATAAACAATAGTAATAGAATTCTGACGCCTTTTGTATTACAGCGAAACCTCTTTTAATATTATGTCACACAATATTTCCCCCGCGGTATGACTCCAACTATAAAGGAAAATTAAAAGATGAAAATCGAGCATAATACAGTGTGCGTTAATTCGATTAGTCACTCAAATGGATACAAAAGAAAATTAGTTATATATTAGAACTTATACTCCATAATACAAAGTCATAAAATACGTAATATGTCCTACATTATTGTACAACATATACATACCTATATTTGTACAAGTGTAAAAGCTAAATGCATGCAATTTAAATGAGATGTTCTTTTTTATTGAACGATACATAATATATTAGACAGCGATACTATATGTATTATTTGTATTACATATTGGACATAATTTCAAAATAAATTATTAAACAAAATATTACTTTTCCTTTTAGGGTTCCGTAGAAAACTAGGAACCCTTATAGTTTCTCCATGTCGGTTTGTCCGTCATGTAAAAATTTGAACATAATAAGATGAAATTTGGTATACGGTCGTAGATTGATGACCCAAAAACAGAAATGATAAGATTTCTGAAAAAAATAATTTTTTTTAGACCCTCCTTCCATAAAATGTTTTTTTTAAAAAATTCACCTACCCTATTGAGTGGAGTGTCGTTAGAAAGGTCTCCTAAAATGCAATAAAAAATGTACCAGGACTTTTTGATTTTAACCCTTCAATCACGATTTATTTGCTCTCCAAAGTCATTATATAAGCGCCCCGTCCCCTCTATTTTCTAAATTATCAATTCAAAAAATTTTAAAAAATCGAGAATGCAGCTTTTAATTAGTACTTTCACTGAATATTACAACGAACATTATCAAAAATATTTTGGACCCCCTTTCATAGACTTAAAAGTGAACTCTTTGGCAGGTCTCCTAAAATGAAATAAGAAAAGTCAAATAACTTTTTGATTTTAACCCTTCAGTCACGAAAATTTTGAAATAACTCTTTTTTTATAAATCGTAGTGAGAATGATTACGGAACCCTATCATGGGCGTGCCCAACACGCACTTGCCCGTTTTATTTTTCTAAGGGAAACCGAACAGTATAAGACTCTTGTGTATTTAAATATACTAAATTAGAAATATTTGTTGATATTTGATTACTGCTATTACTCAATCTTAATTTATAGACACTTAACTGTAAAACAGCTTAATTTGATGACATTCGGCCAATGGTTATAAAAATAGTGGACATTTAAACTAATTATTTGTGTAATCTATTTATTATTATCATCTACTTTACTTTAGTTCAAATTTTATGATTCGTTATATTTAACTTGTGTTTACTTGTAATTATCTTTTTGTAATCATTAGCAAGTGTTCATTACTGGAAATTATATTATATGTATAGGAAAACGTAAGACCATTCTTACTCCATGTAAGGATTCGTTTTTTACAAACTATAAAAGTATTGGCTAATATAAGAAAAATAAATTTCCAGTAAAAATATTTATCACATGAACCACCAAAAATGCCGCCGCGAGGGATCAGTAGCTCGTGGACAATAGTTTGGTGACCACTACCTATCTGTATTTTGTATTTTTTTATAAAGTCTACAACTAAATTGTCTCTGCAATATTTAAATACTATTTTCAAATACCGACCTTATTTTAGCGTGAGCTATTTAACCCCTTAAGAATTCTATGTAATCAAAAAGATGCTCACATATGTGAGTAAAAACACACTTCTGTTTTACATTTGAATGTGGAATTCAGTGCGGATATATTAAAAATTCTATTTTACGAAAAATATCAATGTATAATGGTAACGTATATTGTTTTTTCGTGACCTTTTTATTTTTCATATATGCGGAGGTGTTCATTTTGCAGTTTACTCGTGGGCAGTAAAGCGACCTATGATATTTTTGTTTTATTCAATTTCATGTTACAGTTTAATTCGAGATGTGCATTAATGAATGACGACTTGTTGAATTATATTATATTATTAACATAGGTATGTTTTACTTTATTTAACTTGTTGAATTTAATGATAAGCATTAAAAAAATTTTTTTTTGTTATTTTGGCTTATATTTTTATGTTTTTATATAAAAATAGCAGTACAGTTATTCACAATAAGCGTTTTAATAAACATTTTTTTTTATAAATTTGTAAAATTCGAAACTGTTTTTTTTTACCTTGAACATTTAATTTTACAATTTTTTTGAAATTTTACCATACTAAAATATATAATAATAATTTATTTACTATAGTAAAAGCTTTTTTTATAGTCATCGCTAATTATTAATTACATTATTTAGTATTAATAGAACCTACATAACTTTTCTAAACGCCAATTCGTTCGAAATTTCATTAGTTTTATTATTTATATTTATAATAACCTATTTTATCTTAAAACTAACATTTCAATTCAAGGGTTATTTCCAAATAACTGACTTTTAGCAGCTTTGTAAGATTCTAAAAAGTTATGCACCCCCTTTCGAAGGATGGGGGATTAATCACCGTGTTCTTTACATCAAAACCTACCAATTTATCGAAAAACATGTACTCATACCTTTTATTAACGACTAAAAAATTAATGTTTTTTTTCCATTTATCTTTTAGAGTTGTATTACTTCTTTTAAATTGCATTTCACGGTAACGCACATTCACGATCCAAGAATTAAAAATTGCTCACACTTAAAAAATTCAGGACCAGCGCCTAAATTTAAATACGAGCGATGTAACAAAATCAGGATAATACGAATGGGCATACACTACACACATAGCTATACTTATATATGTATGTACATATATATAAAAAGCACATCAGTATCTATCTAAAAATAGACTTACAAATAGCACACATACATATATACACACATTAACAACTCATTCAAGCATACATAGATATGTATGTAATACACTTATACATACATATCTACCGCACATAACAATATACATGCATTTATGTAAGTACTATACGTACATGCAGAACATAATAGAAAATTAAAATATGAACATTTTATTACATCTAGATTACACAGCGTAGATTGTGGATAAAACCGCCACTTAACATATCTGACTGTGCGCTAATCAAGCGTTTGAAAGCACACCTTACGTGCTTCTACATGTCTGTTACAAAGTGTGTATTTTATTATATATCTGTATGTATGTATTTATACAGAGCTAATTGTAGAGAGATATTTTAAGAGAGCTATTCATAAGTTTTCTGTATATAAATAAATAATATTTATATGCCTACTTGAATATATAAAAAGGCTATTTTATTATTTATTGATAGTAATTGAAATATAAAAGACATGAAGCACAGTAGCAGTGAAAGGTGAATAGATCGGTCAAAAGTTAGGTCAAAGAAATACGAACTAATATTACCGTTGACGCCACTGTCTATTTTGTTTGTTTTGGACCGTTTGCGCAACGCGAAATGCTCACGCAGCTTTTCCTGAGCAAGTTTGAATGAGAAGTATTTGAAACCGATTAGTAGAAAAAACGTGTTTTACGTTAACCACAAAAAAATCGTAGTTAATCCCGCATTTGCAGTAGTAATTGTGTATTTATGCTTTAGCTAAAACTGCTGTATAGTTATCGTGTCTCGTTATTTGTGTTTTTGTATAGTAATATATATGACAAGAAGTTTAACCCAAAGTTTGGAAAGAACCGAGCCGGGTAACGGTAGAGCCGATCCGAAGGTATTAAATCTTTATCCACATTTTTCCTCTCCCAAATTAATATCTTAGGCAGTTGGAGTCATCGAGCGAGGTAAGTGTCTTGACAAACTGATTTGACATATTTCGAGTGATTCGGTTTGAATCAGCGATGGAATCAGCGTTGGTGGTTTTAGCGTTTGAGCCGCATACTACAGTTTCTGCGATAGGAATTGTCTCGGCGTACACAATTACAGTGTAATTAGTAATTAGTTAACTTTTAAAATATTTATTTTTATAATATTACTAGAAAATGAATGTCCTATATTTGATCATAATTTTTTTGACGAAAAAAAATGGAGACTGTCAAGTTCTCATGGGCAGCTACAGCTAAACAATATTATATGATAATATTTTTATTAATTATAAAAACAATAATGAGAAAATAATGTCAAAAAATTTTAGTAGTATGATAATACAAAATCATGTATATTGTCAAAGAAATATGATAAAACCTTTCTCAAAAATCTTTGATATTTTTATTTAACAATGTAATAGCGACTTTACGAATCCTTACATTAAGGGGATCACAATCAATTATCATTTATGTAAATATAGAAATAAAAGCAAATTACATTTGATTTTTTTAGTTTTTCATTTTCTGAATTATTTAAGATACAAATACATTTAAAACTGTCAAATCCTTAAAGAGATTAAAATACTAAATACAACCACTAAATCCTCACGTATTATTATCACAAAGCCAGCACTGTTTATACCTATGTGTTTCATGGGTGTGTAGGTGTATGCATGAGTATGTGTGTAGTATATATGAGAGTATCTGTGTCTAATCTTCTTTGCATTGAGACGGCGTACGAGTAATTCATTTTTCCCGAAATCAAACCGCCCACGCACTGCGGCAGATAACCCGCGTGAAGTCTGCAGCGCGTCTCTTTCTAAACGTTACACACTCGCCCACGTATTTACTTTATCTTATACATACACACTTTATACATATATAAATGTGTGTTATATTATTATATAAGCTTGTATATATTTTATACAAATATATACATATATCGTTCATAATTAACTTCGAAAAAATAATACGCAAATATTTTTACTTGCATGTTCTGAAGGAAATTGAATTTGTTCAAAAAATCATATCGGAAATAATGTCAGATGATAATTGTACTAACTTCAAAACGTAAAGAACCAGTGACGTAGATAGCTTTTTGCGATGGGGCGGGGGGGAATACCTTTTTGAATTTTTAGATATACAAATTTGAAAACAATTTTTTTAGTCATTAGCAATTTTGAAGACCTTTTTTTTTGTTTTTTTAACCCAGGACCCTTTATATCAATCTCATGGGGAGGGGGATATGACAGTATTAAATCATCTTTTATATAGTGAAAAGTATAAAAATTGGACTCATGGGGGGGGGATTGATCCCCTTAATCCCCCCCCCCTATCTACGCCACTGTAAAGAACAATGATGTTTTTCTTTAGAATTTTTTTATTCATTCGCGATAACTTTTGTAAAAATGCACCGATTTGATTTTTTTTTTACAAAAAGATAGTTTCAATGAAAACTGGAAAATTATTGGTTTTAGTGCCAGTCATACCTATGCACGAAACAAGACGAGACGACCTATAATGATAGTATAATGTAACCTTAGTTACTGTAGAATTTTTACAGCGATTTCTTATAATTCTATTGTTTAACGTTCCTTAATCCTTGTTTAGAATATGAAATAATCAGCCATAAAATTAACTGTTTAAACAATGGGTAAATTGTTAATTATTCCATCATATATGAATAATAAGATAAATGTATTAATAATGACGTAATGTAAGAAGATTATTATCTTAAGTAAAAGCTAAAATATGTATTATCCTTATACGTATTATTCGATCAATTTTGTAACATGAATGTATTTATTTATGATAAGGTGGCTAACCTGTAAATCCAAAACAAAAAGACCATGTGTTTTAAAGAATAAAGGATCAAGATTTATAAAAGACGACCTATATAGAATAAAAATGGCGTCGGTACTTCCGGAAGTATGCTGTTTCCCACGATGAAAATTAAATTTTAAGATATCTATTTTTCGTTTTTATTGTTATAAGCTCAGGAAATGTGAAAAAATTCTTTATAAGATACAAAAATAAAGATAATGTAAGATGTACTAATAGCGTTCTTTTGTTTATAAAAAGGGAAAATGTCTTGTGCACAAAGAAATATTCTTAATGATGAGATGTTTAGAGAAATATATTACCTTGTTATTGAACTCAAAGAGAACAAGATTGTTACTTCTGAAGATCTTATACCAATTATTAATTATAATAATAAAAATTTAATCATATCGTAAAAATATTCCTTTTTATGTTTATTTTTTTAATTTGATGAGGATCTTTGTTTGTGGTTCAAAATGTTTCGTACCAAACATTTAAAATTAATTATTTCTTGTTCTGTTTGCTTCCTACTTTAATAAAAAATCTTTGTAATGACAGAATATAATCCAGTTTCATCTTCCATTGCCATCGACATTCGATATTCTCAAGTACCTATTATATTTGTAGAAACAGTTTTTTGCTATATCATGAGATTGATTTATTATTGGTTTCAGTTTATAATATTTTCAACATATTGTGGAACGGTTAGGTCCACAATAAGCAAATCTAACAAAGATAATAGTATTTATAAGCTTAACTTTTTACACCCATAAATATTATAACAAAAGTCCTTCCTCGTGCTAAAAATAAGGGGAATTATATATTTGTTCAATACATTGTTTTTATTTAAGAATAATTTGAAGAATTACTCTTTAAAATATACTTGTTTAGAGAACGTAATTTATTTTCCATTCATTTTTTGTATCTTTTATTAGTACCTACCTAGACCAGAATGATTTTTTTTTAATAAATAGAAACACGTACACTGTATACTCATTCTATTTCGTATTACATGTGACATTTTTTCTAATTTAATGTTCTACAAAAAAGATTCTATAAAATTTTCACGTTAAATGCGTCGTTCATGAGAAATTTTGAAATAAAAATCTGGATACCATTCCGCCCCCACGTTTCATCAAAATCGGTTTAGTCGCTCATAAGTTATAAAAATAAAATTGTTTGTTTTAACCAGGGCCCCTATTCTCGAGTTCACTCGACATTTTTTCCGTTCGACTTTCTAGTAAGTAACTAGGTAACTCACTAAAATGTCGATCGCAACGAAAAAAGCGTATTCTTGAATCTCGATTTGACTTTTCGTTCGTAAAATGTCGAATGAAAAATCAAGAGTGGTATTTGGCATGCGAGATTATAAATTGTCGCTCGACATTTTTATTTGTTTGGTTATGTTTTAGTATATGTCAAATAATACAACAAATAAATATCTTGATTTTGTATTTATAACTAAATACAATTGTGTATTGAGAGATTTTGTATTAAATAAAAGTGAGTACCGAAATTTTATTAATGTTTTATTGAAATTAAATTATAAAATTAGATAAAATTTATACTTTTAATTTAAAATGTTTATATGTCACTAAAAATTTTCAATTTTAGTTGTATGTTGTATGGCATTTATTCATACTAACAATTTGGTTTCTAATTTGCAAAATGTAGTAGTAGAAACTTGAGGATATAACCCGGTGGAGCTTTTCTATACTAGAAGTATTTAAAATTGAATTGATATTGTCGAAGAATATGTTACATGATTTTTGTTGTTGATAACTATGTATGTATTTTGATAAAAGTATAATTAAACATTGTTTGATTTTAATCTGTCATTTCATTTTCTCCTACACAGGAAAAGTGTGCAATATATTTCAAAATTTGGAATTGGAAATTATAAATAAAAAAAAATCAATTTTAAAATCACTTAATTTTGTAATCATTTTAAATGACAAGACAAAAATAAATAAAACCATAGACATAGAATAAAACATAAAATACTTTAATTTGATTGGTCAACAGCTAGAAATAAAGTTGACAACATCGCATAAATGTCGAAGGAAAATTTACGTTCGACATTCATCTCGAACGAACTCAAGAATACGCATTTCATGTATCATGCGACTCGACATATTAAATCTCGAACGAAAATCTCGCATACGACATATTCTCGCACGAACTCGAGAATAAGGGCCCAGAAATGGAAAAATCAAATGGAAATTTTAAAATCGGTGAATAAAACTTGTTCTGCTTTCAGAAATGATCTCATAGCATCCCCTATCCTTTATATATGACGAAAAAGAAAAACTGTATTTTTTATGTATAATGTATTAACTGTTGTACCCAGCGTTACTAGGTAGATGTCGAAACGTTACCAAATCAATTTATGTACTATAAATAATTTTAAAGCATTACATTATTTACAACAAGCAAATTTCGATTTCTACCTTGCAAACATTTTCATGATCAAGTATCATAGATAGCATACAAAAGCTGTGGCATCTGCAAGACGTTGTTGCGAGGTTTCAATTATATCCAATTATATATCCCGACATTCGCGTTTTGTCAGCCAGAGCGGGTGGAGATGAATAATTGAAGTGCGGGCGCGCAGGTGTACCAACTGAACGCCGTTTATTTACAATTTTAGATTGATAGTTTGTAGAAACATGAGGCTCTCGTTTCATGTCGCTGATTAATTCCAAACGTCACAAGTATTTGTGAAATTATTTCAAGTCGGGAATATCTGTTGTGTAAACACAGGTGGTTATAAAGTGTGTGTATTTATTTATTTAGAAAAAAGTGTCATGTTTACGATGTTGAACAATAAAAACGTTCTTATATTTTTGTTACAAATCAATTGCCTACAGGCGAATGTTTGTTCATAGAAAAAATACTTATTTGTCGTTTTAGTGCTCTAAATAAGGTTGCAAACATCTTTACAATTGACAGTTTCGTCATCTCGTTTCAGTCTCGTCTCATACACGAGACCAAGACTGAGTCGAGAAAATCTCGTGTCAATGTAAATAAAGAAATTTTGAATTATAACGAATCATATATTTTACTTTTATTATTCATTTAAATAGTAATATCATATAGTATTTTTTTTATTTATTATGGATAATTTCTTAAAACTGAGACCATATCTATGTACATATATTGATGTACTTAAGCCGAATTCGACGTCAGACAGAATTGCGCCGTTAGGATAGGTTTTTCATAACTTTAACGCTTTCAGCGCGTCAATATTTTCAAATAAATATATTTTTTATGTTGACAGCCGAATTAATAATACTTATATAATATTTCATAACTTGTAGAACAAAATATTTGCTTGATTTTTATTATCACATCAATTTTTATTATAATCTTAATACATAAAAAAAATTATAAACGTTCTAATAAATAAAAGAATATTTTAATTTCGTGAAAATTTCATTCAGGAAACATGGTCACCAACCTTTTTTTCCTTCATAAGTTAATGTTTGTAACAATTTTATACAATGCAATAAATAAATAAATTCCGATGAATTTGTATATGACAAAGAATGTAAATCATATTAATAATAAATTATTTCAAGTCATTTACAAGAGTGCCAACCTCTAATAATTATCTATTATTCTTAATTACTATCATTTACAATAAAAACTATTATTATCAGATCTAGAAATCATACATAATTACGGCTTTCATGTTCATACATTTTTCATTTGTATAATATAGGTAATTATATTCTAATTATTCACGAAAAGCTAAATAAATAACTCAACCAATATTAAACTGTGACATGTTTATATTTCATTATAATGGCTTTTTAAATGCACTGTAACATATGTCCAGTGTTTTTATATTTCTCTTATTACAACTTCATCTTAATTTATTCTAAAATTAACACGCCATCTATGGTAATACTGCTGCTCTATTATTTATCTATTTAATGTGCTATAAAGAGAATTATGGTAACTCATTTCAACATTTATGTAAATTTAATATTATACACATTTATTTACTTCAAGCAAAAGAAAACATTGTTTTCGAAATATTTTTTAAAACAGAGTTTTTATTTATTTTCGTCAGACAATATAGAGAAACAATAATATAGTTCAATTAAGCCGTATATTCTTATATTAGACCGCTATTACATTATCAAAGAAATGTGTTATAATATTTTTTTGAAATACATATTTCTTTGATAGTGTAATAGCAGCCTTAAGAAAAAATTGTTACGATATAAACACATATGAAACTAGGATTGTCTTGGCCCAAGGCAATTTTTTTCTTCAACCACGTCTAATAGAATTTATATATTAATATACAATAAAAAAAATTGAGGACTTATTATCTAGAATCTAAATTATTACGAGGGCTTTATGCAGAAACGAATGCTCTCGGTCTTGTTTCATCAATGAAACTAAGACAAATATTTCAACGATTGTATGCTTGTATACCAATGACTGTAAAATAAAGTATATATAGTAACATAGGTGGGCATTAACTCGTTAATCCGTTAATCTTTAATTAACGAAGTTAACAAAATGCTTAACGGATTAACTTTAAAATTAACTCAAAAAAATGTTAACGCTCTTGTAAACTTCCGTTAACTTTAGTCCGTTACATTGGTTGTTTGTTGAAATGTTGTCATTATTTGTTTGAATTACGCGCCACGCGGACACACCGGCGCGGCGCGGTGCTGTTGCTTAAAAGAGCAAGAATCCAGAGCTGAGAAACTCTTAAAAACAAAGCAGCCCTGTTGATTACTTGCTATGTGCCAGTGAATACAAGTTATTATAACCTGACTTTTTAGCGTTTGCGCCATTTTTAACCGACTTCATTTTGAGTTTATATTTTTCTTCCATATTTCATATTAGTATAGTAAGTAAAGTAAGCATGAGGAAGGTTTAAAGATAAAAAGATAGAATTTAGGTGTATAATTTAATTCATTAAGGTTTAGTTTAGGTGCGTATATGCTCTGCTACCTGTGCGTAACCAGAGCGGGTCGCTACTGTCGCTTGTAATAATTAAATTAATTAATCTATCTACTTATTTTTGTTTATATAGCAGTATACGTTTTGGATGATTAACTTTTAACAGTTAACTTTAACTTGCGATTAACGAAGTTAACTTTTGGATTAACTGTGCCCACCTATGTATAGTAATATAGCCCCCAGGCTAGAACCTAGTCAGCCTCTTCCACTTTTGTGAAGGCAACGCCCTTAATAATCGCTATTTTATAACTCAAGATTATGCCAAAACAACTTTCTAGTTCAAACAATTCAGCAGTAGACTTAATGTAAATTCCATACATGTTGCCCCATTCGCCCCACCCTCATTACGATCATATATCTTTATACAAAAACGGAGTAATTTAGCCTATGATTGACACATATAATATATCAAAGCTCTTATTCATTGAAATTCCAATGACAGAACAGGTCAGCAAGGTCAGGGGTTAACATATCAAAAATTAAATTACTTATTCGAGTCGCAAACACATGTACATCATACATACATATATACATACACACACGCATACCGAAGGTAGAGAAAAAGACCTATTGTCCGCTACAAGATTGATTTCGGTGGTCTTGTGTACTTGTCCAAGACACAAAACTGTTCATCTTTTCAATTTCCCTCGGGAAATGAAAGTCGCCAACGTGAGCGTATTGGCGACGTTCAGTAATAATGAATTTATTATATTATCATTCGCTTAACAAATTACATTTTATGTTTTAATGATACTTTTTATGTTGGTTCGAATTTGTTGTGACTGTTTTTCCGGAAGTATTTATTTGTTTATTGAATAGATAAAAAAAAGATCTATGTGCGCAATAGATTTTTAATTAATTGATTGCAAAAATTCTCTAATAAGTTTAACTGATGTATCTCGTGAAAATAAATATTTTGTTTCTTTGTCATTTTTTTATTTAAGATCTTGTTACTGACGAAAGGGATTATTTTACGCATAATAATGATTTATGATTATTTACATTTTACAATTTTTTTTTTCATATTGAAACATCATTGAAATAAAATTTCCTTATTTTTAAGACGCTAAATTAGTTTATTTATGAAGTCAAAAATTATGTATACATACTTAAATAATCTTCTATGTTTCAAACTGAAAAAAATGGTAAAGTTATAAAAAGTTTTAAAATATAGTTATACACTCAAAAAAAAACTGTATTGAATCAAGAAAATCTTAAAAACAAAAACAATATTTTCTTAATATAAGAAAAGTACTCTTAATCCAACTACATTATTTTTTCGTCCAAGAATACTATAGTTGGTTTAAGAATATATTTCTTATCTTAAGAAAATATTGTTTTCGTTATATACAAAACAAGGTTTACTTGGCTCAAGTAAACCTTTCTACCTGTGTACCGAGAAATGATCGTCTCAATTTATTAAATGAATTATATATTATATGAATATATGTAATGGTCTTTTGATTGAAATACTTCAATCAATTCTATTAAATTCAGACGGCCCTTATTTAGTAGTATGAATTTGGCAAAAAATCATTTTTGTAGAGAATTGAATTAACTATATCTTTATATACAAAATTATTTTTGTCGTCAAAAGAAAGCCGAGAAATCAACAACTATTTTTTGTCTTTTAATTAATTAATAACAATTGGTACCGACAGTAAATTTTCCCACCAATGGTCACAAAATAATTTACAGCATAACGAATAAAAAAGATACCGCCTCGGTGAAAATAAAAAATAAAAATAATAAAAAACCGACCACATACATACGTATGTACATCGATAAAGATAAAGTTTTCAGCTGATTTTCCGAATGTCTCGCCATTAAAAATATACAAAGTTAGAGAATTGTTATTTGAGGCAGTTGAAACAGTTTTATATATATTTTTTTTCTGCTCGAGCGAGTTATTGACGTCTACATTTTGAGCGCCTATGATACTCGATCACATCCCGCGGGAACCCTTTGTCTCGAGGCCAGGATGCGAGGTGTATGAAATTGCTATTTTTATATTATTTCAAAAACGGTTTCATTTTTCTGGTTTTAATTCCTATATCGTATGTTATATGTTACTTATTTGTTTCACTTCATATTATGTGCTTTTAACACAGAATTTTTACACCTGATGTAAATAATATGCAATGTATAAACTATGTATAATATATACAAAGAATTATTTTCAAATAATAGAAACTTCAAAAATTATAATTTGAAAATAACGTGCAAAATAATAATATATGTCTAGTTGTGTATGCAATAAACAATGAATAATAATGACCCATGCAGTTATATAAAAATAAGACAGTACTTATATGTAGACTAAAATTTACAGTCTATAGCAGGATTTTTTTAAACGCTGAGAGATTTCTACCAAGCAATATAAACTGATATATTTTTTTCTATTTTATATAGGTTTTTATAATTATAATGATTCTATAACAATTCATAATTTTTTTACAGAAATATTATTTTAGTTAAATTTGCCAGTTTGCAGTACAGTTTAGTTTGAGAAACACAACTATAGTAAAAGTAGTGATTCTTAAAAGGATAAAATGATTTTTTTAATTTAATGATTGTTTACGAAAAAAATGCACGGTATTATAAAGAATTCGGTTTAAGTCAAAACTAACTCATTAAAAACTTTCTATAGGGTGTCGAATCATTACTATAGTCCATTACTGATACTAATAAATGAATCCAGTTTTTTTTTGCTACGCTGTGGAACGGTGTTCAGGTATTTTTTTTCGTTGCTTAGAAAAAGCAGCTTTCAAAATTTAAATTATATTTAAATATAATTTTCTCTAGTAAAAAGCTTAACAAGAAGTGAGTTTTTCATTATATTGCGTCATGGATGTAATTATAAGCATCCACAACGCGTAATTTTCACATTTCCAGAACGTATTTTAGTCAATTATTTAAAAAAATCTACACGAATATTGCTTTGTGGTCTTTTTGAATATACCAAAACGCGTTGTGGAGGTTTTGGAATGTGCTACGTCACGAAATTTTCATTTTTTTGATAAAAAACTTAAGTTTTATGGTTAATTAACTAGTCATTGTGATTTTATCAATTTAACCTAAAAGATAATAAATAAAAGAAACTTGAAATGATAAAATATAAATTATGGATCAAGTAGAAGACAAACTGCAAGTATTAACACAATAAAAAAGTGTGACACGAAACAAGAAAAACTTAAAGAACGAACATTAAAGTTTCACGAAGTTTATAAGAGCTCAATAAGCTATAACTATAAATCGCCATCCAAAGGAAGTAAAACAAAGTACTCTCGCACAACTTATATCAGAGCACTTGGAATATTTTATCTTACTGAGATACAACACATTATTTAAAAAGTCTTGTTCATGATAAAATCTCTATCTTGTGTGTGAGATATGTTTACGTTTCCACGTCAGAGATTTAAAAAAAATGTTAGTTGTTTTTTTCAAATTTAAACTTGCAAAAGAAAAGTTTTTAGATAAGTGGAAAACAGTTTTACTACGTGATATACATACTTATGTGTACACATATACCTATATATGTATATACAAGAATTCTTTTAAGACGGAGTAAAGGGAATTAGAATATTTTTTCAAGTTAGAAGAAAACTAATTGATTTTTTCCTGAAATATCTGTTCTACATAATGGTAAAAAATAAATAAAAGAACATTTCTTATTCCTGAAATTATCTAAATTCGAATAAACAATCTTCTGGCATTATTTATTTTTTTCAATTTTCTTTTATACAGTAATCTGTATATTTACGCGGTTTAAAAAGTTTGGGCAAAAGGGTGGAAAGACACAACGTATTGGAGCAATTTCGATTGCTTCATTTACGCGTAATTATCATGGAACCAATTAACTGCATAAATGGAGGGAATACTGCACTGAAATTTCCTTAAATTTTCAAACCATTTTATTGTCCGGGCCATATCCGCCCAGATCAGGTTTAAATGAAATCCGACTCGGAGCAGAAATTATTATTTTATTAGTATTATTATGATGTGAAAAACACATTTTCCAAAAAAAATACGTCAGTTAACAAGTATTCAGGCGAAATTTCGTGTGACGATTTATGAAGTCAAAGACACAGACAGAAACGGAACGAAGAGTGTTTCATTTGACCTGAAATGTAAGATCATTTTGAAATTGGAGACCCAACTACTTTCAAAGATGATCATAAAGTTTCCTTTGGATATAGCAAAAAATTAAAAACAAGAGTAGAGTAAAGTCGGTATATATGGAACACCATTCATGTTTTCGGTAAAAAAAACTATGATAATATTATTTAAAATCAGCACTTATTATTTCATTGGACAGAGAATTTAATCTTTTAACGAGATCGAGCAGGCAAAAATAGAATTCTTAAATTAAAACAAAATAAAAATAAAAAATCTAAAATAATCGAAAATTAGCCAGTGGTCCATATTACATGCTTGATACCTTAAGGGGTTAGGTGTACTCAGAATTTTCAAGAAATCAATTTTTGTTTTTTGCATTTTTGGAAGCTGCTACAACGGCTGAAGAACTATTTTATGGCCCAGGAATAGTGTAAGTAATTAAATAATACGTATATTACTTTACGTAAATTGAGTGTAAAACTTTAAATGCGTTTTTCTCAAAACTATGTTTTTTGAACTGGTGACCACTGTAGCTCGAAAACCACTCGGTAGATTTTAATGAAATTTATACAGCTTTTTGAAAACATGAAAAACTAGTGCCTGATCGAAGGATTTTTTATTTTTTTTAAATTTCGATTTGTTATAAACAATTAACTGTTGGTTTTTTTCCCGAAAATCTTGAAAAAAATTTCCTGAAGCTGCCATTTTGTTAATTTAAGAAAGAAAAAAAAGCTTCGATCAGGCACTAGATTATCTATTAATAAAACTAATTTTTTTTGTCCGATTGAATTTGGATGAATCTCCAAGGATAAGTGATGGTCACCGCAAGGAGCTTCGGTTGGAACTGGATCAACACAAACAGCCATTACTTTTAAAATTATTAATTTTTTTTCCAAAATTTCTGTCAAGTCAAGTCGAAACCTTATTTAATGATGCTATGTTTTTACTTTTATGAAATAAAATAATTTACTGGCAAAAAAAATTATTTAAAATTGTCATTTTCATGTCTCTGACTACACCTAACCCCTTAATACAGGATTATCTATATCAAGTGGTTAAAAAAAAATTTTTTTTTAAATTTTTTTTGTTGTTTTTATTTAAAACCTATATTTTGTCACTGTAAAAAAACAGTGGCGTAGCAAAGAGTACGCGGACAGAACCTCCTTATTAGCACTTCATTTAGTGAGCACCATCATGAAGATTTGTATTAAAAAAGGATTTTTGCGGAAGCGAATAGTTGTGAAGTACTGGAAGATTAATATACTTTTCATACTATTTGCTTCATCATGATTCCGGTTAATTATTACACTTCATAGCCATATAAAATCCCATAGTCCATAATACCCGCAATCACGTGTATTTAAAAAAAAATGGTTATCGCCGAGGCAATAATTATTATGTTCATTAAAAGCACTGTTCATACGTGCAACTCTTGTACCTACATGTAAAATAGCAATTTAATTAATTTAAACAATTTAATTCAATAAAAATTTAAACTAACTTAACTTAACTAAAATAATCAAAAATTACAAATTTCATTAAGTTACCCTCAATGACATACCGGTACTCCAAACACTGGCATGTCAACTGACGCAGTTATTTAGAGGTGTAAGCTTAGATACATATTAATTTTGTGTTTATAAAATGTAAAATGAAGCAACAAAAGGAGGTGTCCATATTACCCGCCTGGTCCATATATACCGACTTTACTCTACAAATACTATATAACCTATTATGATAATAACAAAGCTCGACATTATATTGACGTATGTACATAATATGTATGTATATTATACACACATATTATAGCATGTTCTGTGTTAAACTTATAATAGTCAAGCACTATCGACAAAGTTGGAATGTAGCTACAATGTTCTCCATTACTTATGTATAAATGACACATTGCAATCTATCTGCTATGCAACTACTACAGTATCTTTGACTACTTATGAATACATTTCATCTCAAACGCTTGCTCTGGTTTTAATATATTCAACTGCATATTTAACAGAGCTATATTTACTTTATTTTACTTCTGAATAAAATACGGATTATTTGACGCAAGAATATCTATTTTAAATATCAAACTGTTCATTTTTTAACATAAGCAAAATAAATAAATTTATTTATTTTCTTCTACATTTATTGCAACAGCTTGAAGGATTTTCAACAAAGTAAATTATAATAATATTTTCTTTGTGCACGGAGAAAAATGGAGTCGATTTTTGAATAAAAATTACAGTTGCCGAATAAAAATTTCATTTTTGTATCAAAAATTTTTTTTATCAGTGTTAACATGTACTGTCAATTAACTTCTACAATCTTCATTGTAATTTTTATAATACGCAAATTTTTACTATATTCATAAATATAATTTACATGATTTATTTAACGAATTATTCTTAAGGCGGTAAACCACCCTAGAATTTTTTGAAAATCGATTTTTTTTTTGGCTTAAAGAGTTTTTTAATATTTCAAAAATATCCTGGAAAAGTTTCAACCGTGAGTCCAGTCTCTAAGTCTCCGTGCGCGTGCTGTTCAGACGCCCCACCGCGTGCTACTGGTAATAAGAACGCTTTTTTCTCGAATTCACATTTTCGGGTGGTAAGTTTACTCGCACAATTTTCATCCGATCGACTTCAAATTTTAACTGTATATTCCTGACTGCTTTCTCTACAGAAGCACCTGGGGTTTTTGTAATATATTAATTTTTTCAAAAGTTATTAACAATTTTTTAGTGAATTTTTAGTAGTTTTTTCATATTTTCTGTTCAAAATGACGCCATTTTGTAAAAAATCGATTTAAAAACAATAGCTCAGGTCTTTCTGTAGCTATTCATATATATTTTCGAAATTTTTGTGTCATGTTCATATCTTTAAAATTGCAGGTAAAACGCTACCGCCCCCGAAGCACTAAAAAAAAGACGTCTCAGGGAAAATGCTGCCAAGCCGCCATTTTGTTTTTTACAGCCAATATAAATATTGAAAAACATTGTTCAAATGTTGTATAAACAAGAACTTTTTACCGAATTTTAATATCTAGTATAGTTTTTTTAATAACCTATCCCGAAATTTGATCAATTTTTCGGTCTCTAGGGTGGTTTACCGCCTTAAGCTGAATTATTTGTTAAGTGCTAAAAAAATTATTTTATTTCAATAGTTAGTACATTTTTGTATTTGATACTTAAATTTTAATATACAATAAATACTATGATTGTGTAAAATTAATTATAATATTAGTAAATTTTTGCACGCAAAAATTACTAACTGTACAATAACTTTAGTAATACATGGCCCGGAAAGAATTATAATATTTTGGATCGTTTCAAAATTATTATGTATTTAATAATATTTATTTTAAAATGGAGTGATTGTTTTGAAAGATTTTTCTCATACTTATCTTTTGTATGCACATTTAATGGACAGTACTTATAAATAAATAAAGTATAAAAATATCCGACATGGTATGCATATTTCTATTTACTAATAAGTAAGAGTATATAGATGATAATTAAAACAGATAGAGGTAATACCTAGTTAGATAAAAAGAAGATACAGCATGGATCTTTTGTATTCAGCATTTTCATTGTGCATATTTTCACATCAATCACGAACCTGAAAAAAGAGAAAAAAGATAATTAATTTCAGTAAAAAATTGAAACATCAACATAGTTCGAAAACATGAAAATCGTTATGTGAATTTTTAATTTTCATGAAAAAATTAAACAAATAGGATATGTTAGATGTGTGTGTGTATGTTATATTTTATAACATTAATAGATTGTTCATTGAACAGAAAAATTAGTTTTCTTGCTATTTGCTATGAAAATATTGAAATTATTGTTAAATTAATTAGTCAGGGCCGGCTACATGGGGTTATAGGGATTGAAAGTTATCCGGTTGTACTCGAAAAGAAAATAGTAAAACCAAACAAATCGGGTTTTTTGCTACCTTAAAACTGTAATCAGCCATTTTTTAAATTAGATATCATATGTGTAATATACCGATATCTAAGAAATCTATATATTTGCAGTAAACATTTCTTGCAAGTCAAACACATTATATATTTAATGTAGATTATACATATTTTCTAAGTAATTTCAACGTAGTATTTTTAGTTATTATAAAAATCTCCATAAAACAAATAAACTAATGATAATTATATAATTTTTATTTAATTGAACTATTTACACAAACTGTAAGAATATATTATCAAATAAATAAACTTAATAGCTTTTAAAAAAATAGTCTTTATTTACAGGTATTAATATATCAATAAATATAAATAACTAGAAAAAGTACATTGTGTAGCTAGGGTAGCTATTATTATTAATTAACTATAAACATACTGAACAATCTTATTTATGTACACAATAAAGTGAGCAAAACTATCAAGTTTTTAATTTAATTAGTTTTTTTACACATTTATTTTCCTTTTTTATTGCTTTTATCTTGTACATTATACATACCTTTTCTAAACTGAATTGCTTTCGAAGAATTCAGAACTTTCTATTTCTGTTTTTCGATTTCAATTAAATAGATTTGAAACGCCCTTTGAAATAAAACTAATTGTAAGAAACATGAGTAGAATTTATCTGTAGAAGATACGAGTATGATTAAAGGTGAGTCAATAATGCGCATTTCTTCGATATATCATCTCTTTTAAAATATATATAGACAAGATTCAAGTTTTGAATGATACTATAAATAAAAATGCACATTATGTATATAGAAATATACAGTGTGATCCCGAAAAGTGACGTTTTAGATTTTGTTTTGGAAAATCATGATCGAATTAAATAAAAAATTTTCTATAACTTAGTGCTATTTAATCCCATTATATTTATGAAGGTATATGAATGTGTCTATTATAACAAACAATTTAAAACAAAGCTACTTGTTCGCATTAATTTATATTGCACGAATATTGCAGTTCAATGCAAAACAATAAACCAAACAAGAAACAAGAAAATTGCAAAAGTTGGCGTCAAAGCATGCTACCGAATGAAAAATATCATTGAGAAAATTATATATAAAGTCGTATATGCATTTTGCATGAGCGCTTCCATAAGAAGGCTGTTCTCCAGGTGCAGAAATAAATAATAAACTTGTACATAATATGTAGGTACTATATGAAATTCTTGACTGTTCTGAAAACTTGAAATGAAAATTGTCAACACTATGTGTATAATAAAATTATTTTTAGATCTTTTGATCCTATATAGATCTTTTATACATGCATATTAATTTTGATAGTATTTAAGTCTGTTTGTTGACATGATACGAAAAAATAAAAATAAATTAAATCTATACAAATTATCAAATAATATAAGTTACCAATACATTACTTGAAAAGTACAGTTGAAATAAAAAAAATCATTAAGGACTTTTTCATCGGATCAACTCCCTTTAACTTTGTAAACATCGTGTATTTTTAGGTTGTGAAAGTGAGCGAAAATTATTTTTGTCAAAATACAATTTTATACTTCACGATGGCAGGATTGGGAGTTCAGCGTTGGAGGGTTAAAAACTCTTTACATCTAATAAAAAAATATAATTATATTATTTAAGCCTTAGCCCCTCGCGGAGTTAAAAAATACCTCATCGTGTCATAAAAATAGTGTTGTAATTTTTAGACTAAGCAGTGACTGAAGGAAACAGCGTAGTTCTCTTATTTAATAAATAATAACCGCTTGTCCTAACTGATTCATCACCGCCGAGCAGAAACCCCAGGACCTAGAATGGTAAAATTTCAAGTGTGTCTTGCTTTTATGACGTAAGCACCCACTAAGAAAGGATTTTTCGAAATTCAACCCTATGTGGGTAAAAGGGGTGTCATAGTTTATATAATTATTTTTACTCGGATTTATTTACAGCATTTCCCAAAATTAAACCCCTGCGGGGTTGCAAATGGGTATAAAAGTTTGTATAGGAAGAATACTTTTTTGGTCAGATTACACTTAGAATAAATACTCTACAAAACAAATAATGAATGAAACGTGTATTTCAGCATTTCTCAAAATTCAAACCCTAAGGAATTACACCCCCCTTGCAACTCTTTAGGGGTTGAATTTTCAATAACCAGAGCTGTACTTGTAAGGTTTTTATTATATTCACCTTTTTTAATATTTTTTTTTCAGTTTTAAATTGATAATATGTATGTGATATGCGATAGGCTTATTGCAAAATTAGATCAACGAACTCAAATAAATAATGTAAGTTTAAGAATGTTTCGAAGAAAATAGAAGTATCAACCGATTTTTATACATATTTTTAAATATCAATGTAGATTTCTTCGACTTATGTGAGTTATTTTTTACTCTTATTTTTTTTTTTGTATTTGTGTTAATATTTCTATGACAAATTGAAAGTTGAAATTTTCAAAACGCAGGTATGTATCTCAAATCATTCTCAAGATATGACCTTTCAAAGTTTTAGTTTTTTCAAAATTTTTGAGAAAAATGGTCGTAACTTTTGAACGTGTGGTCGGATTTGATTTCTGTTTACGGATTTGAAATCAGCGTACCAAAATCTATATATTTACATATAAAACATTCCAAAATTCGACAAAATTTTTTTTTTCAAAAATCGGCATTTTTTTAAGGTACACCCCTTGGAAAAATTTCAATTTCCAGCAAAAAATTCTTTTTCTAATTTTAAAGTTTTATACATGTTATTATATAGATTTTGACATGCTGATTCCAAATCCGTCGATAAAAATCAAATCCGACCACACGTTCAAAAGTTACAGCCATTTTTCTCCATAATTTAAAAAAAAACTAAAACTTTGAGAGGCCATATCTCGAGAACGGTTTGAGATACAGACCTGCGGTTTAAAAATTTCAACTTTTCACCTCATATTCTATATAATTAACATAATTTTAACAAAATCGAAAACACACCATTTTTCAGTCATATTTCATGCATCAATTTTCGATTTGCCATATAAATATTGATTCAACACACATAAAAATATGAAATAGAATTAAAATTTACTGAATAATCAATAATTTTAACTATTCTCTATGTAATTTGTGATTTAAACCAGAGTTAATTAGGTAATTTAACTGGAACCGAGATATTTACGATTTTATACTCGTATAATGAAAAACAATAAAAAAAAAATTATATTTCACCCCCTGTCACGTATGAAGAGTTGTGATAAGTTTCGAAATCCACGCAAATAAAGCCGCGGGTACTCGTATGAGCTAATTTGTCATAATTCGTATTACATAAATGCATTCTCTGATAAATTGTCTATACTCGGTCCTGCGCGAGCACAGTAAAAACAGGTTAATGGGAAAGCTATGACATTCATAGGACGAAACTTTGGCAAAGTTTTTCAAAGAAAATGGGGTGGATAATGGAACGACATGAAGTAAAACCTACAACTCGTGTTGTATGTTACGTTGCAAAAATACTTTGGAATTACTTCACGTTTACTACACAGTCTTAAGCTTTCGAGTTCGGTGAACACGTAGCTAATCCCCACAAAAGCGAGCTTAACAAATTATTTAATGTAGAAATAAATCAATGCTCCTTATTTTTTTTAATCTCCAGCGTTTGTTATAATTGTTCTCATTATATATTTATAATTTTTTATATAATTTATTTACTATATTTTATAATTTTGAGCTTGTCATAAAAAATGTTTAATAAACTTCAATAAATATGCTTATAAAACAAAATCTAATATATTTGTTTATATCGTTCAAAAGTTGAACCATTCAGATTGTAACGGAAAATGTCGAAATATACTTTACTTAAAAGAATTTGGTCTAAACCAAAACATAATTAAACGCTCTCTCTAGGGTGTTGAATAATTACAAATTAGATTGGATTTTAGTGCTGTGGTAATATGTACATCGATAATAATTAATAATATCCTTTCATTGGTGTATACCAATCAATCATTACTTTTAGATCGCTGATGCACAAGCTTCAGATCAATATTGACTACCAAGAACTGTTTTGTTTAGATCAAATTCTTTATATATTTTTTCTGGATAGTAAATAAAATTTATGATATTTTTTTTAAATTTTATAATTTTATTTTATATTAATAACGCTTAATAGATTGTCTTTATTAGATTTAAAAATGTAATATTTCATCCCCAATGTTTAAAATAAGAAGGTCAAAATTCAGAGAATTTTTCAAACTTTTCAATGAAATGGAAAGCTGAAATTTGTAATATATAAAAGTGAAAATCTGAAACCCGGAAAAAGATCAACCTCCAGGGATGGAAAGAGGAGTTTACCTGTCGAAGATTGACAGCAAAACCAACCGCAAAGTAAAATTTTACGTTAAAAATAATGTAATACTTTTATATTTTGAAAGATATTCAACCCGAGTTTTTTTTTTAAATATTAAAAAAATTAATTTGGGGTTTTTTGATCTATTAAAAAATTTAAAACCTATATTAGTCAAAAAAATTGCAATTAATATAAGTAGTTCCTATTCACGGAAAAATACAATTGATTTCTGGAAAAATTACTGTACCGCATTTTAACTTATTGATAATAATAATAGTAATACATACATATAATATTTGAAATTGAACTACATTGTTAAAATTACTACATTTTACTATATAACCCCAACAACTTACCCAAGAATAGTAATTTTCATTAAATGTACGTTTTTTTTTGGTGTATGTATATTTTAAGAAAATATAAAAATTATCTTATTAAAAATATTATGTCTTAAATAAACGAAGTAATGAATTATAAAAAAATCATGAAATCTGAATTACAGTACAAATATTCAAATTTTAATAAAAATCGTTTGTATAAATTTTTCATACGTTTTAAAAAATAAATGAGAAACCAATTACGATTTTCCTTTAATGTTTGAAATCATAAAAACAAACACGCATTATACAATTTCAAAGCAGAAATCTTTTGCACAATAAGTTAATTTAATTTCATATGTCAGCGACGATTAGGTTTTTTAAATAAAACAAAAAAACTACTGTTGTATAAGTAATGGTTCTGATAAATAAAAAAAAACCTATGCAGACATGTAGTAATGATAAGTCAGACAAATCCGAGCGCTCGTTGACAGCCATTTCCCTTTGATAAATGCTCCGGTGGTGTCCTCTCTCGGTAGATATTAGAACCACACACTGCAGGCGAGCATCGAACTCGCTAACAATGTCTTCCTTCGCACTTTTTTGTAGCCGGAGTACATTTTCAACCCCAATTTGTCTGTAAACTTTTACGGCACGACATGGTCTTATGTATGTACATGTGTTTTGTAGTGTAATCACTGGAACTATCCTCAGGATAAATCGATACTTAGATACAGGATGAACATATTGTTCAGTTCCACTTATATGTAATTTTGGAATTGTGTAGTAGTACGAAGCACTTCTGATAATATATAATTTTGGTTGAATCTGCATAAAATGAAGCAAGATTCTTTTTTGTAATAAAGAAATCCGCACAAACCCAAATATTTTTATGTTTATTTTTAATGTTACCTAATAATGAATGAAATTATAGACAAATTTTAAAAGAGAAAAAATGCTTAGAATTAGGCAAAGAATACTAATTTTTGTGACGTTTTTTTGGCTCGGTAGTTTTTTATAATATTAAAAAATGTAATAAAAATTATTTTCGATCTTTAAAATTACTTAATTAACTCATCAAATTGTATTATTTATACAAAAATAAAAAAAGAGTACATATTTTATAAATAAAACCTAATATTAAAGGTCTATTAGGCAACTCCAAAGATAAAATTAAATTAAATTTAAAGCAAAATCTGGTATTTATAAAATCTATTGTTTACATTGAAATAAAATTTATATATACATAGAACAAACTTTATAGTAGAAAATTTGTTGACTATTTATAAACATTATACCACACAGATCAGCTTAATACAACCTTTATAACTTAGCGTAACTATAAATTAAAACACGTGACGGACAGAAATAATTTGAAATTTAATAAAAACATATCGTCGCTTATCTAACAACACCGCTCAAGTCATTTTGACTAACTTTACAGGAGAGCGAAAAAACCGTGTATGTTTTATATAAGCTACCGGCTTGCGCGCTGTCACTATTTTTTGAATTCTGGTCTCTTATTGTCCGAAACGTCTAGAATGACATTAACATGTAAAAACCGCTAATTTTCGACTTAAGCGGTGTTGTTAGATAAGCGACGATATCAAAAATATCAATGTTAAGTATAATAATACATGGACTTCCTGTCTGAAAAGTGGACTTAATATTCAATAAATTACAGTATAATGAAGTTCTTCATGATATCATCTACATATACAACTAATAAAATTAAATATGTAGCTGTAGGTACGCTAAAAGCTTATGTATGTATGTATGTATGCTGGAAAAGAGCTTTTGTACTATCGTCCAATTCTACGTATAAATGTAAATTTTTGTACTAATATATATCAAACTAACAACGTTCTACTCTTCAGAAGTTTTAAAGCTTGGACGACCTTTAACATCTAAAAGTGTTATTATTCAATATAAACATGATAATTTATTGTTACGGTGGAGCAAAATTTAACAGTTAAAACCCAGTTAACTCTGACCTTTACAGAAGTATACCTACAAACTGAATTTTATTATTGGCTGTATTACCTTTAACACGCCCGTGTATTTTTTTTAATTTTCATGAGTATCTTACTATGGGAGGTACTTTTGTGATTAAATATGGAATTATATTTTGACATACGTATAATATAGACTTATTTTATTAGATCTGTTATTGGTACCAGTTATAAAAAATCTCTATATGGACCAATCAAAATCTAGCATTTGTTATTTAATAAATATTACCAAGCTAAGAACACAAACAAACATAACAATGTTGTTTATACCTACATTTTTTATACAAGTATTAATCTAACATATATCTATTAAAGAGTTTGTCCTTAACCACTCACTCACTCATATATCAACGTACAGCGCAAACCCCTGGATCTAAAAACGTGAAATTTCGTAGGTGCCTTCCTTTTATGATGTAAGCACCCACTAAGAAAGGATTGTTCGAAATTCAACCCCTACGGGGTATTAAAATTTATATAAAAAAATATTTTTTTGTTCGCATTTAATTGAAACTTATCAAATATAAATAATGAAATATTAACAATGAAACAATTATTTTCCAAAATTTAACCCCTAAGGTGTTAGGGGTGGAAATTTTTTAAAAATATTTTTTTTTGTATTCACCGAATGAAACATGGCACAAGTAAGTAGGTACTCTACAAGACAAATATCAGTTTCGAAAATTTAACCCCTATGGGAATGGGGAGGGGGCAGGAAATTTTGATATATTTATTTTCATATTTGTTCATGATATTAAAGTAAATTCGGATAAATTAATATTCAATTAAAAATAAAAGTTCGATATTCAAGCCCTAATAACATGGGGCGGGGACGAGGACGGATTTAGATATATGTTTATCTGCATACCTGCTTTACTTATAAAGGTAAATTCGTGCAAAATATTCATCTATTAAAATAAAAATTTCGACATTCAACCCCTCATGGTGGGGGTAGACAGTGTCTGTTTTTGATATATTTATCTGCATAGCTGTTTACGTTATAATGGTGGAGTCGGGCAAAATAATCTGCAATAAAAAAATTACATATTCAACCCCTAATTGCGAGTGTAAACATGTGTAAAAATGTTGGTTTTTACAATTTTTAACTAAGATCCGAAAAAATTATAGGTAATGAATAAAAATCAATATAAAAAATGTAATATGTTATCCCCTATCACGTATGGAGGGTTCTAATTAGTTTCGATGTTTACGCGAGCGAAGCCGCGGGATTCCGCTAGTCAATAATATATAGACATAATTTCCTTTAAAATTTTGAATAGGTACTCAAGAAATATCAAGTAGATATAAAATCTAAGAAATTTAATTTTTGTTAACAAAAAAAAAAAAAAGTTGTGAAATAACAATTTTCATGAAAAACCTTTTTATCGGCTATGAAAGTAGGTACTTACGATTGATTTATTCTATCTAATATACAATACAACGTCTCTTAATGTATATACTCCATAAACGTAGAAATCTCTCTCAAAGTATACAATTTACCCCTCTAAACATATTTTATCCCCTTGGTTTCGTTCACCATCACTAGGCATTAGTTTGAAGCAGTGTTACACAATCTTTTATTTAAAAAAATAATTTTGTTCCATAGATTTAACAAAAAAAAAAAAACTTTTTTGGTTCAAATGAATAGTTATAAATATAATAAAGGTTTTTCTTTTAATAAATGGCTTTTTGTTCGATTTCCACTTTTTTGTGCACTTTTTTTTAGGTAGATGATGTGATCAGGTACCGAATACATAAGGTACCACTAAAAATTAGTATCTTGGGACTTTCTTATACGCACTTTTGAGTGTAAAGTGTTCGTATTTTTAATTTTAAAAATCTTGTGGTCTATTGATAAGTATAGAAAAAAAGAATGGGACATAAATTGTCGAAAAATTCTAAAATTGATAATGGTTGAAAGATCTTTTTCAAAATAAGAAAGTTTTAATTACACACTTTTTTGAGTTACAGCATCCACAGACTGACAGACAGAAACACACACAAATAGATTCAGAGAAAGAGTAAATTGATATGTATTTCAATTAAAAATTCGAATTTGAAAAAACGGTTTGCAATACTTGTTATATGTACACCTATCCCCCGATTTACACATTACTTGTTTTACACGATTTCGCTTTTACTCGATTTATAAATTGACAATTTTAAAAAAACTAGTCAAAATGTTTATTCCGCTCCATATACGCCTATACAAAGATTTGATGGCATTTTTGAATTTTTTTCCTTCGGTAACCTGATGAAAAGAACAGGAGATTCCCGGGCTTGTAAAATGTACATTTAGGGGATAATTAATTTTTAAAAGTCTTTTTTAATTTTTTGTTCCTAATGTAAAATAAATTAAATATTTACTTATATTACTTTCATATGTTTGTTGTTTTATGAACTAAGAAAAATTTTGAGTTTTCCAAGATGTGCGACTTTTGTTTTACTTAAATAAATTACTGAATCATGTACATTTTGTTTGTTTTTTCGTTTTACACGATCCAAGTTTTGCAAAATCCAAGATTTCAGTTTACACGTTTTTGTGTAGAACGTATCTACCGTGTAAATCGGGAGATAGGTGTATCTCATACAAAATATGACCTTATAAGGAAGTAAAAAATATGTTTTGTTGATTTCCAAACATGTTATTGATCCTAGAAATAACAAATCACATTCGTTGAATAAACACAATAAATCACGCTATACATTCTGACCATCCTTTATACGTACAAATGCGTGTGTTCTTTTGTAATAGCACTTCGACACGTCGTTCGTAATCAAGCATTGCCATTGTGTAAATATTTAAAGAAAATGTATAAGGACAGATGAGAGAAAAGGAATTAGAGAACCCTCAAATGAGTGTTTTTGTGTTCTGTGTCTCTTATATAAATAATATTGCAGTTATGTAGCTCAGAAATACCGGATTTGTAAGAACATATTTTTTTAAATTATATTACCGATAACATTAATTATTTTGGCAAATATTCTAAAATAGAACTATTTTCTGTTGAATCTGAACAGTGGGCAGCTAATTTAGGTAATGAGCCAAATACAGGACTGTACATTCACATTTTAAGGCTCGAAGCGCAAATAGAAATTGTGGCCACATTGAATGATTAATTAAAATAAGAAAAAATATTAATATAACCTTTTCAAGTCGAAAATTCGTATCGAGTTTAAACTTGTATATAGTTAGAGGAGGTCAAGATAAGTAAGAAAAAAATTATCTTAGCTGCGGTAAAACGGTTTAAGGGGGTGAAACACTCCTATGAAAATGTGCAAAATAATAATGTTTTTTTCAAATAACTCTGAAACTAATGAAAATTTAAAAAAATCTACAATACAAAATTTTCATGATTTTTTTAAGCTCTTTCGAATGGCGATGGTCAAAATGCGAAAAAAATAAACCTATGAAATGTGGGTGGGAGGTGGGGGGTGAACGGTTTAATTTTTTCGAATTTTAACAACCGCCATTCGAAAAAGCATAAAAAATCATTTTTTTTAAATTTTGTATTGTAGATTTTTTTAAATTTTCATTAGTTTCAGAGTTATTTGAAAAAATATGATTACTTTGCACATTTTCATAGGAGTGTTTCACCTCCTGAAACCGTTTTACCGCAGCTAAGATAATTTTTTTCTTACTTATCTTGACCTCCTCTAACTATATACAATGTTTAAACTCGATACGAATTTTCGACTTGAAAAGGTTCCCTTGTTAGTAACTACAATAGATATTCAACTATAAAATGTTTTTTTTGGTCTCATTTGTTGTTTTAGATAGAAATTACTTCGCTTTGAATATTGTCATTTTGAGGGGGGAGGAGGGTACATTTTGATTATTAATTATTTGTATCATATACCTATATTGAATAATTGAACTATAACAAAACGATATAATTGAGCTTCTTTAAATAAATATTTGAATTTCAAAGATAATAATTACTCCTTAATATAATTTAGCCATGCAATTTTATCTTCTGTATACAAATGTTTTATAATTCCCTCAAAGTTTACTTAATATTCAACGCAAACTTTTGCGATCAATACAAATACTCTAATAATGTCTACTTTGCAAAGAACATGTTTAGAAATCAAGGTACCACGAGCACTTTTAATCAATAAAATTTTATATGAGATTATTCTGCGTCAACAATTCGAGGCTACAAACTCCCAAATAACTAAGTTCCCATTCAATTTGAATGTCCCATTAAGATTAATGAGTTCTGGTAAAGCTGAACTCGTATCAAACATCAATTTACAAATCCAGATGTCACCGTTATTTGCATATTACTTAAATTTAATTGTGTTTCTTTCTTGTACTTTTAATTTTGTTATCATTACATAAATTAAAGACTGGAGTTATAAATAATATCTTATGGATTCTGTTTTATTTAATTGCATTTTATTTTTTAATAACTAATTGATCTAATTTTACAAATATTTTTATTTGAAATAGGTTGAACAAATAATTATCATTAATTTTGTATAAATATGTCATGTAAAAAAACATTCATATTTGAACATGTCTAATTTTTAGAATAAAATTAAATATGTTCCAAACAAAAAAATATTGTTATAATTTGAATATTTGTGATTGTTAAATTATAATATTCACTTTATATATTATTTTACCTGTAATCTTTTTAAATTGCAGTCTCTGAAATAATCTATCAACAAATGAAAAACTAATACAGTACAAAATCCTTTCTTTACATTCCCAATCGAAACTCTTTACTTGTCAGTTTTTATAAATCTTCTTTGATAAATATTTCTTTAAAATGGAGATGCTAGTATTTGATTGTAGTAATAAATATAAAAAAGCATAAATCTTTGATGCATCAAAAGCTATTTGTTCAAAGAAGGTTTTCAATCATTATAATGTGTAGGTATGTACATAAAATACCTACTGTTACTGTTCTTTATATTATTATATAGAATTAGTTTTTTTAAATAAATATAACAATTTTAAAAGTTATCACTCTTTTTTTATACATACACATTAATTGTGTCTCTGAATCTCATTTGACTATTATCTCAATGATGCATGTGTATTTGTCGGACTGTGAACGCTCTACAACCAAGATAGTAAAACTTACAATAATGAAAATTGAACATTAATGTTCTTGTATGCAACAGACGTGCACCTTTTATTTTTAAATAGTATCACTAAACCAAAAACGCATAGTTTACTTTTGTTAATTTTTGAAATTTTTTAATTGCATGCATAATGGTAGCCACAACATTTTACTATTTAGTAGCAATTGTTTAAAATAAAACAAACTGTTAGAATTAATTACCAGTTATTTGTATATAGAAAATAACAAACAAAAAAGGTTGCGGAAGGTAAATTGGTTCCTGAGAATATCGTATGTCGATGTAGTTTTATAACAAAATAACTACGCACGAATAAAATGAGCGATGCAAAAGCTATAATTATTCTTTGTTTTCAATTTATAAGCAATAAATGATATATTAACAATTTACAAAACAATAGTCAAACGGAAGATGAAGTGGAACAAAATAAATATTTTTAATGTAAAAGAATTTGAAATGAGATCAATTTCCTATACAGATCATCCCATCATGCTTTTATCTTTCATAACAAAAGGTTGTTTGAATTTGCACAAATTTAAATTTCCCAGAACGAATGGTTTTAAAAAAGACCTGCGTTTATTTAACTTTTAAAGAATAAATAATAATGGATATTTAGTAAATGCTGACTTTATTTTTCATAATATTCAATATTGAAATAAATCGTATTAACAAATAACAATTTTACATTCGTCTTATTTCTAACATTAAATAAAAAAGCTGCCATTAGTGTTACAGGACTTTCTTATTCGTAATACAGAGAGTGAATGTATCTATTTTTTACAATTTCTTCTCCACAATCTTTACCCTGTACATTTTTTCTAATTTGTACCATTTCAAAAACTATTCGAAAAATTCAAAAATTGAAAAGAGTAAACATCTGTTTCCGCCTGTAAAATCGTTAACCAAATAAAAAAAATTCTTTCGAAATGAAATTAATTTTAAATAGAAAATGTCACCCTTCTGTTATTGCGAAAATAGTCAAAATGAATAATTCCATCAAAATTTTGAATTTGATAAAAATCAGCTTTATAATATATTGCTTTTACTACATACAAAAAAAACTGTATTGTACCAAGAAAATCTTGTTTTGTATACAACGAAAAAAATATTTTCTTAATATAAGAAAAGTATTCTTAATCCAACTACATTATTTCTTCGTCCAAGAATACTATAGTTGGTTTAAGAATATATTTCATATCTTAAGAAAATATTGTTTTCGTTATATACAAAACAAGGTTTACTTGGCTCAAGTAAACCTTTCTACCTGTGTATATTAATGTATAATAAACATATATAAAAAAGTAAAAAGAGGTCATTAATAAAATAAACTAGCCAAATACGAATAATACAAAATATAATAATAAATATTAAGTTTAAACCAAAATAATGCTGACGTAACTAAAATTTGTAACATCTTTCTAAAAATGACGCGTTTTAGTGCAAATGTTTGTAAGAAAGAGAGCGCGGAATACAACCAACAGGGGGCGCTGAAGATATATTGTCTTTGCACGTGCCCTGATTCAATGAGAAGCTTCCCTCAAGGAAGCCATCCTTCATTTCGACCCGATGTTGTCACATTTAAATTTCAAGAAATGCTCGCATAAATGTATTCATAAAAATTGTACAACATTGTACTGTCGGAATGACTTTTCAAGTTTATTTTTTAAGACCGATCGTATTTGTACATGGTGAATTTATTGTGGCGTTTATGTTTATAAAATAAACTTTGAAGAACAATGTTCAATAATTTAAAAGTAATATAGTGAACCTCTTTGATATCAACACATTGGAAAAGGCGTATTAAGATTATAAAAAAACATATTCAAAAACATTCATTTTCACATTCAAACTGTGACGTCAAACTCGAATGCGCTTAGAGCGTTTTACAACGTTATCAAAAATATATTCAAAAATAATTAGGGGATTTTTCAATTATATATATTTTGATTATTATTTACAGTGTGGTTTATTTTATTTTTTTAGTAATGGTGTCAACGTTTTTAGAACGTGTATTTATCGATTTTGAAATACTCGCAGGGAAATTATAGTAAAAAAATTACAATACACTCTAACCAATGCACATTTGATAAAAATAATTACAACAACATCGCCTACACCTACTATATGCTAATTACTGATAATAGCACTATTATAATTTAATACCTATCGATTTTCGAATTCTATTTATACTTCCATACAGTAGCGCACTGATTATTATTTATGATAATATTGAATATCTACATTGTACATTATAACAGCAATGTAGTAATAAATATTGTAATTTATAGAAAGAGTAATTACTTCAATGTGTACTGATTTTCTAATTAATATCTCTTCTGCAATATTGAAGATTGCACAAATGAGTAGTCTAGTTAATCATGTTTCGGTTAAATTTTGTAACCATTTCCTTTTGAAGGCCGATTGTCTTGAAATTTTGTATAGGTAATTATGTATTCTGTCCAACCTTTTGAACTTCTTGGGCCGTATAGTACAAACTCAGTCAATCAAGGGCAGCACATATAATTTTTGTGTATTTTATACAAAAAAAATAAAGACCTTTTTCCCTGTTTCAATTGAATTAATTATTCTCATACTTTTTTTTAATATTATTTTTCTAAGAAGTTCCTCTTAAAAAATATCCGATGTGGGCCGCACCAAAGATACTCGCGGGACGCGGGTTGGACAAGTTTGTTCTAGATGACAATATAAAAATCAATCATTTCCAAAAATAATTTATAAATATATTGTTTCTTTTAAATGGTATCTAATATTTTCTTAAATAAAGAAAAATACGTTACTAGGTTAAGATATAAAACGTTACGCGTTCTAGGACATTCTAAGAAGGCCTTTGTTACTTTTAAATGTATATATTTCATTGATTTAAAATAATTTAATAACTTTAATTATTTATCAATTTTGTTTTTTTAATTTTTTACATGAATTTGAGTCGTTTTTTCATATGAACGTCTACTCCCTCTCCCTCTTTAAATCATGAGGCACCAATGTTAGTGTTTACTGTGTTTTACATACATGTGTTTTTTTATAGTTCGCTAAATTGTCTAAAAAAAAACATTGATGGTTATTTATTATTTGTAATGAATAATTCGCAAGAATGAATCCTGTTCAGGTGCGCACCATTCCCCTTCTCCCTTACTTATTAGTTTGCAGCAAGTAATGCTCAATAATTCCAGAAATCCACGCACCCTCATTTTGGTAACACATATCACAAATGCAGTTCGCATCTCCGCCACTGTTTGCATTATTGTAACGCACGTCTTCCCTAAACGCCATAGGTTCACACACATGAAATGACACATTCATAAGCACTCCACCCCTTTAACTGTACACGCACCCTTGTACCCCCGCGCGTACACTGCACTGTGTCTAGTTATTGACATGCGTGGCGACGCTCGCGTGGCGCGTGATAGTTAACGTACGCGTCTACGTCACCGCGCCGAAATAGAATTCATTCTTGTTTATTAGCATGTGTACGTGTAATCAGATGTTATCGTTTGGAATTCAGTACGAGTGTCAGAGCGATTAACTCCGGAAAATAAGGTCTCAACGAAACATATGTTTTTGTAAATTTAATTTTAAATGTGTTATGGTCTGTGGCGTCTGTGCCCGTCATACGAGATCTCAACATTTGTAGATATATTCAGATAGGAAAAAAAGTTAAATCACAACCTTCAAGTGTCATACGTGTAATATCATCGCAAAGTTATCAATTGTAAAATGACAGCTAACGATTATAATCGTTAGTAATTATAATTAATAATAATCCTCGCACTCCAGCAGAATTGAAGAAACTAGATAGGGAATTTCAACTGAAACAGAAGTACTGTTTACAATATTATACTCCGATCACATACAAAATATAAAACACATTTTTTTAATCAAAAATAAAATTCACTCCATTGGTAGACTTGATGATGGACCTTGCTTTAAAAATAAAAAAAAACTTATAGCCTTGAACATCCAACCAAATTTTACAGAAATGAAATCAAGTATTTAAAAGATATTCAGTTTTAAAATTGAGAACTTCTTCATAACCTTCTGGGAAATATATAAAAACTAATACAAATATATGTACCTCCTAATAGTCTTAATACTTTAAAGCAGCGATTTCCAAACAGTGAGGCGCGGATTAGTGCAAAGGGAGGGGCGAAAAGGTAACAGAAATTTAATTTTTATAATATTTATTAAATAAACTTTTATAACATAACAATTTTTGTATACATAGAATCTAGTTATTATTCTATCAATTACGTTTATTTAATTTTTTGTATTAATATATTTTATACGTTTTTAAAATGAGGGGGGAGGCGCAAGATTAACTTTCTTAAAAGGGAGGTGTAGTTATATAAAGTTTGGAAACCACTGATTTAAAGCCAGTTGTATTACTGATAGACAAACTTTACATGACTTAAAAACGTAACTATAAATAGCTATTTGTTGATAAAATGCAGTTTTAAATGTACATTATTTATGTTAACTTTTATTATAGAACAAGAATATAAGGTTATTTTTGTAATTTGAAGTATCCGTATTAAGTAAAATTCTGCAATACTTTTTATTTAACATTTCTCGAAAACGGTTGATCCTATGACAAATGGACAAAACATATATTTTTGTTTATTTGTGTCATATAATCTTTCACAAGAACCCAACATGGGAAAAAATTGAAGAACAAAAAATAAATCGGCGAACCAACTAGCCCCATATAACCCTGGTTTAAATTATTATTGTTTGATATTGAAAATCGATAACATATATTAATCATAAGAGACTCATGAAGAATTTCCGGACGCATGTTCACATAATGTTATTTGCTTAAAATAACATCATCAATCTACTGTTAAATTTTTTTACACAATCATCCTGTATATAATACATATCTTATTGTAATAATTAAAAAATAAAAACATATATGTAGATATAAATATTTTCATACCCTGTATATAAAAATACTTTTACAGATGTAACATACAAAATAAATATATGCATGTGTATTTACTCATGTATAAAGTAAATATCACTTATCAAAATCTGCAAACCTAAAATCAAACCAAACGGAAGGTAAATATGTACAAAATATAGGTATACGTAAAATATGATCCCAAATTAAACAACAGCTTGGGAGTGTGAAGCAGCGGTACTTGAACGTACGTTCTCTATTTGAGTTTGTATTTCTAAACTATGTATATGCGTGCTATTTGCCAAACAAAAAATAATATTTACCATTCTCAACTCGATTCGAGAATTTATTAAAACTAGTAAAAAAAACTCGACTCATTAAATTTATATTTGTATGAAAATAAAATAAAAAAGTGTATTTTTTTTTTATAATAAAATATTGTAATTTTTTGTTTTATTATTTATAAAATATGTGCTCATTTTTGTAATTTTGTTTAATTAAAAAATTTACTTAATATCAAATATTTAATTAAAACGATAACTTATTTTTGATGACATATGTGTATGCAACTGGCTACTCCACCATAGTGGCGTGATTTTTTATGTAATAACTTCAATATTACAATTCACATCTGTCATTAATCATTAACATTTAAAAACTACATACCTTGTTTGGTTTAATTACATCAATATCACTACTACTTTTAAATTTCTATTGTAAAATATTCATTATAAATTTTCCTTACTACAGACCGGCCTTTATTCAATTATCATATAACCTGAACTTATTCAAGGATGAAAATCGAATCAAAATTGGTTCAGTAACTTTCGTGTTAAGTCGAAAGAATAGACATATAGACAATTTTTTTTAACTATAAAAATGGATTTTATTGACTATAAAACCCCATAACTATGGAACAAAAAAAAATTATATTTTACAGGCAAATTTAAATTTATAAATATTTATTAATTAAATATATTTACACAATAATTTAAATTGAAAAATAAAATCATAAATTACACTTTTCGTAACTACATAAAATTTGTTGCAAAATTCATAATATGCATAATTAATTATTTATTATTATTATAAATGATTCATTTTAACAAAAAATAATAATATGACATTTAATTGAACGATACAAAATATGTACATGTTAAATTTAAAAGAGAAACATGAAATGTCAAGTTAAAATATCAACCACATCTAGCAATTTAGAATTAAATATAATTTAAATGTAAAAACACATACATATAGTTTTTATAAACGTATATATTTTACAAAATCTTTTTCTAATTAAATAAACAATACCAGTATTTTATAATTCATTTTAATATTCATATTAAATATTTTCAATAAATATTAATAAGGAATACTTCAGTCTACATATCGTTTTTGTATAAAGTTCTAGTTTAATATCTACATTAAAAGTCCCCAAAAGTTTGTAAGCATGGAATAATAGCCCACAGAATTGTTTTATTATAATACCTTCATAGTTATATGTATATTAATTACTATGCCTATAAATATTTAACATAATTAAACTTGAACATAGTTTCGTTCGGAAAATTATTCAGATTGAAATTTTTGTTTTTATCATATAGGGGAGGTTAACTTAACTATAAAAAACCTTGGTTGGATATTGTTTAAATCGCAAAAAGGCCCTACAAAATAAAAAAAAAAATTTTTTTGTATCATCAATTGTTCTTTTCTTATAAATTATACAAAAGATTTGATTTAAAAAAACACAGGAAAAGTTCTTACAAATTTACAATAAGTTAATTTAAAAAAAATTGATAATAACTGGCTTTACATGGAAATAAATTCCAAAAAATATAAAAATAAAGTAAAAAGTTTTCACATAAAATAAATAAAACATATTTTCCAAATAGGTTTAATTATCGTACATACAAACCAGGAAATCAAGTGGGATGCTAATTGAACTTTTAAACGCGAAAGGTTGGTATTTCAAAGCCCTCGGGTTTGTTACTCCGTTACTCACTCAGGTGGGTGCATTATGTAATTGTTAACGCCCCCGCGTTACAATGAGTTTTGAATCAGTAGTGGGATGCCAATCGTGGGTGCACGTGTTTTGTGATGTATTAATCCGTGTGATTTTGTAGTTATAGGCTTTATTATTGTAGAGCTGGTAATATTATAATATCTCTATGTTTATAGCTCTTGGGTTTTAGAAATCGATAGCAATGTTATTATTTCTGGTTTTATGTTGGCATTTAATATACAAATCTGCGTAGGCTCTGTCTGTACAATGTAGTTTTTACGACCTTCTTGAATGAAAAGTTACTTTTGTTTTTCTATGATGTTTGTAGACGCCCCAACTCAAAAATATCAAGGTTGAAATTTTATATTCAAATTAATTTTCGTATGGGAAGAAAACTTCATATTTGTTAAAACGGAAACGGATGTTTACTCTTGTCATTTTTTTTTTAATTTTTCGAATTATTTTAGAAACAATACCGATTCGAAAAAAAATGATTCAGATTATCATTATAAAAAATATTAGTATCTCTAATTTATGACGCATTCATTTGTTTCTATCTTTTATCATTTAGCCCAAAATATATTTTGAAGTTATACTACAATTTAACACCATGAAGTTATGTAAGGTGTAAATAATACAGATTTCTGTTATGATAGTCGGTAAAACAAGTTTTTAATCTTGCATTTGCACGCTAGATGTCACTACGTCAAAGAATCATAACTTCTAATGCACATATATAAGTATACACACCCTTTTTTTCATAATAATAAACACGTATGTACACTGTACACTTACTTTTAGTACAATGTATAAGAAAGTCCTGTGGCACTCACAGCAATCAGAATCATAAAAAACGTAGTAACAAAATCTAAAAATTTCCAGCTCACTAATTAAATTTTTAGTAGTTGTAATTTTAAAAATGGCTACCTACTCTAAATATAGGTTGCCAACCCATGTGTTAGGGCAATGCTCTAATAGGAAAAAGCTGCAATTAAAAAGCAAAAAAGTACAAAATGCACTTCGTGTGAAATGATGCAATTCATCGATCATGAAATGAAATATTAATCTTGCAAATTCTATCCATCTTGGCCTCATGAAGTTGTTAATATACATAGTTTAATAACTATCATGATGGATTATGAACTAACATTCCTCCTTATAATTAATCACTTTTTAAAATCCAAGTTGTTTAATATATTATTAACATTCTGTGATTTCAATATTCAATAAAAAAAAATATAACATAATTTTAAATGACACTTTTTAAAATTTTCCGTTTATGGCAATCCTATAAAAGTTTTGTTCTTCGCTAAGTATGTCACAAGGGAGAATAAGTTGAAAAATACTACATAAAGATATAAAATATAAAAATTTTGTTATTTCAATACAGAAATTGACCACAATATTAAATTCTATTTTGCATTTACGTGTAAATGTAACATCCAATACATAGTTACATATAAGAACATTAATTTTTTCAACTGTATTATTTAATCTTAACGCATTAATGCTCAGATTCATTTATAATATAGAAACATATGTACAAAATGTTAAACCATTTTTTGTCGCCTTATAAATAAAGTTGCAAATATTACTTTCAAATAAATCACAAAAATACATATACGATTACTTTGAACCTCTGACTAAAAAATTCAAAATCTTATTTTTATATTAACACGTTTTCTAAAACCTTTAACTCATCTCCGGCATGTTACACACACACACATACATACACACACACATATACCACGTGTGTGATGTTTAAAATGAGCAAGAGTAAATCCTGCAACGCCACCCTTGTGCAGGAATAATCGTGCACAACAGGGCAAGATGACATCGCAGCGTCAAGTGGCGCTGTGAAACATCGCCCTACGGCCCTTCTGTGATACACGGATGTGGGCTCAATGCGGTGGTAGACAGTGGCACCGTTTACTTTGCATCATACAGTAACCGAAATAATTAAATTAATATTCAAAAACTGTAATAAATGCTTTTGTATTGAAATACAAAAATGTTAAATAAACTTTTTTTTTAATTATTAAAATTATAAAATAAAAAAATTAATGTTTTGGTACTTTAACCCCTACATTTATACAGAAGTAACTGTGGTAAATTTTATCTTTTTTGTATAAATTGTAGGTCAGTCAGTTTGTCTATGAACTCTACAGCAAAACGGTAATCATTACAAACTCGAATTTTTAAACTTAAGTTCTTATATCGATATTCTGGATGTGCACTTTGTGCACTCCCTATTTTTGAAATTTTTAAATTATTTTTAATATGGTGCGTAATTGACAAAAATGATTTCAATAAAAATAATATAATAAAACGTTTTTAAAATATCGTTACAGTGCTGTATAAAAAATGGTATTGTAGTAGTCACTAGTGTTTATTTATTTTCTACTCCATTGTACAAGAACATTTCTAAAAAAGCCGTCGTTATTCAAAATGTTCAAGTATACTTATTCATATAAATTAAATTTCCCTTATATTTTAAAATTAAGTATCTTTACTACTTTATTCCTTAATCATCTTAATAAATAAACAAACCATCATATCTACTTATTTTGGTTATAATTTCCATTTCCACCTCAATTATATATATTATGTCAATTATGAACCCATTTGAATTTCAAGGTGTGCGATAATTTTTATATTTTCCCATACTGCACGCCACTGGTCGTGGTAGCACTTGGGCCATGTTTCAGGTTTAGAGGATTTGGCCAACCGCTTAGTGGATATTGTTGATCCTGATGAATACGCAAGTGACACGTTGAGAGGTCATCCCAAGGACGAAGATTTGCGAAAAGTGACGTTAATTCCGTTAACCGACCTGTTTGATGTAAACAGAATTGTCAAATTCAATTGTGGTTTTAAACACAAGCAATTATGTTGTCGTAATAAAGGGATTGTCACAATTTTATTTGTGGTAGGTATACTTTTTACGTTTGTAAATTGATATTTGATTATATTAAAAAGTTTTTGTTTGCAAACAAAGGGTAAAAATTCTAAATTATTGATATGTTTTATATTAATATTAATTTACATAAATTAATACACCTCTATGCAAGTCATTATCAAATAGTATACCTCAAATATACTACCAAAAGTATACCCACGCATTCTTTTTATTTTGTGAGCTTAAAAAATTTTTAATCACATTATAAAAATCACAAAAAAGCAAATAAGTTAAGTTCTGTTTTTTTTTTATTATTTTATCTCCACATCAAAGGGTTAAATAAGCACCGTTTCATATTATATGGACACCTTATAATTTATTTATTTAAAACCCAATTTTGTATTTACTTCTGTGGCCACCACAATCCTTTTTTACATATCATGATAGAGAAGCTAATATCTTTTAAAATGTTTCGTTATACCAAAAAAATGTTATAAAATTAATTCTACACAATAATTTTCTTTTTAAATTAATTTTATTTCAAAAACATAAAAGATTATATTATATTATATTCAACATTATTTAATTCAAAGCATTTTTTTTTTATTTAACGCGTGCACCATCAAATAAAATTATAAAAATTCAAGTTTAGTACTGCTCTTCAAAAATATGAGGTGCACTTCTAGAATATACAAGAATCATAACTTTAAAATTTCCTGTATGTACAATATACATACATAAGTTACACCGTTTTGGTTGTAGAACATTTACAGTCCGACAGACAAACACACTTACGTCATCGAGATAATGGTCGTACGTGATTCTGGGACCCTCAAAATGTGTAACTCCATTGAAATCTCGAGTTAGAATTACTAAATTTTACTGCATTTCATGTACATATAAGAAAGTAGAAACATTTGTTTAAATTTAAACAAAATACATACGACATTGAGATAATAATCGTAATCATTTTACTGCATTTCATGTACGTATAAAAAATATATTAACATTTGTTTACATTTAAACAAAACGTTGCATATTTTATGTTTCAATATTTATTTACCTACAATTGGTCAATATACATATCTATATTTGGTATTCATTATTTGAACAAGCATTGAGATAAAATTATAACCAATTTATTCGATTTCATTGTGTACAATAAATTTATGTACACTGTAAATATTTATCTCCATGTTCCAGAAAACTAAAAACACGTACATATATTAGTTTCTATAATCAACATTGTTTATATTGTATAAAACTGTAATGCAATCATGAAATATAGCTAATAATTAGAATCTATGTTTTATTTTTATGTATTAAATTATTCGAAAAGAATATAAACAAAGTATACGTCAGAAACGACCAAGTAAACAATCTGAAGATTGTCTACGTCTACGACACAACACCACTGTAAACTGTTTATGTACATAGCAGGAATGAGTGCAGATATTTCTACTTTATATTTCTTTTCAAACAAAAGTTTCCTTATGCATTATTTACATAGATTTACATATCTATGTGAATTTTGTAGATATCAACTATATCTTTATAGATAAAGTTTAGCAAGACTTTTATAAGGTGTTTGTATATGTTAACATAAAATAAAACTGAGTCATTCTGAAGCCAAATCAACTAACTCTTACCAATTTCATTTATATTATTTATCATATAACCAGAATAGGTTCAATAAATATTGTGATATTTACCTAAAAGTTCTAAACCTAGGCCAACTTGATCATTTACAACTGCTATGATCGGCCCATCAGCTATCTCCCTTTGCGATAGTTAAACTATAGATTTTGAAAACTGATTTATGTCTAATTTATAACATCAATTACTTAAATAATATCCTCGCCTGTATATTTTGTATAATTTGTCATTTTGGGTTTTGCCTTGGAGAATATTTATTCATTATAATTAACCAAAAGTAAATAAAACTTCATAACTACACCACTGGCTAATTATAATTATTTCGGTGCTTTTGTATTGGATAATTGTGTTAAAAAGTCGACAACATTAACGTGGGAGTTCCTTAAACTTATTTGACGAATACATGAAAAATAGTTTGTAAAATTAACAGGAAACCGTCATTATTTTATACGACTAACACTTCAAACTTTGTTATTAGATTTTCTATTTGTTCTTTGTAATGAAATGGATGAAAATTTATTAATTTTGTTGTTTTAAATTTTAATAGGTAGTATTGTACTGATTATTAAAGAAGATAAGTCAAAGTAAATGTGTTTTTGTGTTGATAATGTTTATAATGTATAATTATAATTAATGTTGTTTATTATAAATATTATGTTGAAAAAGGATTTTTTAGAATTAACATAATTTGTAACCATAGGTGGGCATTAACTCGTTAATCCGTTAATCGTAAATTAACGAAGTTAACAAAATGCTTAACGAATTAACTTTTAAACTTACGTTAACTTTAGTCCGTTACATTGGTTGTTTGATGACAAGTACATAAGAAAGTTGTCGAAATAGCAAAAAAAAAAAGGTCTTCAAACATTTTGGATGGTTAACTTTAACTTTCGTTAAATTTTCGGTTAATTTTAACTTTCGTTAAATTTTCGGTTAACTTTAATTTCCGTTACATTTACGGAATTTTATCGCTTTAACGATTAACGAAGTTAACTTTTTTATTAACGAAGTTAACTTTCGATTAACTGTAGCCACCTATGTTTGTAACCATACAACTACCATTTGTAGACAAATTACTATCAAGGAATAAGGCACATTTTTAATTTTCTTTACTTGCTTGCAGAAAAAAAGTTACTCACAATCAGTTTGGAGGGTAATATCATTTTTTATGTTATTTTAATGGTAACTTTGGTCAGGTTTCAAAAAAATGATTTTGGATTTATTTTATTCTTTAATAATAAATTTTCAGTTTTTAAGTATTCATTCTTATATGGGCATTTAGGCATACAAAACAAAGTAAACGATTTTCTTATTTTCACAATTCGACCAATAGATCCGGATATATTTTTATTTAAAATGTACATGAAAACCATAAAAACAAACGTTTTTCAAAAAAATTCCAAATCTTTAATTTCAAAGGCTACTCAATTTTCGCCAATATGACTCCATTAGGTATAAAATTCAAATACATTTTTAAATTAAATATTAAAACTAATTAATTAAAAAATAAATATATAAAATTTTACTACATATTTAAAATATATATTTTAAATATTCGTACGTTATTTATAAAATCATCTATTAGTAATTATAAATCCACATATTGTACCTACACATAAATAGGATATTTAAACATATGTAATGTTATCTGAATGAAAATTATGTTACAGAGTGTAGATTAACGTGAAATGCACGTACACACATGTTTGTGAATTCACGCAGTTACTATATATGCATTATACCATATTGCTAATCGATACAAATATCATAGCATTATCAAATATTTAAAGATATGTATATGATGAAATTAGTGGTTCACTATTTTATTCATTATTATTATCATTGTTGATTATTCATCAAACATAACATTTACAATTAATTGCCATTATATTTACTCTAAATTCAGTACTAATGTTTTAACAAAAAATTAAATATTTTAATAATTAATAACACACAAAAACTATGGATTATTGCATTGGAGGGAGTGGGATTTAATGGATCCACATAAAATTAAATTAATTATTGAATATTTCAAACTATACGAGTATGTCATTGACAATTCACAAGAATTTTGAAATGCATTTAAAAAACAGAAATAGCAATAAATAAAATAAATATTGGTATAATAATTATAAATCTACTTTATCTTGTAAGTATTTTTATTTTCAATTTATGTACAGTGTGTTTCATTTAAATTTGCAGTGGTTGCCGGGGATTTGATGGTACGATTCGTACCGTCAAAAACCCCGAAAACCACTGTAAACTTATATGAAGCACTTAAACTAAAAATACACCTTAACCACAAAAATTAATGTCACTCGACACGTGTTTCGACTTCACAAGAAGTCCTCATCAGGAGCCTAACGATTCCAGACTGACAGTCTTGGTCAGAACCTATATGTATACTAAAAGGACTTATCACGCTTCAATGATTCAACCAATCAACGGCAAGGTCTAGAAGGATTGAAGCTGGGATAGGTCCAGTACCTCCATTAAAAATACTATTCTTATCCCTCAAGATTTCTAAGCTTTCTGATGCGTCTAATTGATTATTATTGCATGTTTTAATTAATTTTAAATTATTAATGTCCGTTTTATGATTTAATGTAGTCATATGATGAGCTACGCTAGATTTATCCACCCGATTGTATTTAAGGTGAGCCATGTGCTCTTTAAATCTAATGTTTATAGATCTCCTAGTTTGGCCTATATAACTTTTTTCGCAATTTAAACAGCTGATTTTATAAATACCGGATTTATCATTTACTTCTATTTTATCTTTGGGGTTACCTAGGAGAGTTTTAATGTTATTATTATTAGAAAAAGCTAATTTAAAATCAAATTTCTTAAACATTCTGGACAACCCTTTGGTGGTCTTGTCAAACGGGAGTTTAATGTAGTTTTTAGGTTCTTCTTTAATTTCTTTAGTTATAGTAATGTCTTGGAGACGATTTAGTTTAGAATGTTTTTTATTTAAAATGTTATTAATAATTAGTTTATTAAAACCATTGAATTCCGCAATCTCTTGGATGTATTTAAATTCTTATATGAAGCAGACTATTATAGTAAGCTTACAAATACATATATGAAATTTTATGGGTTTTTCCTTTTATGGCATAAGCAACCACTAAGAATGGTCTATGCATTTAACAAAACTCTACGTGTTTTGCATTATTTTTTTTAATTTTACCTTCATAGAGGTAAACAACAGTACAAAAAGTACCAGATTTTATAAACTATATGTATAAATATTCATGAAAGCGAATAAAATTAGGGTAAAGTCGTGGGAGCAGGGTAATATAAAAACATATTTAAGAAATAACCATATGAACATAAATAATGTAAAAAATAATCAAACCAAATTGACTTTATCGTGGTTCTACCTAATTCGTTCTTACAAATCTAATAAAGCATTTGTATCGTCAATAAACAAACAGTATTGCACAGAGCAATATGTGAAATAGACCCATATATCTAATAGATCTTCTAATTTATTTCCGTCAATTAAAAGTTAATCCATTCTGGAATAAATGCTGCCACGCGATGTCTGGAGAAACGTGACCCAATAACCCTGTATAAAGGATAATCTAGGACAGAATTACGAACCTGTGAAATGGATGTTCATCCTTCCGTTTCCGTTGTATTTATTAGTAATTGATGTCAATATTTCACGTCTGTGTTCGAGTTTCCGTTTGAATATAATTTATAAATTTAGGGTTTTTGGTGTTACAGAAATCGAACATGTAAAAAATATTATTTAATACCACATGTACAATACACAATAGTGGAATCATATTAGCAAAAATTACATGAATAAGAAAGATCAATTTTTTTAATTAACATAAGCAGTTTCTCTTCTACTTTTTTTATAAATATCTGCAGTTGTATTGACCAGATTACAAAAATAATAATTCTTAATGAATTCATTTACAAAACTGAATAGTTAAAAACTCTGCGAGTTTATTATAAAACCAATAAACAAGGTTTTTAACTTACAAATGTACCTACAAGAGAAGCTTTGTAAAAAAGGTAGTTTTTCATAAGTTCTTTCAGAGTTGCAACACTTTGTTTATAAAAGTTTAATCTTCATATCCATATCTTATGTACGTTGTTTTTCTAATTTTACTAGTCTTCAAACTAGTGCATGTTCTTTCTTATCATATAATTGTTGTATTTATTCCATTTCACTTTTTAACAGTATTATTACCATCTTAACAAAAAGAGGACGTTACTAATTGAGCTAAAGACATGATAGCATAACTTGTAGGTTGATCATAACATTTGATAAATGAATACAAGCAATTTCAGTTAATATTCAAAAGCCGAAACGATGAAGACCTCTTAATTCAACAATAAATGTTTTATAATCATTATTGAATGATTTTTGAAATGTTAACACTGGTATTAATTAAAAGGTGTTAATTTCAAACATTGACAATAGTAGCACTACCTGTTAGTGTCGAAAGAAACCAGCTATGCACTATATGAGGCAGTTAATATAGTCTTGTTAACTGACCTACTTTACAGTTGTTTAAATAACTAATTGTAAACACTGGTTGTTGGTTTACTGCCAAAACGTATCTCTTATATATACAACTAAATGTTTTTTTTCTTCTTGAGTGAAATATATTAATGTTATAAAACTTATATTCTCAAAGTTATCTTATTGTTATGTAGTATATAGTTAACAATAGGCCTTTTAGTTTTTTATCATTTTAACTACTATGTTTCATTAAATACATATAATGATTAAATATTACGCAATATATAGCTCTAGCAGCCGGTGTTCCTTTAGTATATGTCTCTGTTTAAAATCCGTTGTGGCGGAGATTGATTCCTCGTTTTAAACTATATATATGTAGGTATACCCCAAGATTTATATATAGACAAGGTAGCCTCATGAGCTCCTTGACCAATCAACGTTGCGCGGGAATTGACGTCACCACGATGACATATTCAAATGTTATAAATGTATAATATAATATCAATTTAAAAAAAAATCTTTATTTATTCTTGTTTTTGTATTTTTTTATATTTTAACAACACATACAATCAAAGAAGTACAAATTCGACATTACAAAATCATTAAAAACAATCAGAATCACAGAACGCATTGCCAACTTAAGAATAGTAAAAATGACGCTTCCCGAGAAGATCAACCTGTCTGAAACAGCTTCTTTATGATTTTGCAATGTCGAATTTATACTTTTTTGATTGTATGTGTTGATAAAATATCAAAAATACGAAAACAAGAATAAATAAAGGTATTTTTTGTAATTTATATTCAATTATACATTTATAGCATTTGAATGTCTTCGTGGTGACGTCAGTTCCCGCGCCATCACTGATTGGTCAAGAAGTTGATATGGCTACCTTGTCTTTATATACCTTGGGTATACCCCAGCTTTACCACAGGAAATTGTACCAATAGAAATTTCCCTAATCAAAGAAAATTGATTTTTTAACTATCCTGACATTGTTGACAATAAAATATTTCATATGTTTGTTTATTTAAAATGATGTGTCGATTTAATGCAAAAAATTGCACAAAATAATAAATTTAATGCTCAAAGTGTATTAAAAAAATTCTAATATAACATGAATTCTACAAGAAAAATATATGTAATTATTATAATGTGAATATGAATACTTTAACCGCCACTATTTGAAGTAAAGATAAGAAGAAAAAGAGACTATAAAAAGGCGCACATACATATGACACCATGTACAAAGTATTACATATGTATTACGGTTAGCCGCATCGGTGGAATGTTTATCGTGATTAAGATACAGATCCATCCCGAGTGACAGATTGGTGTCAGCCAAAAGCTAAGGACACGTACAGCATTAGAAACATCTTTTTGTCCACTTATTCCTGGGAGGAACGAATATTTTTTGTGCACTACTTCTTGCGAGCTTTTGGTCGTAAAGCTCTTTCGCTGTACAATGTTTCTCTGTCTATCTCTGTTCTTTGTCTCTGTTGCCGGACAAAAGTGTTAAGTGGGTGGAGATATCGTTTATTCTAACCGAGCTTCGCGTCTGTTTTGTTCTTTCAAAAAAGAAACTTTTTCTCGAGATAGTGTTAGTTTTGATTTCAGAAACAAAGGTGATATCTTCTCTTATATTATTCATTTTATTTATATATACAGACAAAATATAAACCTAGTAAATATGTATAGCATAGTGCGTATATCTATCGTTTATATTGTTTTGCAACTTAATCAACACGTTGAATTATTATTACCGATAATATATGAATTTTGATTTTGATTTGTAAAGAAGTAATTGTATTACATTTAACGAATTCTTCGTCGAAATAGCAAAATTATCAACCAAAAGTTAATAAAATCAATAATGCATTTAAAAAGACTTTAATAAAATAAAATTATAAAATTTTCTTGGTAAACAAATCATTTAGTAAGAAAATAAAATAGTAATATATATTTTATTATCTTATCAAATCTCCAGTCAAAATGATGTCGAAAATAAACAACCCTTTTAGAGGTAAGAGAATAGTTCTTACAAAATATTATTAACATTTTTTTAATAGTTTAAGAAAATTTAAAATAAACTATCTTGACTAAATAAAAAATTATATCAGCAAAAAATAAATGTTTCCTTAGTATTATTCCTGAGAGGTAACAAAAAAAATTATACAGTACTAATAAGTCATTTAAATTATTTAGGCTAAAATATAATCATATTCACAGAAATTGGGTATTTTAATGCCTATAACACTAACTAAAATTATATTATATATTATATAAACTTTTTCAGAGATATGATTGATCCCCAGATTTCAAAAATGAAATGACAGTTTTTTTAAAACTGTCTGTATAATCCATGAAAATGGATTTTGGAAAATAATGAAAAATTTTCACATTATTAAAATTTTTAAAGCTGCGTTACGTTATAGTGAAATATTTAATCAAGCATGACTGACAAGCCTAATTATTAATTATTATATCAGCTTTAACATTTCAGATGAATATATATTTTTTTCAACTTCTTATTTATTGTATATATTTAAAAGCAATTAAACTAACAAAGTGCAAAAAACTCTCCCCATTAATTATAACTGGAAAAAACAGCTTGTTTGCATACAAATTAGAATACACTTTTTCAAGACACCAAAAAAATATGAACAGTTCAATGTGCATAATATGGCAATTAAATAATTTAACGGTATTTAAAAATAACATAACATTTTTTTAACAAACAAAAAATATCTAAATACCATAAGGTATGTTAACTACATTATAAAAACTACTTAATGATAAAATCAATATCTATTCGCTCGTGTTGTACTATGCTACATGTTTTATACTCATTTTATTTCATTCAGCTGTTTTTATAGAGCAAATATGTAAACAAAACAAAAATGCATAATATAGAAAAAGAGGGTCGCTTTTAAAATTATAATACAGACTTATTTTATTCCTGGAATTGTCTACAATACAGTATTATATAATTTATGTTAATTAAATGTAAATTGGTTGTTTAATTTATGGATGGTAATAAGAAATTGGTATAGATTCGTGTATTAATTCTACTCCCGTTCTAAATATTCTGTGCTTTCTTATAAGGACATTTTGGTTTTATACATATAATGTAAGCACTGTATACATATAAGCAATTTTTTGTAATACAAGATTTTGATGGAAATATTCATTTTGATTTTTTCTGAATTCATTTTGACTATGATCGCCAACATTTATTTGTCTGAGGACGCTATAAGAGTGAAATTTTACTAGTACATTTATGATTAATTTTCGTGTGTGATGAAAAACTTCTGTTTTAATGTTTAAAATTTTTTTAAAACAGGTTTAGTTAAACTTTATAGTGAATATTATTCATTTTTAGTAAAAATAAAAATTTTAAGGAAATAAACGATTTTTTTTAAATAGTATTTCAAATAATTCATACGAGAAAGTAATGTTTCAATAAAAGTTGTATAGAGATCGTTATTTTTTTAAAATTATGTTCCATTCATTCTTTCTATACCTTTTATCCCTTAAACAGAAAAATGTGTTTTTTATAATTAGACACACGTATACTACACACAGTTTTGTATATTAAGTATATAATAAAGTAATATGGCACCCAGCCAGCATGAAATATAAAAGGAAAGAACGTCTTAGCAGCTATCAGAAAATATACTATATCCAGTAGTTGAAAGGGTTAGGAGATACAGCGCACACCAAAATGCAAAAAACAGCGACTCGGTCAACGACGGCAAAAGCACATCATGAGTCTGAATTTTATTTAACCCCACTACCACAAGTATTCACGTATTCACGTCAATACCTCGACTATGCATCCCGACACAATCATACCCAATTTTTTTTGTAAACTTTATATTTGACTTCACGAAATAAAATTTTCTTTTATATGATAAATATATTTAAACTTTTCATCTTAGCTTAAAGCCACTTTTTTTCTTGACTATATTAAATATTTTAATTCCATTCTTCAATTTCAAAATTGCAATTCAACTGTAGGTATAATAAAAACCTAAGTACCTACATGTAAAAAATAAAAATATGAAAAAAGCAAAACATTTTTTAATTTATAGTGCTTTTAAATGTACTTAATTGAATTAAATTTATATTGATTTTGTTAAACTATAATGTAAAAACATTTTTAATTAATTTAAGTATCTTTTTCAAAGAGTAATACCATTCATAATAAATATATTAAATGTATAAACATATGTGGGCGTTTAACATACGTTAAAAAGTTGACAAGAGTAAACATCCGTTTTAGGTTGTCAGATTGTTTTCATAAATAAAGAATTTCATCCAAAAATTTCACCCTTCTATGCACACAAAAATATCATGTTCAAAATACTATAAATTGATTTTAAACGGGTTAAAGTTGATTTTTTCATCAAATCCGGATTTCGAAAATTTTCAGCATTATTACCTATGATAGGTACTTTCTATTACTATATGCATTAATTCAATATTAATATTGATTAAAATTGTTTATTTAGTTTTACATCATTTACAGATTATTTCTAAGCGGCTATATCCCGGCTTAACCCACGTTGTCTTTCATAAAAGAAGGATGTATATAAAATTTCACGTTTCTAGATCTGAGTGTATAAATAAAGGAAAAACTCTTTCTTTCAATGATTGACAAATTATTTCCCTAAATTGCAAAATACGTTATTTTTTAAATATAATTATGTAATGTTTGTTTGATAACGTGTCACAATAAAGTATTATCTACATATATGAACAAAACGCGTATACTGCAAAATATTAATCTGCATTGAAAAGGTTAAATGTTTTGTGCCCTTGCTTACTGTGCAATATGTGTCTAGTGCGGACATTTTTCTGTAAATAAAGATACTCGTAATATAAAAAGTAAGATAAGAGCTAACGCGAATTACACATTAAATATCATTAAGTAATATCAGTTACTTGGGGTTTTAGTTTTGCCCTAAGCCATAAAACCATTCGTTAATCTACTGAATCACTACGTTTAATCCACTAAGGCCCCCTCACTGACATACTGCCGGGCCAAGCCATAAAACACTGGCCAGAATTGTGAAGTGCTTGCCGGCTTGTATAATGTGTTTTCTACATCTTACGATTTTTCATCTCAGTTGCCACGATGGCTTTATAAAAGATTTTTGTTTTCGGTCGTTTGTTGAGATGTTATTATTATTATTATTATTATTTAGTAGATAAAAAGTTACAATGGGTATTTTAGTTTTTATAGTTGGGTAGTACGTTATATTTTGTATTATAAATGTTGAGGTTTTATTTTGATTTTAAGATGAAATTATTTTAACTAAATTTTTCTTTTTTTCTTTGACGTTAATATTCGTTGAAATTGAAACCAGTATCAGGTTAAAATCTCTTTTAGTATGAGACCCTTTTTCAAAAAAAAATTTGTGACGTTGTTATCTTGAAGTTTGTAACTTTTAATTATGAACATTTATCTTCTTGCAGTTAGTAACAGTGGTAATTTTTATATAATTATTAATACGCTAGTTTTCTTTGATATAACCAATTACCACTGCTGATTTCTGCATAACGCACATGCGCTAAATCATTAATAAAAACCACATAACTGTCATTTACCCTGCAGAAAGCAGTTGATTAGGTTTTGGTCTAGACCGAAATCTTTATAATACCGGGCGTATGTAACCTTATTAAGGACTTTAGAAAAATTAAACTAGGTTTAGCTTATCGCTCATTTCAATCAAAAAGAATAATTCACTATCCCGGTTCTCTGAATTTCATACCTGTTTTGGTACTGGAGTATTTAAAAATATATTATTTATCTCGTTACATATATGTATAGGTACTCATATGTTAAATATATCATTTTCAATTTTTAAATTAAAGTATGATTCATTCTTCATTATTTCTAAGTATAGAACATTAATTTCCTCGAATAGAATTGTAGCTGATATATGCACTTGTATTTCATTCAGGTAATTATTACTTCCTGCGTTTATCACGACAATATTTTCCAAGTAATGCAATTTACACATTGTATTCATTAAATATAATCAACCATGAAAGAGTTTTAATATTGATTTTTTTAAATGACCTTGTTTTTGCATCATATTAGTTATTTACATTTGTACATTAATTTATAAATTGTTTTATTTTCTACGCCTGGAAATTTTAATTTGAAGCATTTTTCTTTTTTAATATAATTTAATAAAATTCTTGAAGATCCTTTATAATTAACCCTGTTAAATTTTAAATTCGCTCGTTCTCATTTTTTATAATAAATAAAATTATATTTCTGCTGTCCGTACGCAATTTTATTTTACAAAAATTTTAGTATGAATAATAAAATATTTTAAACATAAAATGCACCCTAATAAAAGTAGAATTGCAATACAGGAATGCATATTTTATTTTTTCCTACATATCAACCCTCAACTTTTAAACAACCAGCCACTAGAGTATAACATAGGGTTTTCCAAAATGCAACCCGTAAACTTTATTTCCTTTCGGTTATTAATTCAAACCAAACTTATTTATAAAGATGTTATACTTAAGTCGTATGGAAGCTTTTTTTATTTTAAAATTTCAAATTTTTTTAAAATAAAAACTATCGAAAAAAGGTCCATTTTAACACTTCATTTTAAAACGGCCACCGTTTTGTTAATTTTCATACTGATTAATCATTTTTTTGGTTTTTTTCTCCGAGAAATTTTTTGGAGAAATAGCACTCTCAACCATTAGAAAATATTTTTATGTACAATATAAGTCATTTGAATAAACGAAAAAACAATAAGTATCAAAATATAAATCATAAACAAATATTAATTATATTAAAGATATGATCAAATAATGCATTACTGGATTACGTATTTCTATTATTAATTAGTGTGGTTCAACCCAAATAACATTTTTTTAAACGTATATATGTATATGTGGCCACAATTCTATCATTGAAAGATTGGAAACCCCTGTTATAATATACTAACACATACTCACGAAACAAAGAAAGCAAATGAACACCAACATAAAAATTAATACAGATACCAGACACAGCTAACCAACCAATTACAAGTCACATCAGAATCAGACAGACTATGTGGTATTACTTTTTACTCGCATCAGTTTGTATAAATCTTCATATAAACAGTGGCATATAAAACAAATAAAGCAAGTATATCTTTCTTCACGTCCACTGCGGTAATGCGGCGGCGACGGCAAACTACAGGGAAAGCGAAGAGAAAATTAACCTCCCTACCACCCCCCTGGCCTGCCACTGCATCAACAGTGTACGCTGCAGCAATCTCGCGTAGGGTACAGGGCTGCCTTAAATATTGGCCGACAAGGGCTACAACCCCCATGACACCACAAGTGTTATATATAATAGTGCATAATAAAGAGTGTTAATGTTTTTACCTAAAACATATTTTTGTTCAGAATGAATGGTAAACAATCGCAAAATATATTAAGACAATTTGAAACCGTTGAATCCCGACTACTATAAAAGCAAAATACTATGGCTAGGCCATAAAATGCACACTTAAACATAAAAAAATGTATTAACTTATAATATCAAATAAATATGGTACAGGTACAATATAATTGGTGAAACTTAAAAGGATGTTTGAAAAAAAGATTGGAGGTAATTAATATTTTTTACTTGAAAAACGGAGAAACTGTGGTTTCTTAGTCACTTAAACTAAAAATACACCTTAACCACAAAATTTATGTCACTCGACACGTGTTTCGACTTCACAAGAAGTCCTCATCAGGAGCCTAACGATTCCAGACTGACAGTCTTGGTCAGAACCTATATGTATACTAAAAGGACTTATCACGCTTCAATGATTCAACCAATCAACGGCAAGGTCTAGAAGGATTGAAGCTGGGATAGGTCTGGAATCGTTAGGCTCCTGATGAGGACTTCTTGTGAAGTCGAAACACGTGTCGAGTGACATAAATTTTGTGGTTAAGGTGTATTTTTAGTTTAAGTAATTAATATTATATAAATATATAATATGAAGTTTATCACTCATTAAGATTTTTTAGAAAATCAACAATGAATCTTGATATCAATCGATTATTACCTTTTTTTATTTAAATTTAGGATGTATTGTAATAAAACAACAATCATTTTAATTTACAATTTTTATGTAACATATTTTTTTTGTAAAATGTATAAAGTAAATAAATTAATTAATATCTAATAATAATTAAAAAGATAAATACATCCACATATTGCAGCGATAACAGCTGTGTTCACCTGATGTCTAGCATTTAAAATGAAACAACAATGTAACGTTTATAGGTTATATGACGTATATTATATATTTGTTTTAAAAATGCAAACTTACCAGATTTTATCTTGATTAAAAAGATTGATTGGCTTTGAATAAAAATACAGCACGTATCGATGTACATGTATTTATATATTAATTAATTAACACAATATAATAATTATGGAATTTGAAGTGACATATGAAGAAATAGCGCCTACTACTATTAATAAATTATAAATAGCAACTACTCTATTTGTAAAAAAAATTCTTGTCAAAATATGAATTTTTGTTTAAATAAACTGCAAATTTCGTTACTTCTAGTTATCCAATTTTGTTGAGTTTTAATAGGGTTCTATTCTGATAATAGATGAAGTGAATTCAAAAGGATTGGTGCAAATTTATTTCGAATTGAAGCCTGTAGTTCGGCGTTTCTACCAAAAAAGCGGGTTAAATCGACAAATTGAACTTTATTTATATTTTTATAACAGAAAATTAAAACCGATCGATATTAAACTAAGCAAAAATGGAGACTGTAATGTTTTCTATCAGAAAATGTAAAAATGTAAGTGAGATACTGAAGAAATTTAAGATATAATACTCATTTTATCAATTTATATACGAAAAAAAATTTTAGGACGAGAGTAGAACACACTTCCAAGCAGAGCCTGCTTGGGATGTGCAATATAAATGTCCATGGCATTAAGGGTAATCGCAGAGTCATATAAAATTGTTATAATTATTTTTATTTTGACGTATGCCTATTCCGGCGGTATTAGAGAAGAAGAATACAATGAAATATGTCAAATTTTGAAATCTTATATCTCTTTGGGGTTAGGCGGGACTGGAAGTGTCCCACCTTTTTGTTACTTCAATCTGCATGGTGGGACTTTTTTATACCACCTCGAAAAATTAAAATTACTACTGGAACTAAGGTTTAAATTTAGTTCCACCTCTTGAAACTAGTTAATAATTTCACATCAGGTGTCTCACTGGTATTTGCTTGATTGATTGACCGTTAAACTTGTCAGTCAGTACAGGCTCGCCAGCCGTTGAAAGTGGCTTAATGACTTTTTGTTTATTTTTTATTTTTTTCTTGTTATTATATTTTTTACTAATTAAAATAAACCAAATTTGTTAAAAAATTTTAAAAAAAATTCTGTGCAACATGAGTTTTTTTATTTGCTAAAATTCCGTGTCTCAAAGAGATATCTCTGACATCGTACAGCAATAAATAAAACGCCAATATAAGTTTTTACCCTATATCGCATACACTAATGTCCAGTATAAAGAACCTACCAAATTTGCAAGCTTGCTAGCACTCATAAATGAGGTTATTAATTTTGTTATAGTATCTATGGATTAGTTATGGAATTTAGAGCAGTGACACTTCAACGTATTGTAACACAGTTGGCGACTCTGACCGTACAAAATAATTTTCATAATAGCACAACTGTTTTAATACCGTTGGTGTTTACATACTACGTTTGCGCGAAATCTGTTAAAGTCATAAAAAAAACTCTAAGAAAAGTGTCATATATGTTTGGTATCTCATCTGAGAGTGTTAGCAAGCTTGCAAATTTGCTAGCCCCTTTATAATACCGGACATAAGTTTAAAAAGTTATTTAGTTATCAGAAATATATACAAAACATTTGCAATAATCTCATATAGACTACATGCATTGCTTCATTTACTACTGGACAGTAAGCGCTATAAAATTATAAGCCCATAATACCTATAGTTTTATATTTTATAGCAAATAAAGATTTTTCTCAACATTAAAAAATATTGTATAAGCTTAAAAACTACAATAATTAACAATTAGTAATCTTTTTGTAAATACACTTACTGCTGTGGTCATAATATAAACCCCGTGGTGCATTGTGCGTTTTATTAGTCCATAATAACATTGGAGAAGCTTAAAAATTACAATGTTAACTTGGAATTATTTTATTTTATTTGTTGTATCTTATACCGATAAGATATGCGAACGGTTTTTTATAAATATTCAATTTTTTGTAATAACTCAACTAACAATAAGCAAATTTCCAGATATCTGATTTAAAAAAAAACTGGTAAAGATAGTTAATTGTTTTCCCCTACGTTTTCCCTTTACAGTATGCAAGCTTTTCGAAATCTAAAGTGACTAATTAATTTAAAAATATTTTTTATGTTTTTTTAAAAGATCATAAATAAATAAGAAGTTTAGTATAAGAGATACTACAAATAAATATCATATCTATGTATTTTGTTGTATGAAAAAAGTACGTTGACAGCCCTGAAGTTTCGAACATGGAAGGATTGCATTGCTCTGACAGGAAACTTTGATGTGTGAATATAACCGAGTAAATATGACAGTAGGGTAATACCACAGAGCATATAGGGCGTAATGTCACAGAATATGTCAGTATACATAAAAAGATGATGTCTTATATAATAATTTTCAAATTGATTCACGTAAACATTTTTAATGTATTATTTAGATCTACAAAAAAGGTATTGTACTCTCAACCGGAGTATATTTTCTTACGTATATTTGGATAGTGAAAAAAAAAGATCGCTCATCCCAAAACAGTTTTTTGTCAACTAATTTAAAAAAAATGGCTATGATAAATTTATTTAACCAAATAATGGATAACTTTTGTAAATCAGACTTATTCAATTAACTTTTTTGTATTGCTATACAGTTATTTATAACTAGGAAAAAAATAATCGTAAAAAAATCAAAAAGAATTAAAAATTAAAACTCGATCAGTCAAAAATAGTTGCACAGTAATATAAAAAGAAGTAAATTAAAGAAAAAAATCTGGTCTACTAAATTAATGCATTAGATTTGATCAAAATAAAATTAACACGGCACGTGGAGGCTCTTAAAATTGATATAAATTTTCATTTTTATACCATTTTTATTTTAATAATTTGATAAGTATGCTGTGGCAGAAAAATGTTAGGAAACTCTGCTCTAGCTTATGTTTAATTCAAAAATAACCATATTACTATACAACAATACAACATTTAAATAAATAACAACGGCAACAAAAAGCACACGTCTGAAATCCAAAACCCGATTTTAAAACACTGCATTGTAAACAGAAACACCAACACAACATCAGCTCCCACCTCATTCCAATCGGGGTCGCGTTTGTACAAATGTGGTTATCGCACTACTGGCAATGTCCACTGCTTCCTTCCGATTATCCAACACCTTCAACATCCGGTCGACGCCGGGAGACAACACCGATCGCTTCCGGATATTTTAAAAGATATATTTGCTACGTCAAATCGACCCTGAAATCTATACAGACATGTTTGTTGTGTATGTATGTACATTGTACAGGAGTGCCTTTATTTTCACAGTCGTGTATATTATTGATAGTTCGGATACAAAATGATTAAAAGTGTTTTGTCGATTTACGAAGTTTGAACTGTGGTTTTCACAAAATAAAACATATTTATAGATATTATTTCATTTAATATATTTTTTATTATTGGTTATTTTAACCTAAGTTAAGACTTTTTATGATGACCAAAAAAAATCTCGTACGTCTTACCACGCTTGGATCCCTTTAGTTACGGGTCCCCAAATTAGAGCCCTGTTAGCCCGCCCTTTAAGGGCCCATGATTAAATACATGTAGTGAAAATTGGAAGTCTAGTTAAAAATAAGGTTTAAGCTAAAATTAAACAGCTATATATGAATTCTAATTGCATATATGCAAAACATTAGTTCTAAGAAAATTTAATAAAAATAACTTTTTATAATATATGTAATATGTAAATGTATTTGGAATTTAACTTTATTTTAATATAGAAACGTTTAAAAAAAAGTTTTACATAGTTTTTAAAAAAATCCAATTTATTCAAATATTTAGTCAGCATCTACATACATTTTTAAGTTCACATTTGCCTGAAGTAAACTTTAATATATAAACAGCTTATATGGACAAGTTTGTTATACGTTTAAATAATTCGTCGTAGTTGTGATTTTCGTGTTTACCTTTAACCTAACCCACGATGAATAGTTGTGATACTGTGTTGACACAATGAACAATATACCTCACATAAATTCACCCACCCTTTATATTATACAAGAAATTATGCAGAGGCGGATTTGTATTGCTCGACTTGTCGTTTTTTTAAGCAAAATATAACCACTTTATTGTTATACAAGATAATTTACAACCGATGTAAAAAAAACATTTACAGTGGATCGAGGATGTTATTTTGTTGAAGTGAATATATGTCGGGGAAATCTTCGTGCGGAAGCTATAACTTCTAAAAAAAATAGTGTTTATTAAATATCTCTTATGAATATATAAGTGCTATCTATTTACAGTATAAACTATAAACCAATATTTAGCTCAGAGATGTTTGAAGTAACCAGGCCCTTAAAATAATTTTATCTTGTATTAAATACTAAATAAAATTAAACCAATTATCAAATTTCATAACTTTATCAAAATAGGTTAAAGGTAATATTTTTTGGAGACGATGTAGCTCCCTCGGAAAGAATGTTTATACATCCTCAATCTACTATTATTTTTTTAAACTCGTTGTAAATCAGCCTGTTTGTATGTTATAAGTTATGATATAGATTAACCAGTGTGGTTACATTGTATATAGACAAATAGGAAATCCCTATATGGATTTGTTGGGTATAACCTAATGAACTCATTGGATTTTCCAAAAGGGAGCCACCTAATTTTTTGTACACCTCTATCTTTATGAAGTTTTAGAATGTAGATATTATCATACGACTTTGTGCAATAACTTAATAAATAAAACATAAGACGGTTTTATATATCATTATACAGAAAGATTGATCTTAAAAAGAACTTCAATAAAGCACTGGCCTTCATGACCCCATAAAGGAAATACTGACAATGTTCTTTTACCTGTAGGCCCAGTGCAGCGAGTCATTAAGTTTTTTTTTTCATCGTCAAGAAATATCTCAAAACGTGTATCTCTAATGTCCGGTATCATAAAAAAGCTAGCAAACTTCGTTAACTAGCAAACACTCTCAAACGGGGTATCAACTTATATAACAGCTTTTCTGGAGTCTTTGACAAATAGTTTCATGCATAGGAAGTAAAAACAAAGGTATGTAAAGTATATTTATAAAAGTGTATTTACTATTTACTAACCATAAGTTAAAACCTACTTACTGCGCATGCAAATATCTGTTAACAACTCAAAGAGACTGCCATATAAGTTTGATACCTCATTTGAGAGTGCTTACTAACTAGTTTATTAGCTCTTTTATGATACCGGACATAAAACATTTTTTAAGTACATACATTTCACATAGAAAATGCTGCATGGAATATTTTTAAAATTTTAAGTATTTATTTTATATCAGAATGCATACTTCACAAAGGTTACACATAAAATTTATTTTAAAATCAACTAACTCACAATCAGTCAATCAAACCTTGAACTATTATTTCATTCAAAATACAGCTTATTTAATAATTTCGTTTTGGCTGACTGATTGAAGATACGTACTGTAATGTTTGGTGGTTTTGCTCACTTGAGGGAAACATTACCCCAGAAAACAACAATGTTATTTTGTCGATTGAGATAATGTTATTGGTTCTGATATCGATTAGAGAAATATGAATTCATAGATGGATTGGTAACAGTAAAATTACCCTTCCTAATAGTTAAAATATTTATCAGTCTCAACGTTTGAGGATAATAAATTCATGAGTATGTATGTATACGATTTATGCATCGGTATATTGTTTACTGTTCTCTTGTGGAAAATAATAAATCACGGTAATTACGTAGTTGGAGTGCTAAGTTACTCTTTCTATTTAATTTGATATGTGAACAATCAATTTTTAATTAACTCAACAACGATTATTCGAGCAAGGGTAACTTTTCCCCCGATATATAGAACAAAACATCCCCTAAATAACTTGAATGATATAATTAATATTTTTATTGCGTGATTTAATTAATTGTCAGCATAAATTGTTTATTATAAAAAATGATTAACTGTTTTCTAAGTTTAAAAGAAAAATTAAGGACAGTAAATAGTGGTTAGTGAAAAATACAACTTGTTAAAAAAACTTTTTTAAACAAACGGGATTTAGAACTATGTATTTTTTTCTGTTCAAAAAATATATATTTATACTTTATACCCTTTCTTTTGGAACTACTATAAACAAATTCTAAAAGGTCCTTCGAAATCTGACATGGTAACGGTAAACTTTTTTCTAACTTAACGTAAAGTTTCACTATATGTATTCAATTTTTGTTATATTCTCTTCTTCTGACAGCATAATTAAATTATTCTAACACATATACCTTTTATATCAATACATGTTTGTACCGAATAAACAAACTATATAGACCCAATGTGTGTATTATTATGTGTATGTATTCCATAGATTAGGTACTTCAACTTTAATTTAAATAACCGTTGGTAAAACTGCGTCTTAAAACGCCACCAATTTGTTTAATTGTTTCACTTTTCACCACCCACGCTTCACGCGCTCGTTACATTATTATTGGCCATACGGTTAACATTAAAATATTTCACCCCATAAAATGTTAATTATTTAATTCATGTATGAACGATATGTTCACGTGTTTTAAAAACATTTTATTTAATCGAATGGATTTGTTTTTTTTTCAACCTCACACAAATGCCTAAATTTAATTATTTTAATAAACGAATTTTGAGCTGTACTATTATTAGGTTACATCAGATAAATGATAATTTAAAAACCCGGGTAAAGCGTACATGAGGATATGCTATTATGATTTCCAGTAGGTACAACAAAAAACCACACGTGTTTATGATTCATATGTATTGATATTTTTTACATTTTTTATCACTATCTGATAAAAAGTAGTTGTAAAATATTGTGTTAAATTTTTTGCACTATTTTACTTAAACAAAACAATTTTATTAATATTATCGAGCCCCTTACCGGCCAATACCGGCGCCATTTTTGAGTTAAATAAAAAAATAGATTTAGTATTATTCAATATCAGCGATCGAGGTATATATCAAATGAAATCAGACACTGCAAGGAATTTAAATATATAAGCTTTTTCGAAAAATCATAAAAATATGATTCCTCTGCCTATATACCCCAACATAGTAGTGAAAAAAATCTATATGAAAAAATATCTGATAATGATGCCGATATTACAATAATATTATCAGCACTTACCGTAATTATGTTTTTTTTAATAATTATAAAAGAATATAGGTAAAATGTATAATACATTACAATCATTAAAAATGTACCATACAGTCATACATGGCACTTTTTCGATAATTTTTAAACTAATTTCAAAGGTTTTCATCTACGGTACAGCACACTAATAAGCGAGGTTTAACTCGCATTTGACAATTTAATTTAAGATAAATACGGTGAAATTTTTAAGACATAACATAGATTATTTTATTTTTATCCTATATACATTTATTAGGTTGAATATTTTCAATGTAAATATTTTGTGAGTAGGTATTTAGAGGCAATAAAATTAATTTTGATAATTAAAATTTGTATCTGCTTGTTTGTTCCGAACAACTCAAAAACTACCGAACCGATTTTGATGAAGCTTCAACTGTTAGAATTAGTTAAGACTTGGGATTCCATCAAGACATTTTACTATTAATACACGAGGGGGGTTAGTGAATTACTACTGAACTGAGCTTAGTGGAATTTTCATTGTTACACAGTCTCAAATCTGAACATTAGTTTAAGTTATATGTATTGTAAGTTATAAAACTCAGATTCAGTACACATTTTTATTATACAAAACCCCATTATACCTATTTTAAAAATACTGTGTGTGAGAAGATAGTGTAACCTACTAAATGTAAATATAAATAACCTTATAACAATTATATGTAGAGATCTAGCAAAATGTACAATTTACTAAAGTTTCTATATCCTTTTGAACAACACCTACACAGTTTTGTTTTATTTGAGTGGTCTGCAAAGACAAAATAAATATTTTATCTTATCTTTTTCCCTGTTTTGTTCCTACACTAAACCGAATTTTCTTCACAAGTATTTTATTCTGATGTTTCGTTTTCTACGGAATACAAAGATTATATGACACAAATATGATCATAAATTTTAACTTTTCTTTTTGAGAGTCGAAATATTCTTATGTGATTTGGAAAAAAATCGTAAATAAAATGCCATACTTTGGGTGTATTGTGTTACACATTTTTTTACTTTTGGATGATTTTCTTCTTTTTTTTTATTACGAAACTTATTTTGTAAATGATTTCTATTTTACCTAGTACTTTGCAATTAATTGCTTTTACTATTACTGTACGGAACACATTATATGATATTTATTACTTCAAATAAATTCCTAGCTTCTATGGTTTTGATCTAATTGTTTTTATACAACAGAAAAAAAACTTTTTTAACTATTTCTGTATATCACAATATTGTATGAGGAATATTTACACTGAACAATGTATTTTTCGCAACGTACTATTTCGGGTATACGTACAATGTTTATTATTTTTCACAGCTGTACACACACCAGCATGTATTCATATGTGTGTATCTACATACATATGTACAATGCAAATACACAAAATTGAGCAGTCAGTCAATACTAACAAAACCTGAAATTGGATTTCTATTTTTCTCGGAAAATCGCTTATCCCGGAGCAAATGTAATGGAACATGTTTATGGAAGTTGGAAGATATATATCTTAATAAATGCTTACTTTGATAGAACGTATAGAATATATGTATTTGAGTTGTTGTATATGACCATTTCTTTAATTAATTTTTGTTATTTTATGATTGAGTTGATTGGTCGTACATGAAAAGAAAAGTATTTTTTATACGTCAATCTTCAAATGTATATCTATGAAAATATACCTTGTTTTCGTTCAGTTTCAAAATTCAATTGGCAAATCTAGGTACTTTTCGAGCCACGTATGTATTAAGGGGAAAAACATGCTAAATTCCGTAAAATAAAATTTGAAAGATATCATTTTTAGAATAAAACTATCCAAGATACCAATTTTAAAACAGCGATAACTCAAAACTAGAAATTTTGACTTGGCCTCTTTTTCCCATGTATCCTTCAAATTGTTTGAGGGTGATTTAACGCTAGTGTCTTATTGCATGCCAACATTATAACCTTTACTGCATTTATGTATGTTTTCAAAATTACGAAAGACAGTACAGTAAAAAAGACATATATCGTTAGTAAATCATATTTTATTGCTTTTCCCTCAGTAAAACGTGTACCAAATTGTTTATACATATAATTCTAACATTACCAAAAACAAAAAATTTGAAAAAAATTTATTACTGTATTTTACTCATATCATTGCCAGGTGAAGAGGGGCATGCCAACAAGCCCTCCTGCCTGGTTACGCCACTGATATATACCTACACAAAAATAATATGTATTTCCGTAAAGTCTTACAATTTGTCTTCATTAACTCATACTATTCTATTGTATTCATTATATACACCTGTATGTAGATACATACATATAGATGGGCGTTCCACAGGTATTGTGGCCGCTGATTGTTGTGAAATACCGCTGTTTGCTATAATTGTTGTCGTGCGCGGCGCAGATAGAGCACATGCAAACCGTGTTTGTACTTATTAAAACATCCCCGTCGTGTTTCTAAGAAATCATTATGCCCGTCTGATTAAATTATGAGCTATCTAATACGTGTCGCGTTTACTGTGCCACCTATTTATTTCAATGCTATGTTTACGATATTTAGTAGATAATAGTTGTATTTTTATGTTGACTCGTACGTATTATTTATTTTTTATAATGTCGATCGGAAATGGTCTTCTTCCGACAGCTCTTCGTGTTCTGTTTGTATATTGTTTAGCATGTATATGTGTGACTAGGCCCATATAGAGGGGAGGGGGGTAGGAGAGCCATTTGACCCGGGCCCCCTGTCTTTCAGGGGCCCCGGCGTACTGAAAATTATTTATATTTTACATTTTTACATATTATTTTTATACTTATACCTACTATTTTTTAATAGGGATTATTTAAAAAACATAAATATACTGCAAAAAAGATACACTTTGTGGAAAAAGTACAAGTAGAAAACAAAAAAGATTAGGAGGCCTTACGCTCGGGGGGTGGGGGGAGGGAGTATTGTTTTCGATTTGGTTAAAATTATGTTTATTGTATAGAAAATGATGTGAAAAGTCGAAATTTTCAAACCGCAGGTCTGTATCTATCAACATTCTCGAGTTATAGCCTCTCAAAGTTTTATTTTTTTCAAAATTTTGGAAGAAAATTGCCGTAACTTTGAAACATGTAGTCGGATTTGATTTTTGTCGACGAATTTGGAATCAGCGTGTCAAAATCTATATAATGAGATGTATAATACTTTAAAATTATGAAAAAAAAAATTTGCTGAAAATCGAGATTTTTCCAAGGGGTATACCTTAAAAAAATGACGATTTTCGATAAAAAAAATGTTTACCAATTTTCAAGTATTATATATGTCATTATATAAATTTTGACACGCTGATTCCAAATTCGTCGACAAAAATTAAATCCGACCACACGTTCAAAAGTTACGGTTATTTTTCTCAAAAATTTTGAAAAAACTAAAACTTTAAAAGGTAATATCTAAAACGTTAGTAGATACAGACCTGCGGTTTGAAAATTTCAACTTTTCATGTGTTTTTCAATATTTTTGAGTAATATTTCACGCATTAAACTTAAATTTGTGATAGAAATATCAACTCAATTACAAAAAAAAGAATTAGAATCATAACTAACTATACAAACAATAATTTTCACTGTTTTTCATTTAAATCACATTTATTTAAATAAAATGCAATAATTGACACTGAATTTCCATAGAAAACATATAAACAAAACGATTAACCTTTAGAAATAAATGATAGATTTTTTTAAACTCCCACAATATGTAAATAATCCATTTAAGGACACTAGTATTGATACAAAAATTATAATACCCTAGACCAGCGGTTCTGAAACATATATGGTCTAAAGATTCCCTTTTGTTCAAATATTTTTCAGAGACTCCCAACCCCTAACATTAGATTACGAATTAATCACATGTAATTAGAAATATAAAAATACTATAAATACTTCATACCAAACATGTTTCACGGACCCCAGACAAAAGTTCAGAGGACCCCCGGGGGTCCGTGGACCCTAGTTTAAGAACCACTGATCTAAAACATATTCTATAAAACTACAATTTGTATAATGGATATTTATGCAAAATGAGAAAAGATGTTTTCAACATTTATAGTAAAATACTAGCTCTGTACATGCGGCTCCGCTCGCGTGTATTACAGAATTATTGTTTAGAATTTTTGAAAAATATAGTTAAAAAATATAGATTTTTTTATTCATTACATTATATTGTTCAATATTTAACGGTTTAACCAGCGTATTGTAAAAGATATTATTATTGTCACTGCTTATTCCTTATATTAACTAACGTTACAAAATATATGTATAGGTACTAAAGCATGGGTAAAAAACAAAATTACCTATGAATTAAAAAAAACTCGTTAATCGGATAAGTGGTCAAGTGGCGGATAGACAAATAGAAAAACATTGCGTTTTATAATATGTATAATAATTCATTTTTGATAATAATGTGTAATTTTGAAATCTAATTTCAACAAAAAACTAAATAGCTTTTAGTCAAAACAGGTAATTTCCGCCCTTACAAGTGGATTTTTATTTCATGAAATGAGGATACTAAAAGTAAAAATAATTTGAGACCAAGATAAATCTCATGCAACACTTTAGAAATTAATATTCAAATTCAAAGCTCTTCCTTCAACAGAATTAATCTACGCCCATGTACGGACTATCATTGTCATTAACTGATTATATTAATTTAATTATAGTTATTTCGATTACGCACATAATTATTGTTATCTACATTCAAAAATAATTCACACATATCTAATCAAAATATTATAAGAATGTGTAATGTTTCCTGTAGGACTTTGATTATTCCTAACCATAATCACTCACTTATGTAATGTAATTAAAAATGCAATGGTATTTGCTAAAAAACTCTTTGCATTCCTTTATTAATTATATGTATGTAAACATTTATACGCGCGGTAGGGCTAAATCGTATAAGCTATAGTTGAATTTGTTAAACGTGTTGCCTCGTGTGTTGAATCTATACTTATACATAAAATTATTAATAACTTAAAAACTACTGAACCGATTTTTATGAATCTTGCACCAACGTGTTGCTTGAAATCTTAGAAGTACTATAAGGTATCTTTACATATAGTTTTAAAGTCCCTCTCCTCGTCTGTCTGTTTACTAATTGATAGAGTGTTTCACAAGGAAGATATAGGTGTATAATTTTGGATATTTTGTATACATTTTTTGAAGTCGGGAAAAAAACGTCGGAGAAATATTTTCATAAATAGTTAGCGATAAGTAAAAACAATGTTTAATAGGTTTATTACAGTTTAAATTTATATCCCCGGGTAACACTGACAATGAGTCCAATGTGCTAATATGTTATAGAATCATTCTATCAATCAATAAAAAAATGAGCGCACGTATTCTGGCCTAAACTATAAGATATAACTATATCAAAACTATGTATGGAAGTTTTATAGAATTCGATTTATTTTTCATAAAAATCTACGAGTTCATCTATATCTATCATTAATATTTATGTCGCTATAGACATTTTTTAATATAAAACGCGAGCGGTGTCGCGCGTTAACTCTATCTTCAATACGCATTATCTCGGTAATGGAATAAACTATAGGTAAAATGTGTTATCAAATTTAAATGATACATTTTAATGTGCGAAACAAATTCCAAACAGATGATTTCACATCACAACGCGTGTGTCCGGCGCTCACACAATTTTTTATAATTATAAAATATGTAAATAAAATTGTATTTATTTATATTTAAAACTGATACGTCAATTGAAAACAAAATCACGGCAAAAACTTAAATCGTGCATTATTAGAAAAAAAATAAAAAATAAAATTAAAAAATAGAATTTAATCTCGGACACGACTTTTTAACCCTATCACATACATTACAGACGAAGGTACGGAAGGAGTAACTATATGAACTAAATTTTAGAGAAGTGTGATAATTTTATATCTTTTTAATTTTTAATTTATTTATATTTTTCGTTATTTTGAATTTGTTGGTTTGTTTTCTCAAAAAATAATAAATGAATACTAATTAATATTCATAAATCATTTTTGGGAACCATATTTCTCGGAAATTAAATTAATTAATAATAATAAGAGTAAATGGTGAATAAATAAAACATATGTACACCACACAAAATTTCAGAAATATTTATGTACTTGTACATATATATCAAACACAATGTGTGAGAACTAACATATGTTTTTCAACCCAAAAACACGCATTAAGCTTTGGCAATATTTAATTAAAATATTTTCTATGCTTTGAAACTATCTTGCCCGGGATGAAACAGTAAAATAAAATAAAACCCAAAGTTTTCTTTTATGTAAAGGACCTCTGTATTTATCATGAATTTTGATTAATTATGCGAAAGAAAAATATTCAATGTTTAAAATAACACGAGAGAAAAGTTTTTTTATGATTCTTGTTAACAAGAAAATATTTTAACATATAATGTATTATCAAATTTCTTGCTGGCGGATATTTATTTTTAGGCTATGATATATTTTAATAAATATCAAGAAAATTACATATATAATTTTAGAATATTTAGTTACTCAGGAAAAAATGTGTTTCAAAATTTTACAATGCAAATATAAAATAAATATTGTTTTGTAATTTACAAAATATATTTAAATAGAAATGTTCTCTTTTTAACTGACTTCAAAAAAGAATAAGGTTCACAACTGTCAATGTTCGCACATAATTTTGTATTACGTTATTTGAAGACGATACTCTCCAAATAATTCCATGTAATTTTCATCAGGATCTGATGGTTCAGTCAGAAGGTACTAATACCAGTCAATACATGAAATGATACAAATGCTTTAAATTGATAATAATTCATACATCCTTAATATATATAAAGCTCAACGTCTCTCTGTCTGTCTGTCTGTCTGTCCGTTAGTGCGCTTATCACTCGAGAACCACTTATCCGATTTACGTGATTTTTTTTTTAATTCATAGGTACATTCTCTGGCCAGGTTATAGGCTATATTTTGTTACGTTAGGTAACATAACAACTAAGCAGTGACGATAATAGTAAATCAAGTCGGAAAAATTTTTGCCGACGGCGCGCTGTTTTGCAATACGCTGCCTAAACCGTTGAATATAGAACAAAATAATGTATTAAAGAATTGTGTAGAATCAAAAGTGCTACAATAAAGTCCGCGACACCATATGTCTAACTTTTATATTTAAGCCACAATGACTGCTTTTATGTTACAAAGAAAACATAAAATGTTTGGGTTCGGTTTACATGGACTACATGGAGTTTTGACCTGCAAAACTTTAATCCTTATTGAAATAAATGATTCCATCGTCATAAGAACTTAATGTATCAGGTCAGTCCATAAGTTCGTGCGTATTAATAGCATGCATGGAATTCACTATGACTTATTTACTAAACCAGTACAATTTTGTACTTGTCGAAACTTGTCATCGTTTGACTAACATATTATTCAGTTTATCACCAAGTTTCGTAAATATCGAACGCATTTTAGTACCCATAGAAGATGAATATAGATAATCAGTACAAACGTGCTGTGCTACATTTTTTTTATTTTCGTGTGGTGAATCTGCCAGGTCTGCAGTGATAAAAATTAATAGTGTACATGGTGAACACAATGGTTTAAAAATTTTTAAGTTGGGGAAAGCAGCGTTGATGATGAACCCCGTTCAGGACGTCCTGTCAATTTTGATGATGGCATTCTTCGAAATCTTGTGGAGTCAGAGCTACAATTAACAGTAGACCAGATCGCAGAAAGGATGAATTCATCTCATGGAACAGTCTTTCATCATTTAAAAAAGATTGGGAAAGTATCCAAGCTTGGAAAGTGGGTACCGCATAAAAGTGTTGTTTTATCATGATAACGCTAGACCACATACGGCTCGAACAACGCAGCAAAAAAATAGTGAATTTAATTGGGAGCTTTTGCCTCATCCTGCTTACTCCCCAGATATTGCCCCAAGTGATTTTCACTTATTTTGTAATTTCAAATTTTTTTACTGGGAAAAAAATTAAATTCTAAACAGGGTGTACACAATGAACTTTCAAATTTTTTTTGCATCAAAACCAGAGTCTTTCTACAGCAATGGAATAAAAAAGCTACCTGTAAGATGGCGAGACATTGTAGATAATGGAAGAAAATATATAATTGATTAAAATGTTAAATTGTGTTTTTTTTTATATTATTTAAAAATTTACCAAAAAATACGCACGAACTTATGGACTGACCTGATAGATATAATTTGCCCTTTACAGCATCCAATTTGGTGGTATAGTTTAGGAAATAACATTAAATAAGTTTTATACGGTAAAATATTATTAATAACGCGCGAACTAAATACGCCGGTATTCGATCTCCCTCGGCTCGGCCGTTGTCATTTGACCGTCAGTTTTGTTTCAATAATTAAATTTAAATTTAAGTGTTGTTTTTATTATTACAATAATAACTAATCGTGTTTGTACTTAATTTGTACTTAATGCGAGCGAAGCCGCGTGGGTACATCTAGTATTACATATGTACATTTCAGCAGTTAATTTAAATTTCAAAATTAACTCCCACTACACATCTTATAGACTTTAATTTTAATTTCAAGAAATAATATGTTTCTACATATTTAAAACACTATATAATAACAATTTCCATTTCGAAATTCCACCCACACGTACCTCATATAATAATTTATTTGTTTATAACGAGCACAGCAATAATAAACCTTCATTTTAAAATACCACCCCCACAAACATAAATAAGTCATCTTCAAACATATGTTTACTTTACAGGTCTGTTATAATATATATGAATATCTTAACCTTTCCTCAAATTTGATTTTGTTTCTTACCTTAAAACAGAATATTAAACATCATGTGCGGAAACATTGTTAATTAATTAATTACATTAATGTCTGTTAACTATAAAATGAGATGGGTACATGAACACCTACTGGAATACGTTAATTGACTGATGCGAAGTTAATTATGTCTTATTTGGAGTTGATTCCTTGGAGACTTGGTTTGAGTTTGTGGTGATAATAAAAGTAACTCTCGCTTACGCAAAATGTTATTTAACATAAAATTATTGTAGAAGGTATATTGTTGAAATTTAAGTTAAAAAGCAAAGTTAACTTTAACGGAAAATTAATAAATTAAATATTACTGATACTTTTCCAGAAAAAAATTGTTTCTATATACATACGTGAAGTATATTAACCTTTAGAAGGCTGGGATTTCAGGAGGCAATTCGCCCTTAGAAAACTGATATAAAAGGTATCTTATATCACTGATTGATCATAGGCAAAGTGTCGATCATGGGGTAAGCCAATATATTGGCTTTCCGGCCCGGAAGGTAACAGCCCGTGTTAAAAATTTCAAATTCAAAAAAATATTATTTTAAATAGTACATAACCATTAATTATGCAAATATACGTTTTCAATGTACTTTTCGACGCTGAATCTAAATCTGACGTCAAAAATACAGTAAACCCAAAAATAATCCCTATAATAGGGTAAAAACTACCCCTTTGCCTCGCGTGAACGATTTTTATTTATTTGGAAGTGCAAATATATGTTTTCGATGTATTTTTCGACGCTGAATCCAAATCTGATTTAAAAGGGATGAAAACGGGTAAAAAAGGGAATGAGAGGGATAAATAAACATTGAATTATATTAAATAGTAATATTAAAAATCTTCTATAAAATATATTTGTTTGTTATTATAGCCACATGCAAAAAAAAAAAACAATGTACCACTTTTATAAGGTAGAAATCACAAATTTAAGCGATATTGAGTAGCTAAAAAGGGGTAGGGAGGGGAAAATTTACCTTAAATTGTTTTAAAAATAAGTAATAATATTGAAAAAATGAATATTTAATCTAAAAACAAAAATTGAAGATTTCACGGTGCGCCAAAATATTGGTTTTTCGGCCCTTAGAGGTTAAATTTGATCTGTAACTTAACTCTCGCTTATAGCGTTATATTATTTCTTACTGAATATATAAAAATTATAGCAACTGTTAATTTAGATATAATCGTATATGTATTTAAATAAATTAATACTAGATTTAGATCTGCGTAGATCTAAATTACTTTTTTCCGGGTTGTATAATACAATTATATTCGTGTACTTATTTCTGATTTCTCAAGTATCTAATTATTTTATTTCTCGATAAATTGATAAAAAATTCGTTTATATTTGAAGTGTAACTTTTTACTGGCTATGAAACAAAAGCATGGATACCAAAGTAGTGGGGGAAAAATACAACGCAGTTTACAAGAGAGATGTTACGGAGCTCCGTACCCAAAACCAAAACTATCGAATATCCGAAACGATTGTGACCTCCGAAACTGAAATCGAAACCGTATCCGTAATTATTATTTTGGAAAGCTTCCTATTCAAGACACAGACGAATAAGAAATTGTTATAAAAATCCACATCCGAATCTGTATCTAAAACCGTATCTGAAATAATTTCATATCCGCATTTAGGAAAAAATATTACTACTATATCCGTAATTGATATACCATATTCATATATAATAACTCTAGTTTACAGCAAACCTAGGTTTCACGGTTTCTCCAATTTGTTTATTTATAAAGGCCGTTATATACTCACCTTCACTGTATCAACAGTGTAATAAAAGAAAGCGGTCACCCATTCAACATTAGTTCTTCCTTTATTTCAGTAAAAAACGAGAATTGGTATATTCAACCAACGTTTTCCTTGTACTATAGGGTATATATGTACACATAATCACGCTATTACTTAAAACAACTGAGCAGTGAATATTTATATTTTTTTAATTTTCATAAATGCATACATGAATCTAAACATGAATCGTGCGATATTTTTCCAATTAAAATTAAAATATATTTTAAAAAATCATATAAAATGTTCAATTATGTTTTTCTATTATAGTTGAATATTCGTCAGAGATGAATTATTTTTACGAATATATCGAACAATTTTATTATAAGCAAAGGCGTAGAAATTTACGAAAATGGAAATTGCGCCCCTAAGCTGTTTTCAAACAATATGTATATATTAATATTCAACGAACTACATGTGGCTAATCGTTCGATTTTATTTTACATAAAACATTAGATATCGTATAGTACGGACCCAATGATTCAAGCGCCCTTGGCAACTATTCCAACCCATTCCTACACCTCTAATAAAGTACTTTTTTTCTAGATTCATTAGTAGTATTTTAACTATTTTAAAAAATTTGCATTTTTAAATAAAAATTGACTCTGTTTTTTTACAATGAGCAGTTTTGTGTATATAAAAATGTATCACATAGAATAAAAATTATGTGATACATAATTTGTATTTATATATTTTTTTAAACAACTTTTTGATGAAATTTTGAAAAATTAAACTTGTTAATAAGATAAATACTAAATACTATTCTAATTTATGTTCTATGTAAAACACCTTTTTAAAATAACTATTTATTTGCATATTTAAGAAAATTCATAGGCACTGAAAAAGTATTAGAAAAATATAATCCTTCCTTATTTGATTGCATTGTATAGCAGTAATTGAAAACAATAATGTAAATTCGCTTTTCAAAACAAAATCATAAAATAATTATACATAGGTACAAAAGTACTGTCGCATACAAATGTCTAATGTATCCGCTACAAATCAATGGAAATATAGTTTTTCATTATATTTATTCAATAACTATGTCACTGACAACATAATTAACGTCAATTTTCAAATCGACGAACTGATTGTTTACTGATGATATTATTACATATCTCCTACGCCAGCGCTGTCCAACTAGCGAACAGCGGACCATTTCTGGCCCATAAAAATATTTTGGTGGTCAGCTACTTCAAACTGTTCTACATATCATTGAAAACTCAATTTAAATTTGTATATAAAATGAAAATAATTTGAGATTAAGACATTTTTATATTATCATTCAATCAGCTTTAATAATTTTTTTTATTCGTTATCAGTTTAAAAAAATGCATTTTATATATTATTCTATGCACTAGTTAGACACTGTTTTGCAGAAATGTATGAACCCACACATAGCTCATTTTGAGATACCAATATTTTTCATGTGCGTTAAGAAAAAAATATTTGTGATTTTGTTACATTTATTCTTATTGAAAACATGTTATTTGGCGTTTGGTTGGTTATTTACATACACATTCTAACAAAATCTAAAACACATTGTTTTTTATAATCATTTTCTCTTCAACCAAACCAAAAAGAGTTACTTGTAGAAAGTATTTTTGTTAAATTATAATTTTAATAAAATTTTAATAGCCATGAGCTATTTTTCTATAATGTTGTAAACTTGATTTTGATTAAATAAATGTGCGTGGACTGATACATTATTACATAACAAAGTCCACTTAACATCCGTAGCAAGCGACCAAGGGAATAACCATTCGTTAAAACGAGTACTTTGACAGAAAATTAGTATAGAAAATATATGTAGATATACATATGTTAATTTATAGATAAAATAGTAACTTTATCTATGTAGGTACAGTACATACAGATTTTCATATTTCAAAACTTCTATCCAACGATAACAATGAGACAATTCAATACAACATTGTCTACAAATGGGAATAAAAAATATAATTGCTAATTTATAAGAGTTAATGTCTTTCAGATTCTGATGATGGCAGCATTTGCTATTGATAGGAAGTACTTACATAGGTGTAAGATTAAAAGGTCTGAACTCTTATAATTTTGTATTTGATATAATAGATAATAACTGATAAGACTTATAAATCTTAATTATTCGTACATTTAGATTTGTTTTTCTGAGGGTTGTACAATGAGACAAGATTTTTGTCAGTCTCGTCTTATTGGTCTCGGTCTTGAAACGAGATCGGAACCAAGATTAAAGTGCCTTAAATACTAATCGTTAATATATAATCATAGAAAAATAAATATGTTTCGTTGTATTTAAAAAAATTATTTGTTTATTACATAAAATTAATTTTATGTAATAAACAAATAATTTTTTATTAATTAATTAATGATAAAAATATTATTTTTTATTTACTTTTTAGATTTTTTTTTAAATGATGACTTCAATTTTCAAGAGACGAGATCGAGACTGTCAATTGTAAAATTAGAGATAGAAATTAGAAAAAACCGAGACGGAAGAGACTTACCTGACTCTTGTCTCATCTTATGTACAGTCCTATATAGTTTTCCTCCCGTACACAATTATGTGTAAAATTTAAAATAGTACAGAATTTGTTGACAAAAAGATGTAATAATGAGTAGGTACTTTCTATTGTTTCAAAAAAAATTTACTAACAAAGTTAAGCTAAAAATTAAAAATCAACAAAATTGATATTTTGATATTTGACTTGTTCTGATGATTATTTATTGTGTATATACCGGGTGTCCCAGATAACTTTTCCAGCATGGAGATCTCAGTATCTATAAGAGATACAGGTTTGGTTAAATGAGATGAATTATTTGTATGAAAGGGGTGACTGTTATTACACAAAAAAATATTCATAATTATATGTGGTATAGGCGGTATACCCAAAAAACTGAAAATTCGGAATTTCTTTAAATGGCTATAACTTTTTTGTTAAAATAGATAGGTACTTTTTGTTTGCAGTTTCTTAAAGCACTTTTTTGTGTAGAATTGATTGGTGTATTTAGAATTTTTATATCACTTTTAGTTTCCGAGTTACAAGCTCTAACTTTAGTTTTTCTTATGGGCCACTTAGTTGAATATATCATATTTGAACGTGTAGTTTACTCTACTTTACAACGATATGTCACTTGCCATATTTATTATCGAAAAAAAGTCGAAATACTAAATATCAGTGATATTTATTAAGTATTTTGTTACAAACTTTTAAGTGAGCCATGAAAAACAAAAATAGTAAACAAAAATCACAATAACAACAATCAAAATAACAAATGAATATTTGAAACAATGAACTATTTGAAAAAATATATTATAATTTTTTTTTCGATAATAAATATGGCAAGTGACACATCGTTGTAAAGTAGAGTAAAAAACACGTTCAAATATGCCATAGCCAACTTAGCGGCCCATAAGAAAAACTTAAGTTAGGGCTTGTATCTCGGAAACTAAAAGTGATATAAAAATTCTAAATACACCAATCAATTCTACACAAAAAAGTGCTTTAAGAAACCGCAAACAAAAAGTACCTATCTATTTTAACAAAAAAGTTATAGCCATTTAAAGAAATAAATAATTCATCTCATTTAACCAAACCTGTATCTCTTATAGATACTGAGATCCCCATGCTGGAAAAGTTATCTGGGACACCCTATGCTAAAGCAGTGTCTTATTTATTTATAATTAAAGTTAAAAACAGTAGTCTTACTTTATAAATAAAGTTAGGAAGTTACTATTTGGCAATTTTTAGAATTTTTACCCTTCAATAATTGAGCTCGCAAAGGTGAAAATTTTAAAAGTGTATCTTGACAAAAAATAGACTTTCGATTGTCCTCTCTTAACGATCAAACTGCACCAATTTATGGAATTTCGAACAAAATTAAGAACATAGGGTGAAACTTTTTTTAAGTTTCAATCGAATAAAATAATCATCAAAGAAAATTTTATTTTTTTAGTAACATAGTTTCCGAAATAAACCATTTGTTATCTTTTTAACAAAAAGATTGAATATAAAAAAATTAAGTACTAAAGATTTTGAATTGAGACTTAATTCATAATAAACAAACTATATACTATCGCGGGCCACAGCTTTTGATCAGCATTATATTTGATTTAATATAATTTTAATTATTCATTTAATTGCACCTAAATAGAAGAAATTTTCAAAAATGTTCAATTTCCAATTTCTCTCAGAAAATGTGTTTTATTTATTTATTAAAACATGTGAAAAACAATTATTTACTTAAAAGATATATGTATGCACTAGGATATATTTTAAACCTAATTAAAATATGCAAACAAGATACATATTAACGTTTGTATATTTTATAAAATATCTTCTCAAAATATTATGGTTTCATAAACTCTCATAAGTATAAGCAAATCATAAAATTAATCACATTCGTAACATATAAAATCCATACCGTTTATGTATTTGTTTATGTAATATCATTCATTCTAATTAAGTCAGAAGTGTTATTTAATACTAAAAATAAACAAGAATTAATATAATTGATTTATTTACCTGTTTATCAACACCCCCTTGTGATACTCAGAAGATCAAAAAAGGAATTTGATGTTTTCTTTCTTCACAACTCAACACTTGTAGCAAAAAATAATAAACTCACTCACATATACAAATATAAAAATCAACCTAACCTAACTTCATTCAACGAAATGTTTATTATTTTTTATTTCAATAACCACACTTATAGGTACGCGCTTAATAATTATCAACAATGTTTAAAATCTATTAATACTTTTAATGATATGTATATATTATACATTTAAATCCTATAATTTATGGTGTTATTTATGATATGTATTTTATAAGTCACTTAAGTATAAAGTAGTCTATTTGATATGTATCCGTTACTATATTTATATTTATTTAATGATATAACATTATCTGATAGTTCATATTTTTTATAAAATATTTTAGTTTTTTCTGTATATACTTTTGAAAATCGTTGTCTCGATTATAAACTCAAAAATCGGAATGACATTTCCGTAATATATCATTTTGATCATTTTTAAATTAATTTGATTTAATTCCACTCATTTTTTACAAACACAAAGAATTTTTTTAAAATAACACAAATAGAACAACACTTCCGTCTTGTTATTAGTATTGTACAGAGCGTTCTAGCGGTAAAAAATGGCACATACAACAATCACTCCGGCTGGGGGGTGTCTGAGACGTCGCCAGTGCAATGGTATGACGTTTTGAGCCGGTGTGTGGTGCTGTCAAAGCCACTAGTTGAGTTGACCGTTGTGGTAGACGCATAACTGCCGAGTGGCGGGAACTCTCGCCGACCTGCCATGGCGCACACAAACACACACACACACACACACACACACACACACACACACACGCCCGCGCTCTCTCACAGCGCAGTGTGTGCACGCGGCGCGGCGCTTCGGGCTCGATCGATACCGCGGCGTCGGTGTCGACGTCGTCGTCGCGGACGGGACCGGCGTCGAAGTTATTCATGCCCCACGTCTATATTCAGATACCTACATAATAATCGTTCAAAATTCAGATGCTAAAATGAAAAAAAATGAATTAAAGCGCTGCACGCCCGCGCCGCCCAAGACAAGATTTATCGTTAAGAGTCTCGTCGAGATTATTTATCTATTTTAAAGGACTATCAATAATTATTTTGAAAAAATATATATTTCATATTAACTTCAAAATCGTATAATTAATATAAAGTAAAATAACATGACTTGACCATAAAAACATTAACTTTCTTTAATAGAATTTTCAACTTTTTACAACTAAATACCAGGCCCGGATTTACCATGCAGGCAATGTAGGCACGTGCCTATAGCGGCAAAATTTTAGGGGCGGCAAATTTTAGCGTAAAAAAAAGATTGATAAAATTTGTACTTGAAGACCTAAAAAAAAGGTCTTCAGATTTATATTGGTCAATTTTTTACTTGAGGATCTAAAAAAAAGGTCGTTTACATAAAAAAACTTCACTTTTTTATTTTTATTCAATCAAAAAGGGCGGCATTTTCGCAACTGCCTACGGGCGGCACATTTCTAAATCCGGCCCTGCTAAATACGGTACTAAAAATTAAAAATTTAAATATAAGTAAGCTAACATAAAATACCTATTTATTATTGTATTTGTAATGTATAGATGTAAATGAATGAAACAAATTAACCATTGTAAATAAATTGGAAAGAAGTCGTATATATTTGTAATAAATTAAACAATAAAACAACAATTAATGTAAATCAATTGTACCTGGATTTTTTTTAATACACGCTTTATCTCAAACTGTGCAGTTATATTTTCTTAAACTACTACCCATATTTGGAATTTTAAATCAATGTTTGTTTTTTTTTGTAATAAACTGCATGAGTTTAAATTAAGGTTCTATTCTGATATCTAATTGATTATGTGAATTCAAAAGGTATTGCCGTTGATTGTTTTGCGATCTTGAGCATGTTTCACTGGCCTAAAAAGTATCAACAATAGTTCAATTAAGTAAATATGGAGACTGTAGGCTTCTTCTGACCTTTTTTGCTCTTCAAGCAATGTTCACATATATAAGGGTTCACATATATTTATTTACTTTCTTAATACGCTATGTCACAATCAGTTTGACTCCTTCTTTATTTCGAGGCTTTAAGCAGTTGCCAAAAGTGCCTATTACTGTGTATGCAATTTCGCTTTTGTTATAAGTATGTAGTATTTATTATATTACTGCCCTAGCATAACAGCTTAGATACGGCCCTGCACGTTCACCCCTTTCTCCGTACGTCCCGCACTCGCCAACACCATCGCCGCGCCGCCGTCGACCTCGGCACCGGAGCTACGTCACAAGGACGACGCGGTATTATATGCGTGTGTGGGTGCGTGTAAATGTAGATACGTATGCATGTGTGTGTGTGTGTAGGTGTGTGTGTATGTGTGTGTGTGGATGTTCCTCCAGCAACAGCTACCGGCCTCCGCCACCACCAGCGGTGCATCGCGCTGCATTCCGATGTTGTTGTTCTCTCCTCTCTTGCACTGTGTTTCAGTTAAATGGGTTTTGTGTGGGTTGTACTGTTCAGAATCGTTTTGTTCTTTGTTTAGCGCGATTATGTACATATAGTTTTTTTTAGGTAATATAATTAAGCGGAGTTATGAAGTTATGAAATTAAAGAAAATTTTCTTTGAATTCTTAGCGGTAGTGTTGTATGGTACTCGAGTACAAGTACATACATTGGGTGCTTTAGGCGGCTATTACCATAGGTGGGCACAGTTAACCGAAAAGTTAACTTCGTTAATCGTTAATTCGTTAATAAAAAAGTTAACTTCGTTAATCGTTAAAGCGTTAAAATTCCGAAAATGTAACGGAAGTTAAAGTTAACCAAAAATGTAACGGAAGTTAACCGTTAAAAGTTAAAAGTTAACCATCCAAAATGTCTGAAGACCTTTTTTTGATTTTTCGACAACTTTCTGATGTATTTGTCATCAAACAACCAAAGTAATGGACTTTTAACGGAAGTTAACAAAGGCGTTAACATTTTTTTGAGTTAACTTAAAAGTCCGTTAAGCATTTTGTTAACTTCGTTAATTAACGATTAACGGATTAACGAGTTAATGTCCACCTATGGCTATTACACTATCAAATAAATATGTCAAAGATTTGATCAAATATTGAGATGTCATTATCTATGATCAGAGAAATATTATGAATATTATAAAAAGATTACTTATTACACTGTCATATTTATGCATTTAAGAAATTTGATCACATTTAACATAGGCGGATATTACACCAACAAAGAAATGTGATAAAATTTCTTTGATCAAAGATATATGACATTTATTTGATAGTGTAATAGCCGCCTTAGTCCTTAGTCACACTAAAGTAGGTGCTTTATTTTAATCTTCTTGTACTTATATTTGGTACATTTTAAAACACAAAATGTACTTGAGTATATTTTCGTGTTTTTGAGTATATTTTCGTGTACAAGAGTACATTGCATTACGTTATAAGTATATACATTTTTATGTGATTTTAAACATGCACTAAACAGATGACTAAAGCTATTCATTGGGTCACTGCCAGCAGCATTTAAAGTAGAGCTGGACGTGGGTCGTGAATCTTTCGAGTCACGGTCGTGATTTTTATTTCTGTATCCGTGAATGAGCGGTTTTTTTCTTGAACGTACGTGACCGTAAGAAAAAATTATTCACGCGTTCAGTTGTAAGTTAATGAAAATATTTCGTGTTTTAATATTAACACAACCCTTAATTAAGTTCTCTAACTACCCCCCCCCCCTCCCTCATCAAAAAAGAATAACAGTGAAGAAGATTTGTTTCAATTTCTTTTTTGCAAAATAACATTTTATATTAAAAACATTTTAACCCATCCTTTAAGCCAGGACTAAATTTAAAGGATGACAAAAAGGGCCTTTGGCCTTCATATGAGGCGAACATTGACACACAACCGACTGATACATTTATCACTACATAACATACTAACATATACTACATACTACATACTACATACTACATACTACATACTACATACTAAAGAAAATGATGAGGTAGATTTCAATGAAATAATAAATGATTTGAATTTGCAACGACAAAAAGTTCGCAAAAAAATTTTTCACACGAAAATATTTTATTTATTTTAATTTTATTTTCACACCTTCCAGGCCGGTCGTGTTTTAAACAGTGGCGTAACCAGTGGGGTGAGTAGGTCAGTAATAATAATGAGACGTACCTAAGTCGGAGAACAATTTAATCAGATCAAATGTAATGTGATACGCTGACGAAAATATTTATACAAGATTATGTGTTCTACAAATAAATAAAAGTTTCATACAAAAAATATTGCGGTTCGGCAAATACGTAAACATTGTTAATTTATTATAAAAATAAATTATCTATGTACATTAAATACAGTTAACTTCAAATAATAAAAACAATACGTTTGTAATTTTATAAAGAAATATTATTGTTTTATTATTTGTTCGCCACATCACAAAGTTAGATATTGAACGACAAATACTTAGTGTTTGTATTATTTTAAGTACCGCAATAAAATAAGATGTCTATACCTACAATTTCAATATTTATATACTTAGCTGATTTATTTGAGAGGAATAAATATTAATCATAGCAAACAAATATTTGTTTTTTAATGGCTTATTATTCTTACCAGTACCTACTTACTCAACTCGTGTTATTGGTCGCTTGAAATTAGTACATTTTTACTTTCTTGTATCCATATGTAGGTATATGAACAACAGGGGAACACAACTGGATAAATCCACTTTCGCAAATTTTACAGAAGAGGTCAAATTGTAACTACTCTATCTTCGTGTACTTTTTTAAACTTTTGAGTATGGTTATAAGTAGGTACGGTGGAGATTTTTTAATACCCAAATTTTGAACTAACATCTTTGCACATACTGTGAGATGAATAACTTAAAAAATTAGATATCCGATTCACAGCTCCTCTAGTATCATATATTAAACATATATGTGAAATATTTGGTAATTCAGTGAAAACCGGTTATAACGACGTATCTGTTTTAACGACTCAAAATAAAAGTCCAACTGAATTCCATATAATTGTATTTTTACCGGTTATTACGACTGTCCGCTTTTTACGACCAATATGAGCGGTTACTACTGTATTTAATTTCTTATACCGATAAATACGAAATGTAGATATACCTATATATAGTATAAGCAGTGCCGGATTTACCAATAAGCAAAAAAAGCAACTGCTTAGGGCACCCGATCCCTGAGGGCACCATAAAAGTGATTTTTGGGGGCATCAGTGTAATATTGCAGTTAATAGAGAAAAATTTTGGTGTTGAAAAAAAAAAGTCATCAGTATTACAAATGGGGGCCCTTACATGATTAGTGCTTAGGAGTACTTAGGACATTGGGTAAATCCGACACTGAGTATAAGTCACTATTTTATTGGAATTATCCATTTTCACCTTCCCTGAATCCATTCTGACTATTTCCGCCATGATGCCTATGTATCTATCTGTCTATCGGTTGGTCTATCTGTATGTAGATTTTCTGAAAATAATTAATATTATTTCAAAAATCCCACGCGTCATTGACTATGAAAGTTTTAAGTATAGACTTCTGCATTACCAGCAAAGGTACAACGTTTATATGGTACTCCATAAAGCTGATTTCATTTTCAAAAAATTACATATAAACATAATAAACTTAATATGACAGATCGAAAACAGCTGACTGTTGTGTACTGTACCAAAAAAGTGATTTTAGTGAATTTTATAGTTTTTAATAATTTTTCTCATGCTAATCATGACTGAATTATAAATAAAATGATACCGTCTCTAGAATCGTACTAAACAATTTAATATTGCCGATGTTAGATTGATCTAATGCATTTAATTCATTAGAAACAACATGCCATTACAAAGAATAGCTGTTAAAAACAATGATGTTGAAAACTGGATAGTTCCATCAACAGAGCCTGTGTATACTCAGGGCAGTTCTCGATTGGGCTCATCGAGTTCTAATATATCTTTTTCAAACAATGATATATGTCGGATATGCCACTGTGAAGCTGACAACATGAACCCATTATTGGCTCCTTGTTATTGTTCAGGAAGTTTAAAGTATGTTCATCAAGCTTGTTTACAACAATGGTTAACAGCTTCGGAAACTAGGTCGTGTGAATTATGTAAATTTAACTTTATAATGCACACGAAAATAAAACCATTTAATGAAGTAAGTCTATTCATAGCATACAAGTTAAGATGTAGTAATGTACGATAAAATATGTAAAGAAACCAATAATATAACTTGTTTCTTACAGTGGCGCCGATTAGAAATGTCTAGTGTTGAACGTCGTCGTCTGTGTTGTGCTGTATTGTTTCATTGTGTTGCTGCACTTTGTGTAGTGTGGTCTCTGTTTGTTCTTATTGATAGAGCTGCTGAAGAAGTACAGAAAGGGCTTATAGGTATTTATTTAGTAATATACTCAAAGTTAAGGTGTTGAAACTAACTTTTAGATCAACAATAACTTTTAATTATAATCGTATAAGATTTTACTGAAGTATTTGAAATATCTTTTTATATTATTGACCAAGGATTATTATCAATACAGTATTGATTTTTCAGCGTGGCCATTTTGGACAAAACTCGTTGTGGTTGCTGTAGGTTTTACTGGTGGAGCTGTGTTTATGTATATACAATGTCGTCAGTATCTTCACTTATGTAATAGATGGAGAGCTCACAATAGGTAATAGTATGACAATATTAAATCAAACATTTATCAGAATTAACAAATACACATTTTAGGATTATTCTAATTCAAAATGCCCCAGAAAAAGTGATTGCCCCTCCATCACCAACTTTCCGAGTGTCGGTACGTTCATCAAACAATACAGGATCATACCCAAGTAGGACGAATGTTAGACCTGCTCAAGTTGTGGCAAACATAGAAAGTAATCCCTTGAATGCGAGTTGTGTCGACACTACTTCTAACTATAATAACAATTTAACAAACGTAGATAACTGCTCACTGGCATTGATATCAAATTCAAACAACAGCCTTAACTATTCACTCGACTTAGATAAAAATAATGTATTTGGTGAAAAAAGCAGTACAGTTGATGTGCCTGGTTCATCTAATGAGGTTGAAAATACTTTTGTATTTTGTGAAAAGTACATATCCGGTTCTGATAGCGGTAACAGCAACGATAATGTCCAAGGAAAACCTGCCGTTAACAGTTGTCCCGGTACATCAAAACAGGATAATTTTTTTAGGCTAGAAACTCCTGGTTTTGATCCGTTAGAAATTAATATACAAGAAATGTTAGCTTTGGATATAGAACATACGAATAGTCGTTTAAAAAATGGGAAACATTCTATAGTATCTTTAGTTGATGTGCAAAATATATCAGAAACTAATAATAAAAACAAACATGTATTTAAATCATTACCAAATTTGAAATCCGAGGAAGTAAATTTATTCTTATAATTTATTTACACAGTAAATAATGGTAATGTTTCTAAAATATTTTTAACCAATTATATGTATAATTTAACTACATGTACGTAATATATATATGTATGTAATTTTATTAATATCATGTTAGTCTAACCATACTCGATTTAAATATGTGTTTGTCATAGTTTTACTAAATTTCGTGAATTTTTTAACCAATTGTAAATGACGCACAAGTATATAAGCAAATATGATTATTTAACAATTGCATAATGTGTAATAATTATTGAAACTAAAAGTAAATTTTAAAAAATGTAGTTATTTATATAATGAGTGAATGAAATTATTATTTTTTAGTCGTACTTGTTTTTTGATATTTTATTTAAAAAATTATAACAAAGTGTTGATTATCCATTAACCAACTAATCAAATATACAGAGCCATTTTCTACTAACATTAAGATAATCAACACTAATTGCATTGGTTTTAACAGCATCGTAACAGTAAATAAAGATTTTCTTGTCGGATGCGGTCTACCACCAATCCCATGTTACTAAATTGGATTATTTTAAACAAAAAAGAGGACTCAATCTACAATAAAACATATGTGAGAAAATTACCTAATTAATTTCATTTGTTCGGGCTAATATTATATTAATATATAATTTCATTTTTAATAAAAACGTAAAACTTATTAAAGCATAGTTGGAATGCAAACTAAAATATATTATGTAAAATAATAATAACATTCTTAGAAGTAAATTGATAAATTTAAAATGTGTGTGCTGCTAAGAATGTTTCCTTTAAATATAAAGCTTTAGAATTTTAAGCTAGTTAAGTGTATATATATTATACACAAATAATCCATAAAAATTTTAATTATAATTTCATTTGAACCATGTTCTTTAATTTATTTAAATTAATGTCTGTGATTTTAATTTATATAATTATTATTATGTTATCGACATGATAAAAATAGTCATGTATAAATAAAGATATCAGTATAACTATTTACGGTATGTTAAGAGTGTCAGCAGTCAGGCTATTTATTTTATTGAAAAAAGAAAAGAAATACACACAATGGTCAGTACTACGATGTTTTGATATTGATAACTCATCCAGTCACCTCCATTATTGATAGTTTTGGGTATCTCTGTAATATTTTATTTTATTTATTTTGATTATCATTTGGATAAATCTTTAATATGTAAACTATACAATTGGTTTACTCTACTTATACATGTTGATGAAGATATATTGTGTGCCATTGAAATAGACTAATTATTCATTCAGAATTACTTAACACGTTCAGTACTGAATATGAGAAACTTTACCGTTGTACTTATATCTAGTTTTAAACTACATATTATGATTAATTGTGAATATGACAGTTGCCATAATGAAGAATCTTAATGAGGAATTATCATAAGTATTGAATGAGTTAACATATTTCGGTGTCGGATTTCAGACAGGGTGGTAAATGGCAATTAAAATTGTACATAAGTCAAAAAACCGTAGCTTCTGGTATGAGTGAGTGGCAAGCCACCATTTGTACAGCTTTCCAGGAGGTCCCAACATGTAAAATCCGGCCCTAATATTATTTCAACTGTTTAAAGTGTTCCTTAGGGCTGCCTCATGAGGCACAGGTTTTGATATTTTTTAAATCAATACATTAATATGTATCGTACACAACAATAAACTATTTGTGATTTGCACATTTTTATTATATATTATTTTATAAAGAATAATGTCAGATTATGGAGTCTCAAGTTGACAAGGTGTGCAAAAAATTAATAAAAATGTTTTGCAACAAGTTATAATGAATAGGTCGTGGCCAAATAAAATTTACACACCTGCTAAAAACACTTTTAAAACATTTGTTTAATTGCAATTATAAAGACTTGTTTATTGTTGTTATACACGTAAATTTTAATTTGATAGTTTGGATTTAAATTTTATGACACAACGTTTTAAACCGTGACTGATTAGTTAATAATAGTGATGATTAAATGATTAATATAAATAATTTATTAAGTAGTACCCAGTAAAATAATTGTATATTGATATATTGTGTTAGTAACCAAATATTTGTTTGTAATTCATAGATTAATTAAGTTACGAAAGGGTTGGAAAATATTATTTGAGTAACTATATTTTTATCGATAGCTACTACATTATTGCACTTAATATTTTAATAAAATCTTTTGTTAAAGCCTTCAATTTGGTTGTGAAAATTATATAGTTTATTACTTGAGAAAGTGTTGACAATACACATAAAGTGTTCATTTGGCAAAATAAAATGTTTTTTTAATAAATATATGAGGCCAAAATTATTCATTTTTTTTATATCAAAATTTATAAACGAGTCTCAATTTTTTGTAAATTTTTATAAGTAATTTTTTGAATTAATGAATTTTCACAATACATGTAAATCGAGGCTGTAGCATAAGTCATCAGTTAATCGAAATGCACAATATGCGCTTGTTAATTCTTAAAATAAAATAAAATAACAAAATTACTTATTATAAATTTAATTTTGTTAATTATTATTATTAAATCTCACAATTTTATTGAAAAAGTTATTAGTAGTTATCGAAAATATATTCTAGTGTCATAATTTTATTTATAAGTAATTGTTGTATCTTTAAAAACGTATGGAAATATAGTTACCATTAATTTTATGTTTATTTAAATATATATTTGATGCTAAGAAATGACTTATGATCATAAATAGGAGAGAAATTAGTTTGTATTGATTTTGTTAACAATAGAATATTAATTTAGTGTTATCTAAAAAATTGTAAAAATTATCAATTTTCTTATAATTGATCTCAGCTTAGGTATTGACTTTTTTCAATTATTAATAATAATTACAGTTTCATTTTAAGTAACGTAAAAGTATATATTATAAATATAACTAAAAATAAAAAATATAGTATTTGTTAAAAAAATATTGTGAATAGACTGTAATTAAAAAATGAAGGAATTGTAAATCAGTTTTTTGTTAAATTTGTTTCTATTATTTGTGTTTTGTACTTAAGTATTATGTAAATATGAGTATATAAATAAAATGTTTTTTGTATGTTCTTCAAGTATAATTTCATGTTTAATTTAATAAATCCTTTCATAAATAAATAAGCATAAAGAAAACTGTTAGTAAAAATAAAATAAATACAAATTTCTTAATGAAAATAATTTAATACGGAGTAGAAAAATAGAATACATAGAAAATATCAACAAAATTAAATATATTATAACAACTTAATTAAGAAAAGAACAGATTCAACATTATTTACTGGTGGATGCTTTATTTATATTATTCTTCTTAAGTAGAATTAACTTTGGAGGCGAATCATCGAGCAAATCATCCAAAAATTTCTTATCTTCTAGTTCCTTATTCTTATTTTCCTCATACAAAGATTCAAATACATTTAAAAACTTTTTTGCTTCATCATCATCATCCAGTAGGTAACTCAAGTCATTTTTTGTACTGGAATTATCATCGGTAGTTTTAATTTGAATTGAATCATCCGATGTACTAATTGTTTCTTTTGAATCCATATGTTCGTTTACACTAATATCTACAGCAGCAATTAATTCATCATCGAAATCTGATAATTCATCAAAAAATCCATCGTTTGAATTTATTTCTGCTTTAGTGTTATTTGATAAAGAAGGTTTAACTGTATATTTAAAATCAGATAATGACATTTTATCATTTCCTGAACTTAAAGACATTTTCTTTGGTTCTGGTTCATCATCTTCATCAGATAAGGTGTATGCCGATGATACTTTTGTTGGTTTTTTATAAGATTGAGGCGGTGGGTTGTCCAAACAAAACTTTTTAATAAATTCAACAAATCTTTTACCAAAATTTTCAACTTTTACTTGATTAAAATTATTATCTAAAATTCAAAATTAAATCATTAATGAATCAATAAAAACAAATTTTTTTTTTAACTTCAATCTACACGAAGTTAAAAAAAATCAAGTTCATTGCACCACTATATTTTTAAAGTTCTCCCTATCAGTGCCTTTTTAACTGTAACATTTCTGACCATTGACTGAATTTCAAAAATAAAATATTTAGAATATACTAAGAAAGTATGTTTGTGCGTTTGTGAAAGTAAATCTAAAAAACTACCAGACTGATTTTAAAACTTACATTGATTATTAATGAAATCTTCTATAGTCTGGGGCAAAGTCGTGACCATTTCCATAAGAGCCGTATCAGAACTTATAGTATATGGCATGCAATCTATTTCATGCGCTAATGTATTACGGAATGATCTTAATGCAACAAATAACTTTTGATTATAAGTTTTCAATTCTTCTGGATCATTTTCATCATACAGTACAGTTGGCAATCTTGGTAAATTGACTGTTCCTTTTTGTGGTTCAGGTCTGCAAATTTTAAAAAGAAAAATTATATTTGTTTTTTATTAATCAAAGTTTATGATAGGAGATCGATTTTACTTTTTTATTGTATGTTGTCTCAAACATTTTTTTATGTCCATCGGGGGTACTAATTTTATTGAAACACTATCAGGTGTTCTTTTGTACTGTTTAAGGAATCCTTCCCCTTTTGAACTTAAATCAATTACATAAACATTATTCATTCCTTGGATCTTATTTTTTTTCAAATACCCCTTTTCTTCAGCTAATCTTCCTAAAAAAATAAACATTCAAATTAAAAAATAACATAAATAATTTTTACAGTTGATTAAATATGGGCCATACATGTTCTCAAAATTAATAACTTTTTTTTTTAGAATATCCTGGGACAAAAATATGTTCAACTAATGATTCAAAAACTAGAATGTTTAATCTTTAGAACTCCTTTTTAAACTGTTTTATGGACATTCATGAATGAACTTTAATTATTACCTATGGCTTTCCACCAATCAACAGTTTGTTTTTTTCCAGCTCCAAATAGTTTATGTTTTCGTAAATCAGTTCTGATTTTAGCTATATTTGAACCTCTCATAAATGAAATGTATGTATTCAAACCAAACCGGCCACTCATTACATATACAGTTTCTAAAAGCAAATCTATATCTGATGTGAAATCAAACAGACCATCTTTATCTACACCTGCATAAATAACTGTATCACCCGTTAATCTGAAAAAATATAAAATAAATACTTAAATTTTTCCCCGTTTCAAATTTTTTGTGATTTATAGTTTCCAAGTAGTATGTCACTAAACTGGAGTTTTTATTTATCCACCTAGTGTAAATTTGTGCAAAATAAAAAAATTTTAAAAGCACATACTTTTTCTTACAATTATCACAGCATTCTTTTGGCTTCTGATAAGCAGAAACTTTTTCTTCTCCTTCAAAATATTTTAAAATTATTTCTCTTCTACAGTTATCACTATAGAGGTAGTTTTTCATTATACTCATTCGCTCATTTCGTCGCTCCTCCATAACAGCAGAGACAGGAGAATGTTTAAATATTAATTGATACATAAAAAAATCTGCATTCGAGAAAAACGTAATACATTTTGATGGTAAACCATCACGACCTGCACGGCCAACCTGAAATAATAAAAAAAATTGCTTACCAATGTGTAATATACATATAGAAAATAAAGTGTTACTGCATATTAACGGGTGTATTTTAAAATACATGTAAGCAAAGTCACGGAGAACTGGAAGTATATTTTTTTTAAACAAATAAAAAGAAAGTTTATGGTATTCAACTAAATATTTTAGGTAATTATTTAATTCAAAGTACACTAATATTATATAAATACAATATAATGTATTCCAAGTTGATATGATATATATTTTTTTTAAACAAATAAAAACAAAGTTTATGGTATTCAACTAAATATTTTAGGTAATTATTTAATTCAAAGTACACTAATATTATATAAATACAATATAATGTATTCCAAGTTGATTGAGCCATAGGACATTTAAAATTGGGTGAATTAAAAGTGTTTTAATAGTCCTTGTAATTCAGCCAACTGTATAATTATTACCTCTTGATAATAGCTTTCAATATCTTTAGAAGTACCATAATGAATGACAAAACGTACATCAGGTTTGTCTATACCCATTCCAAATGCAATAGTTGCTACTATTATTTTGATTTCATCTTTTATAAACTTTTCATGAACGCTCTTTCTAACTTTCAAAGACAACCCTGCATGATATGCAGCACAATGAAAATTCTGAACTAAAATTAATTTAAAGATTAATTACATTCTAAATGCAAATAAATACAACTTCATACGTTGTAAAATACTGCAGATATTTTCTGTCTCCTTTTTAGTTAGAGTATAAATAATAACAGATCCATCTGCTGCTTCATTCAAGTATGGCAACAAATCTGCATGAATTGACTTATCTCCTTTAGGTAGAACTTCAAAATATAAATTAGGTCTATCATAACCTGATGACAGTAATAAAGGATTTCTAAAACAAAATAAAATGATAACTTAAAATAACCCACCATGGTTATTTATCGTTTTAGTGCTCCAAATTATTTCATAATTTTTTCAACTTCTTAGTTTTAACCAAAATTTAGAAAAAAATTGTAAATGCATAACAGGCAGTTTGATACCTATTATTAATATTAATATTTGTTTATTTATAACAATAAAGAAATAAATAAATTTTCGTAAATAGACTTTAAGATCATCTCTATTACAATATATCTTGACATTCAAACATTTTTTAATTATTGAATCCATAGGCTATAAGTTGAGTAGTTAAAAAACAGATTTACAATGAAATAATTTGTAGCACTAAAACGATAGATAACCCCCACCATATCTAAATTATATTTACTTCAATTTTAATGCTTTGCAAATATCACTCTGTACACTTTTTGTGGCAGTAGCAGTAACAGCTAAGACAGGAACGTTTTCTAAAATTGAACGTAGTTTTCCTAAATTACGATAAGATTGCCGAAAATCATGTCCCCAATGCGAGACACAATGAGCTTCATCAATGGCTAATAAAGTAATGTTCAGATCTGAATTCATTCTTCTAAGTAAATCCGTACCAGCATCACCAGTGCAATATTCAGGGGTGACATATATAAGTCTGTATTTATTTTCCATTATATCAGAAATAACACCACCTTTGTTTGTTTGAGCAGAACCAAGAAGACAAGCTGATATTCCAGAAACCTTAAAAATCATAAAACATTATATGTTTACATAATGGTATTTTAACGTTTTAATTAAATATACCTGTAGAGACAAAACTTGATCTTCCATTAATGAAATTAACGGTGACACGACTATTGTACATCCATTTGTATACACAGGAGGGTATTGAAAACATAAAGATTTCCCATAACCAGTTGACATAATAACACACTGATCAGCTTTCTTGAACAATACATTTTGTATTATTTCCCATTGCATGGGCCGAAAAGAACTATGGCCGAAATTTTCATTCAAAATTTTTATATGTTCGTTAGGTGCTTGTAATTGTGATGTCATGTTGTTTTCCTAAGAGCAATTTACAAATGAGTTATTTTTCAATACACTATTTTTACTAAATAAAATTTTACATTAGAGGAACTTGGCCAATCATAATCGTTTTCTTCAAAATATTCAATTGCTTCTTCCATATCAATATCCATTTTAATGTTTTGTGTTGCTGTTTACAAATATGTATACCTATACCATTACAAAACACACTATAAATGTTTATTAAACTAAAATATTTGATTTTGATTTGATTTAGGTACATATGATTTCTTTTAATAAAATTTAAAATTAACTACATACATACTTATTTGAACAGTTACCAATTATTATTTTTAACTTGAAATTACGAAAGACTTTTATATTTTAATTATCTATAATCAAATCACAGACATATCATTAAAAATTAAAAATATATAAACATAATTTTTAAATACGACATATTCAAGGTACATAACCGTATGTACTTTTTAAATAAATCTGATTGGTGTGAACTAAACAATAATTATATGTAGAAGCATTCAGAGAGCACCAACATGACCAACATACCCACGGGTGTTCAACTCAACGTTAAAAAATTTTGATCGCAATATGTGCTGCCGCCTGGCGACTGTTGAACTAACTATACCATTCCGTAGCGCGAAATTCAAATCCCTTTTCATTTCAATATATATTTTGTATTATACTCAACAGTTTAGATGCAAAATATTGCAACTACAATAAAATATATCACCAAATATGATATAATTTATTGTAATTACAATATTTTGCATTTAAACTGTAAATCTGTAATGAAAATAATTGAAATAAAACAAAATATTTTTACAAATATTTATTATCATTTTTTTCTAGAAAGCATGCAAACATAAATATATTATATTATATAAATTGGAAAAACAAAAAAAAATGTTAAATTAATTAAAAGATTAACTATAATTAATACAATATCTATCATATTTAATTAAGGTATTTCTCTGGAAGCAACAAGGTTTGATAAATGATAGAAAAAGATAAATATTGCATGATTTGTAAAATTTCTCAGAAAATTGAAAAAAATCAACAGTGAGCTCAGATTTTATAAATAAATAACAGAGTAAAAGAAGTTCCATTAAAAATTCTGAAAACATTGCGAGTACAATTTCTATAGTTGCATTGTTAAATACATTTATTTTATTTTGATATCTTTTGCTCGTAGGTATTATATCATTTGAGGATTTTATTTGGAGCTTCTTTTACTCTTCTGTTATTTATTTACAAAATTTGGACTTACTCTTCAATTTAAAGCTCCTTTAGCACTAAATGCTCCTTTAAAGTAAATTTGGTGTATTACAAACGTGATTTAAATCAATATTTAAGCTCTCAATGAAAAATAGACATAATATACGTTGTAAAGAAATACTGCAGATAATTTAAAATCTATTTAATTAAATGTGTTATGCTTCAATCTGTTGATAATATGACAGTTAGTTAAAGGAGCATTTAGTTAAAGCTGATAATACTGGGTGTAAGGCCACAAAAAGATTTAATGGAAATCAGATTTAATCAAAACTGGATATTGTTCAGATTTTAATCAACATTGAAAGCGAAATATGAGATAATAAAATATGCTTAATCTTGGTAACAAGCATTGTGTACAAAATGTACACATACAATGTCTGTCATTACTAATAACACTGGTCCAGATATTATAGTTTTCTCAGAATTATTGTTGTCCGGTACATCATTCTGATGATGGGTCCTGATTAAAGCGTTTTCATTATCCTGACACCTGACGATTTAATCTCTTGCCAAACGTTCTTCACAGCTTGAATCGTTGCCCCACCATCCTTTGAGTGAAAGTGATCGATAGGAACTGTCATTCCAGTTAAAACTCCAATTTAGAAGATTCTGTTCTATCTGTGTCCAGAATCTGTTCATATAAAATAAAATTTAAAATTAGTGAACCATAAATATTGTTGTTTTAAAATGTTTTTATAAGAAATATCTATTATTTCGATATATTATTTTATGTTAACATACCTTCAATGTTCGGATTCTTCTGTAACAAAACAAGATAGAACATTCTGCCACTTTGGAGTCTTTTCTCTGCAGTTTATACTGTCGAACAGATCATTCATCATCTTCACAAATTCAGCGGGTGGCACTGTAATCATACAATGAATAGGTATATATGATTATATATTTATATTATAAATAAAACACATCATTAACATTTAAGTATAATGTGTAAATACAAAAAAATATATTTCAAAATGAAATTGTATTTCATAATTTTTATTAGTACTTATACTTTTTTTTATGATTATATGTAGGTATATTCAAAATAATGGTAAAAATCATATTAATTTTAATTTGTGGAATTTATTTGCACCATAAACTATCTTATTTGTTTTATTTCCTTTACTTTTTTGTTTCGTGCCCCTAAATCTTTATGCTTCATACATAAGAAACAATCATATTAAATTAAATATAAAACTATTTCAATGAAATTCAGTTATTTTCAACTTATGTATTTTTTTTTATTTCAATATACATAATCAATTAAAATTCAAAATAAAGTTTTACTTACTGATATCCAAATTACGACGTAATGTATGACATTTTACTCCAATTTGTTCTTGATTAATTATACACACTTATTGTTAGCATAAATGTTTATTTTTATTAGCACTAAACTGATCAGACATACTTATTCAATTTAAAGTCGAAACCACAGAAAATACTGTCGAAACACAGTTAAAATAGTTTTTAGCACAAAAATACATTTGCAAATGGCGACAATAATTCTGAAATGTTCCTCTTACCGCTCGCCCTCCTCATCATAATGCTATGACTTTTTAATACTAGTGCTGCCATCTAGCACCTGTTGAACCTTACTAAAAACGACGTTTACATAAAGAAAAATTTCCTCATTCTCAGTCGGTAACAGTTGGACCCCCGTGAACATACCTACACTCATCTCTCGATTTCGAAACCTTCGATTTCGTAACCGCTTGATTTCGAAACGGGCCAAACGCGCGATTTGCCAACCTTCTCCAATCCCCTCCATAATACTACCGTGATTGCTATCTCCGCGCGTAATTTAAATTCACCAATCAACGTTAAGGTCGGCACGGTGGTGGGGACCCCTCTCGACGTTGTCAATTCAAGCGGTTCAATTACCAACAACGTTGTGAAATCGAGCGATGAGTGTAATTCAAATATACTCAGCACTCTGCTATATGACTATCCACTGTACGACCGCTCCGTTACACAATGTACCGACAGTTCTAACCAACGTCCTTCCCCCATCCCCACCATAATACCACCGTGAATGCTATATTTCTGCGCGTTTAAATTCACCAATCAACGTTAAAGTCGGCGCGGTGATGGATGCCCCTCTAGCCGTCGTGTAGTGGAATTTTTGAATTACTGATGCCGTCGCATAGCAGAATGCTGAGTGTAATAAAATTATTGTACTGAATTGTCATTTTGTATGATTTAAAGCTAGCTTCAGTCTTATTCTATCTATTTCAGAAATTTATTTTTCAATTTCACCGGTCAGTGTAATTTCCAGCTCCGAGTTAGGTGTTGTTTAGTATTCATAAATCAATATATTAAAATTAATTAATTTCGAAGTCTTTTTTTGTATAGTTAAAGAGATGGCTGTCAATACTGTTTTATTAGATTTTTCTGTTAATCCTCTCCAAATGAAAAATGAAAAACAAATAGCATCTACAATAACTAAAATAGAAAATACACTTCGTGATTTTTTACCAAATTTAAAGTTGATATTTAACTCGTCTGTTGAAGGAAATTCATTTAAAATATATTCAGCTGAACGAGGAAGTCTGGTTACGATCAGAATATTTGACCATGGTTTAATTACTATCAACGTTGAATATTTTAAAGGGGAAGCCCAAGAACCTTTACTTACTTTTGAGGTAAGATGAAAATACAATCTTCATTAATTACATTTTAATGCATACAATGCATAGTGAATACACAGTTATGTGGTACAGTTTAGAACGATGATATAAATGATTTTAATATATTTACAGCGGTTCAAGTTATTGGAACAGAAAATTCGTGTTTCTCTAGATAGTTATCGTTATAAAGTGTTCCCTCCAATCAAAAGAGGTGCCAAATTAGATGTATATCTTTCTAGTTCAGGTTGGATTATAAATAATATTCTAGCATTGACTAGCACATTGATTTCACTTTGTTAAATATTCTTTGCTGGAATGAAATATGAATGGGTTCATATATATACATTGTTGGTATTGGTCTGCCTGACATCTGCCGCTACCAACACATACTATGGAATACATACAATTAAAGCTCAGTAACAATGACCTGAATTTACAAGAAAGTCTCTTGTTTAGAATTTCTTATTTATTATGGAGATTTTTTTTTTGTAAAAACTTTAAAAAATGATGTATGTATTGCATAATCTCATGATTCATGTTCATAGCAGCGGGTGTACAACAAACCAATACCATATTATTTTTTATTTTAGCATGTTTGTATTTATATTTATCAGTTTATCGTTCAAAGCTTCATTTGTTGTTAAAACTGATTTTTTTGTTCAGACTGCTATATAAATATTAAAAGTACTTCATATGACGTACTAAAAACCTCTATAATTACTATGTCAAACAAAGGTTCATAATTTTTTGTCACTTGCCAGAGTTTCACAAATATGTACACAATATTTTAATGAGGTTGGATAGCTACTTTTGTGGGGCAGGCAGTGGAGGGACACAAATGCCAATACTGCGACCTGTGTCTTTTGCACATATCTATTTGTCGTTTTACTTGTCAGAGGCGCAGTCATACAATACCAGCACTATTTTTTATTTTATTTTTTTTTTTAGTTTTTAAATAATTGCACTCACCTTTTGATAGTACATAAATACAATACTTTACAATATCCTTAATTTTCAAATCAATCTTACTGTTTTTAAAATTAATTCTTATCATTTTTCTATTCTTTAATATTTTCATCATCTGCTGTTTAAATGCCATGTATTACAACTGAACTTTAAAAAAATCTTAAAATTAGTTGGTCAAAAAATTTTAAATTTAGTATTTAATTTATTTTAAGTGTTTAAATGAAATTTCAACTTATTCCTGGTTTGACGTAACTACCCAACCTCTAGGCTTATTTAAGTACCACTTTCTGAAAATATGTTTTTAAAATTAAAAATGTATTCATGATATATTAGATGTTATTAGATAATAATTCATTGAAAAACATTTTCAAATAATAATAACTTATTTTCAAAATGCTAACTAGTTATTACAGTAAAAATACATTATATGTTTTATTAATAAAATTAAGTACTTTCTACTTATCATTCTGAGTTTTCATCAAATACGTTTGTTAAATAAATTAAACTGTGAAAATAAAGTAGCATTTTGAAATTAATCACAATTTAAAAATATTTTTCCAATATTACATTTATTAAGGACTTTTTTATTAATCCATTTTCGCAATTGTAAAATTTATCATATTTTTTCATCAAATATAGTTTATACTTTAATACAGTCTACCAAAATCTTTATTTTGCAAAAGAAAGTCTTTTACTTGTTACTTATTTACATACCTACTGTATTAAATATTCTTCTGTCTGATGGACACCAGTAATAAGGTAAAATATATTAGTTTTGCATGTGTTATGTGTTTATAGCGTTCACGTGAAATGCGAGAGATTATACTGACTACTTTAGAAGGTACATTAGAGCGCAGTCATGTTTATCCGATCATGAAGAGGGGCACGTTTATGACATATTTCCCTAGCTCAGGTCAGTTGCATGGTTATCTATTTTGCTTCCTCGTTATATCAAAGATACGAGAAGCTTTGTGATCATTTTAAAATAAGAAAAAAAATAACTCTTTTTGTTCCACGTCTGTCTCCTGAATCCTTATCACACGCATAACTTATGAACCACTGAACTGATATTAATGAAACTTGGTTGGTTGGTTGAGTCTGGTATCATCAAAATCGTGTGTAAGGGGAAGGGATGACATCTCAAAATAGAAGTTCTGCCCACATTGATCTATATACATTATTGAATTTAACAATTATGATAGATAAAAAATTAAAATTATATAAAATTACCCCCCCCCCCTAGGGTTAAATAAAATAAACATATATTAAAAGCAATATCTTATTTAATTATTCCACGATTTGGCACTTTGGTTGTCATCAGATTAGTCACCTACATAATAAAATTTGTGCAGTCACAAGGACTTACCATTTAACCTTATAAATTTCATGCTTGCCTGTTAGTTTCACATCTGTATATACATATATTTAATATTGTGCATGTTCATATTTTATATAAAAAATTTGTAATCTTTTGCAAATAATTTATATTTCATTTTTTAGATGAACGCATTCTTGAATATGATATTGATGAACTAATTTTTGAAGAACGGTCTCCGTTTCAGAAAGTACAAATTGTTCATTCAAAGACTCTTGGAAATATGCTGGTGTTGGATGAACTTCAAAGTAATATTTTAAATCAATATTTAATATTGTTAATATACGAAAATTTATTTTACTTTTCATTTTTAGATATATCTGAAGCTGATCTTATCTATACAGAAACATTGATGCAAAGAGGAAAAGAGAATTATAAAGATAAAGAAATAATTATACTTGGTACGTATGTCAATTTTTATTTATTTTTTTAAATATATGTAATTTCTAAAAAAAAAAATATTTTTTATTCCAGGTGGAGGGGATGGTGCTTTATTATACGAATTGTTGAAAGAAGAACCAAAAATGATTACCATGCTTGAGATTGATGAAGTTGTAATGCGTGCTTGTAATAAATTTATGAAATCTATCTGCGGAGATGTACTAGAGAAGCGTAAAGGACCAAACTTTGAAGTTAGTTTATCTTAAAACTTTACTGATACATTGTTGTAACTATATGTTCTTAATTCCAGATCATTGTTGGTGATTGTATGAAGACTATTAACAAATACATCGAAGAGGACAGAAAATTTGATTACATCTTTGGTGATTTGACAGATATTCCAATATCAGATTCACCTAGCGGAGAAATTTGGAGTTTCATAATGAAAATATTACAGAAGTCTTTTAAAGTTTTGAAACCTGATGGAAAATATATGACTCATGTAAACAAATTATCTTTATCCTTATATTTACACAAATTTTTATATAATAAATCAGAATTCTTATAAATATTCATTGAAACGTGATGGTCCATTAAAAAATTTCCTTCAAATGGTGAACACAATTAAAAAATGCTGTAACTTCCTCATTTGTGAAAGTTTTAACATGATTTTTGATGGACATATTCTTGATGGGGTTCCCCTTAAGTAGAATTAGGTAACAAAATAATAATTTTATATTTTTCTAGGGAAATGGAGCAAGTTGTCCAGAATCTTTGAAAATGTTTGAAAATCAGCTTCTCAAACTAAATCCTCCAATCAAATTTGAAAAATGCAATGCATTCGTACCATCGTTTTTAGAAGACTGGGTGTTCTACCAAGTGCAGCTAGAGTCATCATCCTAACATTTTCAAATTGCATATTTGATGATAGTTACCATGTTAGCGTTGAATTTAGTAATGTTGATGAAATATTCAGTTAGAATATGTAGTGCTATAATAAATATTAGGTAGTATTTGGTGTCATATTAGCAGTTTTTGAATTATTTTTGTTTAAATGGTATTACGTTTCCTTATACATTGTATAAGTTCACTGCCATTAATTAGTACAAAGTATATAAACGAGTCCGTTCACAATACATTATAATTTAGATTAAAGTTCTGCACCCTTGGATTACAAATCGTACATAAGGAATTATATAGCAGTTTAGTTATACATGAATATATGCTTGAAGATCTGAATATATAAAATTACATTATTGATATGTTCTTAAAAAAATGTACTATTACTTGTAGAAGTTGCAGCAAATATTGCAGTCTAAGCTCCTCCTATTTGTTTACTATAATGTTTAATTTAACTGTAGTTCCATTCCAGTTATCTTTCTCTTTGAAATCGTTGCCTAGAAGTGTTCTGTTACTTTTACATGCAATAGTACACAGAAAGCCATAATGAGGGTACACGTTTTTATTTTATCTATGGTACCACTATAGACATACAAAAATTTAGGCCTATAAATATGAATTAAATAGTATTTAATTTAAATAACAATAATATTATATTATCTGGTATAAAAATGTGATATTTATGTATATTTTTATCTGAGTGATTATTATTTTTTTTTAATTATTATTTAGTTTTTATAATTCTGTTTATCATCTGTACTTTGTGGTTATTTTATCATACAGTATTAACCTATACATATTTTATACCATTGTTCAAATAAATACAAGCACCACAATTCACATTTACGGTGAAATATATTGTTTTTATAAGACTAGTCTAAAATATAGCATTCACAATAATTTTAAGGTATCAAAGTGTAATTAAATATATAAGAATTTACATATTGAGAAATTCAAATAACTGCAATAAGTCATCTAAAACTTTGTAAAAGACAAGCCTCGACCAAAATAACATGCAACACAAATGTTATAATTTGATTAGTATGCCATAATGCAAAAAAGGTTGGGAAGCTCTGATCTATACTCACAATAATGTTTATTAGGAATCTTATGGAAATGGAAGGTATATTTTCAATAACAATACAATACAAATTACTGTCGGCCCAGTAATTGAGAAAATAATCAAACGGAATGAAATACCATTCTGAATTCCGAAAACGTAATAAAAGATGTAACAAATTTTCAATCTGAATGATGTTCACCAGATTCAGATTGAATCAATAATGAAAATTGACAACTAAAAAAAAAAGTTGGCAATGTGGATTGGCAGCACTGCAAACTTCTTCAGATTGCTTGGCCATAATAAACAATAATTTAACGTAATGAAAATGATTGGCGGTGAATACGGAATTTTACAGAAACTGGAATGAAATGTTAAAATTTGATTCGTTTACTGGGTGTATATTGTATTTAATTTCATAGTTACAATAATGTGAAAATGGGGGTGTGGTAGTCAAATATACTGTAAAATAGTATTAAATATTCTTAAAAAAAATCTATAAACAACTTTTTTAGTGCATCTAAAATCAAGGCAATTTATTTTATTTTAAATATCTTAAAACTTGACTCAAAGTTACCATTCAAAATAAAATTGCATCTTTATTGTTCGAGGTATTATTGTAATTTTATTTTAATTAAGTTAAACTACGATTTTTTACATTTACATTAGTCATTTTTGTGATATGTATTTTTTATTTTACATTACAAATATAACGTTTGTCGTTTGTACTAATTTTAATATATTCGTATTTCTTATTCATATATATATATATCTATAAATATGTCACTTATTACAAGTTATTTATAAGTTAATATTGTATAGAACAGAATTATTTAAACAAAACAAATACTGGAAATGTTTGTTTTATGTACTTAAATATTCTTTAAATAGTTAAGAATAATTAATTATAACAGGTCAGAAATTATTTCTATATTTACTTTTTGAGTGAAATTGTGTTATTTAATAAATAATACTATTGTGGAATTATTTATGTAAAATCATTTTATTTGTATTATTTTTAACAATGATTTTGTTACTACTATGATAACAATATATTATTAAAAATACAATAGACTTTTTCTTTAGACCATTCATTTTATAGTTAATGCAAGCAAATACTTTCATATGCATACTTGAATAATATTTATTTAATTTAAAATCTGTGTAATGTGGATCATGTGGATATTCCCACGTTTTTAATCCTGTTTTTAATGTTTTATAACAAAGAGACAAACCATACAAACATTTTTGGTAAAACTGGTTGTTAAAAAGAGCGGTAAAGTAATGTCCAATCAAATTATTTCCCGGCGAAAGAGGTTGCGTTTTTGAAAAATCGTTAACGTAGGTTAACTATGTATAGTTATTTCTTTTTATCCTTACAGAAGATGTATATATGTTTATCTCTCGTATTGAAATAATCGAAAGTACATTTGAGAGAGGACGTAAAATCATATTGCGTTTTTAGACAATCTTCAATCTTTAGCGGTGTGGTTGTGTTGTGTCGTGAAGTTTGTATAAAATATAAGTTATATTATTATTTTTAAGTGTATTTATATTCTAATTCAAAATGTTTGAAGCACGTCTTGATCAAAGTTCAATCCTTAAAAAGGTTTTAGAAGCAATAAAAGATCTTTTAAATGAAGCTACATTTGATTGCACGGATTCCGGAATATCATTACAAGCTATGGATAATTCTCACGTTAGTTTAGTTTCATTAAATTTACGATCAGAAGGATTCGAAAAATACAGATGTGATAGAAACTTATCGATGGGTATTAATTTAAGCAGGTAAATATAATTTTAATTTAAATATTTTTTTGGCGGGAACCTTTCATGCTTTGTTTAAAAACTGCATACATACATAAATGCAAAGATAATAATTTAACAACTTTGTTTTATTTTAACTTGTAATGTTCTATCTAAACTTATATTTCGTTAAATTGGAAATATGTATATGGTTAATAATTAACCATTATATTAACATTGAAATCTTATAAATTAATGCGAGTACAAAATTTGTTGTTAAAATGTTTCCGTTCGTTCAATTAATTATTTTTAAAACACCGATAATTAAAAACTACAAGTTAATTACATACGTATATAAAAAATATAATTTACCTAATTATGGTTAACTTTCAGTATGTCAAAAATTGTAAAATGCGCTGGAAGCGATGATTCAGTAACGATTAAAGCACAGGATAATGCGGACACAATTATGTTTGTTTTTGAAACTAAAAATCAAGAAAAAGTATCTGATTATGAAATGAAATTAATGAACCTCGATCAAGAACATTTAGGAATACCTGTAAGTACATTTGTATTATATCCTCTATTTCATACAAGAACTAATGTTTAAATCATTCTAAATATTAGTACTTCATACTTTCGGTTTCTTAGTTTTCAGAATAAATAAGTTTTTTTTCTTACTTAACCTCACTTAATTAAAATTATCGCCTTCTAGGATACTGAGTACGCGTGTGTGATTCGTATGCCAAGCGGAGAATTCGCACGTATCTGTCGAGATTTATCGCAGTTCGGTGAAAGTGTTGTTATTGCTTGTACGAAAGAAGGAGTTAAATTCAGTGCTGCTGGAGATATCGGCAGTGCGAACATCAAGTTAGCACAAACGGCACTCGCAGACAAACCTGAAGATGCTGTTATTATTGAAATGCAAGAACCCGTTATACTGACTTTTGCCTGTAAATATTTGAATTCGTTTACAAAAGCTACACCGTTATCAAACCAGGTATGTTCACTTGTGAAAATTACATTAATTTCTCTACAATAATTAATCAAATTTATATTTCAGGTACAATTATCTATGTCAGCTGATGTTCCACTTGTTGTTGAATACGTTATTGAAAATCTTGGCCATGTCCGATATTATTTAGCACCTAAGATTGAAGACGAAGAAAATTAAAGTAATTTATAACCGAATTTAACTTAATGCTTACTGTTATTTTTTTTATCCGTGTTAATTATTAAGTATTTTCTATCACTGTAATATAATTTTTATTAGTATTAAATACACACCATTTAATTATTTTTATTGTTTTATTTGGACATTTTTTATCAGTATTGATATTGACCTGAAAATTAAAATATATCAATGAAAACTCAATGTAAAAAATGTTTTCATATTTAATTAAACAAAGTTTCATATACAATACAAAATGAAAATATTTAAAAATATTCTTTACATGTTACTTTTTTGCATTAGAAGAACTTTTACTTTATATATTATTTTCACAAATACAGAGATCCTGGGTATAACTAATGCTTGAAAAAGTATTTAAAATCCAGTAAACGTCATTCAGATTGAAAATTTTACTATATCTTTTATGTTCAGATTCCGGAATTAAACAGAATGGTTTGATTCTTTTCTCAATTACTGGGTAGGAAGTACAGTCTGTCTAATAAAAGTCTAACCGTGAAAACTTACGGCAAAAAAGTTTGCCAGTCCCATTTTTGCATGCTCTTCTTGTTAGACACACTGTATATAAGTTTTAAATACTACTGTACAAATTAAGTTCTTCCAGTTTATAGATATTACATTACGATAAAATTACAAATGTTTATTTTTTATTGTTTCGTAGAAAAATATGCTAATATTTTACAAAGGATTTAACAGTTTTACAATTATGTTATCATGCCTTGAATATTTTCAACAAAATACAGTTATATTTATGTCAGTCAACATTGTAAATCAAAGATCCCAATAAAGTCTATATTAACTTCTTTATAGTGGGTGGGTAAAAATAATTTGGATCTTCTACGATAAGTATTTAGTACGGAATTCATCTTCAGCTGTGTTGCACACTTATGCGACTTTTGTTTCTTATAACGATTTGCACACCAAGCAAACATGTTAAGTTAAGACATGTCTGAAAAAAATATTTTAACCACAACTAAACAATGTCACTCAACATGTATTATACAGTCTAGTATTATTAAGCTCCTGATGAGGACTTCTTGTAAAGTAGATACACGTGTTGAATGAAATTGATTTATTAGTCGAAGTGTATTTTTAAATCTATACAACATTCCAATATTGTAACATATCACATTAATTTGAGAGAACTTTAATTTACACTGATGTCTGACTTATACTTTCTTCATTCCTGTCAGTCACCTCGTTGGAGCTGACGATTTTGTCATGAAGTGTTCTCAGATGTCGCAAAAGATTGCTTTTGACATTGAACCCTTTGTTGCATAAATTACATACAAATGGTCTTTCTCCTGTGTGAGTTCTTGCGTGTATTATCATACTTGCATGCGATGGGAAGCGTTTATTACATATTGTACATATTTTCAAGTTACCTAAAAATATAAAAATATGTTAAGTATGTATTCTACCTAATAATAATTAATAACAAGATATATGAAACGTGCAATAGCTAAGGCACATGACAGCAAATTTTTATAGTCTTTGACCCGTTGGCAATAAATATTTCTTAATACGACCTGTCCAGATTCCTCCAATTTGTTTATTATAATGTTTAAATCAAACAAACATTTATATTAGACTGCAAAATACTCTGTAGTCACTTCATACTGATCCATGCATATTTGTGCATTATTTGTATTGTTTTGAAAATTATTAATTTACTTCTAGCAATGAAAATCTGATACCACAAATTTTAATAAAATTGAAATATATTGTTAAACATGGTGTAAAAATGTTTCATTAACAATTTAAAAAAAAACTTATATTATCTTGAATAAAATTAAATACAGCTCCATCCCAGAGACAGATAACCATATGGTGGTTATATATTTCTTTTCAAAATCGTTGCCAAACAGAATTGAACCTATATATTTATAGGTGTACGTGAAAGTACATACATAGTAGTGCAAAATGCAATATATAAGATAATGTCGATATGGAGGATTTTTTTTACCTTCACTTGTTATTCGTATTTGTCGATTTTTTGTTGGAGCACTGTTATTACTCAGAGCTAATTCCTGATCTGTATGAGTTTGTTGTATATGTCTTACCCACTCAGCAGGTGTAGGGAATTTTTTCTGGCAAAGATCACATACAAGCGGAGGTAACTTAGTAGTATCATCCTGTAAAGAATCAAAATGTTAGAATTTGAATACATTTTGATATTTAAAACAATGCTACATACATTACTAGGTTTCCCTCTCCGTTGTCTTTTTGCAGGTTGATGTAAGTCTGCATGTTCTTCAATGTGTTTTACCCAATTTGCTGGAAGACTGAATGTTTCAGAACAAAGTTCACACGTTAATGGAGAATATTCACAATCTTTTCCTTCATCTATTTGCATTTGATAATCATCATCATCATCATCGTTATCATTGTCAAATACTATTTCTGGTTTAATTGTCATTTCTGTATGAAACAGTTCATTTTCAGATACTTCAACATCATCTAATTGTTCCCATTCTATTGGCTCTTCTTTTATAACAATGAATTTGTCATTATTATCATTTGATTTGTTTTGTTTTAGAACTATTTTCACAAGTTTATCGGAACTTTGTGGTACTGATTCTTTGCTAGTGTTTGTTAAATTTTCTGTTGCTACAACTTTTAATTTACTACCACTAGGTTTTTCTATTTTATCTTGACCCTTACTTAATTCTTTATGTTTTAAAATGTCATCAGAGTCTTCGACTTTTAATTTTTCATTCTTTGAAGTGTTTTCGACAGTCTTTTTAGTTTCATTGTTTTTAGTAACACATTTAGATTGTGATTCAGTTTCTTCTGATAATTCTGAACTTTCACTAACGGTTTTTAATTTATCACTTGTCAAGTTATGCTTTATGACGGGAACATTCACTTTTTTCAATGACCCATTTGACTTATCAATAACCGGCGAAGGTTTTGGAGCTTGCTGTTGTACTTGATTCTCTGATTCTTTAGGTCTCCAAAGTCCTCGTATTTTTAAATAATCACCAGCTTTCAATATATTCTCAAGAATATCATTTGATACTGTTGTTTCACCACAGTATATATACTGAATCAGTGTTCGGAGTGTAACAAAATCTATTTCTACTGGAAGTATTACGAACACTGGTAAAGTGGATTGCATTTTCATGTGGTGTTTGAACATATTTTGGAAAAACACGCTGCATAATGAAAGTACAAATCTGTGTGCCTTTATTTGTCCACCATCACATGTACATAGTATTACATCAGTGTAACTTTCAGATTGTAAAAGACTTGCAACAGATGAGTGTAAGTGTGAACTAAATGAATGCCATTTCAGTTGATAGTTTTCACTTGATAACGTTGTCATTGTTGATGTCCTTTGAAACTGAAATTAAATTTTAATAAAAAAATATTATTTTATTTACAATAGAAATCAAAATTACATTTGAGATAAATTTTTTATCCAGTATAGGTGCTTGTTAAAAACTTTATCAGCATTTTTAATAATTAATAAATACTTAGTTGTCAATAAAAATTCATATTAGTGCAATACACAAAAAGATATATATAATAACCATAGGTGGGCATTAACTAGTTAATCCGTTAATCGTTAATTAACGAAGTTAACAAAATGTTTAATGGATTAACTTTTAAGTTAACTCAAAAAAATGTTAACGCTTTTGTTAACTTCCGTTAAATTTAACTTTCGTTAACTTCAGTCCGTTACTTTGGTTGTTTGATGACAAATACATCAGAAAGTTGTCGAAAAAGCAAAAAAAAAGGTCTTCAAACATTTTGGATGGTTAACTTTTAACGGTTAACTTCCGTTACATTTTCGGTATTTTCGGTTAACTTTAACTTCCGTTACATTTTCGGAATTTTAACGCTTAACGATTAACGAAGTTAACTTTTTTATTAACGAATTAACGATTAACGAAGTTAACTTTTCGGTTAACTGTGCCCACCTATGATAATAACAAAATCTTTGAAAATACACATTTTTCCCAGCGCCTCCACCATTTTCATATTACTTTTTATATTCAAGCAATTAACTAATTGATCGATTTCGAATCTTAATGTAATTAATATTTCTGTTTTTATTATTAATTAATAAATCAATTTGAATTGGATTTTCGTTCATTGTTATGTTATTTTTGTAAATACTAATTATTGATCAGGATGTTTTGCAGTCTGTATTATTTTTATCTCAAAATAAATAATTGTTTTATAAAGCTGGTAAAACTTCGTAACTTGTTATGAAAATAACGGATTTTATTTAAAAAATATTATTTTATTATAAGTTAGAGCAGGGGTGGGCAAATTTTTGTATAACACGGGCCAGAATAAATTTACGTTTTGTCCGCGGGCCGTAGTAATTAATGGGCACATTTTTGTTACTCATTGTTATTAATTTTTTTCTCTTTTTTGTTTAACTCTCCCATTCTCAATCGGTAAGAGTTGGACATCCGTAATCCGTGTTACGACTTTACGTTGCGACATTAGTACTAAATTCTAAATTATGATCAAAGATGTATTCTATATGACCAATAATATCGAAAATTTACCTGTTAGGTATTAACCTAATCCTATTCATTCAAATTTTTGAAAATATTATTTATTATTTCTTTTAAAGATCTCGCGGGCCGGACTGGAACTTTTCGCGTGCCGAAGGTTGCTCACCGTTATTATCATCCTTTTATCTCCAGTAATAAAAAGGAAGTATTTGTGGCCATTTTAAACTGGGCACTGTATACTATAGTTACAGAGATTATAGACTATAGTAGGTATACTATACTTCTATATACAGTGCATATAAATAGTACCTAATAGGTTTTTCAGGTGCAAGTCGTCCGATCTGATAAAAATGTCTGGAGTCTCCGGTATTATTTTTATGTCGGATGATTTAATACTTGTATAATAACAAGTTACTTTGCCAGTACATTATCGTCTAAAATATACCGATTTCTTTATCTGAATAAACCTAACGTAATAACTTTAACAAATTAAATAATTAAAATGTCTTTCGAACGATTTTTTCTAGTTCAAACCTTGGGCTTCAAATGACAAATCATTTTTCCAAAATTATAAAATTTAAAAATATATATCCACGCGAAAATATATACGTGGCACTGTTCTAAAGAGAAACGCAATAATTTGCATATTATTTAATTAGCATTTACATGCCACTAATTTGTTAATTGGTAAGTTTGATCAATGCTTTATTAAATTAATTTTTAACGTGATGGATATGAACTCGTGGTTAATAGGTTTATCATATAATAAAATAAATGATGCGTCTATACAATGATAAGCGTCAAAAATATTGATAGTGTTAACGATACTTCATTTTATTGATTTATAAGAGCAATGGGAATAAATACATAAGCATAGGCGCCAACAGCACTTTTAAATAATACTGGATATTTATTATGAATGGGGAAAATATCATGTGCGAGTCTAGCCTTCGGTATTAGGTATATTAACGCTTCCATTGAATTTCTCGTAAAAAATTTTTGCATCCCATATATGCTTTCAAAGTTTATAGAAAATTAAGGGATAGTTTATTGAACTCTTTGAACCCTTGGCACTGAGCGTAGGGGGGGGGGGGTAAAAATTTATGAGCTCTTGATTAAAAAACTAAAAAAAAATAAGCTTACGAATGAGCTTTGGATCATGCAAATTCATTTTTCGGGGAAAACTATTTGAAAATTTTTGTTTTTTAAATTATCCTTTAATTTTTTATAAGTGCATAACAAATTTGTTTACTTTATAATTTATAAGTATATATTATAATTTCGTGAAAAATGAATAGAAGTTATATTTACAAAAATTACAGGAAATAAGAGTCTTCAATCATTAAAATGATTATTTATTTATACATGTATCAATTACATACTATTCTGCCCGGTCATTTTGGTCATAATTTTAGAGTTTTGAATATTGCTCATTTTTCGCTATAAATATTTTGATGAATGTAATTGTATAATTTGTCGTTAATATAAATAAAAATATTATTTCGTTAAAAAACTTTATCTGAGAAAGTTATGTGGGTTGCAGTAGCGTGTTCTAAAATTTGGTCTGTGCTGTTGGGCAGTTTGGGAAGCACTTATCTATATGTACTAATAGGATTAAATTAATATTTATCCAATATATTTCATGTTCAATATTTGGTCTCTCGGTATATACCTGCAGCTTTAAATTTAATCAATACTAGCAATGTATAAATCTGTAGCTCTGTCTGTACAATGTAAATATATTTATAATCAATACATCGATTTACAGACAATGGGTACAATTCATTACAATAGTTTTAAAAATGTCCATTTTTCGACTTAACACTGTTCGGAAACCTAAAAATCATAAAAAATCAAAATAAAAGTTAAGAGTAGGTAATGTTAATGTAGTTAAACCTTCATCGCTGCCGGTAGGGAAACGGTGCCTACATTTTTAGAGGAACCAGTTACGCGGGCATTCACAAAATTTTAAAATACACAGGGCAAACCCACGATAAAATTGATAAATTTCAGTAAAATGAATTTAATGAACTAATTCAATATAACGAAGGTGTACTGTACGAAATAAAATAATATTATGCGTAGTGTTTTATAAATTGCATTCCACGTATTACGCATCGATTAAATGATATAAGAATTTAAAAAATCAATGAGCGTTCTAACAATAATATTATCATGCGCTATACAAACATTTTGTAAATTATAAACAACTCACGTATGTGTGCAATTGTAATTAATAATAATAAATTATTCGTGTAGAATGTATTATTGTCTTTTAGTATCTTTCAAAAACACATTTTTGTGTAAATAAGTTTTATTCTTCAAAATAAAGTATAGTCAACTGATTTTTATTAATTAAAAATCTCCAAAATAAATCTTCTGTAACAGGTTGGTATGTATATTAAAGCTTCAGTTAAACAATATGGAGAATTTTTGGATAGGTATATTTTACAAACCTACCATAATAAACACTAATTCAACTTACAATAAGAAATTAAAAAAATATAATTTACCATAAATCAATACTAAACAATTGAATGAACAAATGAACACATTATTAATCACAATAATCATTGAACAATTGACAACAATTGATCTATAAAATGCAAGATCATCCCTAAAAACATCTACCCAATATTGCCATCTACTTTTCTATACTATACGCAAGTTGTAAACAAACTTCTTGAAAACTATAAATACATAAACAAAACACTTACCGACAAACGTTATCAACAAACAATATCGCAACAATTAAACTTGTTGACCGTTACTTTTTAAATTTCACAAAAACACACGAGATGTAGCGAGCTAAATCGTCTCACTGTATAGACTTGTGAACGGGAATAATTGACATTATACATGTATATATCTATATACATAAATATCGGGTTGCGAGGAGCAGACTAAAAATCGATAAACGTGTTGGCACCTATTGATTTTATTCAACCAATCGTAACATTGCATTTATCTGTATCGATCCATAGCCCACTGGATTCATGCGCTCCGAATCCGTGGGGTGACGTTCCGTGGTGTTGTTTTGTAATAATATAAACTTATAACATTCTATGTACATACGTGCATTACTTTTTTTATCAAATCATATTTTTTTCCTAATTAAGTAATTTGGATAACAGTTATACCGTATTATAAGAACCTACTAATGTAGCAGTAACATTTTCTGTTTAACTATTTTAAAAGAGTAGAAAGCACAAAACATTAATTCTATTTATAGTTAACATTTTTTTATAGATTTATTTGATGTATCAATCCGTGAAGTCTTCAATAACGCACATACATAGGTTAAGTTTGGCTAGATATCTCGAATTTCGCGTGATATTCTCGTATATAAATAGGTGTGTGAGTGATTTTCACTCACAATCACACTAGTCACTCACGCTCACAAATTAATATAAATTTTATTTACGCCCTACCATTCCCGGCGCAGCGGGGCACGCTCGTGACACGATCTTGTGCATATTGATTATTGAATTGAAAAATTAATGCTACAATAAATATGACGTCGCAATCGTTTTTTTTCTTTTTTTTCAAACCCGTACAATTAGTTTTATAAAAAAAATACAAAAACATTCACGCAGTCTCGTATTTGATCACAAAATCCCACATTTCGCAAAATAAGATCGTATCTTCAAAAACAAGATCTATGTACTTCAGTTATTTGATTTTTTTGTACTTTAAGTAATCACCATGACGCTGGGAATTAAATGCTTCCCGGATTATTTTCGAATCGCCTAAATCCAGTAGTATTATAATAAATAGATAGACCAATAAAATTTGCAGACAGAAAGATAATAAACCAAGCGTATATTCAGGGTTTTGAAAGAAGGCACTTGGAAAGTATAATTTTATTCTATAGATACCATGTAATATGTAAAAATAATTTCTCGCGAGACTATTTTATGGAGAAAAATATCATCTTAGGAAGTGTATAAAACCAGTAGGTATATACAGTTTCTTTAGAATAGTTTTTAAAATATGTAATACTAACTGCAGTGCCGGATTTACCAATAAGCAAAAGAAGCAATTGCTTAGGGCACCCGCTTTTTGGGGGCACCATAAAAGTGATTTGTGGGGGCATGAGCGTAAAATAGAAGTTAATTGTGAGAAATGTGAATGAAAATTTTGGTGAAAAAGGTCATCAGAATTTTGGCGTCGACTAAAAAAAGGTCGTCAAAATTACAAAAAGGGGGCCTTTATATAATTAGTGCTTAGGGCATCACATAGGGTAAATCCGGCACTGACTAACTGTTACCCGCGTTTTCGTTCGACTGTATTTTTTATCTAATCAATTTTTCGGAATATAAAGTATCCTATGTCCTTCCGCAGGGTCCAAGCTATCTTCGTGCCAAATTTCATCAAGATCTGTTTAGCGGCTTAGCCGTGGAAAGGTAACAGACAGACAGAGTTACTTTTGCATTTGTAATTAATATTATACATGCGAATGTAGTAATACTAATGTTAATTGGTAGTGGGCCCATAAAACCTCGATTACATTAAAGTTAACACTGTTTACATTAGGAGAGTAACAGTAGAGTGCTCACTCTACCTCTGAACCTCTGTACTCTACTACTTACTATCTTAATGCAATCGAGGCTTAATATAGCTCTATTTATTATATTCGGTATTGTTTATACACTACGTGGAAATTGTTAATTTTTTATTAAATATTATTTTTTAGCGAAACCCACGAAGTCTGTCCGTCAGTTCGCCCGTCTGTCTTCCACCGCGAGATCTCAGCCCCCTGACCACCTAGAGACCTCGGGTTTTCGCTAAATGGTCGAGCTGTAGTTTTAGTTTAGCGCATTTTAGGAATTTTGACCCCCCTCAATTTTTTTCATATATGGCTTCATATACCTCGTTGGACTCGGGATTGATTCACGAATCGATTGGTAAGGGTATTTTTTGAGTTATGTCAAATGGGTTGCGCGGCAACACCCATGTGTTGATTTTGATTTTTTCTTATCTCGATATTTTTTCTAAAGTGGACTTGTATCGTAACAGACAAATATTCAGGTGACGAGTAGTAAGATAAGAAAATGTTAATATTGAATCAGTGCTGTCTACATTAGTATGGTGAGAAAATTTAATGAACACTAGGATGAAGAAGACTTTAAAGATTTTCCAGCGAATTATTTCCAAAATAACGAATTTTTAGAAAAAAATGTTTCAGACAAAAGTTTCAGGGTTTCAAGGGCGCTTAATATTGACAAAAAATAAACAACTTTTGTCTGAAATATTTTTTCTGAAAAAAAAATGTCTGGATTTTCAATATATTTTAATCGAAAACAATTAATTTTTTTAAAATAAATACAAAAGACAAAAATTACTTAGATTTTAGCACGATTTCTCAGATTTTTTTTATTTGTAATTCTTTTTTTCAGAATTTTTTCATTATTATCTGAAAATCCAATAATTTCTGTTTGGTTTGCGCCATATCATAAAAAATAACCATTTTCAGACAAAAGTTGTTTATTTTTTCCCATAAATTACGAATCTGCAATAAAAAATATGGGTTTAGATTTCAAAAAGTAAAAGAGAACTTGAAAATTCATCAATGTGACCTTTCTTACAGGTCACCCCATAATGTTAATATTTAACGCCCTTTAAAATGATTAAAATTTTGTTTGATACATTTTTCCTAAAAATTCATTATGTTAGAAATCATCTGCTGGAAACTCTTTAAAAAAACATCTCGGTATATATACATATTATATTAGCTGGGAGGGGAGTTAACACTAATTTTTTTTTAATTTTGATTGTACTACACAACCGTAAGTACCTATGTAGGTACTGAGCTTTTGGGCTCAAGATAATGCTTCTAAATGTACGAATTTCTTCTAAATAAGCAGGCAACTAGAAATTTAAAATTAAATAAGGCAAATTTAATTATCTAAGAATATGGATTACTACTACTACTACTACTACATCGGTTAATTTTTTCATGATTTTTTTCCAACTCTTTAATTAAATCGTTCCCCATAACGACCATGTAAACATAAAAGTGTCGCAACGTAGCCATTGATGTGGAAGGGGGAGTGAACTTTGGCGTCTGTCAAAATTTTTTAATTATTTAAATTTTGTATTAAGTGTTGTTTGTTCTATAATGTTTATGTAAAAATATAGTCTAAACATTTTATAAAAATGGATCGTAAGTCTGTTTTCCTTAAAATATTAAGAAAATAACAAATTTTCAATAGTAAACATTTCAATTCATCCTTAAAATATTAATGCAACAAAATTACATTTATCATTGGATTTATGTAATTTGAAAAAGAGATTATAGATATAGCAAATAATAATGTAAATAGTCCTATCGTGGATTATTTAATTCATAAGATGTATCAATTTCAAAAATCATTATTGCTTTCAGTAAATGTTCCAGTTGGGTTGGATGATTTGGAGAGTTGTATTAAGGATAATAATGAAGAAAGTATTATTATAGAACTGAATAAGATTGCAAGTATAAAAAATGGTGTTATCGAAAAGACAGAGCCATTTGAATTACTTTTAAATAAAACGGAGGTGTCAATTTTGATTATTACAACGAAAACTATTGCAGAACTTGCTAAAACAGTGCCAAACAGAACATTGTTTTCTGAGCCGAAATTAGTATTAAGCATCTTAAATTTACTCAAAAATAAAAATACCAAATTAGAAATACAAACATGTCGAGCATTAGGAAACTTATGTTACGAAAGTGATTTTGTAAGAAATATTTTATTTGAAAATAAAGGACTCGAAACTATTATAGAAATATTAAGATTTGAATTAGAAGATAAGAAACAAGATGAAATGACAGCTGATGCCGAGCATTATTTAATTAATGAGCATTCGAAACAACTTAGAACAGTAGCTTGTGGATTACTGTTTAATTTTTTGGCATCAAATGAGAATATTCAGAAGAAGGCGTTAGAATTCGACTGTTTGAATGTTGTTGAAAAGTTACTGAAAGTTGAATCTCAAAATATAGATAATTCTGAAGATTGTATTACACATTTATTATTAATATTAACTTTATTGATGGATAATGGCGGTGAAGTGTGGATCACAGAAAATATTTGTAAAAGCTTAATAAATATATTGAGGTTATCTACGAATCCAGACATATCAGAACTGTGCTTAGAAATTCTACAGGGTCAGGCGGAACATGGTACGAATTCATAATCTGAAATATAATTACTTTCAAGTATACAATAACTTTCATTTGCAGATGAGATAAAACTGCATTTGGCCAAACATGGCCTGTGTGAATTGATGTATGTTTTATTGGATAAGCATAAAGATTTAGCTCAAGATGAGGAAAGCCGAGCGCTCATGAAAATGGCGTGTGATTTGATTGTTTTAGTTTTAACAGGAGGTAAACACTAATTAGTTTTATTACTTATCGAGTACTATAATAATAAATATTTTTCAGATGAATCAATGAATTTCTTGTACCATGATGGAAATGGAGAAGTGTATTACAATATGTTGAACTGGTTAAAATCTGATGATGAAGATTTACTAACAACAGGAATTTTAGCGATTGGAAATTTTGCAAGAAACGATGACCATTGTATACAAATGGTTCAGTATGGGGTACCAAAAATGTTATTTGGTAATTATTTTAATGTGATAACAAAAATATCATTAATTTATTTACTAGCTAATTTATTTATTATTACAGATGTATTACGAAAGCACAGCTCAATGGATGGTGACATAAAAATACCACATGCAATTTTAAGTGCTCTCAAAAACTTGGTTATTCCTGTTCAGAACAAATCATTGTTGATCAATGAAGGAGTTGTGGACATCATATATCCATTGATGGAAAGCGAGCACACGCCTGTTATATTTAAACTATTAGGAACATTACGCATGGTGATAGATGGACAGAGTAAGTATTAATATTCATCTTGATAGCTTTTAACGTTGATTATTTTCATATTTACTTTTTAGAAGATACCGCTACAGAACTTTTGCTGCGCAAAGGATTCTTAGAGAAATTGGTCTACTGGTGCTATAATACTGACCATGGTGGAGTAAAGGGGGAGTCATCACGACTTCTAGCATGGTCTATTAAAAATTGTCATTCCAATATGCCATACACAAACATTCTAAAACAGCCGGGTACTATAAAATGTCTAATAGACATGATACCTTCACAGCACGCTGTCATGCAAAACGAAGCTTTACTAGCATTAAATCTTATTGTCTTACATTGCTTGAGTATAAGTGAGAATTCTCCTAAAGATGAATCAGGTAGAAGTATAGATCAGAAATCCATTCTAGAAGATATTCTTATTGAATCTAAACTGGGAACAAATATATTTCTACTCTTGGAAAAGTACAGTAAAGTTATAGAGCCAGAAGTAATGGAGAATCTGTGCACCTTTTTAGAACAGATCACGGTAAATGAAAATATGAAAGAACATTTACGACAAAATAACATAGTTGTGGAATTAAGTAAATTAAAAGATAATGAAAAGTTAGTAAAATTGTCTGACAGGTTTGATAAATTGGAATCAAATATTATGTCAGATTAGATATTATAAATAAGTTTATCAAACATTAATATAGGGTGACCAAATATAACGTATAATGAAATAAATATTAATTAAATTACTCTGCATCACTATATTTTATTTATTTTGATGTAGATATATTGCTGATGAATCATTATTTTAAAAACAATGTCAAATATACTCGTCAAAAAGTGATTAAGATGATGAAAATATTTTTAGAAAAACAATAAGGTAATTGTTCGGAAGTAAGACTCCACCCAAAAACAGGCTGAAATTGTTTTTAAGCATTCTACCAACTCAAGAATGCTGCTAACACTAATTATAATACACAGAATGATCGTTTTACCATCTTATACAGCCATATAGTAGAAGATATTATTGTTGTGCTGATTTTTTTTTAATTTGAGATTTTGATTGAAATATATGTATATATTTTGTCAATTTAATTAGTTTCGCTATTATGGCAGTCTACTATTAAATTGGTCTTCTATGTCTTGAAATTAGTGTCGACAGTAATCTTGAGTTGATAGAATACTTTAAAACCCTTTTTAAAGATGGAGCCTCACTTTTGAACAATAACCAAACTTGTGCTGAATGCAGTATAATTGGTCACTCTACTCTATATAAAGTTATAGTATATATATAGTATATATACGATGAAGTTGCTGCCTACATGTGTGTTGTTACATATTTACAGTTCATAATTATTTATAAAGTGCAGTATATTCTTTGTTAAACAGTATTTATTGTATTTAAACGTTAATGACAAAGTTAAACTTTAAATGACAAAATGATCATTTTAGAATTTACTGTGTGTATGTATTTATATACAAGTATTATATAAACAAACATTTTTAATATTAAAACATAAATATTTATTTATTTTAAATACGCATATTATAAAGTACATCTGAAATCACGAGCTTGTGTAAGAATACCAATTTATAAAATAATTTACAGAAGTGCAATTTTATTATTAATTCATTGTAGGGTAAATCTAAGGAAAATGAAGCATGACATCACAAAATTTTAGTTTCGCCCTCTTTAGTGCTTGCAATGTATAATCAGACATAATATACTGTTTCTTAAATAACATACTGGAATAGATTTCCCGCAGAACTTTTTTGTGAATTTTCTTTCTTCACTGCATATATTTTTTTCAGAAAAGACAAATCAGAACATATCAATGATTGTATTTTGATTAGTGAAATAAACGTTTTCAATGTTATAATGTGTATGAAAAAATGCACTAGTTATATTTAAAAAAGTTTTATTTGTAAATGCGATATTATAATTATAATTAGCAGCATGCCATCTGAATAGTCATTAAATATTTCGTCTAGTCATATTAATTTTCAAATTAATATTTATTTAAATATAACATTCCAAATTTAAAAAACAAATCCTTGGCAAATAACACAATATAAATGTCGCTACGTCGATCTTTATGACGTTTGAATTATCAAAAGTTTAATAGCCCATCAAGAATAATTTATTTTAGGATTATCTGATATGAAAAAACAGCTTATTATTGTATACCGTAAAGTGTTAATATTTTACTAGCTATAAAAGCAACAATAGTTAAATATTAATTTTAAAACTATAACGTAAACTATAAATGGTACATTTTATCACAGCATCACTCTTCATCTTTGACTTATATTTATTATATACACTGAGCATTAAATTTATTATTGTCTGCAAAAATATTTTAAATAGATACACAAAAATTATTAGCTGTCAACAATGTCATTACTAAAAATCAACTGTCCTTGGTTAGGGCGATCTTTTAAACAGACGGATATACAAAAAGGATAGTTAATTTTTAATTGATTTTGAGATTTTTGACAGTTAGTTTTTGTGTTTGTCTCACAGACACATAATAATATTTATCTTTTGAAAATATTATTGCACTGATTAGTAATAAAGTGTAATTCATTTAATACTTGAAGTGTATAAGAAATAATGTATGCCTAAATATTACCCTTTTTTTTTTCATTGCTCTTGGAAAATATATAAATATTCTAAATATATTGTTAGATGGCAAAATGTTAAATAGTACTAAATTTATTATCGATTACATTTTATGTAGTTACTTATATATTTTATAATTGAAATTGTTCACATGCTGTCGCACAATTTACTTAATATTATTTTTATAACTATATATTTGATAATACTTTAGTTAGGATTTTAATTTTCTACTTATAACAATCAATAAGCTTTAATTAAAAATACAGAATAATGCATGTTTTGTATATTTTTTATTTATCAAACTGCAATAACAAAGTGTTTCAAAAACATTAGTGTTTATAAAGTGTTATTAAAAGTTTATACAGAATAGACAGAAAAATGTATTCTATTTTTCAATGTAATTGTTTTACATGTTGAAAATTTAAATGAATTTAAATTTATTATTTGCAATTCAAATTCTTAATGTGTCTTCCATCAATTTTAAACACAATAATACAAATGTATGTGAGTAAAACAAAATGATTGATAATTTTTTTTGCATTATATTGTATAAGATTTTTTATATCAGATGAAATAACTTATTGAGATGAGAATATTTTTACAAAAAAAGAAAAACTGATGGCGATATAAAATATTACTTGTTACTGAATAACGTACATTTTTTTGCCCATTATGTATAAAAATAGTTATAAATTAAATGTAACATAACATTTAAGGTTTATTTACAATTAGAATTTATTGTTCTTACATTTATAAACATTTATTAATTATAAAAATATATAACAATAAAATAATAAAATAATTTTGGTATTTTTTTAATTTCCTACAAAAGCTAAAATGCATTAGTTTTTAAAGCTATGTAAAGTGTTTAAAATATTTTGCATTATAATTTGTATTCTATATAAAATATTTCCAGAAAAAAATAAGATTCAATTATTCTAATTACATCGAACTTTGTATCCAGTCAGACCTCTTTAGAACTACTTCAATCTGATATCATAATTGATTAAGTATATCTAGATCTGATTCCATATCTGATTAGATATAATTATTTCATGGACATTGGCTAGATCTAATTTTATATCCAGTCAGCGAGTCACTTTGGCGAATATAACAAAAAGCCATGATAATTAATTTGCTGAATATTTATGATTGATAGGTCCAGAGCTAGTTTCCGGTGCATTCCTTATGAAAATTTTTGTAGATATATTTGTTGATTAACACTGAAATATATCCGATAGAAATCTAATTAGATATTATTTGTTCGATCTGATGTGTTTGGAATGTGTTATATGTAATTTGGATCCAATCAGATCTGATGGATTTAATTAGATCAGGTCATTTTCGCAATTTGAACAGCTTCAAAAATTTATGTTTACGGAAGTTCAGAAGTATGTATATAAATTAAATTTAAAAAAATATGAAAATTCCCATATTACATATTTTATCATAATGAAATTTATACCAAGCAATATTACATTATTACATATAGGCAATTTCCTAGCATTCGAATTGCGTTTCGTGTGCGTTCTTCGAATGTGCAATGAATGGAGTTTCTAATAATTAACACGGTATAGCGCTGTAGTATTTTTGCGGCCACGTAAGTCAGTGAATTTGTCAGAAATCAAATTGGTCGAGTTTTCTGATGAAAACTCAAAAATGTGTAAATATTTTCAAGTGTTTGTGTCATGATGATCGTTTTTAATATATCGTGTTAAATAATATATTAAATCGTAAGTGTGATATTGTCAGCTAATAAAATTATGTGAAAATGTTTAAATTTAGGGTTAAGGTTCTTGTAACTTCAATGTCAATTTACGAATGATTTGGCAATTATTTGCTATTTGAACATATTTTTATTATTTTTAAAGTAAAAATGTTCATATTTTCCTAACATCACTTAGCATTTTAACAAAGCGTACATTAAAGATACATAATACAAAATTTTTAAGTACCTAGATTTAAATACATTTCTTGAACTTCGAACTTTTGAAAATTGTTTTTATTAAAATGCGTATACAAAGGCATTTCCTTATTTATATAAGTAAAATCTTGATACTTAATTTGTGTAAGCATTTAAAGCATTGAATACACGTAAATGGCCCAGACTGGATTAATTAAATAATAAAATGTATTGGAAATTAAATGAAAGTAATTTCCTTTAAAAGTATTGATCATTACTATTTTTCAAAAAAATGCAAATAAATATGTTCATTTTATGTATTACATTAACCCAGTATTTTATTTAACTTAATTTTTACATTATATGTACCTACAACATTTTTTTTGTTTTAATTACCTATGTATATGCATTTTATTTACACATAAATAATCAGAGAATTAATTTGAAGTTTTGTGTCAATGATAAATACACATGTTATTTTTTTAATATGCTGTATAGGTCATTTTTAATGTTTTTAACTAATAACCTAATTCATGCCTAATTTCCATTCATAAAGACTCATTACTAATTGCTTTACTATATTATTAATTAAGTAATTGCTGTAGTGAGTCAGAATACTTCTTAATATTAATATGTATATTGTTACAGTCTACATATTATTCAATTATTTATGTTTCATGTCATAAGTAATTACTAAACTTTTTTGTTACATTTTTTATTCAAAACATGTATTTCAAGGTTTGAAATTTAATTTATGATTAAAAAAGCTATGTTTTATGATATTGCAGTAATAAAATGCATTTTTTCATACAAGCTTTCTTTTATCTTTATCTTTTGCATTGTATATTGGATTTGTAGTCTTTTTTAAGGAAATTACATATAATTTTATTGTTAATTATTTTTTCAAGCGTTAATAGATAACAGACTTTTGATATTATTGTTTTATTTCAGAGAAACTTTTGTTAATATCTGATTACGATGTCGCAGCATCCATCTTCTGAAAATATTTTCAACGTTACACAGCAACAGACCGGAATGAAACCGATAATTCACAATACCGGTCAAAAGCTCTCTCTGTCAACGCCTTCGACAAATGGCCTTTTGAATTCTGCACATTCATCTCGGGATCCATCACCTCTAGCATGGAAACAAAGTGAAATACCAGCATCTCAACTTCCGCCAGGAATGAGTTTACGAACTAATACATCTAATGTACCGAGTTCGCAATCAGTACACCCAAAACCTAATCATAGTAGTAATATATTGTTATCGCAGATACAAGAATCGGCACCTCAGAATATATTATTAGCGCCAACAAATTTCAATCCAAATTCACCTTCGTTAGTAACTAGTTCACCTTTACAAAATACACAGATCGTTAAATTAGTAGGTACTCAAAATAAAAATGAAGTTGTTACATCTTCAAGTAATAAAATGCCTGGAACTGGAAACATGTTAGAAATATCAAATTTGAATAGACAAACAATTGGTGATGTGAAGAACATTGAAGCTAGTGATTTTTCTAGAAAGTTGGATTATGTTTCAAAAAAAGTGGAAGACATGTCTGTTAAAAAACAAAGAAATACTGCAGAAGTAAGTGATGCATCATCGGAACAGCGTGAAAATTTTACAAGAATGTTTAAGCAAGATCATAATGAAACTCATAGAACTACTTCAATAATCTCCCCCAGTTCTGACAAGATTGTGATGACTAGTGTTGTATCCAAACCCACCATTTATGTAACAACGCCAAATTTAATTGCTCCTAGTTCTGTTGAAACTAATGTTATATCGAACCAACAGTCGAGTATTTTCAAAGATGTGCAAAAAGTGACACATGCCATTCCAGAATTTGAAAATTTAACTAAGGAAAAAAATGCAATGAGTCAAAATGTAGATTATAAAAAGCAACTAATAACTGAAAGTAATATTAACCAACTTTTAGAAAGAAAAACTGAAGGAATAACATCCACCTCAGAAAAAATATTTCCAAATCAAGATGCTCAATCTAGATTTGACATTAACAATTCATCTAGTATTAATCAAAATTTGAATAACAGTCATCATAGTAAAACTAATTCAAGTTCGGATAGTATTCACTTGACACATTCAGTAACTACTGAGCAAAAACAAATTACGGAACAACAAGCCCAGCAAGATAAAAAAACACCTATTTATAAAACTAGTGCTGAATACAACCAGCAATCAATTGATAAAAGAAATGATTCAAACACTTCTGTGGTAAATAATAAAAGTCAACAGTTGCCCACTTTAAGCTATAGTCAGCAAAGTAAAGAACCACCAATATTAAGTTTTGGTCATCAGGAACAATTACCACAGATGCCAAGCAATCAAAATTTTGCTCAATCAACTAGAATATTACAACAGCAACAGTTAAACCAACCGACTGTTTCAAGCCAACAAATGCCGACAAATTATCTTCAGCAAAATCGACAATATCAAAATCAACAAGTTCAGTTTCCTGCTTCAACTCAGTTTCAACAACAAGTTTCTAATCCATTGATACAAAGACCACAGCCTCTCCAGTTTCAGCATGTTCAACCCGTTAGTACAGTTCCAAATCAATCTCAACCTAATCAATTACCTACTTCAAGTCAACAGTCTACAGTTTCAAATCTGGTTCGTCCTAATGTAAATCAATATCAAACTAAACCACCACAACTTCAGTCAGAAATGGTCCAACCTCCAGCTCCAAATCAATTTCAAGTAAATCGGCAACCAGCTTCAGGGCATCAAATAATCCAACCTCCAACTTCAGGACATCAAGTAATCCAACCATTAACTTCAGGGCAACATCAGATAATTCAACCCCCAACTTCAGGGCAACATCAAATAATTCAACCCCCAATTTCAGGGCAACATCAAATAATTCAACCTCCAACTTCAGGGCAACATCAAATAATTCAACCTCCAACGTCAGGGCAATATCAATTTAATCAACCTCCAACTTCAGGGCAGTTACAAATTAATCGACCTCCTACTTCAGGACAGTTACCAATAAATCCACCACTGGCCTCAGGACAGTTACAAATAAATCGACCTCCAACTTTAGGCCAAATGCCAATGAATGTACCTCCAACTTCAGGACAATTACAAATGAATCAACCTCCAATTTCAGGGCAGTTACAAGCAAACCAATCGCCATCATTAAATCAGTTTCAAACAAATAGACCACCTAATCAACCACTGAGCCAACCAGTTCAACAACAATCGCTTAATCAATTCCAGCAAAATCAAAATGTCCAAAAACAAATGCCACCTGTAAATGTTGACCAAAACCAACAACCAGTGAATTATAATGAACAAAATCACGTTCCTTTACCTCCTACTTACAACCAACAGAAACTAACCCAACCAGCTTATCCAGGTGGAGATTCATCACCTATTAATCAACCTAAAATGCCAACATCACAATCAAGAAGGTATCCAACTCAAACATATCAGAATTATGGATATCAAAATACAGTTCCACAACAAAACTATAATCAGCCGCAAATGCAACCTCAGTATAAATTAAACCAAAATCAAGTGGGAAATATTCAACAAACGTACCAAAGTGATTCTCAGGGTAATTTAAATGTAACTCAGACAGGTTTTAATAGATTGTGGGGGTGTGAAAGTTATGACTTATTGCAAAACAGGAATATTCTGCCTCCGGGAAAAGTAGAACCTGGAAAAGTAGTCCTTGCTCAAGAGTGTTTGAATTCTGCTAATTGTAGTCCTGAGTAAGTTTATTTTTAAATTATGCTATGTGAAATATCATTAATCCAAAATATATTTTATTTTTTTTATTTAAGTAGTTTGTCAGAATGTCGATATTTTAACTACACGATTTTGGATTTTTTAATATTTATTAATATTGTCCTTTGTGTGAAAAAATCTTACAGATAAAATAATTACTAGATTGTCTATTACTTTAATGTTTAGAATACTTGAATCTTTCTATATTGGATAAATGATATTCGTTTTACTGTATTACAAAAGTACTAATAATTTAAATAAATTTTTTGCAGTATTTTCCGTTGTACAATGACGAAAATTCCCGAATCAAATTCCTTATTGAACAAATCACGTTTACCTCTAGGAGTTTTAATACATCCATTTAAAGATTTAAATGTAAGTCAATAGTTAATTAATTATTTAACTGATTTTATATATACATTTGAATATTTTATTTTTCAGCATTTGCCTGTTATACAATGCAATTCCATAGTTCGATGTCGCGCATGTAGAACATACATAAATCCTTTTGTATATTTCGTAGATTCAAAACGGTGGAAATGTAATTTGTGCTACAGAGTTAATGAATGTGAGTATATTGTAATCGTTTTATTATATAAAATGTTGTGTCTTAATGTTGTATATTTTAAAATAAGATTTTATATTTCTGTAAGAATCTTAACATGGTTCTTAGTTATTGACAAAAACTAAAAATGTTAAATATATCAATCTCATTGTTATTAGTACCAGAAGAATTTCAGTACGATCCTTTAAGTAAAACATATGGAGATCCAACTAGAAGACCAGAAATAAAATCTAGCACCATAGAATATATCGCACCATCTGAATATATGGTAAGTTGAAAAAATGCACAATCCTACATTGATTACTACGAAACACTTACAAATAATTTTTAGGTACGCCCACCACAACCTGCTGTATATTTATATGTTTTGGATGTTTCACGGCTTGCAGTCGAGTCCGGTTACTTACAAGTGCTTTGTAATGCTTTAACGGAAGAAATAGATAATATTCCAGGAGACGCACGGACACAAATTGGGTTTATCTGTTTTAATTCATCGTTGCATTTTTATTTATTAGCAGATGGTTTAAATCAACCTCATGAAATGACTATAGTTGATATAGACGGTAAGTAAAATTATTATTAAATTAAATACTCATATTATAGAATTATTATTTCTTATTTGTCTTGTGTTCTTTTTTTTTTAGATATATTCCTTCCTTGCCCTAGTTTATTGGTGAATTTGAAAGAACGTAAAGAAATGGTGAAAGATTTACTTTCACAACTTCCTACACGTTTTGAAAATTCTCACGACACGGGATCAGCTTTAGGTGCTGTTTTACAAGCTGCTTTTAAAATGATGGTAAGTTATGCATAAAAATATATAACATTGAAATCAATGACAGTTCAATATTAATACATTTATTTATAATCTTATTATACAGTCACCAACAGGCGGCCGAGTTTCAGTGTTCCAATGTTCACTGCCGTCAATTGGACCAGGACAGCTAGTGTCACGTGAAGTACCATCACAGAGGGCTGGTTCTGATGTACCACACCTGAACCCAGCCACAGATTTCTATAAGCGACTGGCACTTGATTGCAGTGCGCAGCAAGTCACAGTTGACTTGTTTATTCTTAATAGCCAGTATGTGGATATGAGTACTATATGTAAGTGTTATTCATTTTTATATTAATAACAATGATTACATAGTTAAAGTTGCTGAATATAGTAGGTGATTGTTATGTTCAAACATCGAAGATAACTGCCAAATTTTATTTTTTCCCTACTCATGGAAAATATGTCGATGAAAACTGACAATAATAATTAATATAATAATATTGCTGATTTTTTTTGTAATGTTGAAATTATTCATACATTTTCAGCTGATATAAGCAGATTTAGTGCGGGATGTATACACCATTGGCCATTGTTTAAATCAAGTCGTAGTGTGCAAGTACAACAATTTGATAACTGTCTTAGGAGGTATTTAACAAGAAAGATAGGATACGAAGCTGTAATGAGGATACGATGTACACGGTATATAAATTGAATCAATAAATTTTTTTTTAGATAATAAAAATGTGTTTTCTTATTTCAGTGGGTTAGCAATTCATACGTTTCACGGTAATTTCTTTGTTCGTTCTACGGATTTACTTTCACTCCCTAATTGCAATCCCGATTCGGGATTCGGTATGCAAGTTGCGATCGAGGAAAGCTTAACAGATTTACAAACAGTTTGTTTCCAAGCTGCACTTCTATACACGTCCAGTAAAGGTATGCGGTTAATATTGATTGTTGTCAATAAATTTTAACAAAACTTTATTGTTTTTAGGAGAACGACGAATCAGAGTTCACACTCTGTGCCTTCCAGTTGCTACAACTTTGTCTGATGTTTTGAACTCTGCCGATCAACAGTGTATTGTTGGATTGTTAGCAAAAATGGGTATGATAATTGAATTGTTTATTTTAATCAATTCTGATAATTTTGTAAACTATTTTATATATTATAGCTGTGGATCGATCATTCAAGTCAAGTTTAACGGACGCAAGAGATGCTTTCATTAATGCAGCTATAGATATCTTATCTGCCTATAAATTATCGTTAAATCAAGGGTCCGGTATGGGGACGGGTCTCCTAGCACCACATAGTCTTAGACTGCTTCCATTATATATTGTAGCGTTGTTGAAATATGTAAGTATAAGTTACATTACTTTTTGTAATTTTGATACTTTAGTTCATAAAACTGTTTAATATTTAATTTATTTATGAATTATTTTTTGCATTTTATAATTTAATATAACTTTAGGTACAAAATAATTAATAATAGTCTTTAGGGTATATTGCTTTCATTAATAAAGTATATTCACATTTCAATAAATATGCAAATAAACTTCCACAATGAAATGTGGTAATATCTATTTTTTAAAAAAACAATAATCTTATTTACTCGCAGATTGCATTTCGTATCGGCGTGAGTACACGTCTGGATGACCGTGTGTTTGCTATGTGTGAAATGAAGAACTTGCCACTGGTCCACTTGATTCAGCAGATATACCCTGATCTGTATGCAGTGCACCTGTTGACTGAGGAAGGTGGAATAGTTGATGATGATGGAAAAGTGGTTCCGCAACCGGCTAGACTTCAATTGAGTGCTGAAAAGTGAGTTTATTTTTTAGTGATTCTAAAACCGAGATTAATCAAATTATTAAAATAATTATATTAATTTTTAATTTGTTTTAGACTTGATTCACGTGGTGCTTTTCTACTTGACTGTGGTAATCATATGCAACTGTACATTGGACACAGTGCTTCAACGGATTTCGTCAGTCGAACATTAGGTTATCCGAATTTCAATGCGATTCCAGACGAGTGTTACGAGTTGCCTAGAACGAGTACACCTGATAATGACCGTTTGCACACATTCATCAACCATTTAAATTTTGAAAAACCATTTCCTGCAACAATCCAACTTATTAGGTATGTAATTATTTATTACTTTATTTTATTATTAGTTAGTAATGGACTCTAAGCACATCAGAATAAAAATTAATTCAATGTAAATAATGTCAAAAAAATTCCTTTTTAAATTCTTCCTTTCCAAAGTGAATGTTAAATTTTAACAAATGAAATCGATTTAAATCGATAGTAATTGTAGTGAAATGTACATTATTTTATATTTATGTAATTATAATTTTTCAGAGATAACAGTCCGTTGCGGATTCAGTTTACAGAAAAGCTTATAGAGGATCGTATAGAGAATGCACTATCGTATTATGAATTTTTGCAACATCTTAAAACGCACGTTAAATAATATTATTTTATTTTATTAGGTTATCACATTTATAATGATAAAATTTTGCAGTTGTGTATTGAATTAAATTTTGTAAATATAAAATCAAGTATGAAATTTTTGTTTACTTAGTCGACAAAAATAATTCTTTGACGTATAATTAATTATATGCAATAGATGCTCAATTATTTTTATTTGTTTTTTTTTTTTTCATTTTTATTACTGCATTCAGACTAATTGAAAAATTTGTTCATGTTTAAAACTTTCTTTTAATTATTATGAGAATACAAAATAATATTCAATTGATCTGAATGCAGTGAGTTTATAAAAGAAATAATTAAAAGATATTAAAAAAATATTCATAAATAAATGATTTTATATGACTTATTGATAAATATTGACATTATATAAATAAAATAACTGCAAAATTTAAATTACTGTGAACTATTTATTGAAAATAAATATTTTTATCAATATAAAAAATACTGTATGAAACAATTGCTGACTAAATTCAATAGAACCTGAAATTATTTAAATTTATTAAAATCTTTTAATGGAGATAGTTAATTACTTTAGCTGATTTTTGCTGTATTATTATTAAAGTATAAGATTAAGATAGGAGATCTACAATTATCGTTTACATATATACTTATTTTGTTTCTGTAAATAGTGCTTAATTACAAAAATATATTTGCTAATTAATTAATGATTCATACTTGATTTCAACTGTTATTTTAATTAATTCAACCATCATGAATAGCTAAACTATAAAAGGAACCAATAAATTTTCTTATAAAAGATTGTTATTATTATTTTATTGGCACAATTTATCGAGTAATCTTTGTATCAGTCAACATTTAAATTTAGAAATATAAAATCGAGAGATGAGGCTGAAAAGTTCTTAGCCTGAGATACTTCTTATTATCGTAATTATTTGTACTATTGGTCACTTGTTGCGCAACTCTTCAAGGGTATATAGGGCAAAAGTCAGGTCATTAATGTAATTACGACTCGAGTAATTGTAATTTGGGCCATCGTATTCCACTGAAAGTACTTTTCAGCTGCCCCTCGTATGAGTTATTATTTTTATTTATGACGTTAACTTATACATGGTATTTATTAGTTAAAAGGTTTGTTGATTTTAGACGAACTAGTCACTTTAAAAAGGAATTAACAGAGCTTTAATATATTTGCATTTGAGTGAATATCTGAATGATTTATTAAATGAAAGTATGTAATTTTATTACAGGGGTGAATATTTAAATGCCATACTATATAATAATAAAATATTTCTCCTTAATTTTTGAAAAATTAGTTTTTTTGTTGTTTTGATAAATTATACTAAATTCATAGTTTTGCCCAAATTGATTCATCATTTCAGGGACTTCAGGTTTTCAAAAAATCCTAACTTATATACCAAGCAGGAAATTTTTTCTTAATGTTTTTATTCACGGTAACTATTTAAAAAAACTTGCTTGGTAATAAATCATAGAAATGATTGAAATCACCATTATTACACTTTCAAGTTAGGGTACCTCCAAAAATTTTACGTGATTTATAAAGTGAATTGGTCTGTTATTGATTTTATAATATGCTCATAATTTCTAATTTGTCAAATTCCATATATTAGATTCACAGTTTAAAAGTTAAGAATGATAAAGTTATTGTTTTACGCTTACTTTTTTGATTTAGTTTACTTTATGCAGCCATTTTTAGCGTCATTTTACGTTAAAATAAATGTAGTTTCCGTTGCATATTTGAATGTGTGTTTTATTATACAATGGTTGTATTTTTGTCATTATATGTTTATGTTCTAATGGCACACTGATATTAATATTAAATTTTATTTAAATACAGACAATTGTAGAATCTATATGTTGAATTTTATTTACGTCAGTATATATCTGATTATTACAGTTATAAATTCTTGGCTTGTAACCAAAAACAACTTAAGTATGAAAACATTTGTTCTAAATAATTAGATTTATTTTAAAAAATCAGTTGTTAGTTAAATTTTTATTTAAATCAACTTAAGATGTTTCAGTTATTGAGTCAGGAATTATATTTCATTTATTAATATATATAATTCAGTGATATTTCAATATTGCAAGTATAAGTAAAATGTATTTATATTTAAAATTATAGGTCCTGATACAATATTTTAATTTTACAGTTTAATTATTATTTGGTAAGACTACTTTTATTTATTTATATTATTGTTTTATATGTTAGTTTATTGTAAAATATATATTAAATAATAAATTGCGCTTAATAATCAAACTAATATTTTATAATGAAATTATACTTGCAAATGTATATTATATATATTTAGCTATTTACAGAATGGTTAGCTATATAACTATAGGATTTATTTTATGGAGTCTATCGTTTGGAATTTTATTTAAATATATTGAAACTTAGGTTATGGTTTAGGATTGTTTCAATAATAAAAATGCTGAATTGCATAAAAATATAAAATATTGTACATTATTATAATAAACAATATATACATGTTTTTATTGAAAATTGTATCTTTCTTTACCTAATCCATTTAATGTTTTTATTAAATTGCCTTATATTCTAATACTTATAAATCAAATTTTAAAATTTATAAATAGTATATAGAATACTATAAAATTAAAAGTAGAGCAAATGTAATTGTGTATACCTATTTTTAGTATCACAAAATACACAAATGAAAAAATAAAAAATACAGAATACTTCAGCATGTCCTGTATATCAAATTATAATTCTATAAAAATGATACATTCAAAGTGAAGCCGAAAGCGCGATTCTTTCCTACTTTATACAATTTAAACCTGAAAAAACCGGAATTTTTAAATATACTTGCTCGGCGCGCTTTAACAATAATGTGTACGCGCATGCGCATTTTCATATGTGCATGCGGAAAATACTATCTCTGTCACTTCTTCACGTATTCGTTTATCATTTTGGTGGAAAAGGATAGCGATGTATCTGTAAAGCTCATCTCTGTTTTGATATTTTGACAGAACCGAAAGCTTTCTCATACGGCAGTATGAATTTAGCGCTTGCTTTGTGTATTAGATGAATTATTAAATTCTATTCGGTAAAGTATATCGTGAAAGTTATCAATCACAACAATACAAAACGGTAAGTTGTTAACAATGATATTTTTATAAAAATGCATGTATATTTTCGTTCATAATAAATTTATTGCCAGATAATATGTAAATATTAATTTTGTGTTTACAATACAATGTGTATTTAATGATAAGTTTTCTGCAATCTCATTATAATTGTTATGCTTGATTAATATAGTTTATGTGGTTTTATTGCTGATGTTTCTGTTATAAATTATAATTCTGGAAGTAAATAAAATATTTATTATATTTGCAAGTTTCGACAAGATCATTATTACGATAAATAAAATAATGATGTCGTTTTTATATGTATAACTATATTAGATAATACCTTTTTTAAAAGGTTTATTTATTTTGATAAAGATATTTAAATACATTTCTTATAATATGTATTATGAATATATTTGCGCGCGCTTTTTATAAATAGTACAGAAGAGAACGTAGAAATTATTTTTCAAACATGTTAAATTTATATTTATTAAAATATTATTTTATTATTCGGTAACTACTACGTTCTAAAAGTTTCACAAAAAAACTTACATAAATATGACGGCGCGAGCATACAGTTTTAATAAAGCTATATGAATACTGGTATATGAATTAAATTCTATTATATGTAGAATATAATTTGAAATAATTAATAGTCTCATAATCGTAGGGGGCACTAAGCTGAATTAATTTAACGTTAATTAATGCATACATACATATGCATGCATGTAGGTAGAGGTAAATAGAATTGAAAATTTTGCATATGCAAATTATTTCAATATTTCTAAAAATTAAATTCGCCGGTTACTAACGCACGTAGAAAACTACATTAACAGATGATATGCAAACAGTTGCATATATTTACGATACAAATAAAATATAAACTGCGTGCAATGTTTATAATATGTGATCATAGTGGTTTCGTAGTTAACAGCATGCAACAATGCATAATATTCACATTATTTGATTAAGCTCTGAATTAATATATTAAAAACTACAGTACAACATATACAATTCGTTTTATTACTTCCATATTCCGAAGTAAATGAATGTATTTTATTATATTAATATAGGCAATACTTATAAATAAAAAAATATAAATATAAAAATATAAAATATAAACTACAAAAAATTATTTATTAAATTGGATTGTGTTATACACTATAATGATTAATCGACAAAAATACCATTTTTGAGTTATTCAAAATAAGTATAGAAAATTTTTCGTGGATGCTCAATGGTTATACAAATTTAATTTAAATTATAGTTTAAACAAAAACATTTACTGAAAAGCACTTTGTGGCTTGGTTGAAGTGAAAGTGAATGATTATAGAAAAACAATGTTTTTCAGATTGTATTGGAAGAAGTGTCCAATTAACCACCCAAACTCCAAATTACTTTTTTCCAATAAAAAGCAATGAAACAAAATAACAAATGAATTTTTCTTTGCTCGCGTCAAAAACGTTGATATGTATTTTGAAATGAACTTCATATAAGTTGATATATTAGTGTATAACAAAGTCCAAATATTACTATAATTGCGGGTCAAATATTCACAATTCTTTAATCGTCCGTTTTTTGAAACTATATAATTATCGTTAATCTCAGTTATGAAACATAAAGTTAACTCAAACGATAATCACGGTTAGTAAATTGTCTGTTAACTAACATTGATTAAGTGTAGGATTAACGATAAGCATGATTTACTTTATTTTTTATTTTTCACAATCCACGATTACTGAAAATTAAATTAATACCATTGTATTCAGAAACAGGAACAAAACAGTTGTAAATTTAAAAAAACTTAACTAATTTCCTGTATCATAAAGGGGCTAGCAAATTTGCTAGCTTGCAAGCACTCTCTTATATTTTTAATAAAAAACGTAATTTTTAAATTTCAAAGTAGTAAGATGAGAACGCAACAACAAATTTTTGGACGCAAATAACTCGATCAAAAATTGTCGTACAGTAAAACAAAAAAAATCAAATTAAAGAGAAAAGTTTTATCTATAAAAATTACTTATTATAGATTTTATCAACAAAATGTACCACGGCCCATGGAGGCTCTCAAATTTGTTATAAATATTATTCGGCGCTTCATCAAAAAAGTGACTATTCTGAAGAACAAAAAAAAATTTCAACAAATGATGAGAAAACAAGAACGCTTAAGCTTTAAAACATTTTTTTGAAAACTGGTTTATGAACATTTTTTTCGGAGAAACAACCATTCAATAATATCTTAAAAAAATAGAAACTTTTAGTAATCTTTTAACGCTCTCACAGCTATATGGCAAGTTTGATGGCTTGGGGTTCAAAAAATTTGCGCTATTCGGGGTTTCGCAGATATTTTAGGTATACTTTGATCTAATAAAAAACATAGACACTTAAATGATACCGTGATTCCCCCCATAGTTCCTCCATGTTTTATGAAAAATGTTATTTTTTAGGTCACTTTCAAATGAATTTTACATTATTAAAATAATTTTTTATTAAATAAACAACTAAAGGACATTATATTTTTAGCTTTCCAAATCTGCCCTTAATTTTTTTTACGATTATTCGTTCCCTAGTTATAAGCGCTCAAAGTTAAACATATGATTATTGCTTTGATTGCACATAACTTGGTCAAAAAAAAAACGTAAATCAATAAAAAAAAAGTAAATTAAAGAAAAAAGTCTGATTTACAACAGTCTTATTTGATTTAACCAAAAAAAATTTGCATGTCTTGTAGAGCCTCTCAAAATTAATATAATTTTTTGAAAAATTGTTTTTGGCGTTTCATCTTAAAAAAAGAGATTATTCTAAAGGATAATAAAATTTTCAATAAATAAATCAAAAACTAGAACGATCAAGCTTTAAAAGAGTTTTTTTTTAAATTCTTCTACGACCATTTTTCGCGGAGATCCAGCTATTTAAAAACACCTAAAAATATTTGATTAATTTAGTGATCCGTTAATTTTGCATTTAAGTGTATATTTTTCACTTGAATTTTAAATCAGATGATAAATCTATCTGTAAATAAATAATTCTGTTAATTTATAAATTTTTATTATATTGAATTTAACTTTTCACATAATAAGGGTTGTTATGTGTATCCAACATCCAACACCTTGATATGGCAAAGGTCATCGAGTGCTAATGGACAAACACATCACTTCTATTATTCTTTAAGCTGTAAACGTTATCCCTTTTTTATTCACACCATTTTCACTCTATACAATGACCAAAAATGGTTTGGAGAGTTGAAGTATAGATAAAAATCTAGGTAATCCATAAAATAACTATTCATTGAACCGTGTAACGATTTGGATTTACATAACAACGATTTCCGTTGACCGGCGAATGCGTTCGGGTTAGAGATGTATACCCCCCCCCCCATCCTTCTATTCTCGTACGTTTGTGTATCGTTTTCCAACAACAGAAGATGAAATACGGGTACATATTTCAATGACGGCTTTCCTAAACACTCTGATAAAGTATTTCGATTCCGTGTTCCCTTATTTCTTAATATAGAAATGAAAAACGACCGCTACTGTGTATGTTTTAGATGATATATTTCGGGACTGTTTTTGGAGTAATATTCTTTACAGAACAGATGTGTTTTTTGTTAGCGAAGGGCGTTAAAAGAGATATTTTTGGAAGTATTAATTAATTAACAGTTTTGTTAGATAGAAATCTACCTTTTAGGCGTTTATTCTTGAAAAAATGTTTTTTTTTGTTGGTGATATATTTATTAAAAACATCTATGCTACGAAAATTTCCTATTTTATTTTTATAAAAAAAATATTTTGTTGTTTTTTAGATATAAATTTAAACATATTTTCAAATGACAAATAGTTTAAAAATAATAAATTGAAATTTATTGATATGTAAATAACAAAAATTATTGTTGTTACATAAGGTTCGGTGAGATAGCATTAGCAATATTTATAAAAAACTGAACCATCTTACTTTCAGTTCATATCTACTATTAAAAAGTTCACGTGTGCCATTTTATAATTTTTTTCATAAATTACATAAGTAAGGTGTCAGTTAAAGTAAAATTTATAGCCCGCTACACAGTATATAAACCATTGTTCTTTTGTAGATTTGGGGTGGAACTATTTGTTTTTATTACCCTTTTGTGGTAGCGTTTGTATTGTTGTATGCCAAATGTTTTAGATTTATTTATCAAATGTGAGATTTATTCTAGTTAACTTAATTTATATTTGTTGTATTTAGTTTTTCATAAATTGTATTTATTTTTAAAATGTACATTTTTTAAACGTAGGTATTAGCACTTAAAAAGCCAAAATTACTAATTTTGCTATCGATGTATATTAATACAAAAATTAGAAAGCGATTTAATTAATAAATTATTATAATTTATAATTATTATAAAAATCGACAATTACAGTCCACGACTCGAAAAAACACCGTTGCACTCGGAAATTGACCTTTTATTTTAGAAAAAAATATAAATGTCAGTTAAATATTCAGTAAAATCATTCATCCAACCCTTTATATTTAAAAAAAATTGTTTTACTGAAACACCAATCCTCAATATATTACTCACGAATCAACTTCCTTGTACGCAATTACACCACACTTATTTTTATCTTTTGACATGGTCGCGTCCAAAGGGTTATAACCGATCATTGAAACAGATTTAGATAATATTCAAACTTATTGAAAACGAAATCGAGTAATTTCAAACAGACAATAACTTATAATTCATGGAAATAACCCGATAAAGATATAAAATAAAGTTAGGTACTTAAAAGGCCGCAGCAGGTTAACAATAAGCGTGTGAGACAGCTGCCCCTTGCTTATCCTGCTACGGCCTTTGAACATAAAAAGCATCTATTGAATTTTTTATAGAATGTGTGGCTTTAGGGAATATGAAACAAATTCTGTTTTCGTGGAATCTGCCCAGTGCAAACATCCTGTATTATAAAGCTTAAGGTATCAACAATGTATACGGTACATTACCCAGTCTACTGTCCTCCAGGTTTATTTTTTATTTTGTTGATAGATGTCCAGTAAAAAAATACACTGAAAACAACATTCCTTTTATTTAGTTTTCTGATGAAAGCTAGAAAGGATGTTAGTTTGTAATTTTGTTATTTAATTCTATTATGTAATAGAGACACTAAAATTGAGCAAAAATAACAAAGGCAAAAACAGAACAACAAAAAAACGGGATATGATACTTTAAAAACATTTATAAAAAATGTTACCCACAGGTTATCAATGAGACAATTTTCTTTTAAAACGCGTTTTTAAGCTGTTTCAAAAATTGATTTGGAATTTGATAGAATTATTTATGATCATCACAAGAGAAAGCGAAAAAGGGCCGTTTTTTTTTTCAAAAAGGTGCCTAAAACAAGTTAATAAAAAATTTGCTCCTTCGTTGCAGTTACTTATTCAAGTAAATCGCTAATTGCTTATATGACTCCACTATAATTATTGTGTGGTTTCTTAAAAAAGTCTACACTTGCATGTATAGAAACGATTGATGTTAAAACAATAAAAATTATTTATTAAATTCATAAAATATATCTTTGACGATTTTCCAAGAAATATCAATAAATATTTCATTAAAATTCATCGTCAGTTATGTTAACCAATTCTTTAAATTTAGAATTGAATATATTAAAATCCGGTTTTACAGATTTGTGAAATCTTTAAGAATAATCGATTCTAAGACGATCTCGTTTTGATACGAGTGCCTTAAATTAGGACGAGATGAGATCAAGAATATGGCTTGAGACGAGACCGTCTGAAATTGATAGCAAGGTGATAGAAATTTCAATCTTAAATCTTTCAAAGTATATGTATACGTAAAATAAATTATGTAAGATTCGTTATATTTAAAAATTTCATTGTTTATAACATAATGGAATCAAGACAAAAACAAAACCATTATATATAGTTATACAAACCGATACGAGATGAGGCATACCTGAATTTCGTCTCGTCTTTTGTGCAACCCTAATCGATTGAACTGGAAAAATCTGAATTAATTAAATTTCAAAATGTTTATTTTTGTGTTAAAATAAACATAATGGAAGCAACGTGTTTACGTTAATTTTGCAGCAAGTTGTATAACATTTTGCGCTTGTCCTAGCTGTAATTATTAACGCTTTAAACGCCGTGTGTCATTAAAGTCGTGGTTTATTTGCATCGGAACACGTAGTGTTCTTGTTTCGTGTTTTCTATTTGGACATTTTAAACACATTTACTAACTGAATACATTGTTTTATTATGAAAATGTATTCTATTTTTGTGTTAGCAGATAATTTTCCAACGAGTTATTTGTTTTTTAAATATTTGATCGTAAAAATGTTTTTGAATAAATTAAATTAGAAAATATCATACAATAAGTTAATAGTTCGTTTACTATCACTTTTATGATGGAATTTCGCCAAAAATCTATAGATCTTCACTGTATTCGAGGTCAAGAAATTGGGGTCCTTTCGAAACTTAATTAATATGTAGGTATATTAGCTTTAAGATTGATGTAAAAAAAATTTTTTTGAGCATCCACCATCTCGAAAAATTAGTTATTCACGTCATAAGAATATCCTCTAAAAATAAACCTGATAGCTTGAATCTAATGTTGAGAATTATGTATAAAGAATTTACTCTAGAGTTTAGAGCAAAAGCTAAAATCTGCGAGGTGTCAAATCGTTTTCTACTGAACGCGCATACGTCAAGGTCATTTATTTAAACAATATCATAAAACTGAAAAAATCTAATAATTTTATTATAGGATATATTTGTTAACACATTTGTAATTTATTACTTTTTCGCTATCAAAGAAAATTTACTTACCATTAATTCTAAAATACTATTATTAACAATGATTGCACACGAGACGAGTTAAGAAAATGGGTCAATCCGCGGTGACGGTCGTGACATTTCAACTCGGATTGGAGTTCATAATTTCTAAATAATACTAGTAAATAACATGGTTTTACCTTTTTCTGTAGATCTTAATGCAATACATGTATATTGAAAGAATAAAAAGTCTACAGTTATTTTACAAAAAAATGTCAGCGTTCAAAGCTCTGTGACGGTTGTGACGCCTGCTATTGCAAGTTTTGCAACCTCTATCCAAAAATCCGAAAGTTTAGCGAAAATATTGTAGTTACTTTATAATAATAATACTTTAATATGTTACGAATAAATTATTTTTTAGTTACACAATAGCATCAGGTAAATACGTAATCTATTTAACTGGTTATTACCCAATAAACATTGTGACGGTTGTGACAGAAAATTGTGACGGTCGTGACACGTTGAATAAAAGGATACAATAAGAGTACTATTTGTGTGTTTAATTGCTTATTGATATTATGAACATATACTTATAACAATTATTTATCAAATACATCAATAGACTCATTAAATTTATAATAAATGCGGTTACCCTTAGCCATTATTGTTGGTGAGAGTAATTTTTTTTTAATTCGGTCAAACGTCACGTTTGATATGTAATTGTCAAAGACTTTTAATAGTTTGCCACGAGCGTCACTTATTGTCAAGTAAGTTATTGCGATTTCACATTATTTGTTATCTTTTTCAAAAAAAAATTTAAATTTTTTGTAATATTTTGAAAATTAATTAAAATTTTGTTATTTTCTTTTGGTTTATGAAAATTGATGTTAAATAGCCTGTTAATTTTATATTTTAGTATTCATTTTCGTAAAATATTTTTTTAACTATCTGGTATCGATTACCGCGGACTGACCTAAATGTATTAATTTAATTAATTAGTCCATGGCTTAAGTCATGAATTGTACTTAACAAAGAAATTATAGTAGGTGTATTATTTAATTAACCTTTAAAATATATATGTATCAACGTATAATAAATCACGACAACCTTTTCACAAATCTGAAAGAAGTTTATATATGTATGAATGGTATGAGTAACTCAATGCATTATTTAACGTTAAACGTTCTCATTAACTCTGTGATGAGATCGTTCGCTAAATGAAAAGTAAATAAGACAATTAATTCTGGTTGTCAGTCTTAATTATTATACATAGTATTGAAACATTGCCTCTTAAACGCTCCAATTTATCTAATTTACTTTTAATTATATATGTGCAAACAAGAAATACTGCTATCGTTTAAATTTTATATTATACACATTACTTGTAAAACTTTATTTAGGTATAAACGCACTTTCTATAAATGCTGATTATTTGTGATCTAAGAAAACTGCGGTAGGTACATTTTTCTCTAATTTGCACCGGTTCAAAATAAATAGGAAGTTTTATCCGAGACAAAAATTAATCTTAAATATAAAATTTCATCTTTCGACGATTTGTCATATTTGAGTTATAACGTCTACAAACAGACAGATACACGTAGACATCACGGCAAAAATATTTTTCTTCTGTAGGCTTTCGTGGCCGTTGTCCCTGGAAGCCAACTTTTCGGGCTGTTGTCCAAGTTGTCGTATTCTTATACTTGACCTTTCGACTCTCATGTCGGAGTCTTCTTCAGAAATGATCCTGAAATCACTTCTGAAGAAGACTCCGACATGATAGTCAAAACGTTAAGTACAAGAATACGACAACGTGGACAACAACCCGAAAAGTTAGCTACTAACGGAAAAAATAGTCAGAATGGCCTCAGGAAGGCCAAAATGTTTAATTCCATCAAAATTCGAAATTCGAAAAAAATCGGTTCCTTTAACATTCTAATGTATTTCATACATATTGGTACAAGAAAGTAAAAATTAAATTAAATTATTGTAATGAACGATTATTATATGAAATAAAAATAAAAAATTTACCGCCCCATGATACTGTTAGAAGCAAAAAAAAACTACTCTATTTAATTAATGTTTCGGATTTGTATGTATATCTATATTGTTATACGGTGGTGTCGAAATGTAGAATTTTTGAGTAAAAGAAAATTAGATTATTGTTTTTCATATGGGGTTCATTAATTGTATTTATCACGGGGTGTCAAAAATACTAATGCTTTTGTTTACTAGACATACCATATACATACTAAATTACTGTTTCATACAATTTGTAGAGCGATGAAGAGATATTTTTTGTACACGAATTTCTATTTTATTTAATATAAAATATTAGATATCGTATATTTTTAAAACAATTAGAAAGTGTAATGTTAGGTTACCATAGTAACATATGACCTTTTTTGCTCATCACATATAAATCATTTTCATACAGAAAATATAAATTTCAAATTACATTTTTTCTACATACATACATATGTACAACGGAATACATAATATTATTATATAAAGTAAAGTCATATATTATTTATTGAATTATCAGTTAACATTTAAGAACATTTTTTAAAAGTATATCAGGAACTCTTATAATATACCCGTCATAAAGCATATAATAAAGAGGGTGAACTCTATATGTCTGTAATACAATTTTTTGAGTCAAAATATGACCCCCGAGCTAGGTGGTCTATCGTACTCGGACCGCTGCGCAGTAGTTGACTGCGCAACCGTACATATATAGTTGCGTGCGTACCGCTGTGTACAAATCAGTACAAATTAACAGAGCGGTGACTGTGGTCAAAGTAAATTTCTTACTTCTGCGCAGAGGTCCGACAAATGCCCACTCCAGGTTTCGCTTTTCGACCTACCCTTTCGACTCGAGTTTAATCTTCTTATTATATGCTTTATATAATACAATATTTATATCCTTATCTAAAATCAACAACAAAAAATAAAATTCGCAATAAAAATCGTACTGTAAAATCCAGTTCCCCTTTTCTGTTCTCTCATCATTTTATATTAGCACAGTATCGATTTTTTAACCTACAGGTACTGTACGTATTCGTGGTTTATTGAGCTGAAGATTAAAATATTAATTTCTAAAACATATGGCGACCTGTAGCAACGGTAGCATATTTATCACATCACAGCTAACAGTTAACAGGTATATGTGCGCGTAAACATTTACAATAGCGAAGATGATTTATTGAAACGTCTGTTATAAATAGCACTTTATGATTGGGAACAGTTATTGTTTGTATTAAAAACATTGTTATCTTCATAATTTTTATTCAAAACAGAGTTATTTTAGTAGTTTGTTTATTATAATAATGTTATTATAATGTTTACTTGCATTAATTGAATTTTTATAAATTTCAAACCTGCTGAACCGATGTTGATGGAAGTTTTACTATTAGAAAGCCGAAGATCCTAGAATTAAGTGTGGTTAGGTTAGGTAAATATGTAAAAATGATAATAAAAAATCAAATCACAAATAATATAATTTATTAATTTATATTCAATAATTAGAGACGTATTATGAAAAGTTTTCAATTAATATCAATACTAATACAGTCAAAATCGGTTATAACGACATCGAGGGGATCAGTCAGATTAACCATTGTTTGACACACTTCTCTAGAATAGCATTCTTGGCACACTGGGGATTTTTGTACCCCATCGACAAAAATCATCATAAAAAATAAAAAAAATATTAAATATTTCTACTTGAGAACTTTTTTACAGGCTTTTTGAAAAGTTTCTTTTGAAGACTGTATAAGTTATATAGTAAAATATTAAAAGTAAATATGTTTAAAAATTGAAATACTCAAAGAAACTGAAAAACAAAACACATTTGATTAAAAACGTGGGTTTGATTGTACCCCAGTGTGTCAAACAAAGGTTAAGTCGTAAAAGCCGATAGTCGTAAAAAACGGTAAAAAGGCAATTATATGGGATTCAATAGGACTTTAATTTTGAGTCCTTAAAACCGATATGTTGTATTAATAAACCGATATCGTTATAACTGGTATCATCTGTATATTTATTTGTAGGCTTTGTGCAATGTAAATGTTTTTAGTCTACAGTATATGGGAAAATAGTAAAAAATAAAAATTCATTTTTTTCTAAATCATGTGAAAAAAGATATTTAAGTCGTAGTTATATAAAAATGATTTACTTTCGTATTTTGAGATAATTAGGTTATTTATTTTTCTCTTATAATTAAATTATCTTGCTCAAAATTTATCTGTGAACTGCAATAATGTGTCTATTTTGATTTATTTTGAACAGATTAGCAAATATTGAAAATGTTTGTGACAGTGAATATTAAAAACAGATAATCGAGTTTTAATACGGTTATTGTGCTAGGTATAAATACAATTTTATTAATATTAAACAGCTTTATTTGTATTATTATATAGCAGTTAGTGTCAAATTGCAATGTGATACGCAAAATTGTCAAGTATTATTCATATTGATTTAAATTTAAAATTAATTATTTCAATTTGAGTAAAATTATTATATATATAATTTTTTCAAGATTTTATGTTTTAAGGAGGTTGGCCATAGTGTGGGGACAAGGTGTGTCTCTCTCTCCGGATCATGCGAAATCACATAGTACGTCTCTCTCTCTCTTTTTTTTCACACACTTTTTTATAAAACACTTTTAAATAAAAAGCACGGTTCCTAATTATTCTAAAAATTTACAGATATCTTTGTAAATGAATAAAGAATGTATTCTCAAATTTTCATCAAATTCTCTGTCACATCACTTTGAAAAGTTCTGTCATGTTTCGAAATTATGCAGTTCTCATAAGAAGTTCCATCGAAATCTCTGTTATTTTGCTATTGTGTCAACCTCATTAAATATATTTCAAGTTGTCCACTAAATGTATGGTAAAACATAGTGTAAGATATAATTTGTATAGTTTGCCAAAAATATTTGACGAATATAGTAGGGGAGAGGGGGGCATAGTGGGGTAGCGGGGCATAGCGGAAATCTCTCATACAGGTCGAATCAATTGTCGTGCAAAAATTCAAATGTCTCGTTTTGATTGGTCGTCAGTCGGTGCGTGACCTTCATAAGTGAGACACGCCATTTCGACAGCCGTTTATGCTATATAAACAAAAGTGTTAAAAACAGTGTTTTCTGTAAAAAAATACGTGAAATTAAACAGCAATTGTTTTTCGAGTCTTATTGTATATTGTGGTGGTTATTATTTCGTTTTGTAGCACTGCTTTCTGGATTACATAATTAAACATACAACATTGTTTGCGAAAAATGTAAGTTGGCATCAGTTTGTGTTTTGTTGTAAAAGTAACAGTGGGGCATAGTGGGGTATCGTTTAAAAGGTGCCCCGCTATGCCCCTTATGCAACTAAAGTAAATTATTTAAAGTCAAACAAATATCTTATTATTGATATTATTGATACCAAATGTTGTTCTAATACATAGATTATATTGTTGATAATAAAGACTATTTATGTTTGGAAGCTATTTTTCTTTTCGAATTTTTACTAATAATAAGGTACCCCACTTTACCCCCATATACGGGGCATAGCGGGGCAAATGGCATTTTATATTTATGTATTCCCATATCGTAGAGTTCTTATCGTAATCGAGAAATATATATCCATAGTCATTCGCAATGAGTTAAACCATGATATTGAGTTAAAATTTGTTGTTTAATCATAATATTTTATCTTGTATGTATGCTTGAACCTTAAGTACCCCACTATGCCCCCCTCTCCCCTACCTATGTATTCAATGGTGTTAGGTCCATAATACAATAAGTGAGTTTTGTAAATTTTCTAATAAACTCTCATTTTGATTGAGATTTGTGTGCTCTTTTATTTGGTCTTTAAATTTTAAATAATATAAAATAAATGGTAGTTGACATAGGTGGGCATTAACTCGTTAATCCGTTAATCGTTAATTAACGAAGTTAACAAAATGGTTAACGGATTAACTTTTAAGTTAACTCAAAAAAATGTTAACGCTTTTGTTAACTTCCGTTAACTTTAGTCCGTTACATTGGTTGTTTGATGAAAAGTACATAACAAAGTTGTCGAAATAGCTAAAAAAAGGTCTACAAAAATTTTGGATGGTTAACTTTTTAACGGATTAACTTTCGTTAAATTTTCGAATTTTCGGTTAACTTTAACTTCCGTTACATTTTCTGAATTTTAACGCTTTAATGGTTAACGAAGTTAACTTTTTTATTAACGGATAACGATTAACGAAGTTAACTTTTCTATTAACTATGCCCACCTATGGTAGTTGAACACAATTCTTTAACAAAACAGATATATTTCAAATTTTCAAATTGTTTTTCTGAGAAATCACTTTCTAACGGTTAACATGTTATATATTATATCTTACACCATCAATGTATGTATTTGTATAGTCTGCGCTTTTACATGTTTATTTCATTATACGTTATATTCATAAATTCAGATAGACTTGCAATAAAAGTTTCCCCAGTTGAAAAACGTACATATATCTTGATCAACATTGAAACCATACTCGGCAGGTTTTTCTTTATGTAAGACACGTTAAAATTATTCAACACGTAAACTTCTGTCAAATATTTCCCGACAATACACATAGAAAATCCTTTAAATATCTCCTGAGGTGCTGTCAACAAATGGAATACATTTGCGTTTTTGTCAGCTCTGAGTCTGCTGTTGCCTGCATAAGGGTGGGATTTTATCGGGGAGACCATTTCATACGGAACCTGAAAACAAATAAGATTGATATATCATTAATATTTTATGATATTCTTTTATAAATTATAATTAGGGTTTAATAAAAAATGATTTTTTTAATTCAAATAATTTGACTTGCAAACCAAAGAGTTTTAATATATATTTTTAGGGTTCCGAAGAAACCCTATTAATCTCACTTTGTCGTCCGTCCGTCTGTCCTTTTCACTCAAAGCGCAATAGCTCGTAAACTATATAAGACACTTGAACGTGTAATGTAACACCCTCTAGTAAAATATGTACAAATATTTTGAAAAAAAAAATAAAAAAATGGCGCCTGCAGGGGGCTTCAAAATTTATCCACCTGTCCTCTAGCTCGGTAACTAGCTCAAAAAATCTAAAAAAAAATTGGTAATGGGGTTTTGGTGGGATTAGTAACGACAAATACTAAAGACAACAATATCATTTCAAATTTTGGACAAAAAGGGAGGGGCGTCATGGAATTTTTTTATTTTCATATCTAGGCTTGTGGGGTGTCAAAATGTAGATCTCATTTAACAGAATATGATCTTATTTTTATATTTATTTCTAACTCAAAAATGCACCTGTAAGTGGCTCCAATCAATCCACGTAGTATATACTTCGGAACCCTTATGGCATACACCCGTGTATGTCTTGACAGATTTTTAAATAATAATATTTCCTCAATGAGGCGAGATAAGATTTATAACTGGCAGACTAGTCTCGAACTTGGACGTTCTCGTAGAAATATAAGCTGGTCTCGTTTAAGCATTCTGTTAGTTTAAACATAATATGATAATTTTATGTTGAAATACTTAGTTTGTCAATATTTAAACCAATCTCGTCTCGGCGATTTTTGTTAAGGTAAAAAGTGAGAAAAAAAAACTTGAGCCGACTCTGTTGATAATACGGAGTATCAGTTCTTACAAAAAGCTCAACAGAATCTATGTGTATCTTTTCTCGAACAAATTTTGTGACGTGTGTTTGCAGACCATATTTTTACTCAAAGGTAGAATTTTTTAAAGAAAAAGCAATTTTGTGACGAGGATATATACGTTTGTGTATTTTTGTTTATTTACCTAAAACCACATTATATATTTTATTTGTCATTTGTTTTGTTTCTGAAAATATAAGTCATTTCGATGTAAATTTAAAATGAGAAATAAATAGAATTTTGATTATTAAACATACTATGAAATAAATATTGAACATATTCGGCAGTTGTATTAGTAAAAAGATAAGGGCCTCATGAGGGACATTGGCGTTATATTTCTACTAGATAAATTAGAAAAAAAAATGAAATATGTTTAATGATGCTAAATTCAAAAGAAAATTATCAGTACTTACGTATTTTTTTCAAAAACAATTCAGAATTATTTAACTATAATACATTTTGGGCCATTTGTTTTCTAATACACGGAGAGAATATTCTTTTAAAAATTAACAGAAAATGCTGTGAACCTGAGGACAGAATCAACTTCTGAAAAAAATTTACAGAAAAGTCGGTAGAATTTAAAATAAAGTAAATAAAAAATTACAATGATATACTGGTAAATTTTAACATAGTACCTATTAAAATTTATTTACTCTGAAAAAGGAATATACGCTATTCTTTAATTTAATTTCTTGCATATGAAAATTTCACGTACATTCTCTATAAATTTACTATGTTTCTATATTACTTTTCATATCTGGCCTATCGCCGTCATAGAAACTGCTATACAGTATGTACACGGAGAGAAAAATCTTATAAAAATTGCAGTGCTCTCCACTATAAACGGTGTGCGAATGTCGAATATGGTCAATTTTCTACCGGAAAATAAAAAAAATTATAATACTTAATATAAAATATACAATATAGCCCAGCAAAATTTGTAAAACAGCACAGTAAAAAGTTCCATTCTCGATAAAAAAATAATTTTTAGTAGTTGTTCTTAAAAAAAATATTATTTAAGCGGCTATAAAAACTTAGACGGCCCAATTAAAATTACTGTGCTGTTTTATAATTCTGTTCCTACTATTCATTAGAGAAAAAAAGACAGAAGGTACCAATTTTGTTGAATATATCAGTACACAAAAACTAAAAAAAGAATATTTCATTAACTGTTAATCGTTGAGAGGTATGTATGGGCTTATTTTGTTTGTAAAACGATTATCTAAAAATCATACGCTTTAAGTATAGATATCAGATTTATGGTTCGCGAGATATTCTAATAAAAAGTTTAAAAAAAACGCGAAATTTGCTTTCAATAGAATAAAGATCAAAGTCGGAGACAATCGTGTATTTTCGTTTTGTATCGGCGCTCACTTTCAATTTCAAGGTTTCTCATGTCAGTATTTCTCAGTTCGTGTGCGAGTTATTTATCGAAATTAAACCGAAAAAAGTGCGTCATTACAATTACAAAGTATATTCTTTGAGTACAACTACGTAAGTACGTACTTATATCCATTTAATATGATTTTTTTACTTGTTTATTCTTTAATCTACTTTTTTACTTAAGTATTTTTATTCGATAAGTGTGTTTACAATATACGTATGCATGAACAAGCCTGGTAACGCGCATTTTGAGGTTATTTATGATTGTTACTTAAGAATAATAATGAATAATTAAAAGTTGTAATCAAATGTAAAAAAAAACTACGTTCTATCATTTATTCTTACATCCATTATTAAATTTTTAACTAAATTAATTAATTGAAGAGATGAAAACAAAAAACCTTTTCAACAATGTATAATATGTAAAGTATCACGTAATTGAGTCAGTGAATTTACCGCGTAGACCCAGCCAGTGGCGTCGCTAGGGGATGTGACACCTGGGGCGGAAATCGGAAGTGACCCCCTGCGGATTTTTAATAATAGAAAAAATATTAGTGGTTTCCCAAGTGGTTTCCATTTGTTTTTTAATTAATTGAAAGGTTAGCATCAATCTTATAAACTTTAAATGATCAAAAATTGGTCTTTTTTTATACATTTTGATCCCATAGGAGTAATGGCGTAGTAACGGGACCCCCCCCCCCGAAATGTTCAGTATCTAAAAAAACATATATTTTGAGAAAACAGTTCAAAATATCTTCCAAAATTTAACACATAAGTATATAATCCCCCACGAAAAGTATACGCCACTGCCTAGAAGCATTAAATAATAAAAAAAGAGGTAAATAGGCTATATTTTTTAACATATGTATAATAATGTATAATATGTATAATATAATAACATATGTGTCACCCGAAACGGACCTTCCCTAGCGACGCGACTGGACCCGGCTAACAAGTTAATACAAATATCAACAGTCAACACACATATCTATATATTATTTTACTATAAATAAATTTAAAAATAATTTGTTGTATTCTTTTTTATTTACAGTGAAATGGTATAAGTAGTTCTAGTGCCGTAACTAGAAGTTCGGCGGCCCCGGGGCAGAATGTGAGAGAGGGGGCCCTCGTAAAATAAAAACTGAAGACCTTTTTTTCATTACTTTCAGTTTCAGATATTAATTATATATAATAACCTTTTTTTCTAATAAAATTTATCACAAAAATGTTGTATTAATATTTAAACCCAATCAATTCCTTAATTTCCATAAATTCCAAAAAATATCAATTTCTTGTGCCACAGGCTCATTTTTCTTATTAAAAAATAATAATAAGCTATATGTATAAAAATTCATTCATGGCTGTATAAATATTGTTAGGTATTATTAGAAATTTTATTAAATCGGTAAGGAAGTTTTCTGATACAGCAATCTAATTTTTACTGTGCTGGAGCACAGCAATTTTTCCTTCTCATTTTAATAATTTTTAAATGGATGTATAATATTTTTTACTGTTGCCGTCGATCGCGCACGCTTTATTAGAAGCACGGTAATTTTTATAAGAATTTCCCTGTTAAAATTATGTGATTTTTCTCTCCGTGTATATTGAATTGTAGTAGACGTTCTTTTAAATTTTACCATGTCGGGTATAAAAATATCTAAATAAAAATATTAATGAAATTTTATCATCTGACTATTAATAACTTGTTAAAATAATAATTTTTATAAAGTTTTATAATTATTTTAACATACGGTATAGTAATTTTTGATACTGTTAGTATAAAATATGACTACGTTACCGATTAATTTTTCACAGAATGAAATTTCGTCCTCCCGTTAACATGTTTTTTATGTTAAAAATTAACATTCAATTTTGTCAGTGTAAACGGACTATTTAATATAATAAAATTAATTTAACATGATCAAATAAATTGAAAAAATGTACAGTACGGGATACTAGTACGCGAGGCTCGACTCAAAACTAACAAATATTTCCTATGTATATACTTAACTCTCATTATAAAAATAAATCTACCTAGATTTATAATACGCGGTCACATAGGTTTTTTTAACGAATTAATTGATCTTATGAAACAAAAAGATTTCCCACCCCTGATATAATATAATGACGACCCGAAACGTGTTAAGAGCATGTAAGTATTATTACATACCTACAACGATTCTTCTGTGTTCCGTGCTTTATAATTTAATTAGTATGTCGTAATACAAAAAAGGTTGGGATGTTTTGCTATACATATAGATATAGGTATACAATAATAAACATATACATACATACTTAGTACATTCGTACACGTATGCATGTATGCTCTCATACAAACTGTCTCGCAGTATAGTGAACAATATTCAATAGAGATACTCATAGTAAGAGTTCTGAAGCCCGAATCGATTTTTGATTGATTGTAGTAACCAAGTCTCACTCATAGCCATATTTTCTGATTTAATCAGTTGATATCATATACTTGATATTATTAACAGGGATTATTAAAAAATATATTTGGTGCATGAAAATTACTATAAAATTTTGAATTTTGGATTTCTTTTATGTTATGTTTATTTTATAGAAAATGACGAGAAAAGTTGGAATTTTCAAACCGCGGTTTTGTATTTCAAAACGTTCTCGATATATGGCCTTTCAAAGTTTTCGTTTTTGAAAATTTTGGAGAAAAATGACCGTAACTTTTGAACGTGTGATTGGATTTGATTTTTGTCGACGGATTTTAAATCAGCGTGTCATAATCTATACAATGACATGTATAACACTTCCAAATTCGACAAAAAAAAATTGCGAAAAATCGAAAAAAATCCAAGGGGTATACCTTTAAAAAATGACGTTTTTTGACCGAATTTTTTATTTTCGAATTTTAATATTTTATATATGTTGTCCGATAGATTTTGATACGCTGATTTCAAATCCGTCGATAAAAATCGAATTCGACCGCACGTTCAAAAGTTATGGTCATTTTTCTCCAAAATTTTCAAAAATCGAAAACTTTAAAAGGCCATATCTCGACAACGTTTTGAGATACAGAACTGCGGTTTGAAAATTTCAACTTTTAGCGTTATTTTCTATAGAATAAAGATAATTTAAACGAAATCTAAAATTCAAAATTTTATAGTAATTTTCATCCAACCAATTTCCATTTTTCATATATAGGTTTTTTAGTTCTAATTCAAGTTTTTTCATTTCAAATTAAATTTTTTTCATTTCAAATTCAATATTTGAAAATAAATTGATATTTATTTTTTAATTTTTTAAACTGAAGAAACTAAGTATTTTTAAACAAAACAAATATATTGTTAAACTAAATAGAGTCAGTTTAATAATATATTTGTTTTGTTTAAAAATACTTAGTTTCTTCAGTTTAAAAAATTAAAAAATAAATATCAATTTATTTTCAAATATTGAATTTGAAATGAAAAAAAATTAATTTGAAATGAAAAAACTTGAATTAGAACTAAAAAACCTATAAATATCGACTTTAAGATAAGAAAATAAAAAGGTCTTACCACAGACCCTTTTAAACTTCCATAGACCTCCAAGAGGCCACCTGGACCTCGTTGAAAATCTCTAATATAAACCATCTCCTTGCTAATTTTCATCAAGATCGATTTAGCGATAACTGAAAGACAGGCAGAGACACTTTCGCATTTATAATATGTATTTAGTATCTACATTTGATTATATTTCCATTATGTCTATGGTTACCGCCGGTTTGGCTAAACATTGCTACGCTGTCATAACTCATACTGGAGTATCTCTAATATTCAACAGCAGCCAGCGCACTTTACATTAGTTGTACGCTTTGTCTTGCGCTCTAAATGGAAATTCTGATGTTCCAAAGATAATTTATTATCACAGCACGTGCATCGAGATGGGTAATAGCACGCTCAAAACCGCAAGTTTTTAATATTCTTCACGTATTGTTAGATGAACACTTCAAATTGTAGAGAAACTTCAGCCGTAATAGTTCTAAGAGGTGAACGTCTGCAGATGACGAAGGTACTTGCATGTTTGATAGAAACACAAGTGCAATTGTTCGGATAATAATAATGAGACTGATAAATGTAATTATTGCTGAGTATTTACAATAAAAATATTATTTTCTGTGAAAATAATTATTCTCTTTTTTACTGGATATTGATTATACTTATTATCTTTTTACATTAACAATATTTTTTACATGTACACGCAAGCCATATATAAAACACTATCGGAATCCCGCGGCTTCGCTCGCGTAAACTTGGAAACTTATTAGAACCCTCCATACGTGATAGGGGATGACATATATATTGTATTTTTTTATATTGATTTTTATTCATTACCTATAAAAAAGCGTAAATATCTCGGATCTTAGTTAAAAGTTGTAAAAACTAACCCTCTGTCTACCCTCGCCATTAGGGGTTGAATATCGAATTTTTGTATTGCAGATTATTTTGTCCGATTCCACTATTATAACGTAAGTAACTATGCAGATAAACATATCAAAAACACAGACCCTGTCTACCCCCGCCATTAGGGGGTGATGTCGAAATTTTTATTTCAATAGATGACTATTTATTTGCCCGAATTTACCTTTATAAATAAAGCAGGTATGCAGATAAACATATCTAAACTCATCCTCGTCCCCGTCCCATGCTATTAAAGCTTGAATATCGAACTTTAATTTTTAATTGAATATTAATTTGTCCGAAATTTATTTAATATCATGAACAATTATGAAGTTAAATATATCAAAATTTTACCCCCCTGCCCATTCCCATAGGGGTTGAATTTTCGTATCGTATATTTGTCTTGAGTACCTACTTGTGCCATGTTTCATTTGGTGAATACAAAAAAAAATATTTTACAAATTTGTCCACCCCCCTAACACCTTAGGGGTAAAATTTTGGAAAATAAATGTTTCATTATTTATATTGTAAAGTATGTTCGATAAGTTTCAATTAAATGCGAACAAAAAAAATATTTTTTTATATAAACATTGACACCCTGTGATTTTTTGAATTTCGAAAAATTCTTTCTTAATGGGTACTTGCATCATAAAAGGAAGGCACATGCGAAATTTCACAATTCTAGGTCCAGGGATTTGGGCTGTACGTTGATATATGAGTAAGTGAGTGAGTGGTTAAGGACAAACTCTTTTATAGATATATGTACATAGATATAAACATTTTCATATCAAGCACCTTACTGAATCGATCTACGTATATACATACATACATACATAAAGGAAGGTACCTATGAAATTTCACGTTTCTAGGTTTAGGGGTTTGGGCTGTACATTGATATATGAGTGAGTGAGTGGTTAAGGACAAACTCTTTTATAGATATAGATATGGATTGGTTGATAAAACGTAGTTGGTTTTGCTTCTGAATCTCCCAATAAATTAATTTAAAACCCGTACATTCCTAACGTTTATTGACATTTCATATCATACCATATTACTTTCATGCGGAGCTATGAAATAATTGAAATTCAACCCAGTGTCAACTTAATTCACTTTAAACACGTAAAAACGAAAGTACCGAATCGATAAAATATAATTTATTTCCATCAGACAGATAAATCACGAATACAGAATTTTCCACTTGTTTTATTTTCCTGTTAATTTTGATTTATATCTTCATCAATATAAATAACAAACTACCTACACACACAACAAACTTTTGAACTCTCTAGAGAGTAGTATAGAATATACTTAGGAGACTTGGGAGTTATACACATATTTGTTTCACACGTTGGGAGTAATCTAGATATCTCCACTATTGTTAACGCTTCTAATATTTACATGTATGTATCTATCTTCACTGTTTTCATATCCTGTGTTTTTGTTTGAAGAAAGTAAATAGGATATTGTTTTACAGGGACGTATTAAAATATTTAAGGGGGTATTCTCCTTATTTATGACTCGATATGATTTTTCTTAGCGGTTATTAATCTGTAGTCTTCATAGAATAAATACCCGTATTAATTTTAATTTTTTTAAATACACCTATCCCCCGATTTACACGGTAGATACGTTCTGCACAAGACCGTGTAAACTGAAATCTTGGATTTTGCTAAGTAAAATCGGATAAAACGAAAAAAAAAATGTGCATGATTCGATTCAGTAATTTATTTAAGTAAAACAAAAGTCAGACATCTTGGAACACTCAAAATTGTTTTTAGTTCATAAAATAACAAACATATGAAAGTAATATAAGTAGATATTTAATTTATTTTACATTAGGAACAAAAAATTAAAAAAGACTTTAAAATTAATTATCCCCTAAATGCATATTTTACAAGCCCGGGAATCCCTTGTTCTTTTCATCAGGTTACCGAAGGAAAAAAATTCAAAAATACGATCAAATCTTTGTATAGGTGTATTTGGAGAGGAATAAACATTTTTACTAGTTTTTTGGAAATTGTCAATTTATAAATCGTGTAAAAGCGAAATCGTGTAAAGCAAGTACCGTGTAAATCGGGAGATAGGTATACTTACTTTACATACTTAACATGAGGTTATGTAGACACTTGTTGAGCTCTTCTGAATGCACATCTACACGGAAAAATAGAAACCTAAAGAATTACAGTTTTTTCCTGTACATCCCGGATAGTAAGCGACGACCTATTACTCTCTGATACTGTAATAATATAATTTTTGGCTGTAATGTTTGCAGTTTATTCATCAATTTATATTGAATGTCTGCAAATATTATTACAGTTTCAGACTGTAAAAAATATTTGATAATGATAGGTTCTCGCTAATTAATCGGAATGTATAGGAAAAAACTGTAATTTTTCAGGTTTCTTTTTTCTGTGTTGCTTCTAATTATGTAAAAAAATTAATGTTAACATAGTTAATCGTTGTGTCTGAAAATAACGCGTATCGAACAAATTATTTTCATTTACGATATTAAAATGTTGTTTTAGGATAGTCACTTCTCGATTTTTTTGTGTATTCGTGTCGGTTACTGTCGTCAATTTCCGTTATCACGTCAGTTGAACAGAGAGTGGCACACCTAGAAAAAATGTTAGCACCGTTCCCTCCTTGGGTGCGCCACTGTATACAAATATCTGTAAATGTTAATCTAGCGATCTGCATTGTCTCAGCCTGAATTATATCCTAAATAAATAATTAGTACTTCAAATTAGCTTTCTCTTCCGAATTAAAAATAAAATCGTGATACCTATATATTTCTATTTCGGTAAAAGATTTAAAATTAATGGAGTTTCCAAGATAGTGAATTTTAAAAACTTGGTCTGGGACTTAGAGATGTAATATAACTGGAGCAATAACTCGCAATGTTATGATTGTGTCAGTAGAGATAGCTTATACTCGAGTATTGCACTTCCTTGTCTAACGAGCTCGGATTGGCTGACAGCGTGAACCGACTCTCTGTACTAAAAATATTTAAATGGTAGTAACCATGGAAACAACTAAACATGTTGAGGTTAAAGAATACCGGAAGCAAACCGTACGTCGAAAACTATCTTTATCAGCGCACGCTCGCTCATTAGAGTTATCGCTCTTAGGTTTTAATTACCGAGGTTTAATTTAAATCGATTTAATCAGATTTAACCAATTAACCCGCAAATTCTTTATAGAATTATATAAAGTTGATTAAGTATGCGAAAATTGGATTTTAAGTAAGGTATGATTAAAAATATAATTTGTTTGATAACTGAATTACTTGTTCAGTTAATTCTGATTTATTGATTTTTGACATTGGTTAGAACATGCTTTTTTAACCGATTTAAAAAGAGGAGGTTTTCAATTCGGCTTTATATACATATATAGGTATCTATTTTTAAGCATAACAAATATGCGGTTGATTTTGTTTTTGTTTAAATGAGTATACTCCCGAAGTGGAAATGGCCTTCGATGATACACCACTCAAAAAATAAAAATAAGCTTTTAAAAAAACCGTAGAAAGACTGAAAAGTATACCTAATATTTTTTAACAGTTTTTGATGTCGATGCCAATCAAAAAAAAAAACTTTTTATAAAGAAAAAAAGAAAATCGATTTCAAATTGTTAATTCTTAATGCTTATTTATTTATTTTAAATTATATAAAAATACACTATCCCATTAAAAATAATATAATTTCAATTTTTGATGAGATTTTCTTTGCAGAAATGTTTCTGTGACAGGAAATAAAAGAATTTAACAACGTATTTTTACGAGTAGGTAATACAATTTTATATATTAAATATTGAATAATAATAAAATTACCTCAAAATAGCGAAGAGACAAGACTGTAGACAAATACGCATTTGAATTTCTACATTGATTTTTATATTTTCAACATCTACATACCCGTGACACATTGAAATGTCTGCGCAACAGGTTTGTAACGATAACATATCGTTTAAAAAACATTCGTGAAATTCGGATACAATGTTGATAGTTTTGTTTCGTTATGTATCTGTAGATTAGTCATTTTCATTGGAAACAACTGGTATTTGTTTTAACATTATGTTTGCGTGCATCCTTTACATTATTATCTTCCATTATTTTTGTGATTTCAATTATAAATTATATTTATATGAATTATTTTCTATTTATAGGTACATTTTATTTTATCTTGTACATATTTTTAACCTTCCAACAAAAAGGGGTTATAAGTTGTAAACTGATTTTTTTAATGGGAAAGTTAATTTCTCTGAATATAGGGTAGATTAGTTTTAAAAAAATTTTAATCGTGATCTATAAAAGTTATCAAATTGAGAATATGCAGACAGTTTTGATAGTCGAACATGATTTCTGATCAATTTTAGATTACTCATTATTGTTGCTTTCTCGCCATAATATTCAAAGGATAAATAGGAGGAAGTCATGCGATCATTTCTGAAACCTGCGATTCAAATTTGTTCTCCTGTTTTAAAATTACCATTTAAAATTGTATGTGCGTATGTGTGGTTGTATGTCCGTCTGTTTATTCCCTGAATAAACCGAATCGAGTTTAATGAAATTTGATTTATTGGTCAGGTCTCATATAAAAAAGTAATTTTGGTGTTTTTTTTATTTTAGTGATAGTTAAACAAATGCACTACATATTATTATATAACGGGGATATAGAGATGTAAAGAGAAGTTTCCTCAGTCCCTAACAGGCCAGGAATAAACAAACAGTACGACAAAATTAGATTGCTTGTAGACGTAAGTTATTAATCTAAAATCTGAAAAAAATTATATGAAATTTTTTTAAAATAAAATAAATTTGTTTTCAATATAGGTAATTGTATTTATTATTTTTTTTTAAAGTAACAATATTTTCTTGTATTTTTTTCATCATTATCTGAAAATACATCTCAGCACCGTTTGTAAACTGGTGCGAAATCTTGTTAATCCTTACTTAAAATCTGCGTAAATTTTTTTTTAATTTTTTTTTTTATTAAATGTTTATGTCTCTGGACTTGTGGTTCTTTTAGACAGAATCTGCGTAAAAGAATCTACTTAAAAAGAGACCATGCTGTATATTATTTGTAATTTTAATTCAATATTCACACATAATCTTAAATATGTACCTACTCGATTTAATTGAAACATAATCGTTATGAATCTCGATAAAATTATAATTTAACTATCCAACACATACGGAAATACATCCGATACCGGCGATAGTATTTATGTAAGCTTTTAGGAAGTATTCGAATCAATTAGAACAATTACGTTTAGGTTGGGATCCTAATGGAGGCACAATAGCGCGTCCTTAGACTCCGCACACTTTTATGATGGCCTGTATCCTTTATAATCCTCTGAGTTTCAGCTGCGTGTAATCGAATTACTATTAACATTGGGAAGGTTTCGCAGGCCTGCTTTTCTTGCATTATCCGAGGATTTGGACCTTGGGTGAATCAGTGTGTATAGATTATTCTGCGTCTATGTGCAGGGTTAACCACAAAAACGTTTGTATGGATAGTGTATTACCTATGTATCGCATTATTTTGTAGTACCTTGTTAATGATATAGTAGAGATTCTTATTGTTTTGGTTCCGATATATTAGAAATGTGAAATAATATTGTTCTGGCTTCCACATATGTTTTTATTTTCTTAAACGGCAATATAAATCAAATATTCAGGATGGGTCATTTATAAACAATCCATTCAAATATCTCAGAGCTTTAAAGCCATAGGTAAAAATGATTATTTTAGTGTTCCGTAAGCAAATCGGAAAAAGAAACACTTATGGAACAACACGTTCTAGCTATTAAACAATTTGACCTAGAAAGCTGAGATTTGACAGGAATATAGTAAATGATTAACCGATAATAGGTCTGAGTTATTAAAATAAAATTTAAAGTTTTTGACGCTTTTTAAGGGAGCAAAACGATGACCCGTAAAGTTGTTTATTCATTTTCGGTGACTGGGGTATCAAATGAAGGCTGATAATTCAAGGAATTTAAATATGTAACGTTTTGTTATAATTACAGTCTTTGTTTATGAAATTTTCAAAAATTGGTCTCGTGCTCAATAGTGACCAAAATTGAAAAAATGGGAATATGTGTAATGATGCCGAAATTAATAGAAAATGACATTCTACTTGATGTTACCACCACGTCAAAAGCACGAATCTGCATTTTCATAGTTTCGAGAAAATTGCACAATTTTGGTTAGGAGCTTTTTGAGATCATATATTAAGTCCTGGGGACTCCAGAAATGTACTTAGGTGAAAACAGCTGAAATTGCAGATTCGTTTCTTTGGCGTGGTGGTAACGATAATATAATAAATGGAAAGTATATTGTGTTTCCACCATCTTAATAATATTTAAACCGCTACTAATTACACTGTTTAAAAACGGTTATTATCTTTACTAAAGGTTTTTTAATCTGTTAAGATTGTGTTATCACGTGTAATTGCTAGTGTTCAGTGCAATTCAAAAGAAAATTATCGAATGAATTGGAAAAATCTATTGTATGGGACATTAGTACGTGAAGCTTGATTCGCACTTGACATTTTTTCCACCCTTTATTTTACCTTAGGAAATATGTGAAATATGATATAATAATAATAATAATGCAAATTGAGTTTTAAATAGAAATGTTCATTCACCAGTCGCGCAGAATCGAATGTTCGCATTCGTATTGTAAAAGAATTTAATTAAAACTGTTGATGTGCCTTTTATATTCGGCATTGAATGGTTCCCATTTTATCGAGAAAGTGTAAAAGCGGCGGCACATCTGCGCCAGCCTGATAAGAAACGAATGAAAAGGTAATCGCGAATTGAACGATTAGAATCGTATGAAAGCCGGAAAACCAGATTACGCTATTCTATGCACTAGAGAATAAATGTATAGCAGTTTTTTCGTACAAATAATTTCATTATTGGAATTTTATTTATTTTCGAATGAATCATATTCCTTTGTTGAATTATACATCATTTTATTTTTTATTAAATTACATACTCGTATGTATTTGTTTATTCGAGGTGTACCAACTTAATTAATAAAATTAAATAAGCAATTATTGCATATACGGAGAGAATATTCTTTTCAAAATTAACAGAAAATGCTGTGAACCTGAGGACAGAATCAACTTCTGAAAAAAATTAACAGAAAAGTCGGTACAATTTAAAATAAAGTAAATGAAAAATTACAATGACATACTGGTAAATTTTAACATAGTAGGTACCTATTAAAATTTATTTACTCTGAAAAAGTAATCTCGCTATTCTTTAATTTATTTTTTGCATATGAAAATTTTACGTACATTCTCTATAATTTTACTATGTTTCTATATTACTTTTCATATCTGGCCTATCGCCGTCATAGAATCTGCTATACAGTAGGTATATTGAATTGTAGTAGACGTTCTTTTAAATTTTACCATGTCGGGTGTTAAAAATTTCTAGGATCAATTTCGTCTGTTTTTCATGTTAAAAATTAACATAAAATTTGTTCAGTGTAGATTTACCTTCTATAATTATTGAAAACAGCATCTTTATAAAATAGGTATATGAGAAAACGTTGATTCGATGTAAAAATTATATTGCAGTAGGTACCTAAGAATGTTTGTATTGTAATGCTATGCCTATTTATTTTAGTTTTACAAAATAACTTATGTTTCCAGTGCCTTTTCCTACCATTAATCAAATATACGAGTTTCGACTTCATAACCATATCACATTTACTTACTTTGAAAGTTTTTCAATTTTCTGGATATTTTTTATACATTTTGAATAAATTGAAAGTAAAAGAAACGTCATAAAAATTATATATAGCTACCAAATTACTTTCTCAACAGTTTTCTTAAAATTTCTGTATTTGATAATTTATTTTATTTTTGAATTAATTTTTAAGTTAGTTATTTGATTAACAATTCTTTATATGAACTTTTTTCATATTAAGTACCTACATAAGTCATAAAATCAATGATTTTATTATTAGCTGTATAAATGTTTTAATTTATAATGGCGATAAAATGCGTGTCTTTATAAAATAATTTCATTTAATAATATAGTATTTCTCATTAATCATATCATAATAATAAAAATAAATTAATAATGATCAAACATAGTAAAAAGTTAACGTCATAAATTATTTGACGTTAAAGTACGGAGTAAATTTTAATGAATATTGCCATAAGCTGTAAAATGTAATGTAAAATAAAGAAGAAATAAGTTAAGAAGGTCTAACGGGGAAGATCGTATTGTTTGAATGAAAATATCTTTTAGAATGTAGTTTCATGAAGTAATAATCGTTTTAATGTTGATTTTAGATAATTAAAATATTTATGTTAATTGTTCATGTTTAGGAATTATATATTTTATAACTTGTTTGCAAACGTTTGTATGTATTACTTTTTATGATTATTTTAATATTATTTGAACAATAAATTATCACAAAAATATTTGTGTGGATAATTAAATTAACACATTTTGAAAGAAATGATTTTTCGAGAAAAATGTTTGAAATAAAGTTGTAAGATAAGGTTTTTCAAAATGGGTATCCAAATTTTCAGTCCCAACTCTATTGTGGGCCCCATGTGTTTTCAGACCTATCATTTATTACGGTATATTATTATGTAAAAAAATTCAAAAATCAAAAAAAGTTTATTTTGTTCTAAAAAAAGTTTTATTAGATAAAATTAATTGTTTTCTGCAGTATTTCTGTGAAGGTTTTCATGTAAAAATTTTCAAAAATCCAAAAGCTGTAATTATTTTGCTAAGTCTTGGAAAATTGAAGTTGTACAAAAATTATTTAATACAGAAGACATCACAACAACATAATAATATGACGAAATCTATTTTCCATATCAAAAGAATGATTCGATATTGTTCATTAACGAATTTTATCATCAATTTACAAACACACATATTTGATTTATATTTACTAAATAATCCTTGGTTTCTGAGTGTTAACAATATCTTATTGATCACTTAAAAGTAAAAATCAAGTTACTGAGGAATATTTTAATCGTATGCTTACTTAAAAAAAAAACATTATTAAAAACAGTATAATAGTATAAAGTAATCATTTTTAGTAGTAAATAATTTAATAAAAAAAATAAAAATAAACTGTTTTATAAGCAAATGATAAAATCGATAAAGCACTTTTTTTAGGGTTGTCATAATTTGATATGAGTATTTATTAATTTCCATCAAACATAAAAAATACATTACGCCATCTTATGCTTAGCGCTGAAATTTTAATGAAAATGCTATAAAAGCGTATACAACGTTCATCGACGTTGGAATAAAACAAAACAAACATCTTTGGACCAGTGGCTGCTCGTCAATCAATACCTAAAATAAATTATTACAAAATTAATCGCAATTGATACAAAATGTGCAAAAATAGTATTTTATATTTTGTTTTATAAGAGGGTACTTTTTTTACAAATTCTTTTTAGAATTTATCAATAAATTATTTTATCATGGTTCGTATAACTGTTTATAATAATTAACCTCAATTCTTAATAAATTATATTTGATATTGTTCAGTTTTTAAAAAATAATAATACTTTTACCATAAAAGTTACTCCATTAAATTTAAATAAATAATATAGTATTCATTTGATTTAATTCGTGAATTGTTATTTCAGAATGAATATTAAAAGAAAATATCAAATTTTTTATCATTTGTAAAATATTATTCTATATAGAATCAAACTAAACCATTGTTTTCCTTATTATTATCCTGATCTCGCCTGCTTATGTTTCTGATGCACAATTTATCAAAACGTTTCTGAAGAAGACCGTGAAGAGACGGGAGAAGCTTTACAATATAAATAAGGCTGCGTTTTCATTTCCCTTGGCTCTAGACACATAGCTTATACAGAACTTGGTACATCTATCATTTCTAGTGAGAATATAAAGGAGATTACTTACTTACATAGAAACTATTTGGTATTATCCCTGCTCTTTTTATATTTGGACACTATCCACGTGACTATATTGAGTTTAAAAACCATCGAGGGACCCTTTTACTTTACGTACACAGAAAAAAAACTGTATTGGACCAAGAAAACCTTGTTTTGTATATAACGAAAACAATATTTTCTTAATATAAGAAACATACTCTTAATCCAACTACGTTATTCCTTCGTTCAAGAATACTATAGTTGGTTTAAGAGATTATTGCTTATCTTAAGAAAATATTGTTTTCGTTATATACAAAACAAGGTTTACTTGGTTTGAGAAACCCTTTCTATCAGTGTATAACAACTATGCAATTTTTTATGTTTAATGTTATGTAACTTTTTAAGATGTAAATAAAAATAATATTTTATAGTGATAATTTTGTAGAGCTATTTAAATATTGGACAGTACTTTATTTAAAAAATCCTTTAATTATTTTTTCGAGTGTACTATATAATAATTAAAAAAACGGGTTTAACTCAAGCCCCACCTATAAAAAAAATCTTAAATGCGCCCCTCTACCTTAATGACATTTATATCGTTTATCTTTAAAAAAATAATTATAATTGTTTGTCTCAAATTTCAATCCATCTCTCAATTTTCCTCATTTTTCCTGTATATTATGACTATTTCTGCAAGCTAAATCGATTTTCTGTGGAGATGGAATTGATAAATTAATAAAAAAAATATTGCCTTCTTTAAAAATTAAGCGGCAACCAGAAAAGTCGTAATATACAGGAAAAACGAAAAAAAATAAAAAAGAAAAGTAGTATTTTCAGAAAAACGTGAAAATTGCTATTTAAAATACATATTAAATTTAAAGTGCATTGAGCATAGTCTAAATATTAATTGTCAACGTTGACTTTGCGGCAGTTTGATGGGGCGTTTCGTTAATATTTCAATTATTATTAAAAAAGTTGTTAATTTAATTTACCTCGAGCTGCCACTGATTGAGATAGAATCTATTCAGTCCTGTGATGTTTTGTTGCTCCGGTTTTCAACAGGAGGTAATAATCAGCATCGTATCGGAGAAGGTACATTGCACAGATGCTGACGTGATTTGCATATTCTTAACAAGTTTAACGTATCAGTGGTTCTGAACATTTGTCACACCGCTCGATCGTTCACGCCGAGATAAGTGGGGTGTTATTGATGTTAATGTTTGCTTCAGGAAGTATATGAACGTGTTAATCGATCGGGGTGTTTGGGAATGACGTAGGTTTTGATGTAAAAGAGATATGTTTACTTAAATAGTTATGGTACAGTCCTTATTAAATCTTGTATCCTTATTGCCTATGTTTGTTAGTTAAAGTGACAAAATATACTGATTTTGAAGTATCTGTATTGATTAAACATTTGCGCACTTAATTTTGTATTAGTTTAAAAAATCTAAATCTATATCTATAAAAGAGTTTGTCCTTAACCACTCATTCACTCATTCACTAACTCACTCACTCACTCATATATCAACGTACAGCCCAAACCCCTGGACCTAGAAACGTGAAATTTCGTAGGTGCCTTCCTTTTATGATGTAAGCATCCACTAAGAAAGGATTTTTCGAAATTCAACCTCTACGGGGTTAAAACAGGGTGTCAAAGTTATAAAAATATATAAAAAAATATTTTTTTTGTTCGCATTTAATTGAAACTTATCGAACATACTCTACAATATAAATAATGAAACAATTATTTCAGCATTTCCCAAAATTTAACCCCTAAGGAGTTGAAAAATTTGTAAAATATTTTTTTTTTGTATTCGAGGATGGATTTAGATATGTTGATCTGCATACCAGCTTTACTTATAAAGGTAAATTCGGGAAAAATAATCATCTATTAAAATAAAAATTTCGACATTCAACCCCTAATGGCGAGGCTAGACAGGGGGTTAGTTTTTTCAATTTTTTTAACTAAGATCCGACATATTTACGTTTTTTTATAAGTAATGAATAAAAATCAATGTAAAAAAATGGAATTATGTCATCTCCTATTACGTATGGAGGGTTCTAATTAGTTTTGAAGTTTACGCGAGCAAAGCCGCGGGATTCCGCTATGAATAATAAAATACATTATTTATCGAGCCTCGCGTACTGGTGTTCCATACCATATAGAGTTTTTTTAAAGATATAGTTTAGTTATATTTAATAGTTTATCTATTTGAAAAGAACTTAAAATTTTATTTTTATAACTTTATAACTATGTCAAATCTTAAGCTTATAGCTATGATAGACAGATAGACACACAGTGATGATTCCATAAGTGTTATTTTTTCCGATTTCTATTTATAACGATTTAATATTGAAAGAAAAAACATGATAGCTGTCAATGTCATATTGTAAAGTAAAAACTCGTTTTTACTTTTTAATTCATATTGGAGTATATAATACCCCTTTAATTTTTGTACTTCGCTATTTGTGTAAGATTTTTTGCTGAAATTAATGATCGAATATCTAGGAACACTTATAACTTTATAAATGTACACTAATAATCATCTCAGAAATTCCGAGGAAACCTTTATAGATATTGCAATAAAAACATTTTAATAACTTCATTGATCATTTGATTGAATTACAATTATAAACACTGAATTCTAGACAGTTTTTTATAGGTAAATATTTTTTTGAAAGAACATTCATATTGCTTTGATATTTTCAATAAACAACATAAAAATACTTCATATTTTTTTATAAAAGAACTACGTTTAATTAAAAAATATTTTGCATTTTTCTTTATTATTAAATGACAATTTTGTAATAACAGGAATAATTAATAAATAATAGAAATAAATTGAAAGTATGTTTAAGTACTTCGATTTGAAGTTATTAATATTTAATAATAATGTAAGGCAAATTACTCGTGAGTTAAAAATATTTAATTTATTCTCTATAAATGTGTATCATGTTTAACACTTCAAAATTGCTGTATTTCCCAAGACACTGGCATTATTAAACCAATTTCATATTAAAAAGTACATTTTTCATTATGATTAATCATTATGAATTCATGACAATTACATCGCCGGCTTAACAAACTTTGTACATTTTAATTAATGTTGGAATAAATACTGTTCAGCCTTTTACAGTCACACTGTCAAAATAAACTGGCGTAGGCGCAGAGGACAGTGAATCATGTACATATTTAATTCTCCAAATATCATGTAGTAATTTTAAGATATTGTGATAATATTTAAAAGCATTGTAAGTTAAACAAGTGTTATTTGATTGATATTTGTTGTTTAGAAGTCATATAATTTTAGGCACAGGGTACGAGCTTGTATATCGGTATAGTCATGTTGCAGTAAATCTTTGATTTTTTCTAGTTTCAATATCGAAATTGGAAAAGTTTAGTGGACAAATTTTAATTACTTGGTGATTTTTAAAGATGTAAATGAGTTACCAAAAAAATTTTTTATTCAATTTCGGGGAATATAATATCCACGAAAGCTGACAAATCAAACGTTTTGTTATTATTAAAATCTTCGGTTAGCAAATTTACAGAAAAGTAGAGTAATGTTGGTATATATGAACCAGGCGGGTAATATGGACACCTCCTTTTTTTGCTCCATTTTACATTTTATAAAAACAACATTAATATGTATCTAAGCTTACACTTCTAAATAACTGTGTCAGTTGACATGACAGTGTTTGGAGTACCGGTATGTCATTGAGGGCAACTTAATGAAATTTGTCATTTTTGATTATTTTTGTTAAATTAAGTTAGTAAAATTTTTTATTGTATTGAATTGTTTAAATTAATTATATTGCTGTTTAAACATGTAGGTACTAGGGTTGGTTGTATGAACAGTGGTTTTAATCCACGTAATATTTGTTGTCTCGGTGGTAACAAATTTTTTTTTGAATACACGTGGTTGCGGGTATAATGGACTATGAGGTATTATATGGCTATGAAATGTAATAATTAACTAGAATCGTGGTAAGACAAATAGTATGAAAAGTAGATTAATCATCAAGTACTTCACAACTATTCACTTCCGCAAAAATTCTTTTTTTAGTACAAATCTTCATAATGGTGCCCACTAAATGGGATACTAATAAGGAGGTTCTGCCCACGTTCTCTTTGCTACGCCACTGCTTTTTTATAGTGAAAACATATAAGTTTGAAAGGTCCATGTTACACGCACATTTTTTTTAGGTTGATTTTTGATTGTTTTAGTTTTTTTTATTTTTATTTTGTTTTAATTTAAGAATTCTATTTTTGCCTGCCCAATCTCGTTAAAATATTAAATTCTCTGTCTAATGAAATAATAAGTGCTGATTTTAAATAATATTATCATAGTTTTCATACCGAAAACATGAATGATGTTCCATATATACCGACTTTACTCTAAGTAATTTTTCTACAATAATTTATAATTTGTATGTTAGTAATATAATAATATGTTACATACGTTATAGTGCTCCTACCTTTTCAATAATATTTAAACTAATCTAATTTACTTTTTATGCTTTTTATTATTGAAACATCTTCTTTGGTTTCACATTTATTATTAATTACAAAATCCAGTTTAGGTATCTATGTGGTTGTATAGTTATATAGTTTTATATTTTGGAATAAATTCAGTATATATATGTACTCGTATATTGTATCTTGATATCGGGTACATTGTTCCCTTTTACCACATACCCTTCCCTTATTAAACACTGTATACATGGAACATGAAACGATGTGCGTGGTTATAGAGTCTATATATATAAGTAAGGTAGAATTAAAAACATTTGACGTCTTATTCTCGCAAAATCAATTTACCTTTAGAGGTTCAGGAATTCATTACTAATTCTTGGAACTCAGCGTTTCCCAACCTATGATCCGCAGTCTGCTTGATGTTTGTGGTACATTTCAAGGGATATGTAAAAATAAGTATTGAAAAAAAAACATTTTTTCTGACAGTTCATTAAAATTACTGTTTAAAAATATATATGTACTTCAATTGGCTTTTGGTAAAATTCGTGATATTATATGTATATTTTGCATACACACAATAAAAACTGTATTTGACCAAGAAAATCTTGTTTTGTATATATAACGAAAATAATATTTTCTTAATATAAGAAAAGTACCTTTAATCCAACTACATTATTTCTTCGTCCAAAAATATTATACTTGGTTTAAGAATATATTTCTTATCTTAAGAAAATATTGTTTTCGTTATATACAAAACAAGGTTTACTTGGCTCAAGTAAACCTTTCTACCTGTGTACGTTACATTATATATACAATGTATATACTTATACATATGCTGAAATACATAAACGGCTTTTTTAAGAACTTTTATGAACCAGCCTAGTAATAGAAATATTATGCCAAATATTTCTGAACTTGTTATAAACTTCAACCTTCAAATTAACTAAAAAGTATTTTTGTTCACTGAACTCCAATGCTGCGAGAAAGGCAGTTAGTCCAGGAGGAATCGGCGCATGAGTACCGAAAACTATTCCACCTCAATTTTTTTATGTGATCCTCTTCAAATTGCCCTACTGATAATATAAATGCATGTTGCCATGGGGCAACCCCGGGCCATATTGTTTAAACCGAAATTGTTTAAACAATTGCAAGGAATTGTTATTTTTCAACCGGACAAATTTTTTTTATATTCTTTATTGAAATACAAATAAAAAAGGCCCTTCACTTTTTACGATAAAGTTAATATTTTTAAAGATATGAATTTTTAAAGGTTCGAAAAATCTCAAATTTGGGTACTTTCGACCCATGAAAAATATATTAAAAAAATAAATAAAATATAAATAATATTTTTTTCTTAATTCTTCATACAATAGTTAATAATATTGTAAATAGAGATCTTAAAAAATTTCATTGTTTATACCTGTTTTTTAATTTTTAATTTCGCGCTCTCACAAGTATGCGTCGCTTACCTTTAAGTATCGCCGTCTCTCTCTGACTCATGCGCTGCATCGGCCTCTCTGTGTCTTGAATCATTATTTATCATTTATCTTAAAAACTATCAACTTTATCAAGATTGTTAAAGAGAGCAATGTTATTAATAATTAAATTTTCTACAATTTGATTCCTATAAATTTTTTTCTGAAATCAATTTTTCAAAAGTTATTTAAGCATAAATCGGAACATGTAATTAAAATTACTTTTTTATAAGTTTACTAGCTTGGCCCGCGCGGCTTTGCTCGCGTGGACTACGAAATTATTGTTTAGGATTTAAAAATATGTATAGTTGATTATTTAAAAGTTAATTATTGAAAACAATTTAAACAATTGACAATCAAAAGAATACTGACCTGTCCACTGTACCCAGCGCGGCGCTACATAGTCGTAGTTCGCGCGAATTGTTACGAATAATGTTATTGTATATACTTATTTCATGTTATTTCCTAAACCAAAAGACCAAATTGAATTCTGTAAAAAGCAAATTATATCTACATTAAGTACTTATGACGATAAAATCATTTATTTCGATAAGGATTAAAGTTTTGCAGGTCATAAGTCCATGTAAACATAACCCAAATATTTTATGTTTTCTTTGTAACATAAAAGCAGTCATTGTGGCTTAGATATAAATGTTAGACATATGGTGTCGTGGACTTTATTGTAGCACTTTTGATTCTACACAATTCTTTAATACATTATTTTGTTCTATATTCAACGGTTTAGGCAGCGTATTGCAAAACAGCGCGCCGTCGGTAAATTTTTTTCCGACTTGATTTACTATTATCGTCACTGCTTAGTTGTTATGTTACATAACGTAACAAAATATAGCCTATAACCTGGCCAGAGAATGTACCTATGAATTAAAAAAAAATCACGTAAATCGGATAAGTGGTTCTCGAGTGATAAGCGCACTAACGGACAGACAGACAGACAGACAGACGTTGAGCTTTATATATATATATTAAGGATGTTATTTTTTTATGTTAAAACAGAAATAATTATATGTATATGTATCATGGTGTTTGTATGATTGTGTCTAAGTAAGAAAAAGATTCTTTTTTTCGTTGTTTTAAGCGACGCATACTTGTGAGTGCGCGAAATTAAAAATTAAAAAACAGGTATAAACAATAAAAAATTTTAAGATCTCTATTTACAATATTATTAACTATTGTATGAAGAATTAAGAAAAAAATATTATTTATATTTTATTTATTTTTTTAATATATTTTTCATGGGTCGAAAGTACCCAAATTTGAGATTTTTCGAACCTTTAAAATTTCATATCTTTAAAAATATTAACTTTATCGTAAAAAGTCAAAGGGCCTTTTTTATTTGTTTTTCAATAAAGAATATAAAAAAAATTTGTCCGGTTGAAAAATAACAATTCCTTGCAATTGTTTAAACAATTTCGGTTTAAACAATATGGCCCGGGGTTGCCCCATGGCAACATGCATTTATATTATCAGTAGGGCAATTTGAAGAGGATCACATAAAAAAATTGAGGTGGAATAGTTTTCGGTACTCATGCGCCGATTCCTCCTGGACTAAGTAGGAATAAGCAAGTTTATTGAGGTTTGAAATTAGCGAAAGTGTGTTCTGATTTTGAATGAAAACTTCTTTACAAAAATCATTTCTCATAAATGACTTATCTTTTATTTAAGTTAAAGTATGTTCGAATTTAAACTTGTAATTTTATAAGTAGTAAAGCATACTACAATTCAGTTTCTTGTTGAATGAGATTTTGTAAATGAATAAATGTACTTTTGCTGTACTTGATTAAACTAAAACTTCAGCACTCTTCTCTGAAATCAGGTTACACTGATATATATGCTTCTTTCAGAAGTTAAGAGGAGTAACTCAATTGGATTGAAAAGAGTCGACATTTTATTGATTTAAAAAAAATACTTGATTTTATATCCATATATTTATTTTTATTTCCTTTTAAGGTCATATATTTAGCATAAAAAGTAAAAAGTAACTATTGTTCCATTGTATTGAATCCATTCTAACTATTTTTGTCATGATGTCTGTTTGTTTTTCTCTAGATACTCTAACTCAAAAACGACAGATAATAAAATATTGATATTTAGTATTTAGAATTATTTTTTGTGTGGGAATAAACATAATATTTTTAAAACAACCAAACAACCGGAAACGATGTTTACTTTTGTCATTTTTTGAACTTACCGAATTATTTTTGGAACGGGGTAAGTTAAAAAAAATTGTAACAGAAAAAAAGTTGTAGAGAATATTATTATCTATAGTTTATGTATCATGCATTGTTTCTTTCTTTTAACAGTTAACCAGTTATATACTTAATCATATGTACCCTGCATACTCACAAGGGAACCTTTTCAAGTAGAAAATTCGTATCGAGTTTAAACTTTGTATTTAGTTAGACCAGGTCAAGATAAGTAAGAAAAGTGCAAAATAATCATATTTTTTCAAATAACTCTGAAACTAATGAAAATCTAAAAAAATCTACAATACAAAATTTTCATGATTTTTTATGCTCTTTTGAATGGCGATAGTCAAATTTCGAAAACATTAAACCGTTAACCTCCACCTCCTACCCACATTCAATAGGTTTAATTTTTTCGTATTTTGACTATCGCCATTCAAAAGAGCATAAAAAATCATGAAAATTTTGTATTGTAGATTTTTTAAAATTTTCATTAGTTTCAGAGTTATTTGAAAAAAAAATATTATTTTGCACATTTTCATAGGGGTCTTTCACCCCCTTAAACCGTTTTACAGCAGCTGTGATAATTTTTTTCTTACTTACCTTGACCTCCTCTAACTATATACAAAGTTTAAACTCGATACGAATTTTCGGTTTGAAAAGGTTCCTTTGTCAGTATAGCGTATAAGAAAGTCCCATTATATGGAATTCACGGCAACCTTTTTTATAATACATAATAATATAATCAATTGTACTGTTCCACGGTTTCAGGACTTCTGGTGGTGTTAAATTATTAATATGATTATGAATTTAATTAATATATCCACCAAGTGACATTCATTGTTATAGAAATATACACACAAGGTAAAATATTAAAACTAAATGTAATTTAATTACGTTTTATGAAATGGATCAATCATTGAGTCTACTGTTTGTAAAGTTATCAAATTACAAATTAATAATACGTAACCACCTGAGACACACCTGCACGCTGTGTAAGAGCAATAATAAATTTTAAACGAGCTAAAAGGTACGCAAAGGTATTCTTAATCGATGCTGTGTACATATTTTACCTCAGCAATAGACGTGCTTGGCTTTGACTCTACATCATTATAAAATTGATATTTAAAGTAGGGGAGAATGGTTTCAAAAAAACTTGATTGTAACTGAATTATTTATGATACAAAACTAAAGTTCAGTACTAATAATATTTAGAACCTTTTTTGTGTCTGTGTGTCTGTCTTATCGATTTGAATTGAATTTTTTTGTCAATAGTCCTTTTGTTCCTCTGTTTGAAAATTATATTATTATTATTTTGTATACTTCCTTTCTGAGTTCATTAGATATGTTATAGGAGGAATGTAAATATTAATGTGGTTACAAGGAAAACGATGAAGTTTCTCACATTTTATTTACTTGGTGTAAATTTGTTATGAAATCAAGTTATAATTTCTTGAAATTAATTACAGTTACAACTACGGGAAATTATGGTCTCTTAATCGCCAACTAACAATTCACATAAATTATGAAAACTGTTGTAAAGTTAACTGGAAATACACATACACGCATAGTTTATTTAATTGAATATTAAATAATTATAATTTTACTTGAAGTTTTGAAATATCAATATCATTTAGTTTAAAACATTAATTCTTCAAGCTGAATTTATATATACCTACCAAATCCAACATCGATAAATTAAAATTCAGTTTAATTTGTGGTTCATGACTATGCGAATAAAAAATGTATCATTTTAATATTATTACCGTTTAATGATTTGCCATAAAATGCCCACCATTTTAACTTTAAATATTTTGATAGAATTTCAAACTTGATAAAAAATGAATAAATTATTATATTTTTAAGTTTTAAAAATGCAAACCAAATTAATTAAACTAAATAAATATGGACACTCTAAGATTCTGTATCAGAAAATGCAAACTTCTAAATGGGTTGCTGAAGAAATTTAAGAAATAATGCTAATTTTTTAAACGTAGGTACATATGCCTAAAAAATTCGAGAGTAGAATTATAATATACAGTGATGCCTCGCATAACGAACATAATTCGTTCCAGGAGCAAGTTCGTTATGCAAAAAGTTCGTTAAGTGAAACGCGTTTTCCCATAACAATACATGTTAAAATTTTTAATCCCTTCTGTAGCATAAAATATGATACTGTAACATAAAAAAGATTGTACACACGTTTTTTATTCTTTAGTCAGACTCAGATTTAGGATAGTCTACCGAGGCTTGTAGGGTCAAATCCTCACTCACAAAATTACATTTATTAAAAGAAACAAGTGTGTGAGTTAAGCGCAAAAAAGAACGACTGATGCGCGTTAATGCATGTCCGTGCAATTTTGAGCATCGACTGCGTGCGACCTTACAAGTTCGGGTGACTTCGTGATACGTAGGAGCGTTCGGGCGGCAAATTGAAATACGATGCAGTTCGTTGTGTGAGTCGCGTAATGAACGAACAGAAAGTTCGTTGTGCGCAGCGTTCGTTATGCGAGGCGTTCGTTGTGCGAGGCATCACTGTACAACCAAGCACTTAAGGTATGTGCAATCTTATCAAATAGGTTTCAATTAAATTTTCCGTATTCTGAAAGTTTTATTTAATAAAAATACCGCGCTGAATACTTTTAATATTCTCCTCATACCTATAATAATGTGTACAGCCCTGAACATATTAACTAGTCCACACATCTGAGGTACGGCAGGTATTGTTCTGCGGAAGTGCGGAAAATACAGACGTTGAATATAAATGTGTGAATAAATTAACATTTTGCTTCCAATTTGCATACAAATCTATATAAATAATCGATGCACTATGTGCTGACTGCCGCTGTTAATATTTTAATATAGAATTTCATATATTATTTATAATTTTGTGTATTTTATATATATGTATATTATTCAATTTGAAAATTTGTTATCTCTGGTATTATAAAGAAAAGGGCAACAGTGAAGAGGTATTAAATACAAATGGCAGCCCACTGATAGTTGTTATCAATGGTATGGTTTACACAAATGACCTTACCGCATGTGCGTTTACAATAAAGTAAAAGTTATAAACCTTTTACCGGTCACCTTAATTCAAAGTATACAATTAAAGGGGCAGATGTTTGAATTTTTTTAAAATCAATTTTTTTATTGCATTTTCTCAAAGTAGAATATTTCAAAAGTATTCTTTAAAAAATTCAGACAAATCAGACCATTATTTTTGGAGATATATAACGTTGAACGGAGCCGTCTCTAATTTGAATACATTAGAGACTTTTCACTTATCATATGTGAAAGGGGGCAGAACCAGTTAGAATTTGGAAAAAATCTTTTTTTTTGCATTTTATCAAAGTAGAATATTTTAAAAGTATTCTTTAAAAATTTCATAAAAATCGGACCGTTATTTTTGGAGATATATAACTTTCAACGTAGCCATCTCTAATGTATTCAAATAGGCAGGTAGCGGCAACTGCGCACTTTTTCTCGAAACTATGTTTTCGATGTCGGTGATCACTGTAACTTGAGAACGACTTTGCCGATCGGTTTGAAATTTTTCTGACTGATTCTATACATAATTGTCCTCCGGATGGACGAAGGATTTTTATTTTGGACGATTATTTTTGTTTTTATAGCCGAAAATGCGAGTTTTATTTATTTTATTTTATTTTAGTTAAATAAAGAAATTCGACTTTCAACATTTTGTGAAAATTAAAAAAAAATTTAATCCCTTCATCCATCCGGAACATTATGTCATTAACTAATGATCCCTTTTTTTTATTTCCGATGATCCAGTGACGAACAGCAGTGATCACGGCAAAACACTTTTTTTTACCCCTCCCAAATTTGCTGTACCCCACTTATTTTTTATATTTTGCCATAAAAATATAACATTTTCTATAAATGCATATCTTTTATATGGAGAAACATTTGTTAATAATTATTTTAATGCATGGCCAAAAAAAATCTTAAAAAAGAGCTTTTTTTGGAAGTCGCAACTGGGTCTGCCCCCTTAAAATATTTGATTAAATAATTACAGATAATATTGTATGTAATAGATACATACCTTCATACATAAATACTTTTTAACTATTATTTTATCAATAGTATTAAATATTAATGGTAATTGAGAAATGTATACATATCTTTAAACTTTTATAACTTAACTCATAGAAATTCTATTCACTGTATCCACATGTATAATTAAAATCTTTTCGAAGTTTACATTTGTATACATGTACATACATATATATAGAGGCATATATATAATCAATATTCCCAGAACTATAATTGGTCCATTAATTTTGTACTATAACGAAACCAATAGTATGTGCCTTGAAGTATTCAAATTGTCCGAGAAACGCGATAATCAATACGTTATTCAATTTCATTTAATACCGAAATACCGAACTAACGATTCTAACCCTTTGGTGATTGATATTTTAGTATGATTATATACTATATTTAATATACACTTATGTTTACTTTTTCGATATAATAAACGTTAATGTTTGATTTAATGTCCTATAGAATTATATGCGTCGTTCTTAAGATATTAAAAAAATGGCATACCCGAGTAAAAACTACGTCTCTTATAAAATCAACAAAATCGATTATTCAAAATATCTAAAGAACGTAAAAATTGCATAAAATCTTTTTTTGCAGAGTATTAAGTTAGTATTTTACTTTTGTAGTAAAATATCCTCTGATCTCACGTATTCGATCTGCATAGATTTTTGTGGCCACGACTATCTATGAAACTATGGTTTGGAAAGGGTTACATAAACTAGAACATATACATTTATATTGAATACATTATACATGTGTAAATGATACTATAAAACCATTGTATTATAAATATTTAATTATTATTGTTACTAATGTAATATTTAATGCATTTTCACAATTTAATATGTGTTCACATGTGTAGCGATACATATGTTTCATATGTCTGCTGATCTATTTTAATTTTTCCATTGCATTGTTTTGAATGAAATTCACTATTATTTTTTGATTTTATCCTGAATTTGGCCAGAAACATAAAAAATTAATTCCTAACCGATTTTTAATAAAATGAAGGAAAATTGATTACTTGGTTGTTTTTCAACTTTGTTAATTTAATTTTAGAATTAAATTATTTAAAACACTTATGTTTGGTATAGTAAGGAATTTGACCTGGAATGAAAGCTAAGGTAATGCTATCTGCGGAATATTAAATATAAATAACAACCAATTGATAGTTGTAATTAATGGGAATGTCCTTGACGCATACGTGTTAAGTAGAAATCTGCAATCTAAAAGCAATAGTGACAATTGTACCTCATAAAACACTTGAAATTTAAATTACTATAGATTTATTACCACTGCTATAATATCCCAAGTAAATTCATGATGGTTGGACAACTCGCAGATTACGTTATAAATTTTGCTTCTGATTTCGAGCTAAATCGTTATAATATTCGAAATATTCTTTAATAATTATGAATAAATAAAAAAAAAAACAAAATAGAAAACATAATAAATATGGATCAAATTTCAATACAAGAAAATAATTATTTACGAGTTCGAAGTAGATAAAATATTTTTAGCTTGTACCTATCTAAAAATAACATTAAGTTCCATATATCGTATGAATAAAATAATAATCTAAATTATAAGGCATGCTATAATTTTTAATACCATTTAATATGTATTATCAAAAACGTTAACACCTATAAAAAGATTGGCTTTTAGATTAAAATATAATAAATAATAGAATTATATTAACTCAATATGGCAATATATACGAGAATATAATAAATATACTAAAATATAATATGTACAAGCTTTCAATAAAAATGAGAAAACCCATAGATTAAGTAAAAAAATTTACGAACTACGACATATGTGTACAAACATGTTCCATGCATGATGTGCGGAACTATTCGTGAATAAGCTTTTTATCATGGAACGTTCCATTTCCATAAAATATCCGGATAAAATGGCTAGAATGATAAACATGTCAAAATCTATGTTTGTAATTGGATTTCAACAATTCAGCGTCAGTTTATTGCTATTCATTGTGAATTGAATTCTTTTCTTCAGATTTGACATTGAAAAGATATTTTGTGAATATCGATTTGTTTTTCTACATAGTTAGCTTACATAAATATACAATATAGTAGTATGTACAATGTACATATATATACAATACATATATGCATGTGTATTTTGTGTATGTTTATTACATATACATATATACCTGATACAGAGGCGTCAAGTTTTTATTAAATAAAAAAAAACACGACTATAAAATTGAAGAAAATATCTTTAAAAATGTGCAATATTCAAATAACTGTTACTTTGTTAAAAATAATTTGTGAAAAATTTTACAAATATTTTGTTTTCTTTAACAATTTTTATTTTGATGTAAAAATTGTAGAAAATTAATTTTATACACTGAATATGCTGCCTATCTTTTTTTTATTTTTTTTGAGATTTCGAGCTTTAATTTCCTTTTTGAAAAATTACAACGCGATCATTATTACCAAAGTTACAACTATTTGGATTATTGCACATTTTTGTATTACTTTACGTGTAATATATATTTTTCTTATAAAAGTTACGCCCCTGATTGGACGTAATATATTTAAGTGTGTGTACATAACATAATAATTGATTTATATAGCAATTTAGAATTGATTAATGTTGCTATATCGTTACAGGATAGGATATTACTTCCGATTACGTTGAAATTAGGAAAATCGTTCTAGATTAAGTCGTTTGTAGATTTGACCGGGATAAGAACAGACTATTAGTTGGTATATAATTATATTTAATATAATCTACGTACTATTATTATTATCAGTGGAGTAATATTACCTAAAATTATCTTGACTAACAAACAAGAGGGAATGGGTTAATTTAATTAATTAAAATATTATATTATTTTTAATTATAAGTTTGTTTCAACGATCAAAATTTTGGGCCCAATATATTGATATGTAGTATTAGTGTTCAAGACCGTCTTAATGATCCCTGAATTAGTAAGGATCGATCTCTTCTTGCCTTTCTCCAAACGTGAACTCCTTTCCTCCCTTTAATCGTTTGCTTTATTAGTTAGTACGATTTGTAACATTTCTAAGCGTATATTCACTTAAGTTTAGTAAAGTTTTGCATTACCCCGGTGTACTTCTGGACAATTTCGCTCCAAAGTATAATCCTAGTGAAGGTAGATTATTCCAACCTACGTACAAACTCCTAGACCAGTGAAGTGCGATTGGAATTAGAAATAATGTAATAATGTATTTTACAGAATTGATAATAATTTATAGAATATTGTAACAAGTATAATATACGTTACCATAATATATAGGTACAATCAAGTGTTTTTACGTGGAATAAGTCGGTATTTTAATAATAAACCTAATTGAAAACAGCCGGGTGATTTGGCCGTACGGATCACGCCTCGTATGATCAAATCACCTGGCAACCACTGCAAACTTAAATGAAATAGAATGGAAATAGAGTATTCGCCCGTATTCGCAGCGTGCGCGATGACAGCGCCAACTAACGAGTGGACTTTAGTAGCAACTTGGGTGGACTTTGACGTACTAACAAACAAATAATTTCAATAAAATATCGTAATATATACATTTTAGACGATTATTTATGACTATTAGCTATGTGCACGAAGTCTATTAGAGCCGCTAGCGGGTAATAGAGAAGGATTGAATGGATTCAACTCTTTTTTATCATTGTTTAATATGTTTAATACCGTGAAATTTTTTATTAAACAAATATCATTTATTTAGCTGTTTGCATATAATATAAATAGTATAGCATAAAAGGTACGTGAAAATTATTTATTTTGGGTATCTTTTTCTCTTTAATTATGACGTATAATAGAGAAATAATTAATTCGTTTACATTGACAGCATAACCTCAAATTTTGGCGCCGTTAATTTTACAATATTACTCACCACGAACACTCGCATCGACATTATTTCTAACTCCATACCCTTGCACATTGTCTATAGTGGGATTAACCATGTTGATCTTTCTATTTTCAGTTAAAAACGAGTCTATTAAAAATGACAGTTAGTCCACCCAAAGTGTTATTTTTTGCCACGTTGTGCGCTGTGATCGATTTCGTTTTCCCCACTACCTACTTTGCACCCAGCGAATAGTCACAATATTAAGGATGTTTGTAAGATTAAATTGAGGAATGGGGAAAACAAAATATATATTTAAATTACAAAATTTACAGATAGGTATATAAACCGTAAACTTTCTTAATTTTAGTTTTTAATTATAATAGAAAAAATTTTGTAACTGATATACATACATTGATATATTTCATGAATGTCTGTTGCTACATATCTAAAATAACCCTAAATAAAAACTACCTACTTGGTAACCAATTTTCTTCCTACAATTTTTAAAAAGCATCTACTAGTTTATTAAAGAATATCAAAATAATTGATATTTTCATTCGAAGAAACGCTTTGCTAAAGCTTTATGTCCTATACTCCTATACATACATTTTTAATCTACCATTATCCTTTCCATGCTCTGAATAAACTACAGATATTCTGTCGGGTTGTGTACGAATAAAAAATGAAAGTAAACACAGATGGAAGACTTATTTGATGTTTATTGATGCAGGGCAGATCTGAAATGGAACTCGCTCATGCAAGTAATAATGTAATACACACATACGTTTATATGCAGAGGTGTGTTCAGGATAAATTTCAGGGTCCTTGTTTATGGCTATGAAATTATTATTATTCTCAAATATTATGCATACCTCAAGTAGGCTTTGGCTTGGTAGTGTATTCTACTTTCGTTCTAAAATGTTTTTGCATATGCACATCGATAAAATGAGCGTATGATAAAATTTAATTTTTATGGCAAAGCCATATTATTTTAATATTTTATTACTCTATTTTTTTATATTATACTAGTTGTTACCAGCAACTTTGTTCGCGTGAAATATGGTTAGGTGAGAACTATTAGATATAAAACCCATGAAGAAGTAGTAGAAGAAGGTTAGGCAATACAGATTTCTGTTATGATAATTGATAAAACAATTGTACTATTTGTAGTCTTTCTTAATAATGTCAAACCTAATAAAGCTAACCAATTTTCGAGATCAATAGTCAATTCGTAGTTAGATTAAATGACAACAAAATCAGTCTTCAGACAAAACATTGGATAATTATTTAATTAAAATGCTTTCTGTCTTACAGACCCAAATTGTACAAAAGAGTTTAGTATAGTAGTTAACTGGTAAAATGTCAACCTATAATATACGCACACAGAGAACCATGTGCGCCACAAGAATTGTTCATGGGGTTTGACATATTGTAGCTATTTATAATTATTACGAAAATAAATGATGTTCCATTAATAGTTTTTCTGTATAAATTTATTAAATTCTACTTAAATTATAGGTGTTGCTTACTTTAAGCTATTACCACACTACGAAAACACTAGAAAAATTCTCAAAATTGATTTTTCAAAGTAATGTTTAAAAATGTCAATTTTTTTACTAACCCCTCAATATTTTTTAAAAATATTGTACCACTGGTATGGCAAGAATTAAATAAGGTAGAAACAAATGAACCTTTTCGTTTAGAAAAATATCATAATTTTCTAAAAAAACATACAAAATTGTAAATGTTATCTCTATCTCTTAAATTTGATGAGATATCAAAGATATTATAAACTATTGAATCAGTCTGTATATATCTATATTCTTTTTAAATTTAAATTCCGAAATTACAAAAATATAACATAAAAGATTGTAGAATGAAGAACAATCACAAGAATAAATTACTTTGTTCGTTTGCTTAATGTTGGGAAAACAAATGACTTATTTAAATGTAAAATATCTATTAGTTATATTTTTTACGTATTGATACATGCGTATACTGTATAATAAAGTATGGTAATCATGAAAAAAAAATCAACTGAATCGAATATGATAATTACTTCATTGACGTATGTGTGTCTGTCTGTCTATGAACGCTCTACAGTCAAAACGATGAGACTTATAAACATAAAATTTTAAACATAAAGTTCTTGTATACAGTAGATGTGTACATCCTATATTTTAAACCGGAAACAGGTGTTTACTCTTGATAACAGTGCGTAATGGAAAAATGGTTTTTATAAAAGTTATAAAGAAGATTACTATCTATAGATTATATTTGTTTTGTTATTTTTTCCAGAAAGTAATTTTTTGACGGTATATATCATCAATTTTTTGTAAAAGAAAAATGTTGTAGATAATATTATACATAATTCAAGATTTACGTTCTTTCCATTTTTTAGTTAGTTTTTAAGATATTCGTTTTTGTATAGTATTGTTTAAAAAAATCTTGTGGTGGTTACATCAGTTTTTTTATATTTAACCTTCCTATACGCGCGCACGGTCTCTGGGACCGAAAGTTCTGGAGCCTGGTTTTTATCATTTTTGTTATGACAGCCTAGTAAAATTAATTTTTATTAGTAGTAAAGGATCTGTTGAAATAAATAAATCAAAGTTATAGACAATATTTTGATTGAATTAGTTACTAACAGTCTTTTATTACAGCCTCTGAAAAAAAGTTACTATTTTTGACGAGCTACGAAAACTTGAAAAAAAAATTTTTTTTCTTAAAACAAAAACTAAAAATAACTATAAAACCTTAAGCTAACAATATGAGGAATAATATCAACCAATATCTCACCATGCATTCGGAGCATACTCAAAAGTGTAACACCTATACCCGCGTCGGTCTTACAGACCAATTGATGTCGTGTACTGGTACATGTTCTTTTCGCACGAATGCTCGCACTGCACTAAATTGAAGATCGCGACAAATCATGAAACTACCAGTAAGCTCATTGTCTTAGCATTCTCCGTTATTGAAAAAAATTTAAAAATATAATCTGTCGGTCTGACAGACCAATACGTTGGTATAGGAAGGTTAACATCAATTTTCTTGACTTATTATACAGCAAACTTTTTTATAACCACCCGGTACATAACTAACACTGATAAAAACAAGTAGGTATAGCAATCAGTATTATATTTATATCTAACGGTTTTAATTTGATAGACATACATTCAAAGGTGTGGGGTAAATTCCCATCCCCTTTACTGTAATCTGCGAACGCTCATGCACAGAACTGTACACGTATAGATAAGCCGATAGAACCCAATGAACTGAACAACTGTGAAATTGTGTAACGGTCCGGTAAATCAAACGTTTTGAATTTCTGATTAAAACAACATCCGAATATCAAAGAATATTGAAGGAGCTTTTGTTTACTCGGTTAAAGAAAGAAAGTAAATACGGTTCTCGTGTTATCTTTTTTTTATTTATGTATGTATCTATATTTTATTTCTCACGTACAATTTGTCTTGAGTAATATTTTATTGATGATGGAGAATCTGTGATTAAAGGAATACGTGTTTTAAATAAATTGTGTACACAAATGTTTATTTTTGTTGAGACGTGAAAAAGAAAATAATAAATATTGGTTGAATATAATGCCGTGTTTAGATAAAAAAAAAACAAAACAGTAATGCTGTGTTTTTAAAACAATTCGTATTTAAAAATGTACCTATAGAGTTTGTTGCAGTTTTGTTAAAAAAAACACCGTATAGTATTGCTGTTTAGGTCTAAATATTTCGAAATGTTATATTGTAAAATATATAAACCTGAAGAAGTTTGTAATTTTACAAAATAATAAAAGGTCAAGTGCGTGTTGAGGACGCGGCACGCACATGATAGGGTTTCATAGTCCTTCTGACTAACATTCTCTTTCGAAATTAACTACATTTTTACAATATAAATGTTCGTATTTTTTCATTGAAAGTAGTACCTAATTAAAAGATACATTCTGGATTTTTTTTCGAATTTTTGTAACGATAGTTTAGAAATTTGCAAGCAAATATATCGTGATTGAAACTTATGTATTAAAAAACACTCTACTCAATGGAGCAATTGATTCTTTATACACTTTTCAGCTTATGGGAGGGGGGTCAAAAAAATTTTTTTTTACAAAAATCCCATCATTTCTTTCTTCTTAGTAGGTATATAAATGAGAGAATTGGAAACTTGTGACATACAGACAGACAGACAGGCGGACAAAGCGAAATTAAACAGTTAATCGTAAGATAGTTTATAGTGAGACAAGCCTTCGTTTCTCTTGTGAGTGTTGTGAGAGATAACTTGCGTGTGCAAATTAGATAAAAATACAATTATGACATTGCCATTTAAAACAAAGTTATCTGACATTAGTTCTAATCACAACGTTTTGTTATTGATGTATGTCTAAATTATTTATTTATTTATTTTTATTTTACAGAACATCTACAAGATCATATTTCCTTTCCTGTGGTGTGTAGAAAGTAAGTCAAATTATATTATTATTTATTGAACTATCTGATGGGTAGATTGGAATCACTCAGACCTCATAAAATATACATCATATTTAATATATCGTCGGCTTAAAGTGAATGTGTGCTGAGTTCATTTTTTTGTCCAATATAATTTTTTGGTACTATTTGAAAAAGTATAAGATGGCAAATAAGTAAATAAAACTACTAATTCGTTTATCGAGTTGAATAGTTGTAAATAAAAAAAAAACGCGTTAAGTCGATGTTGATTAAATGAAAAATTACATGAAAAATAATGAAATTTATTGTTTATATATAGTTTATTATAAAATAAATAGTTATTATAATTATTTATGATTTTCTTTCTGGTTTTCTTATTTTTATGTTGATATTTCTATGACAAATTGAAGTTTGACACATAAAATATTACTCAAAAAATTTGAATTTTAGATTTCGTTAAAAGTATGTTTATTTTATATAAAATGGCGTGAAAAGTTGAAATTTTTAAACCACAGGTCTGTATCTTATAACGTTCTCGAGATATGGGCTTTCAAAGTTTTAGTTTTTTTCAAAATTTTGAAGAAAAATGGCCGTAACTTTTAAACGTGTAGTCGGATTTGATTTTTGTCGACGAATTTGGAATCAGCGTATGAAAATCTATATATTGGCATGTATAATACCTGAAAATTCGACAAAAAAATTCACGAAAAATCGAAAAAAAAATGTCGATTTTTGACCAAATTTTTTTTGTCGAATTTTGAAGTGTTATACACGTCTTTATATAGATTTTCATAGGCTGATTCCAAATTCGTTGACAAAAATCAAATCCGACCACACGTTCAAAAGTTACGGCCATTTTTCTGCAAAATTTAAAAAAAAACTAAAACTTTGAAAGCCCATATCTCGAGAACGTTATAAGATACGGACCAGCGGATTGAAAATTTCAACTTTTCACGTCATTTTCTATAAAATAAACATACTTTTAACGTAATCTAAAATTAAAATTTTTTGAGTAATATTTTGTGTCAATTTTCAATTTGTCATAGAAAATCAATTTAAAGATAAGAAAACAAGAAAGAAAATCATAAAAAACTATGTAATTTTTTAATTAATCAACAACAACTTAACACGTACGAATTGAACGATGCGGACTTAGCATATCATATTTTCGTTTTATTTATTTACAACAATTCAACTCGATAAACTAAACTTTTTACGTCATTTTTGATATAAAAATCTTAATTTTACATATATCTAAAAAAGTTTTTGTAACTAGTTGGTATAATTTTAAAGCTATACTCTTATTTTTATTATTTTAAAATAAAAATCCTTCTTATCGATAAACTGATCAAAACTGAAGGATTACCAGACAGAAAGCTAAAGAAGGTAGTTTGTGTGTATATAGAAGATTTGATTTTCTCAAAAGATTTGAAATCTTTTCACAAAAAACTGCATTTCATGGATATTCCCGGAGATTGCGAGAAGGAAATGAAGTGAAGCGAAAATCTCCTCGTTTTATTTTATAAAATAAACTTTTATTAGCTGTGTGGAATCCAGGATTGCGGCCTGATTAAATAAATTTTAAATGAGGGAAGTAATTTCACTAATCTATTATAGCACAAGGTTTCCGGTGTTTTCCCTACATTTGTGGTCATGACTTTTTCGGTTGTGTGGTTTTTTATACCGAATCATTGAAACTTTTAAAATAACATTTACCGCAAACTGTGTTACGTACGCATATTCGTAAAGTTTTTTTTTGGGTTGTATTTGTAAGGGTTTGGAACGAGTTTGCCTCAGTGTTTTGTTTATTTTAGCAGTTTTCAGTTTTTATGCATGTATTTTTATGCTGGGTAAATATTTATATTCATGAAAAATTGAAGTTTTCTGATATGTACCAATGTTTTGTTTCACGAATTTGGCATTGAATATTATTATTGGTTATGATTTTTAAAGTTGTTTTTATTATTGTTGTATTCTTTTCGTTTATTTACAATGATGAAATTAAGGACTCATGTTTATCATGGCTTAACAACGGACGATTAACTAATCATTTGGATTGCACGCTTTGACGAGATTGATTTAATTTCAAACGAGATGAGACCGAGATAATACCGCTTGAATTTTAACGAGACTGTCTGAAATTTTGATGAGATAATACTAAAACTATATCAACTTTATTTATTAGTCTCGTAGAAGTTTAGACCAAAAGTCTTGGTTTTAGATTAATGTTTTTTATTTTTTCACGTGTATGAGACGAAATCAAGACAAATTCGGTTTAATTTGGCTTCAATGCTTACGAGACAGATTTGAAGATTAAAACGAGATGGCACCACAATTAAAAAAATAGGAAACATATATGCAGCCGTACTAATAATTATAATTTATCTAAGCAACTTTCATCTATATTTTTTTATATATATTATATTTTACTTTTGTATACCAATTAAGAAAGATTTAATTTTCATCATTATATAAAATACGGTTTTTCGACTATTATTGTAAAGTTAGTCATTTTAGGATCCGAATATCCCATTTAATATTAGGCACGCTAACGTGATTTCAAATTTTATAACAACATCGAGAATGTTTAAGTTCCTGAAAGTGAACAAAATAAAATTTATTGGATAAAGAATAGACAAAATATATTTACCATACCCTTCTAACAGATGCTAATTAATATATATTGTGATAAATGTTAACCCAAAGATGTAATTAATATCATATAACATCCACAGATCGCAAAAATAACACCACACAAATTCCGAACAATTGAAAATACGAGTTCATCAAAATTTAGAAACATGTGTGCGTTAATTGACACAATAAATCTGATTTAATTTAATTGCCACGTGTAATTAAATTACATAATAAATTTCGGCCTCTTCACTGACGCGAAATACTATATACATAAATTCACACAACGAATTGTGTCATTGTTATTTCAGGTTAGTTAGTCTCTAGTTTAGATTTCGATTAACACTGGTAGTTTATTAATTTCTCCGGGGATGTTAACCCCGTCCATACTCGAAAAATAATACCTGACAACCTTCATATGCGACCGGTTTTTAAATATACTGTTTAAAATATTTATTTTGTTTTGGATAGATATTTTTTTACAATAAAAATACACACAACTTAACTCCTGAAGAATGACTTAAGTTTGGTCAAAATTTCATCCCGATATGATTAACACTTTCTTAGATATCAGTGTTTCAAATTTTGATTTTGATTTCCAATGTTATAAACGTGTGCATCATCCGCGTACAAGAATAGTAAGGTATGATGGTAAACGTATGACAGCCATGGAGTATGGGTTAATAAATGAAAATGAATGACAATGAGTACATCCATAATTAGTGAGGCACTTCAGAACAGATTTACAATATGTGTTGCTTTTAGCTGCGCGAGTTATGGTGTTGTGCACAAGTTTGTGTAAACTTTCTCATGTTAATTGTTTCCTATGTGATTAATTGTTGGGATTACAGTGAGTGAAATTGATTGGGATAGTTTGATAACAAATATTATCGTCTGCGTGTGTTGGGTTGATTAAACCAAGAAGATATTTATTATGATATTGTTTTAAATTGATATCTCTTTCTTTCAATGTTTTTGTCAGTAATTTTACAGTAGGCTATGAGTCATATGCTTGAAAAAAGATAGTTACAGGAATCAAAACACGCAACCAAACATTGTAGCCAATTTACTCCGTAAGTTCAGTGGATTTTAAAAATAATAGGGTATTTAATACTATTGATTATGAATTCTAAAATGTTGTAAAAATTATAGTATATGTTACTATAATATACAATCAAGTATTTTTTTTACGTGAAATAAGTTAGTGTTTTAATTCTGTTTATCATGTGATCACAAACACGTCTAGCACATTTACCGCTGATATGACGTCAGAAAATATGTTAAATGCCAGAATACTCGATTTCTATTGGTTGGTTTTAGTCTGTCAAGTAGCAACTGACGTCACGTGATTTTTTTGAATAGATAAATACAGTAGAAACCGGTTATAACGACATCGGTTAATACGACGTATCGGTTTTTACGACTCAAAAAAGTCCAACTGAATCCCATGTAGTTGCAAATCAAATTCAAATTCAATTGTAATTTAAGTATACCTATATGTATAAACAGTAATATAAATTCTCAATCGTTGAGACCTAATTAAAAATAAAATATTTTTCATTAATACGTGATTATTTTTTGTTTACATCATTTTGATTTGCTTAAATTGAATTAAACTTTTGATACTTTTAAATATTTTATTTATTATGGTGTCAGATTTTAATAATTAAAATTAAATCAGCAAAAGCCGTGCAAAATAAAATATTTAATTTTGTAATAATTAAGTGTACATTGGAAATGATGAATAATACAATATAATTTTTTTATTAAATTATATGATATGTTTTTCATTTATAATATTTTAATGTGAGAATTTTCGACGCATTTATTTATTTTTGGACGATTTCTTATTTATTTTCTCTTAATTTTTTTTTTCCTCACCTATTCTTTAATAGGATCATAGAAATTTAAGTTCAATGTGGAAATCTATAGATGGAGATAGATTTTTTAAAGTAGGATTGTTTTTTATAAACATCTTTTACATACATATCCATATAATTTTCACACAGATTAAAACTCTATAGAAACTTTAGGATCACTAACCGTATTCTCAGTTGGCTTTGCGTCATCAGATTTTCATTTATTTCTGATGTTGCTACCTACAGATTTTGCTAAATTGTATCTTCAATGATTGCATGGAGACTTGGTTTTAATTTTTATTTCCCTCGGTACCTACTTTCTTAACTGGAAAATTTCTGATATTTAAATATTCATAATAGAAAAAAAGATTTGATTTTCTTATAACTAATTGACTTTTATGTTACTCATTTATTATTACTATCACTTGAATAATAAAGTCAGGTACGTAAAAATGATAAAGTTGTAAAATTTATTATAATGAGACATTTAGAAAAGAAAAATGATATTTTAAATTACATGGATCACAACCGCTGTAACAGACATGCCCCCCTTTATGTGTGAAGAGTAACTCCATTGTTTAAACGAACGAAAACAAATCAATTATACGAAGTCCTTTAAACTTTCTAAAATAAAATAAATGAAAAGCAGCAGAAACTTTATAATTAAAATAGAATTTACATAGCGCGCCAATAGGCGATTTACAGCAGCTAATTTTCGACATTTTAATTGAACTGCTATACCAATATTATTTATATTTATTTAACTCTTTGTCTATTGAGAATATAAACGTTTATTATATAACTACCTAATTCTCATTTGCAACAATTAAATATTCTTTACTAGTATAATTATAGTTTTACTGTCAAACGTAAATCGGACATTTACATATTTCAAAGTTTTTCTTGAATTCTATTTGACAGCATAATACCGATTATGAAACATTTGTTACTTATTAATTTCGACAAGCTTGAAAAATGCATTATTTATTTTATATTATATTGAAACAAACGAAGGTATTTCTTCAGAAAATCATGTGTTATAAAATAAAATAAAACTTCTTAACTCAAAGTAAATAAGTTTCTTTTTCCTCTACTGATAAATTGCATTCACTACATTTTCTAACTAGTAATCTAACAACGGAACTAAATTGTGTAAAGTGCTCTATGGCTTTTAATTGGACAGTTGAACCAATTCTTTATTAAAGTGTAACAATAGAGCATCAGTTAGCCGCCTTGTGTGTTTACGAGTCACTGTGTGTGTGTATGTATTTCTGTGTGTGATCCTTTGTCGCGACAGACAGGATTAGTTATTTAACACACAAAGCGAAAACTACTGTACTATCAGTGTCATAGGGGCAGTATTAGAATCCTGAAATTTGCTATGGTTATTATTAACATTCAAAAATTTAAATCGGCTGAATGTGAAAAGTAAAACATGTATGCAATAATCTTGGAGCGACCCTTGCAGTATTTAGGGGGGGGGGCAAATTTTTTTTATGTAACATATTTTAGTTTAAAAAAATCAGGTCAAAATTAATTTCCGTGGATCTTTTGATATTCACAGTACTTTAACAAAACAATTTTTTAAAGACTTTCCGGCGGATTATTTCCAAAATAACGAATTTTCAGAGAAAATTTGTCAGACAAAAGTTTCATGGCTTTGAGGGGGCTATATATTGACAACATGTGTTGACCTTGAAAAGGTCACCATTATGGATTTTTTTAGGTTCTTTTTCAAATGTAAACCCATATTTTTTGTTACAGATTCGTAATTAACTATGGAAAATAAGTAACTTTTTTCTGAAATATTTTTTCTGAAAATGTCAATTTTGTATGATATGGAGCAAAACAAACAGTAATTTCTGGATTTTAAATATTTTTTTACTCGAAAACTACCAATTTATAAAAAAATATTACAAGAGAAAAGAAATTTTTAGATTTCGGCAAGGATTTTCAGAATTTTTTTAAAGTAATTATTAATTAAAAAAAATTGTTTTTAAAGAAATTTTTCGAAATAAAAAAAAAAACGAATTAAAAATAAGTAAAAATTCTCCGATAATTCTTGTTGAAAACTAAGCACTTTTTGCTTCTTGCGATTATTTAAAAAACAATAGTTTTCGAGTAAAAAATTATTTAAAATCCAGAAATTACTGTTTGTTTTGCTCCATATCATACAAAATTGACATTTTCAGAAAAAAGTTACTTATTTTTTCTAGTTAATTACGAATCTGTAACAAAAATATGGGTTTACATTTGAAAAAGAAAAGTTGAACCTAAAAAACCCATAATAGTGACCTTTTCAAGGTCAACACATGTTGTCAGTATTTAGCCCCCTCAAATCCATGAAACTTTTGTCTGACAAATTTTCTCTGAAAATTCGTTATTTTGGAAATAATCCGCTGGAAAGTCTTTAAAAAAAACACCCGGTATGGTCTTTATTAGATGTTTTTATTTTATTTTTAATTTTCCCTGAAATTTTAACAAAAAGATTGTGATTAAAAAAACTATGATATAAGATTTTCTGGATCCAAAATATATAATTACGTTCAAAAATCCAATGGACATCATAGAAATCTAGAAATATCCCTGTTTAGACAATGTACTGATTTACTTATTACTTTTTGTCCACAAGCTAGGGGGGGCAAGCGCCCCCCCCTGCCCCACCCTGGCTACGCCCATGGACCCTTGGTATTTATTTTCAGGGGGGGGAGGTGTTTTAATTTTTTTAAATGAATGCATAATATCTCAAGAATATTGTGTCAAAATTTCAAGTCAATCGGAGCAAAATTGACAATGTTATGAGTATTTGAGCGTCCGTTGCTCTAGACCGGGTTTCTATAGCTGCTCGACTTCAAAGCATTTTTTTGAAACTTGCTATTTTTGAAGTCCGTGTACGCCAAAACTGAAAATCAACTGGTCCAATCGTTTTGAAATTTTGCACAGTACTTCTTCACATCATTCACCAGGTATTCCTGGGAGCTTTTTTATTTTTTAAAATAATTCTTAATTTTACAATAACAAATTAGCCGATTTTTTTTAGCGAAAATCGTTTTTTTGGCTTCAAAGTGCTACAAAAAATTGAAAAATCGAAAAAAAATCCTCCCAGGGTTACCTCGAGAAACATCTCCTTTAACAAATGCATTTTGATTTTTTTGTTTCAAATGATTCTGTTGCGAGTTATGATGTACACCTTTTTCGAGGCGCCTCCGGAGATTTACTGTCACTCGCTCAATTTCCAATATTTTGCAATGATAATTTAGGAAAATATTGTTCAAAGTTACATTATTATATGGAAATTTACTGAATAAACTAACACTATCTGTATCGCAAAAAAATGAATTCTTAAACACGCCTTTTTTCACCGAATTAACCTTACCCTCTCCTTAAACCAGTAACGTTTAATGAATATTATGGACAACTGAAAAAAACTATACGCCTTTTTAAAAAGCTCTTTTGAAAAACGTTATATTTTTTTATATTTAAAGATTGAATACCCTGTATAAAAATAAACCCATAGATATACCAACATTATATTTCAAATCTCCGAATATATAGGTATATATAGTTTTTAAAACATAACACCACATGCGTTTAGTAAAGTACCTTGTTGCCCAGAAATTCGCTCGGTAGATACGGAAACAGTTGAAAGTTCAGATCTTATAAATCACACAAACATTTAGAGCTGCATTGTTTATTCAACCCCTGTATATATATGTATCCACAGAGAGAGCGGTGAAGATTTATGGCGAATGCTCGCTTTCTGCGGCCTGTCACGGCCCATTCGGATTGTTCCGTGGGAGAAACGTATTTATTCAAACAGGTGATATGGTCTGCATGATGTTGTAGAAACAGGCGTCGACTTTTGGATATTTCAAAGGTGCTAAATTGTATTAGGTGCGACACACTCTCCCACAATATGTCCGATATTATAAAGAAATATAGTTGTACCCGCGGCTTCCTTCTAGTGCTCTACGGAATTATTGTTTTAGTTTTTGTGAAAAATATAGTGAAACAAATATAGATTTTGTTATTTTATATAATTCTTTACTACATTTTCTTCAATATTTAACGGTTTAGGCAGCGTATTGTAAAACGCTAGCGCGTGTCAAACTACTTATTCCTCATGTTACCTAATGTAACAAAATATATACTAAAAGCTGGGAAAAGAACATATCTATGAAATAAAAAAATAAAAACACGCACTAACAGACAGACAAACAGAGATACGTTGCGATTTATAATACATATGTAAGGATGTATAATAATTATAAATGTCAGCCCACTGATAGATCTAATCAATGGCATGGTTTATTTGTATTTCCTGACGCATTCGCGTTAAGTAGAAATCAGCGAACTGAAATAAGTAATGAGAAAATTAATTTCTTCCTTTTTTTAAATAAATATTTTTTATGTTACATAGAATAATTGAACGAGTCAATTATTGCAAGTAAATCACGACTTATACAAACAATATCTATTAATTATTTGTTTGTTTATATAATGTTAGATTTGCATAAAAATAATTTCGAGATTATTACAAATGGCAGTTGTGATCACAAAAGCTATTTCAAATAAATCCTTTTCTTAATTTACATTTGATTAACATGTTTATTGCTTTGCCGATTGAATCGTTCAATAATCCATGATGGATATCCAGGAAAAAGGAAATGAAAAGTCTTTTCAATACGTTTAAATCAATGAAAACTTTTTTACTTTGAATTTGTAAAGCACAGCGCAGCATTGTTTTGTTGTTTCTTTACAATTTTTGACGCATTGATAATTTTATAACTCCAGCTAGATAAAAATGAATGTGCTAGTATTTTTTAAAATAAAAATAGGGCATTGCCTATTATACAAGATCCATGGTAAATAACTATGTAGTTGTAAGATGTCGAATTGTGTAGTTTTTTTTATTATATTGATTTAAACGTATATATGTTTATTCAGTAGGCTCTCCTATTTTATTACTTTCCTGTAATGCGTACCTCTATTACATCGATTATATGAACAAATAAATTATCCTATATTTTTCTATTCCTTTTTATCACGTAACTACAGGTCGTAAAAAGAAAACGAACGTATCAATTACAAAAAGTATAAAATAATATTGTAATTGAATACAAAACCATAGATAAAAGAAATCGATTACATGTCATCCGTTAACATATCTTCGATTAGATGAATTGGCCTACATTACTCAGCGCATTCTATATTTTGATTCAATTAACAAAGAGTAGTGGGCTTTGTATTCGTAACACACTTGTTACAGATCTTTCTTTTTCAAATATTTAAATGATTTCGAGCTTAATTGAATTTATTCGAACGGTAGGTGGAATCAGACATCACAAATTGGATCAGCAGCAGTGGTGGATTCAAGAATAAAGACCTGTAGTTAAAGAAAAATTGAGAGAGAGAAAGAGAGCTGACAAAATTATAAAATTGATTCTATAAAAAAAAATATTTGAATGGTGTAGACCAGAGGTTCTTTAACTAGGGTCCGCGAACCTTTTGTTGGGGGTCCGTGAAACATATTTGGCATAAATTAAAGTGCTTTTATGTTTCTATTTACAAGTGATTAAATATCTAACCTTAACTCGTAGTGATGATCATTTTAATAGATTTTTTTTAAAGCGATTTACTATACAGTAGAAATATATATTATTCTGGTGGGGTAGTTTTGTTTCTCCCTTTGTTTTTTCTTGTATTTGAGTTAAATTTCTATGTAAAGTTGACATTTTAACCATGAAATTTGACTAAAATTTTTTGGTTTTCGATTTAGTTAAAATTATGTTTATTGTATATAAAATGACGTGAAAAGTTGAAATTTTTAAACCGCAGGTCTGTATCTCAAACCGTTCTCGAGTTATAATCTCTCAAAGTTTTATTTTTTTCAAAATGTTTGAGAAAAATGGTCGTAACTTTTGAACGTGTGGTCGAATTTAATTTTTGTCAACGAATTTGAAATCAGCGTGTCAAAATCTACCTAATGACATGTATATGACTTCAAAATTCGACAAAAAATTTTTGGCCAAAAATAAAAATTTTTCCAAGGGGTATACCTTAAAAAAAATCGATTTTTCACAAAAATTTTTTTGTCGGAATTCAAAGTATAATATATATGTCATTATATAGATTTTGGCATGCTGATTCCAAATCCGTCGACAAAAATCAAAACCGACAACACGTTCAAAAGTTACGGCCATTTTCTCAAAAATTTTGGAAAAACTAAAACTTTAAAAGGCCATATCTCGAGAACGGTTAAAGATACAGACTTTTCACAACATTTTCTATATAATGAATATAATACTTTTAACCAAACTGAAATCACAATTTTTTTTAGTAAATATTAGTTAAAGTTTCAATTTTAAAGTTCGCGTTATCTTAAAGTTTTCACAAGTGCATTCAAAATAAATAATTGAATAATTTGAAAAACCATATGGCATAAAAGAATATACTAGAGCGCGCACAAATGTTTTAACATAGTTTTTTTATCGAATAGTAATAATATTTAAAATAAAGTTTTTTAATATTTCTATGATATTGTATGAAAATATAAAACTATCATTTAATATTAACAGCAATTATAGCAAGATTTTCAAAAGCAATTTCAAATTATTATACTGAATGAAAATTAATACTGTAATTTTAATCTTTTCCATTTTATAAGTCCGTCGCTGATCAAATTCAACTCCAATTCGCCAGAAGCACCAACGCCGCGATGCTTTCTTAATGATATCTACTCCATTATTGAAATTGCATTCCCCCCTGCCCTTTCTGTGGTCTACAAGGGATAAACGGAATTAAAATAATAAAGAATTATATTGTACCCGAAGATTATCTTGTGTTAATTAAAATACTTTTAATTAGTGTTCTTTTTTCCATTTTAAACCACAGTATGCTAATTTTATAAACGGGTATTACTTTTTTTATATTTTTAGTTTTCCGTATGCTGAAATAAAAAAAAAATACTTAAGGAATCAACACTGTGTCTGTCTGTCTGACACAGCCTTATAAGTACTGAACAGCTTGACCTAATTTAGCCAAAATTTGGGGAAGTATACAATTTTTTTATTGATTACCTAATAAACTTTAGTCAATTTTAGCACGTTTTATTCAACACCTTATTTTATTTTAACTTATACTGAATATATAATACACTACCGTTCAAAATTATTAAAAGGTTGAAAATAATTAAATTAAATTTAAATTTTAAATTATATAAAGGTTTTTTTTAAATTTCTTTGAAAATTTTATCTTAATTTAGAGCTTGCTATCAGAAGGTAAAATAAATTAAATGTTAATATAATAAATACGGTTTTGCATTAACAATACTATAATATAATATAATACTTATGTAAGCAAACTTTTTTTCCACTACTTAAAATCTATTTTTACTAGGGATATACAAATGTACACCTCTAATCGACGAATGTAAGTTGTTACTGATTGAACTTTGATTTCTTTGAATTTTCAAATAAATATCAAATTTTTGAAATTAAAATGCTAGGCTACATTGATAAAACGTCCTGCTAATTTTGACCGGTAATGCAGGTATAATAAAATGTAAATTTGACTAAAAACAATTTCCGCACCTTCCTTTTTTCAGCTTTGTTGTAACTCCGCCGGGATTGAAAAACAGGCTGCGTGCCTGGTTATTGTACAGACGCATGAACAAATTCTATATTTTCCGTTCGTTATTAAATTAGAAAATAAAATGAAAAGTAAAAGTTGGATTTTATTGTGGCGCACAAAATACACAATGTATCTGTATGTGTGCTTTACTCAAAGTACAATTTAACAAAAGTTTCTTTATTTAGTTTTTATTGCTTGTATTGTAAACTTTTCACCAGTTTTTTTATATGAAAAGTTAACTGCCCTCATAGTATTGAATTTAAAAACAAATATTTTCTTCTAGAAATATAAAAAAAGATTTATATGTTTATGAAATTGTGTAAATAATAAAAAACAACTTCTTTATTTGAAGAAAGACAATCTTTGTTGAGCTTCGTTTCAACTAGATAAATTAAAAGTTATATAAAGTTGGTATCTTCAGGTTATTATTTTTGTTTATTTGCTCTTCGTAAAAATGATATATGGTGAGAAATGTTATTTTCTTCATTTTCTTTATTATATAGTTGTAACTTTTCTTTAGTGGATCTTACGATTAGATTCATTATCGTGGAAATATTTATTTTCTTTGATTGATGTTAAAGATTTGAATTGTCGATCAATCATATATAAGATATTATCTCAAATATTGGATGTCACCAATCTTTGAGAGTTGAATATTGTGGAATTTATGTTAAAAAATAAAAACTTACTTTTTTTGATGAATAGTAAATTACGGATTTATGGAATTTGATTGATTTGGTACATTACATAATATACATTTTTTTATAATACATATGTATGTATGTACAAAGTTATTTGGGTTAAAGACATAACATTTTAAGAACTTAAAAGTTAAGCTAGAACTACTGTAGGTACGTCTTTGTCACTTTTTTATTATATAAAATTAAAATATGTTCAAAATTCAATAAAAATTAGCATAACTTACTCATGCTGGGGTTCAAGGATGGGGGTAAAAAGTAGTGTTATTATAAATTTGAGTATATGAGCAATATATCTATTGGTGTTTTATTCATTGCTCTTCGATTATAAGTTTCATTGTTTTTGTTGTATTTATGCTCTAGAAGTTATTTCCTAGAAACGCCCGCGGCCGCGTCGTGCTGGAGAACACGTAATTCTAACATACATAAGTTAAATCTATACAAGCAGTTAACTAGCGGTTTCTAGTATAAATTCTATAAAAATGTGATTCAAAACTTTTTTTAGATCTTTTTGTAACTATATTTTATGTAAGTAAGTACTCTCATTGAAATATTCAGAATATACTAATAAAGTGTGATTAAATCGATAAATAATTAATAATCCTCGACACCAGTAATCAGTATGTATAATTAAAGATGCTAGAATAGGTCCCTTTTGAAACTTGATAGAAGTTTGGCCAATCAAAATGTGTGAACAATAACTAAGTATTGCCTCTCTAAACACTAAAGTAAATACAGCGCTACATGGAGAGGCAATAACGAACTGAAATTAGCTCCGGGCTACCGGAATCACGGCTGCCACCATTGGGATTGTTCGTGCGTATTTTAGATTGTAGACGTGACGCAAGTTTTGTACAAAGTGTAACAGTGAAATATGGAATTTTAAAAATCCGGCTTGCACGTACACCGCAGTCAAATTAGTGTTGGGAAATTCTAGAGTAAACTTCTCGGGAAATTCTCGAATCTAGATTTTTTTTATATATGTAGTTAGACGCGTTCCATTTATGTTAGCTGAATATCAAACTGTTACTTTAGGATTATACAAAATATATACAATGTAAGGGACGTTGATTCTACACTTTAACACCCTAAAAAATAAATAATTTGCCACAACTTAGCTCTCTCCATTTTTTATATGACCTCATATTTATCTACCGAAATCGAAAAAAATAATACTTACGGGATCAACTCTGTGTCTCTCTGTTTGTCGGTCTGAAGCTAATGAACCGTTTGACCTAAATAGCTGAGATTTTGCATAATAATTGTAAATTATGAACCAATAATTAATCTGAGTCATAAAAATAAAAATTTAAGTTTTTGGGGATAAATGGTTACCATAAATTTTGCTTATTCAATCTTGGTGATTTGAGGAATCAAATATGTTGTCTCCTGTCCATAAATCCGATTGTCATAATGAAGAAAATCTGAAAAATGAAAGTATGTATGTATGTATAATGATGCCGAGATCAAAAGAAAATTACTAGCACTTAAGTATTTAAAAAAAATGTATTTAATTGCAGTACATATTTAACCGTCCGTTACTTTTATTAACCAACGTTTGTGCAATCCAGCATATGTACTCGTATATTAAATATTTTATTACTTATGTATGTATATCATAAGTTAGTCGTTTTTATTCTCTTTATATCCATATACATTATACATACATTGTACATATATAGAAGTTGGTATCACTGCAGTAATATTATATCTTTATAAGATAATTACAAAGGTTGTAATTGCGGAAACCGTCACTTTGGAAACATTTGAATGCTACAACTGTTAAAAAGAATATTTTTGAAATTATATTAAAAGTAACATATTACATAGATTATAAATATATATTGATCATGCAGGTTATAAAAATTAAAGACTGTATTTTTTTTATTTAGTTATAAAAAAAACTTGGGCATTAAAAAAATAATAATCCCTTAAAGATGAAAAATCTGTTACAAATACATTAGTACTTTCCAAATATTTCTATACCAATATTTGTAAATTTACAAAAAATATGTAGATTAAGTAATTTTTGGCATCTATTAAGTCTTTCATAAAATGAAAAGCAATGAACCAAATTAAACTTGTTCGATTGTCTTTTTTAAAATTTTATGAATTTCAAATGAATTCAGATAAATCAGTTGCATCTGGTTTTACTGTAATTTTCAATTAATCAACGCCTGATTTTCACTTGCAAATTGGTTAATTAATTTAAATTTGTTCTGTATAGTAGAACAAATGACTTTTTATTTAATCCGTCACTACGTGAAATTATCCTAGGCTATGAAATTGTATTCAGCAATTTAATTTCTACCATATTTGTCACATATGTTCACAATTCAGCGAATTATTGTGTTTTTGATTGGATTATTGTTTATGTGTTCGATCTGTTTTATTCAAGTGTAGGTTTATTAGTGTACAAGGTCAAATTAATTTGTTGACATAGGTGTGTCTATTTTCGGGAAATATCAGGGATTATGGATTTCAAATAATAATTTAGAAAAAAAAAATCCAAAGAAATTTGTGAAGAACTTATTATATCCTTTAGGTTCCCCAATAGATTTTTTTTAAATCTAAATTATTCTTTGAGTTATGAATATCATAAGAGGAATAACATTTTTCTTATATGCGCGAATAAAAATATGTGCATATATGTATATTTGAATGCTCATAATTTGAATAATAATTGAATTAAAAAAAATCCAATGAATTTTATAAAGCACATACCATATCTTATTGATTCATCAATAGAATTTGGTTTTATCTCAACTCGAAGGTTGTCAAAAATTAAATAAGTTTTTCATAATTATTGTGTTTTTTATTTACCTTTAAACTGTTATATCTTTCTTAATTTTCAAGGTTTTTGTAATTTTACTCATACCAACGTAAAGAGAATTTAATTTAGATACAAAAAATATAAATATCCTTTAAAATTGATGGATCAGTGCAATAGCAGCGCGAATTATAAACGGGAACGAAACAAAAATTGAGTTATCACGATTCGCACATAAACAGGTCAGATTGTAACGGCCGTATCTCGGTAAATTTTTATTGTATTGGAACAAAATAAAAAAAAATTAAAGGTCTAACGCAGAGCTACAAAAAATATCTGAAATAATTTTCAATAAAATAAGCCATTTTGATGTTATTTATGAAAAAAAACACATTTTCACCCCTTTCACCCCCTACCAAACTACCCCTGCACCCATGAAGGAATTTTTGTGTTTATAATGTATATTTTTTACTATTTTTACTGTACCTACTGTACGGTCAGTTTAGAAAATCGTTTTTCTACTTATAATTAATAAAAATATAACAGTTTAAGGGGTTAGGTGTAGTCAGAATTTTCAAGAAATCGATTTTTGTTTTTTGCATTTTTGGGAGCTGCTACAACGGCTGAAGAACTATTTTATGGCCCAGGAATAGTTGAATCGGTGTAAGTAATTAAATAATACGTATATTACTTTACGTAAATTGAGTGTAAAACTTTAAAGTTGTTTTTCTCAAAACTATGTTTTTTGAACTGGTGACCACTGTAACTCGAAAACCGCTCGGTAGATTTTAATGAAATTTATACAGCTTTTTGAAAACATGAAAAACTAGTGCCTGATCGAAGGATTTTTGTTTTGTTTTTAATTTCGATTTGTTATAAACAATTAACTTTTGTTTTTTTTTCCCGAAAATCTTGAAAAAAATTTCCTGAGGCTGCCATTTTGTTAATTTAAGAAAAAAAGAAAAAAAGCTTCGATCAGGCACTAGATTATCTATTAATAAAACTATTTTTTTTTGTCCGATTGAATTTGGATGAATCTCCAAGGATAAGTGATAGTCACCGCAAGGAGCTTCGGTTGGAACTGGATCAACACAAACATCCATTACTTTTAAAATTATTAATTTTTTTTTCTAAAATTTCTGTCAAGTCAAGTCGAAACCTTATTTAATGATGCTATGTTTTTACTTTTATAAAATAAAATAATTTACTGACAAAAAAAAATTATTTAAAATTGTCATTTTTTCATGTATCTGACTACACCTAACCCCTTAACTCTCATACAAGAAAAAGTATAGAACATGCTATTATTTTTCTTCAACAAAAAATGCTGAACTGTAAAATTAATGATAATAAATGTTTTATATTTCCTTTAAAAGTATTTCTCTCTTACAGACCAAATTCAATTGTATTTTAAAGCACATTTGCATATTATAAATTTTCAGCCAACACCTATACTACATATTTTATGTATGTTTATTTATTGAAAATGACGAAAATGACATTTGGTAAAATATTTCGTATTACGGACTAGGATGCGTGTTATGCATTTATAAAATTTCTTAATGTAAATATTTATTTATAGAATCTAGAATTTCCCTGTGGCTTTGTCCACGTGTATTTAAGAATCGGTGAATGCCAGCACAACTGGATGCTTTTTATTTATAGGAATTATATCAATATCGGCAGATTTATTTTTATTAGAAAATATCAATTGTTAATATATATAATTATTTATTAAAAATAAATTATTATTAGTTTCAATTCTAGGGACTCTCCAGAGTAAAATCTAATATAATGTTATCTGTAGGGTATTAAATATAAATGATAGGCCACTAATAGTTCTAATCAATGGAATGGTTTATATTAATGACTTTGACGCATTCGCATTAAATCAGTTTTTTTAAAACAGTGCTAACAAATGTACAATTACGTATGAGTGTATATCATGAAATACAAAGCATTTTCACATTATTAATTATTAAACATTTATTACCTACCACTGCTCTAAAATCTCAAGCAAATTCATAACGATTTAACAACTCGCAGAAAGCGTTAGCTTAGCTTTTAAGTTCTTTATAATACCATAATACAATAATACATCAGTTATTATTTTCGTTAAATAGAAACAAATTCAGACAAGGAGACATGTACAATAATGTATATACATACATACATATACATATAATGATTCTAAAAACTATCCAAATGGAATGTCTGAAACAAAATATATATGTATTAACCTTGTTTGGATCTTTAGTTTTCTAAGAAACACTTCACTCATGATATTTTAGTTTTGAAAATTTTCCAGGGAATTGGTGATTGAACAACGTATAATATATTATACATAATAATATTTTATTTATTCTTTAATGGATTTTTTTATCTCAATAAGAAGGTTATCAAAACTTGTCCTTATTAAAAATTTTGTTTGTCGTTTACCTCACAACAACTTTATAGGTATTATCGTAAAGAGCATTCAGTTCAGATGTTGAAAAAATCAATATTCTTTAATTAAAATTAGATAATGAATCAATACAATAGTAGTGTCAACTAAACGAGCGTCATGACGGCCATATGTCAGAAACCATTCAACCTACAAAAAACAGGCTGGGACAGAAATTGTATAGGGAATTGTTTGCTCTGTAATATTGATATTTTAATTACTATATTATCAATATTGCAGGGTTGGCCAGATAGGGGATATTACGAAAAACCCATTTTGTTCGCTATTTTTAAAGATGGTGGCATGAATGGTTCGAAAACTGAGCAAATAATTTAGAACCCGAAACTTTGTAATCCTTCAAAATATAACTCCTAGATTTATAGTAGGCAAAAATTACTTATTTACGAACAAATCGTTGTATTTTTTGTACTATTACAGCTTCTCTGATATTTTTGATTTCATTCATTATAAAAAAATCCACTCTTATTTATTTCAATTCAATTTTTAGCTATTAATATATTTATGAATATTATGAAATTAACTATAAATAATAGTTTGTATTGTATGGATTCTTCGTGGATATACATATAATAAATATTATTCAAAGCAGAAACAGTTTAATAAAACAATAACTATGCTTAAAGGACTTGTCTTCTGCCCATAAGTCAAGAATACTTCGGTTTTAGCGTGAATATATCTTAGCAGCTTGTATATTTCGTATATAATATGTTGTGTTTATTTAGGATTGCCAACATTGAGAACATAAACATCAAGTAATCTGCTGCATTTCAGTTTTGGTCAAGAATTGGTCTAATCGGGTTATATTTGTTTTTGTTTCAAAGTTCAAACTGTTAATTGATGTTAACATCAAGTTATCAAAATTATTTGCATTCGCGGTTTGGGTTTGTTTCATTGACATCAAAGATTTAAGTAGTTATTTGCTATATATAGAGATAGAGATATACATGTACCTAGCGGATAAAAAACTAAATAAGTCTGATATTACATACTAGCAGTTACTCGCGGTTTCGCTCGCGTAGATTTCGAAACCCCCACCGGTTGGGGGGTTGACAGGGGTGAAATATAAAAAAAATGTATTTTATTCATTATACAAAATTGTAAATATCTCGGCTCCTAGGCAAGATAGAGGGTTGATTCCCCCCTAAAACCCTTTTCCTCCGTAGCATTTTTCCCGCTGAATCTATACGTGACAGGGGATGAAATATTCAATTCTTTTTTACGGATACAAAGTTTAACACCCCCTTCTACCCCCGTGGGGGTTGAATTTCGAAAAATACCTTTTTAGTGGGTGCTTTCATTATAACAGGAAGACACTCACGAAATTTCACCTTTCTAGGTCAAAGGGTTTAGGCTCGGCGATGATGAATCAGTCAGTCAGTCAGGACAAGTTATTATATGTACACTGAAAAAAAATTAATGTTAATTTTTAACATAAAAAAAACATGTTAACGAAAATGTTAACGAAATTGAAATGACACCTGACATGGTAAAATATAAAAGAACGTCTACTACAATTCAATATTACTCTATACCTATAGCAGTTTCTATGACGGCGATAGGCCAGATATGAAAAGTAATATAGAAACATAGTAAAATTATAGAGAATGTACGTGAAATTTTCATATGCAAGAAATTAAATTAAAGAATAGCGTATATATTACTTTTTCAGAGTAAATAAATTTTAATAGGTAGGTACTATTAGACCGGGAGGCAGCAACCAAAATTTGGTCATCATAGCAGCCCGCAAAATTTGTTATGATAATTGTTAATTTAGTATAGCTGTATATTAAAAGTAAATTGTCAGTCATAAAATACGCTGCTTTTACCCCTGACAGGTTGTCAAAGTCGTCAAGTTTTTGACCTAGGGTGACATATAGCAATCTGGCAGATAAATACATTTTGATATATATCATGTTCTCCAGATCAAGAAAATATAGTTTTCTGACGCCTACGCCACTGCTTAAAAAAAGTAGAGTGAATTAAACAAAAAAAAAAATGACCCAAAAAAAATTGTTTTTAGCAGCCCGTCAGATATTTAAGATTTAGGGTGATTTGATTATTACAAAAACAGAAATATGTATATCTGACGTATTCACCGCTGCGTTTTTATTTATAGCGGGACAAAGATGTTAAAAAAATGAGGAAACTTTTTTTTAACAGCCCGTCAGATGTGCATACTATTTTGTAGAATAAGGTCCCCTTATGCAAAAAATATATACATCTGACGCGTGAAGTGCTGCATTTGATTTGGAGACCCCGTCAGATAATTTCGTAGCTCAGGCAACATAAATTTTTTTTACTGTTGTAAAAACAATTTTTTTAGTGGTTAGGCTTGATTTGTTTGACCTTTTTTTGGAAATACATAATAATAATAATAATAATAAAAATAAATACACTCATTAATTGGTTATTTTTTTACATATTTAAATTGTTATAAAAAAATAAAGCAACAACTGAGGTGTCAGATACAGTTATTTTCTTGCTCAGAGAACTTAAATCTATTGAATAAAACAGATTTTGAACGGGCGGCTATAAATATGTCGGTCATTTTTTTTTACATGTTTCAATTGTTATAAAAAAATAAAGCAACTATTAAGGCGTCAGATATTTATATGGCAGTTCATAAAAAATCAAAATTAACAAATTTTATAAATATCTGACGGGTTGCTATCTAAAGGCAGCGTCCTTTGATCTTAGGACCTATCTAGCTGAGTTCCCTATATCCCAGTTAACAAATTTCATAACAAATTTGGCGGGCTGCTATGATGACCACATTTGGTCGTTGCCTCCCCATCTATATGTTAAAATTTACCAGTATGTCATTGTAATTTTTTATTTACTTTATTTTAAATTCTACCGATTTTTCTGTTAATTTTTTTCAGAAGTTGATTCTGTCCTCAGGACCTCAGGTTCACAACATTTTCTGTTAATTTTTAAAAGAATATTCTCTCCGTGTATATCTGTATATAGATTAAATTTTCGACGAATAATATATATTGACAGATCGCCAAAAATCAACTATGAATATTGCTTAATTAAAATAATTTATCAGATTTGACACTGTGTAGTATTAAAAATCTAGCTTAAAATAATATTTATTTCTTAAAATGATAAAATCTGTAAAATGACGCATAGAATTTAAAATTATGATTTGTCATTATGATTGCAAATAATACCTATATATACCTACCGCATCGACGTAGTCAATTGTGACTTCAAGAGATAAGGGGTAAATTATGTAATTACTCCATAGGAGTATGAATATTATAATACTGAAATCACTGAAACCTTAGATATGTTTTATAAATAATTTTAACGATTAAATTAAACACTCGACTGCCACTTTCTTCATTATAATTATATTTTCATAACATCGTAAATGTATTTTACTCAACAAAAAATATCAATGTTAAATAATGAGAAAACTTCAGAGACTTTTTTTACGAACGGAAATTTTAATGTGATTTTCACAAGGTGTGAAGATAATGTTTTTATAAAAAAAACAACCCCTCTGTTGTGTGTATTTTCTTTTTTTAAATTAGGAGTCGCATATTCATAAACAGACATCGTTTATAAAATGTAGTAGGCGACAGTGAAAAATTAATGAGAACATAAATGTATTATTACTACTTCTGTATTTTTCAATTGTGTTTATTCAGAAATATTTCTTATAATAAACTTATTTATTTTTTAAGAATTTGTTTAGAATGTTTCATTTTATTATCTACATAGGTGAGCATTAACTCGTTAATCCGTTAATCGTTAATTAACGAAGTTAACAAAATGGTTAACGGATTAACTTTTAAGTTAACTCAAAAAAATGTTAACGCTTTTGTTAATTTCCGTTAACTTTAGTCCGTTACATTGGTTGTTTGATGAAAAGTACATAAGAAAGTTGTCAAAATAGCAAAAAAAAGGTCTTCACACATTTTGGATGTATAACTTTTTAACGATTAACTTTAACTTTCGTTAAATTTTCGAATTTTCGGTTAACTTTAACTTCCGTTATATTTTCGGAATTTTAACGGTTAACGAAGTTAACTTTTTTAATAACGGATTATTATCGATTAACGAAGTTAACTTTTTGATTAACTATGCCCACCTATATTATCTGGTGTACTCAATATTTGAAATGGACACTAAATATTTTAACCCAACATTTTGGTAATCAATATAGTGTAATGAGTTTTTAGATTTAATAAATACGAAGTAGCATCTTAAATAATGAGTAAAGAATAATCACAAAACAACCAACGGGCCAATATTTATTTTATAAATTTTTAACGAGCCGCACAAATTCTCGTCAAAAAAATAGAGCTTATAAATATATTCCTTTTGTAGATCAAACATTTTTCTTCAATTTGTTACTTTTTTTCATCGCTGTACGATCATTTTTGAACGAGTTATGAAGAAAGAAAAACTTTGAACTTTCAAACTCTTTTCTATTTAGTTGATAGGTAATCAAAGTTCAATGGACGGTTTTTGACCAAAAATAAATGCTCGTAGAGTAACAAAGAAAGCTAATTGAATAGAAAAGTTTATTCTAGAAAAGACACATATCAGAATTAGTAACAAAAATTATAACCCATGGAGACACTTGAAAGTTATATAAAAAATTTCGATTTTTTGCAATTTTTGATTTGTTGTTTGGTTTCTTTAAATATCTGTAGTTTATATCTACAAAAAAGTTCATAACTTCACCAACAGTAATAATTAATTTTCGTACAACCATATAGAACAACCATATATAGGTACATATCTTACGATTCTTTTTAAGTAATTTTAACCTTCCTATACCCGCGCATTGGTCTGTCAGATCGACAGATTACATTTTTATTTTTTTTTTCATTAACATAGAATGCTATGACAATGATCTTACTGGTAGCTTCATGATTTGTCGCTATATTCAATTTAGTGCAACGCGAGCATTCGTGCGAATAGGACATGTACTAGTACATGACATCAATTGGTCTGTAAGATCGACGCGGGTATAGGTGTTGCACTTTTGAGTATGCTCTGAATACTTTGGTGAGAAATTAGTTGAGAATAGCTTATAATACTTTATTCCTTATGTTGTTATCTTAAAGTTTTTAGAGTTATTTTTAGTTTTTTTTTTTAAGAAAAAAATATTTTTTTCAAGTTTTCGTAGCTCGTTAAAAAAAAGTTACTTTTTTCAGAGGCTGTAATAAAAGAATATTAGTCACAAATTAAACCAAAATATTGTCTATAACTTTAGTTTATTTATTTCAACACTTCCATTACTACTAATAAAAAATAATTTTACTAGGCTGTCATAAAAAAGATAAAAAAAAACAGGCTCTAGAACTTTTGGTCCCAGAGACCGTGCGCGGGTATATGTGTTATTCTATTTGACGCGGGTATAGGAAGGTTAAGTAAGTACTGAAGGTGCATACATACCTGCTTATTTGAGTAAAGTTATGTTTTTCTTATATATAGACACTATAACGTTTGTTAACACACCTATGCAAGAGTGCACAAAAGAAAACAAGCACCTCGTAAGAGAAAAACGAAAAAATAACGTAATTTAGCGAGCACTTACAAATAATAAAAGCTCTCTACAGCATCACTTTGATGTTCCATTATCGACTTCCGTAGAAATAAATATCATTTCTTGTGGAGCAATGAAGTGGATGACGTCACACACATATATGTACTACATAACTCGACCATGAACATGTGTACAATACAATAGTGGCTAATGAATATTATACAGTAATAAAGTTCTATTGTAAATAATATGCTGTAGGTATACAGAAATGAATATATAGTTTTAATAATTTCCCTATTCTTTGAGAAAGTGGCTTTATTTTATTAATAACTAGGTATTATTAATAACACAGCTCCACATAAATAAAAGGTCTGTATTTTAGACACTGAAAAATGAATTTGACAATAAAAAACTCACTGACCCAAAAAAATATGCTACCGACAAAAAATTACAAGAAAAAAAAGTGTATATCAATTTTAAGAGCCTTCATGAACCGCAATAAATTCATTTGGCCAAATCTAATAAATAACTTTTGTAGATTAGACTAAAGAAAGACTTTTAAGTTTCCAAATGTGCCTTTGGAATTTTTTAACGATCATTTGTTTTTATAGACTTTTAAAGTTAAAGGCGTGGATTTTGCTTTGATTTTGAAGAGAAAATACTTGTCTACAAAAGTGATTAATTAATTTGATCCAAAATATAATTACAGTTTGAGGGTGCCCTACGTTGGCGGTTAACGAGCTTTTTTTACTGTTAAATTCATTTACAATTGATATTTTCTAATAAAAAGTATATTTAAATGAAATAAACAATTGAAAGAAGTTGTGATATATACTGTCGTAGTAAGAATGTGATGCCTACGTTTTTAAGGGGTTATATACAGTTAAAATTTTCAAAATAATTAATTTTTTTTTATTTCATTTTAGTAATGTACCTACATATATTTAAGTACACACACAGAAAATTTCAAGTCAATACGGCGATTATATTCGAACTTACACGCATATTTGTAAAGAAGTCTCAGAGCGTTTGAAAGTAGGAGCGGCGGCAGCGCGTTTTTCTCAATTCTGTGTTTTTAAAGTCGGTGACCACTATTCCTCGGAAACGGTTGAACCGATCAATCTCAAATTTTAACACAAGTTTTTTAAGAATATTTTTTAGTAATTAATCGAAGGTTTTATCTCACCGATAAATATTTATTTTTTTATAAACAATTTAAAGTCAAATTTTTGTCGAAAATCGATATATTTTTTTGAGAAGCCGCCATTTTGTCAAAAAATTTTATTTTGCTTATTCCTTCGATTAAGTACAAGATTATACATTACTTTAAAGAAATCCGTTTGGGTTTTTTGTTTTAAAAGATGCAATCCAGAGATATCGTGGTCACCGCAAGGCGCCTTTTTTGAGAGGACCTTCTGGAGAACAGCTGTAGCAGCTTTCGAAATTATTATTTTTAGAAATAAAAAATGCTAAAATACAATTAAAAGTTATCATAATATGTGTACAAATTTTTACATTGATAAATTATAAATGTCTTCTCTTAAAGAAATCTTGAAAAAACAGTTTTTTTTGGCCTTTTGGCTGTATGTAACCCCTTAAGCAGCCAGTTCCGCGGGAATTTTTCAATTTTGCAATAAATGCGAACGAAACTGCAAGGAATCAATTGACGTTAAAAATAATCGTGACTAATAAATTTAATACCTATTTAGCGAATATCAATAATAGTAGCAATAATAATGACGGCTACCCTACATTTCTTTCGTATTTGATTACCTGCTAAAATATCCAATGACTTTATTGTTATTACAGATATATATAACGTTATATCATGAGTTTATGAAGATAAATGACAATTTAAAAATATAAAAATATGGCCTGAAATATTTTAGTAACCAAAATAAAAAACTTGGTGTTCGCAGTTAATGTAATAAATATATTATATTCTCTTTTAATTTTGTTACACAGAGTTCTTCATTTATTTATTAACATTTTGTTTTATGACAGGATTTTGTGCGTCGCTAAAATTTATTTACAGCTTTTTTAATTGTTTAGTTCATAGCGTTTTTTCTTTTTCGCTTTAATCGTCAACATTTATTTTTCATAATCTCGTATATTTGCACAACAATGGATCCTTTTTTTGGCTATTTTCTCTCTTCTCATTAAAACATACGCTTTAATTTTGTTTCATCTGAATTATTTTATGTTAATTTAATATTTGAAGGTGTTGAATGTTAAAATGACTTAATAAAGCTTTTTCTAGTTTGGCAAAGCTTTGATGTTAAGCTACATATTTTTAAACATAATTCTAACGATAAAACCTGATATAATATTATTGTTTATGTGATAAGATTAAACAATAATAATTAATTGTAATTTATTAGTAAATTAAATAGAAATAATAACAAAAAAGTACTTTTTTTTTAATTTTAAAAATTTAAATGTTTTTATATCTTTTAAATACTTGTTTTATCAATAAATAAATAAATAAATAAATAAATAAATAAATAAATAAATAAATAAATAAATAAATAAATAAATAAATAAATAAATAAATAAATAAATAAATAAATAAATAAATAAATAAATAAATAAATAAAACAATAAAAATCGTTAATGATTACTAATTAGGTTTAGGCACATTTTAAAAGTACTTTTGTAAGTAGGTAATATGTGATATTACAATCAATAAGTTTCAATAATAACAAAAAATACAAAATTGAAGCAGTAATTTGCAAGATTTTATAATTATTCGATGCAATCTGCTTATAACTCATGCAATTATAAAACTCATTAGATTTTAAACTGCGTGGTTAACGTATCGGAGTAATTCTGATTTGTTGAATGAAATGAATGATTGATTATGAAAAAAAATGGATTTTTTAAATTGAACGAATACCTACTTTGTTTTAAAAATATTACGTTATCTATATTTTAAAAAAAATATTTTACCCTATAACCGTAAAACTGATAATGAATGACAGATATCACCCACGGAGTCTTCTAGGGTTAAAGACGATATTTCTTCCAATTATACAACCATCACTGGAAACATAACGACGTCTTTCATTTCTGTTTTTCTATTCATGACAAACTCAAAAGAGTCTCTCTAAACATTGTAAGTTTTGTTTGAAATCAAAGATTCTTCCTTCAGTTGAAATTTCGGTTTTTGTTCACATCACAACGTGCTGTCAACAGAATTGTAATTATGACATGAATTCTTCTACTTCTCATATTCAGTGCAGGCTCTTTGTAGACACATCCATTACACATGTCTGCATGAATCACCTGTACTTGTTAGGGGAATACAGGTTTATTTTTTTTGTTTAAAAAAGTACCTATCCGAATTGTTTTAAATTAAAAGTATGTTAGTCTCGTATTAAGTGATTGAACGTATTCATGCCATGATCGAACGTTTTAATTTATAAAAAGGTTTTTCATCATTAATTAACATTTTCAGGGTTGTATTTTACCAACAATAATAAATAATTTATCAAATTGTAGGGTTTTATTAATGTTAAATTACATATATATGACAAAGAGTTATATTAAAGATAGGAATACAGTTGGAACATTTTTATTTTATTTATATATTATTTAAAAGTTCAATTATGAAATGAACTATTTATAAAATTAAATAATTTTTAATATTTAGTATTTTAAAGTAGAAGAAATTCAGACTGGATTTTTTCTTCATATAATAGTTGTCATTAAAAAATGTTAATGTTTTCCTCTACCAACAAAATTGGTGTAACTACCTCTGGAGTAAGGAAGGGTAAAAATCAATTTTTACCAATTTCTCGGTTCGTTTTGAACTTTATGACAGATATAGTTTGGTACAAAATTAAAGCTGATTAAATTCTCCACAAAAAAGTTTCAATACATATTTTTTACCAAATTCATTCAAGAGAATTCAATAAGCTTTAATTCTGTATAAAAAACTAATAAAAATTACGGTTCTAAAAAATCAGGAGTATTTTTTCAGTCATCGTGTTACAGATATTAACGTTCTCTCGTTATTTTGCTCTGCGCATATTTTAAATCCCTTAATACCGGTATTTGTATGTACAAAATCGACTTGTCTAGCCGTTATTAACAATAAACTTCCGTTATTAGTTCTCTCAACGGTTTTATTAATCAGGTGGATTTTATGTACTTTTTAATGGTTGGATATTACTTTTCAAGTTCATTTTATTAGAAATATTGTTATTTATTAGTAGGTACACCTTGCGTCAACGTATAGTTAATTAATTAAAATATTTTAAGTATATAGGTACCTATATTTAGTTGAGTCAATTATATAAATAATTTAAATATATAGCCTATTTTTCAGAATTTTGGATACAAAATCAAATTATATAAAACTCGATTCAGTTATTTGTATATTTTTTATGTAGTATACTGACGCGCATTATTGGTAGAATAATTTCAATCATTATCCGAGTAAAAATGTACTTCATTTTGTAGTTAGTGCATACGCGTCCACACGGGGTACGTACGCAAATACGCATGTATAACGTGCTGATATACCTGTTATAAATACCTATATGTATGTATAATGTATATACAGTGGTACCTCGACATACGAGTGCCCCAACATACGAGTTTTTCGAGATACGAGCCGGCGAGCGAGTGATTTTTTGCTTTGAGTTACGAGCAAAATTCGAGATACGAGTTCGGTAGTTCATTTATTTTTATAACCATGGATCGGAAGAAAGTTTGTGAAAAGTCAAGTGCTAAGAAAAAGATGATGAGTATTGAATTAAAACGTGAAATTATAGAAAAACATGAGCAATTGTTTTGTATGGGGAAATTTGCTTCGAGATATGAGCAAGGTTGCGGAACGAATTAAACTCGTATGTCGAGGTACCACTGTACATACTTACCAATAAATTTTCATTTTTTAAGTACAAATATGAGAGATAGAAATGATTTACTTATATATGAGTAATTTTAATTAGAATGATTAATTAATTGTTATATTCAAATTCTGTGGAACTTGTACTTTACACCAAAACACTGTTTAAGCTTTACGTCTTGTAGTGATATCACTGATGCGTAGTGTCTGAAAACTTTCCCGGATATGACGCATAATTAATAATCCTCTGCATTACACTCAAATTGATACAAGATCATAAATGTTAAAACTTTATATTTACCATCGATGTACAGAAAAGTCTATGAATACATATTATATGTACATACATATTATGTTAACCTGGGAGTAGGGCCGTCGAAAAGTCATGATGATATAGAATATAGAATACCTACCCTTATCAATATATAATACTAGCTGACCCGGCCACGCGTTGCTGTGGTTAACCAATACTTTAGCATCATGTGGTGGTTATGCTATTAAATTGTAGGTTATATGAAACGTTTGGAAGTTTGACATAGTGCCATCTATTGAATCTCTCAATCCAGTCAACAGATGTCACCATCTGTTAGAATCGTTTGGAGCTAACAGATAAAGACAAATAATTTGCAATAAAATAATATTGCGATCATAAATTGAGATGTAAGCCATCCTATCTTTCAAGTTGGATCAAACTGCACACGGTGTACAAATTTGATTAAAATCGGTTAAGTAGTTTAGGAGTCCATCGCGGACAAACATGTGACACGTAATTTATATATATTAAGATATTCACGAGTTGTTTCAGACTTGTTGATACCTCTTGATTTTTGTTTTAATTTTCCAATAAACATCGCGCAATATTTATCTTTTTCTATCATATAGCGAATCTTGTTGCTCACCGAAAAATACCTTAACTACATTTTTCTTATAAAACCAATCGACATAAAGTATATATGTAGGTACATGTATGGTTAAAAACTAACTTCCATTTCAACCCTTTTATTTTTCCAACACTAGGCAATCAAAATGTTGGCACTTAGCTCCTTGTTTACGTAGGTACTTATTCTTTGTCACCCTACTAGTTTATTCATGTCCTAGAATAGTGTTCCCTAAACTTTCCACATGCGCGTACCCCTTTTATATATTGATTTTACCAACACAATTATTTTTGTGGTTCTGCTATAGCAAAATATCTCTAATGTCCGGTATTATAAACGACCTAGCAAATTTGCAAGCTAGCAAGCACTCTCAAATGAGATACCAAACTTATATGACAGTTCTGTTGATGACTTTGACAGATTTCGCGCAAGCGTTGTATGTAAAAACCAACGGTATTAAAACAGTTGTGCTATTATGAAAATTATTTTATATGGTCAGAGTCGCCAACTGTGTTACAATACGTTGAAGTGTCACTGCTCTAAATTCCATAACTAATCCATAGATACTATAACAAAATTCATAACCTCTTTTATGAGTGCTTGCAAGCTAACAAATTTTGCTAGGTCGTTTTATAACGTTTATAATACCGGACATGAGACTATTAATATAACCCCCATCCCTCTATAAGTATTGGCTTGAAAATGATAGCAGGACTTTGAGGATACTATCAACCACAAGTACTAAGGTCAACAATATCATTTCAAAGTGTCACACTTTGAGAAACACTGCCCTAGAACAGAAGAGCACGCATTATGTCGGGTAGATGTGTCTGTGAAAGTCGGAACACATCATATACTATTCTAATGTAATTAGAATATTAACGCCAGACGTGTAATAGCGAATATTAATATTCATTAAATCGGTGCACACTAAAGGACATGTACTTGTATGTGTGTGTGTTTGTGTGTGTGTGTTGGGCGGGTAGGGGTTGGAGTCCTTACAAAGCAAGCGCTCGTCAGTCACCGCACTCTTGACAATTAACAGCCAACAGAATCTACTTCTGTGCATCGCTATGTGAAATATTAATATCCATATTTCATACTAAGTAAGATTATATGTAATTAGATTTTTTGTAATCAACATTAATCATGTGAATAGTTGAAAGGAGTAAAGTATGTTCATAATTTATTTGTAAATAAATGAAGTTAGCGCGGACTTGTGAAAAACAACAAAAATTTTTAGCTCAAAAAATTGCTCCTTAATTGCTCCTCATGTATCTGAAATTGTTCCAACTCTAAACACATTTAAACAAAAGTTATTAACTAAACAAAAAAAATAATTGTTATATGGTATTTTTCAAAAACGAATCGTTTTTTGTAATAATTCTTATGGTCAATCAATTGCTCCCTAATTGCTCCAGCATTCTTTCTACTTAGTTTTTCAAAATTATCAATATTTTGAAGTCAAAATTTAAATTTTGTTTAAATGTGTTTAGAGAATATCTAAGTAAAAGAAACAGTGATTAACTTCTGTCCTAGAATTCTCAGACTTTTCAATTTCTTCCCGCTTATTTTACAATTTTATTTCGTTTAATCAGGATCACGTTGTGGTATATTTTCGAATAGAATATGCATGTTAAGACAAAAAAATGGCAAATACTGTGGTATTACAGTTATACATATAATGTAGTTAAGTTTTCTGCTCAATTTGACTGTGTTCAAGTGACAAAAATTTCAATGTTTAATTCTTTTCTGATGTTTAATGCCCTGAAATTAAATACTTAACAAATTGTGCCAGTTTTCGATATTTTTTCTATATTATTTATTTTCTATTTTTCGTTGAAACTAAAAACAGCATCTGTACAAACAAATACATGAAACGATGCTATAGATAGAGGATAACGATTCGTTTGGAAACTAAAAGAAACGTCTGACAGTTTTGACAGTTGACATTTAAGGCTTTATCATATAATAATTAATTTAATTTAATTTAATCAGACAAGATAACTTATTATTGGCACAGCCACATTGTAATTATCGATTCAATTGCATAACATTGTTGAATTAGCTATTTTTAGTCAACCGTTATATCTCCGTCTAATTGACATGTTGTTTAAATTAATTAAAAAATATACGACTCGTATTAATTTATACAAAAATTGGAATAACCAAACATAAATAGGTACAATAAAATAACATTAACATACATAATGAATTATTATCAATGTACGCTTTAAGACTTATGTGGTAATGAAACGATGTTCAAGATAACAATGGAAAAAATAAACAATTTTTATCAAATCTTTTCGTACTTTTATGAATTAATAATTGAAAGTAAAAATGTCTTTGTACACAATATACACCGTTATAAGTGTTATTGTTCTATATAAATACTCTTTTTGTCGACAGCTCGGTAATGTTCATAAATGAATGTGTGACCGTGTTATGGTATAAAGTAAAAAGGGTTTGCAGGGATAGAAGATGGATTAGAAATTGCTAATGGGTTGATAAAAGTAGAATATAACGAACGTGTATAGTGTTAGTTGGAAAACAAAGGAATAAGGTCACATTTAGGGGCGTCCGCAGAACTTTCGCCAGGGGGAAGGTAGTTTGTAAACCTTTATGTAATATTTTTCACAAGTAGATTAATCTGAAGCAACATAATTGCTCGAATTTTTGTTTTGTTTCCTTACGCCCGCGCCGGTCAGCACGTGCTTATCGCATGCATGTCGCCTAGTGATTAGGAATCTGAGAAAGAAACTATATGTATCTCTCGGTAATTTAATAACAATAAAATTTCATTACCATTTTCATGAAGTTTTAATACCTCTTTGCACCATTAAAAATTTCATACTAAAACGGTCATTAAAATTACTTTGCTAAAAACATCTAAACTTGAAAAGCTATCACGACAAAACAGTGCAATAGGTATAGGTATATCATATAACTCTCTACGATTAATAATAAAAAAATAATAGTTAATAAACAATTTTTAATTAAATAAATTTTAGGCCTACTATACTTCAAAATTAAGTCAAAAAAACTTACTTACACCAATATTTGACGCCAAATTGTTCTTTATGTTCATATTATTTGGTTGTCGATAAATCTAACTAAAGCGTTTATAGTAGTACATACTATATATAACTAATTAACATATCTACTCCTATTCAAGTACAATATTCTCGATCATAAAATCATAGATAAGTATGTACATAAAACTTTAAAGAAGCTGAATTTCTTGATGTAGATTGGATTATGCAAAACTGTTTAAAATGCACTTTTCAACTAAATTTATTCATTCCTCACAAAATATGTTACGTAGCGTACATTTTTATTCATGATAATCTTAAAAGAAATATAAAAATTTCGGGTCGTGAAGACAATATTCTATATGTATGTAAATAATCAGATACATTGTATGCAATATAAATATATCTAAAGATAGATTATTTTTCTAAACCGATTAACTTGAGCACTTCTTCCAAAATTAGGGCTTCACGACAATTTTCTTTTTAAATTAGACATGTATAAATGGAGACTATATAATAATATAAAACTTGATCTTTAATGAGACGAGACTTACCGGACACTCGTCTTGTTTTGTATGCATCCCTATCACAAACATTATTTCTACTTACACTTTGAATCCAAGTAACTTTTTTTTTTAATTTTATAAAACCACCCTTTGTAGAATTTCAAAATCCCCAACTCATTTAGAACATATACACGTTCATTATGACGACAAATGCGGGCCACACGGACGCTAAGAGATTGTCCTAGATTGTGCTGACATCTATTATCCATAACGTACATTCCTTCTCAAATGTGTGCGGCTTTGCGGAGGACTGGACACAGATTTGTAAGGATACCTCATTAAACTACCATGTATTTGACAGGACATTCGGTTTTCTAAATAGACTTAATATTGTTGTTTGGATATCCCGACGGTATTCTAGACATTTTAATGAAACGTCAAAGGTTGGAATTGGATGGTTTTAGGAGCTTTATTATTTTTTAAGTTGATTAACATTTGATGTATGGAGGTTTATTGGATATAAAATAGTTTTTGTTACCATTTATTTTTATTCGTTGAATGATAAATAAAAACATATTCCCAGTATTATATTTACCAATATTTTTAGTCTTTCAAATGATATTTCTCCGTAACTCATTGTTTGTCTATTCAAAAGAATTTTGATAAAAAAATTAAAACATTAAAATATTTTTTATGAAAAGTACTATACGTGTAAAAATATTTTACTGTCAAAAATTAGCTTATAAAATATTTAAATTTTCAAATATTCTGGAAGATTTTTTTATATGGCGTACCTACGATTCGAGTACATACCCTTTTTAACGACGAATGTACATAAAACTTAATAACGCTTGCTGTACATAGCCTTTTAACGTAAGTGTAGCATTTTATGACTGGACCTATAAAACTTCACGTGGTTAACTACATATTAACCTTACACATCAAACAGTTGGTTATTTATAAAACTTACAACCTTATTTTACTGACATAAGTATGTAGGTAATTTGTTATATTTTAAATTAAATTATAAATTTCTCAATTTATAATGTTTTTTAATAAATAAATCGAATTTTAAATTTATTTGCTTTAATATTAAAATCCATACAGTGTTTCAGAAAAAGATTAGATAGTACAACTTGTGCGTAGTAAATGTTATGCCATATCAGTCACTGTACTAATAGTCAACCGTTTCTAGCCATTGAAATAAACTTGTCACGAGCCAGTCTCTTATGTGGTGTTTACACCGAGAGAACAAAACAGAAACACAGTGTTTTTTTGACAAAAAAGTAATGAACCCTATACATTTTTAAATACGAAAGTATTTTAAGGACACGATGTTTCTGTTTTGTTTTTTCGGTGTAAACACCGCATTACAATCCTAACTTTTTGTACAGACAAGCATGAGACTTATTGGACGAATAAATTATACAAACGTTATCACGGTCTTGGTTACGTGTACGAGACGAGATACCTTCAATTTTCACGAGACGAGATACCTTCAATTTTCACGAGACGAGATACCTTCAATTTTCACGAGACGAAACTTTTAATTTTCAAAAATCCAGACGAAATTAGGTTTACTTAAGTAATATAAAGCCCTACTTGGAAATGTACTGTAAAATAAATGTTTTTGTATAAAGAAAGTTTATCTTGTACGAATACATTAGTAAAGTAACTTTACCTAAAAATTATACAATGCAAAAGAACAAAAGTACAATGTAGGTACATTTAAACGTAGTAGGCGTATAGTGTTTTATGTAATGTAGATGCATGAATAAATAAACAACATTAAACACTTCAATTCTAAAACAAACACACTGAAATCTGCGAGTATCTATGTTGAGTATACTACAATACAAACACATTTAACTATTATCATACAATGTTAGTTACCGCTGATTTGAATAAAAGCCCACTTGAACAATACTCGTATATGTGTAATATTGAATCATTAACTTATATTGTTCATATTTGAGGAATGTAAATCCACAGAGGATTAGAAAACATTACAATATAATAATGACGCATACTTGTGCTATACTCTCAGAGTTGAATTGTTTGACGTATATTCAACAAATGTATGTAGGTATATAGATACATTTATTGCAAACAATGAATACAGAGTGTTGTATTATTTCAAATTGAAAATCTGTACAAATGCTGACTGCCCACAAATATACTAAGTATACACTTTTATATTAAACTGGAGCAGTGGCGTAACTATATCACTGAAAGGGTGAATTATTACAGAAAAATAATTTCGGTAATTTGGAGTTCGAGACCTACATAAATTAAAATGAAATTACTAAAACATTAATTATTGAATCAATGCATTAAATAATTAAATTGGTTATAAAATATAGAACTTTAGCTTGAACATATAATAATTTTAAATCTTAAGTACCTACCTATATGAGTTGACAATAGTTTGGATAATAATTTCCCAGAATAACTGTGTTCGCATAAAAATCACGTAATAAATATTTTTATTTATTAAAGCTTTCGATTATATTTCGTCCTAGTAATTTTGGGTAATTTTTGCCCAAATTATTTCAACTAATATATTTTATATATAGTTATACTTCAGAAAAAGAGCTGGGTTCATCGTGATCATAATTTTGGGGTGTTAATCGAATACACAAAGGAAAAAAATGATTGTTTATTATTTAAACCTCAAATAATATGTTTTCAATTATTCTTTGTATAGTTGCTCAGCAGTGAAAAGTATTTTTCATATCACATGCATAGAAACAACTAGTTTTGAACCCTGTTTTGACAGTCGAAACAAGACAATTTCAGACCAATGCGATTGTACCGAGCAGAAACAAAGAAACAACGTTGTTTCTGACTAGCAAATTCATTAATTTTAAATCTGTCAGAATCGCATTTGTAATAAACAAAAGCGAATCTTATTTCTGAATAATTCTATTATTAAAATAGCTCGGGCAGTCAACTCTCGCCCTAGTCAGAAATCGTCTTGTTTCAACCCTTGCTACACAATATATTATTAATCGTATTATTTGTAGAATTAAAAATAATGGTTTCATATTGTTTAATATACCATTTTAGGCATATTTTTTAGCTTGTACTCTTCCAATGTTTTTTATTTCTTACAAATTTTTTAAAAATATAAAATATGTATATTAATTTGAGTTTTCAGAATCCTAGCGTTGAAGTAATGTTGCAGTTATAATAATTCATAAAGGAATTGCATACTTATCTGATTTGCACGTCACTGACTCTTGACAAATATGAGTTTTGTGCATGTCTGCTCGTTATTTAACTTCCAACTATTTAGACATTCTAAGTTTCGGATTCTTGTGTTTGAATGAAAATGTAAAATAGTTATTTAAAATGTAAATGTGAGTAGAAACAAAAGTACACAGAGTCAATTTATACATGAACCATTGTTAATTAATCTTAAACTAAGAATATATATATGTACTTTTCATAGACAAAAGATTTATAGTATAGAATCATTTTATAACAGACAAAATTCGTGTACGTCATTTCATCCTTTTTAAAGTGGCAATAATATTGCAGTTTTAAAATATTTAAGGTTTGGGTTTCATATGTATGGAAATTCTATTTAACAGCGAGATTACTATTGACTGATTCGCGAAATCCTTCCATTCAATAGGCGATAATAAAGCAACCGGATTGTACAACGTTATTGCTGAGAGATTCAGTTACTCCCTTAGCTTTCTTATTCACTAGTGATTGTAACATACTAAAAAAACTAACCCTTTTTCAGATATCTTCATCAATTGTTAGTTTGAAGAGGAAATAATAGTGATTTTGTGTTCTGATTTTCAGTAAACATTCCTGAATGATACTTTTCTAGTATTCCTGAATATGAATAGAACATTTTTATGATGTGGTCAAGATGTGTCATTTAAAAGCTAAAACATTGCGTTTAAAGATAATAACATTATATCAGCTTAAGTTAATACTTTCAAACTTTCAATCTTCCTACTTTATATAAGTACACAAACCTATATATACATAATATAACTTATATACATACGTATAGTGCATGTTATATGTACATAGGACATAGGTAATACAGGGTTCGGTAAATCACGCGGAACTTTATTCGTCAGGCAAAAATGATGCTCGCCCGCTTTGAAAATAAATAATTCTGATGGTATGGAATCATTCATTCGTATGTTGGTTGATAAAATGATCAAACCGATGCAGCTTATACACAAAAGCAAAGATCCATAGATAGTGGCTAGTGAGTCTACAGATGATAAGATATTCGTATCTATCGTTTAAACTCATGCAGGATCATACCTCTAAGTGTTTGGACTTCGTGTCTATTTCCTGCTCTGATCGCCCCAGAGTACTTCCCATTTTCTTAGGATTGTTTTGTACAAAACTCGGCTCTATATTTTTCTATTAAAGTCATTAATATAAAAAATGTATTATCTAAATTTGCTACTAGCAAGTTGAAAAAATCTGATCCATATACGACTGGTTTTGTCGATCCTTGAGTATATACATATAGAATATAGATATGTATGTATATATTTCACGTTGTTCACAAACACTCATTATAATATTCAAATATTTCGATCACGCACCTGACAAATTTTGATCACATATTTCCAGAACACTGATATATTAACGGTGTTATACAAAATCTTTTGAGCAAATATCTTGAAAAGAATAAAATGAAAAATGTATATCTGATAAACCAAACATTTACATACATATGTATGAGTCAGGAGCGCAGGAATTTTCACACGTATATTTTTTATGTGTATTCAAGTAGGTACCTACTTGCCGATATTTAAATTTTCTTGGATTGTTGTAAACTTTTTTGATTTTTTATACATATAAAAATGGAAATTTGTGTTTTTTTGACTAAGGGGGAATTTTCACAGAATAGATGATGTCGTATTTCTTTAAAATTATTTTCATGTGGTATTTCCGCACTACGTCTGTTCTGTGTAATATCGTACTTTTAAGGACAACTTTTTTTATGACCTTTTAGTTTTTTTTATTTAAGATTTTTTTAGATTTATTAACAATACATATACATATACGCCAAACTCATAACCTTCTTTTTGCCTTCGCGTATTCGGGTAAAAATAAATAAAAATAACTTCTCGATATAAATAATTCATTTTTTATATAAAGGCTATCTATATACAATTTCATACCCATGCATACATATAATGCTCAATAAAAATTCAGCAGTATTGCTTCAAATACTAATATAATTACTGTCAAATATAGCAATAAAATACAGCTGGGTAGTAAAATATCATACTAGTCTATGCCATTATGAATAATATGGCTTTATTCGAATCATTTTTTTGATTTATCGTACTTTAAGTATAATTGTATTTTGTAATTTATATACAATAAATGGATATGTTGAGGTATAATAATATATTTTTTTTGATGGAGTAAAAATATCATGCTGACATTAATAATATTTTTAAGGCCAATACGGAGCTATTATAATTATCAATTACGTAGTTATAAGTGCAGCCATGTAAACGTATGTTGTTGACTTATATTTGTATTTTGTTATGTAAAATTAAAATTTTCAAGAAAACATGAGTTTTAGATCACCATTAGAATCACCTTAGTCTAGCGGTTCTAACTGTATTATTTGTAACTGAGAATTTATGGAAAATCAAGTTGGGTTTGATTTTACTCAGGGAAGTACGTGTGACGTTACACGTCACCCTTACAATATATGAATTCCTGAAATCGTATTTCCGTCCTTTTGAATTTGATATTATATCAGACAGGTTTTGAAAACTATTTCATTTTAATTTTAGACTATGTATTGAGACTTGTATCCGCCATTTTGATTATTTCTATCAATTGTCTGGTATTATGAAGAATTTTCTCTCGAGCTATAAACGCTGTCTACGAAGTATTAAATACACATTATATAAGACAGGTTACTCAAAGTTCTAATGAATGGTATAGTTTTCATGAATGACCTTGATGCATGCGCGTTAAGTAGAAATCTGCGATCGTAAAGCAGTGGTAAAGCAAGTGTACATAGTATATACATTATTATACATTTATTACAACTGTTCTAAAATCTCAAACAAAATAACGATTCAACACTTCGCAGATAGCGTTTTATTCTAGAACAAATTATTTATAATACCCGTCATAAGACGAATATTTTAACACCTCGGATGTTAAAATCAGTCCAGTCGTTTTAAAGTTACAGAGGTATAAACATACATATACTGTACATACAAACAAATAAACGAACATCGTCCTTGCGTAGTCGAGTGAAATAAATTTTATGAAATCTAGCTACGAGTGCTTTCTGTGCAACCTAGTACATTTATTGTATGGTATGTAGATATATTGAACTAAATTTTACAAAACTTCCTTTATATTACATTATTTTTTTACCAGTTATGCATATATATCATGCAGCATGTATACCAACTCTTTTGAAATAAAATACCAATATGCGATCACAAATATATACCGGGTGTTCATATGTAACGTTACGGATTTATATTTGGAAAACTATGTTACTTACAGAAAACCTTTTCAGACAAAATTAGTCATATATTTTTTATTTTGTTGATTTTTTAAATAGGACTGATATTTTAATTAAATGAGAACATCTATATTTTTTAACTAAAAAAATGCTTATTATATTTGCGATTAATTCTTTTGTATTTTTTCTCAATATAATTTTATTAAAAAAATCTACATTTATTTGTTTTAAATAAATAAGTTTCTCATTTTTCCACATAGAATTAGATAGGTACTTAGAGCAAAAATATAGATTCTCATTAAAAAAAGTCAATGTTACCTAAACCTCCATAAATACAAATTATAAAAATTGAGTAACTTTTATCTGAAAAGTTTTTCTATAAGCAATTTCGGAATAAAATTCCTTACGTTTTATTCTGAACACCCGGTATATATTTACGTACATATCATTTTTTATTTTTTGCTTTAAACCTATACATAAATCATTTTGTATCAATAAACTATAATGTAAAACGCTTCCTGCAAAAATAAAAATTTCATGGTGGCTCACGGGAATTATATTTTTTTAAAAGCTACATGAAAAGTGTAATGGCAAAGACGCCGAACACTTTTCTTCATCGGATTATAAATTATGCATGAAGAGTCGCAAAAAATATCTATAGGCGCCACTGCATTCAGTTTCAAGCTTTTATAATGTGTCTTTTTCTTTTATAGACCGTTCAGATTTCAAGACGATTAAATTTGAAAAAAAAAATTCTGATATCTGAATATCTATTTCTTTTAATAAAACACGAATTTCTATTTGTGATCTAAAAGGTATATACTGAATTTCCTTTCAAAACAAATTAAACGTAATTATATTTTATACCTACCTTAACTCAATATTTATACACAGTGTTTTTAGTATGATTGATATCTATGTTACAAAGGCGTGGCCAGGATTTTTTTGAGGGAGAAGAACAAAAAAATATAAAAAATGGCCTTTACTATTTAAACATTTTACTAATAGGCATGATCACTAATTTAAAAAAAAACTATTCTATGATGATCTTACGTGTTTCCTATTTCCAAGAAAATACTTATTTCTGCAGAAAATAAAGGTTTAATCGCAAAAATTTATAAAACTAATTTTGAATTTGACGCCAAAACGCTCGCAGGTGACATAGGAGAGTTGTGACGTCACACTCCTTGTCAACAATAATCAAACATTCAGAGTTAGACAATAATTTAATTATTTTATGCGTTAAAAATGACTTTCAAAGTATATACGTTCCTAAATAAGGTATGAACCTAATAATCTTGTAAGAAAAACTGATATTTGTCTAAAATAAAAGTCAATTACATTGACGTTTACTGATGCGTGACGTCATTCTCGCTGATTGGTGTTTCATTTAACAGGGTGAATTGCTGTATTTTGCATTATTATTTTAACAAAAAATATATTAATCTCGCATACTTTGTTACCGGCATCATACCTACTGTTTTTAAATGATCATTTTTCTCTTTCAGTTTTTGCAATAAAAAATTTCAAATCTTTTTCAATGATCATGACTGATAGATGGGGAAAGAGAGATTTACAAACAAAAGTTTGCATTCTTATTTATTTTACATGTCTCTTATTCTAATTACACCATTACGGTGATGGGGGGGGGGTCTTTCCCCTCACCACTGGTTACGTCATTGCTGACATAAATTATCTATGGATTTTAATTTTTTTTCTACACAGATCAAAAAATGTATTGTTTTATTTTAAGATATTAAAATTAAAAAAAAGGAAAAATATCCACTATTTTTCGAACTACAAAAAATTTCACCAGGTGGCGCAGCGTTTCGACGTATCAAAATACAAAGTGGTATGATGGGGTCTGTACTCTTTCACACGACACTTTTTTTGTATGGCTTTGTTATTATAAGACCAGACATTTATTTCAGTAACTATTGGTTACACAAAAACAATTCAATTTAAAACATCTCTGATATTTTAATATGATGAGAAGAACTTTCCAAATTCATATTCCTTGTCTCACTTCAAAACTTCATTAGAAAGTACATAAAACACAGTTTTGGAAACACAGAAGTTTGAAGTCCGCTGTTAGTTTTTGTCTACAGAGACTTGGGGGCTTAACGCTACTGAATGTAACTATAATTTGCATAGGCTGGGACTTCGCCGTCGTTCAGACTGTGTCTCGTAATGGACGTTAGCCAGAAACATCTGAATAATTAAATAAACGAATCACAACTCGGCACAAAATTGTTGGCATAAATGTATTCTCATTCAATAAATCCGTTGTTACCGTTAAAAAAGGTCGCATGGGTTTTATTTTTATTCTCATTTCAATGAGTTTAATAAATAAACGAATTAAGTAGATAGATGTTGATTGAAATTGAAAAAGTATGTTTACTCTAAAATTATGAGTGTGACCTACATTTTTTCTAATAAATGAATGAACTTCACTGTGTATGATTATAAAAAAAACATAACTATAGCCCAATATTGTAAAATATTTATTCGCAAACAAAAATATTTCTACAAGGTATTTCCAGTGCAATTGGCAGCTATTTTGGTAGTTTTTCTTCATAGATCAAATCCAGTTAACAACACCCTACAAATAGAATTTCTATGTAATACCATATCATAAATTATTTAATTTTCCAAATGTACTGCATTTTTTTTGTTTCTCGTTTGAAGCTAATTAAACTTAATAAATAAATCTCTATCTATTATTTATTATATCAACGATATTAATTAAAACTATATAAAAATATGATAACAATTTTAAACCAGAGAAAGAGAAATTTGTATGTTCAGTTAAATAGAAAATATGCGACTATTTTGCTGTATTTATATTTTTTTTATAAAAAGAGCATTACATAGAATTTTTTGCAATATCGTGTTCAATACGCGAACCATATTTCAATATTTCCATTTTCTGGAATATTTTCCGTCCTGTCTGTCGAACCACTTTGCTATTGTTGTTTTTCCACGAAGCCTCGTGGCATACATCAAATCCTTGAATAAGTATTTTCTTTTTATCTTTACATAGATACATATTACGGTATTCATATTTATTTTGATAATTTTTTTTAATAATATTTTATTTTAACGAAATTGTATTTCTAGTTTTGCATATTTTTTCAATAAAAAAGAATTATCCTTTTTAAAACCTTAGCAAATAATGATTAATAAAGTGGATTTTAACAAAATAACGTCAACACATAGTTCGGCTACTTTTCAAATGTTATTCATCTTGCAGAAAATCACTAAAAATCTTATATTTAAATTAACATAATGAAATAATGACAGATCTCCAAATTCACCATTGAATTTGAAACTGTAATTTGATAAATTAAACGTTAAAATCCTTCAGGCTATGGAATAAGATAAGAAGAAAGGGAGTGTAAGTTAGGTGGTAACGGAAGTAAGAGGTGGAAGGCTGGAAAGCAAATTAGCCTCGAGAATAATCGAGGTATCTTTTTCCCGTTCGGCTCTGCGTGTTATAATAATAATATCCCTGAGATGATATCACAAATTCAGCATTAGAGATGAAAATCGAAACCAATAATTATTATATCAGTGTGGAATTCTCAAAGGTGAAAGGTTAACACGGAAAAATTAATATAAAGGGAACATAGAATGCGTGGGTATGGATTTGCGAATCAAATATGGCTTTTAGTACAGTGGTGGCTTACAGTTCAATATATTTAATTATAAAGCTCTATCTGTATTGTAATCGAATTCTTCCAATTACATAGAATAAAACTTCTAAATAATAATTGTAAGAATGATCCGTAGAGAATAAGGAATTCTTATTGTTTCGATTTGTCCGTCCGTCTGTCTGTCTACACTAGTCTACAGCCTTCCCATTCTCTCATTTATTTATAGTTACAGTAATCCCTCAGTTTATGCGGTAAATTGGTTCTATGAAAACAGTACGTAGAAAACGCGTTAATGGAACAATAGAAATTGCTTCAGTACAATGTGTTTTATGTCTTTCCACCATTTTTTCCAAACTTTTTCAACCGCGTAAAATATTATCCAAAATCAGAAATGATAAGATTTTGTAAAAAATAATTTTTAGACCCCTCCCGTGGTTTATCGAAAATTATAACGAAAACTTTAGAAAAAAAAATTTTTAATCGTCACTTAAATACTTGATACGTATAGAATATTAGTGAAAATGGCTACGGAATCCTATCATGTGTGTGCTCAACACGCACTTACCTTGTTTTATTTTGTATTAGTATTCTGTACCGAAATCGTAACAAGAGCACTTGTGGAATCAACATTTAGTCTGTCACAATCTGTCGTATACTCAATATTCTAATAACTAGTTTTTATACTAATCTTACCTATTGAAAAACTTTTTACTTTACTTTTTTAATACATAATCGTTTTGCAAAGTTCATTGGAAACTATTTTATATCGATATGATCAATAATCTATCAACCTAATAAAAAAGCATGAATAAAATTACTACTTAAAGAACTTTAAAGTAGTTCTTATAAGTTAGTTGAACAAGAAAGAAGGATAAAATGAATTACTTTTTTTCTCTCAATTTTTATAGCTTGTATAGCTATTGAAAAATATAAAATAAAATATAAACATATTTTTCTTGAAAGTAATACTATTTTTTCTGTTTTTCTTCAGATTTCCAGTATAAATTTCGATTTATGGTAAGTTTGGTTTTTATATATATTTATTTATTTTGATGTTTAGGTTTATGATATACAGAGTGTCCTATTTTCATAACTATCGATTATATTAACAAAACGTTTCAAATAAATCTTGTAGGATTTAATACATTTTTAGAATTTAAATAAAAACCTACATAGGCTTTTTTTTGTCGTATCGAAATTATTGCTCATCGACATCTAAGTATCCGGATTATTTTGTATTTTCAATAAAATGTATACAATGTCTTGGGGTTTGAAATTCTGATAATTTTCCAATACTGATATCTTTCAGAAAGTACAAAAAATCGACGCTAGCATCATTAACAAGAAATGGAGTTTTGTACATCTTGGAAAAATTTTTTTTTACTATTTGTTATACTTTTTTATAATAGCGTTTTGATGAAGGCTTCAACCTTGAGAAACCAAACCGAATAAAGGAACGATTTGGATTTTTAAAGTTGAAGAAGCGACGTTACAGCACTGTCTTATTTGCCAAGGCTTTAAAATCATTGTTGACGATTACAAACTTTCATTGTTGAACGTTATTTTTTAATTTTTTATATAATTTAATTATTTGTATAGCTTTTTTGTTCATTGTTAGTTGTGGTCCTTATTATTAAAAATATTTTTTATTATTATTTCACATCTCATATATTTTTCTGTACAATTTCGGACACCAATGATAGATCGACCTAACCTCCATTTTCCACCATAATGTATTATAATTTATTAATTTTTTCATGAAAATACATGTAGCTGCTCTCACTTAATCCTTCTATCTCTGTCTGCTTTGTGTAATACTAATTAACATAGCCGCCACCTTGCCATGTATTATTAATGTGTAAATGTAGTTTTTGTTCTGTCTCTTATCAAGGTCCTAATTAAATCACTGCGCTGTAATGCAGAGGATTATTACAAAAACCCTTATTACATCGCTGTTCTAGTGCAGCTTACAAACGTTCATGTCGTATCATGTTGTTGAGAATTTGTTTGTATGTTAATAACTTTGCGGGAAAAAGTATATATGTATGTCTGTTAATATATTTTAACCATTAAAGGCGATACTTCAGTTAATAAATAGTATATAGAGTGCGTTCCGAAATTTTTTTTCCTTTAAATAAATTTTTTTAAGGATGCCAAAATTTGAATCTAAAAAGTAACTATTGTTACACTCATATGATTCTTTTACAAAGTTAAGATATGTACTGGTTATACGGATATGGTAATTTTTGATACTAGAATCCTTAAAGTGAATTGTTTAAAATAAGCCATGCTGTACATATACAATTTTTGATGTATACAGTTTGTATAACATATCTATGTTTAAAGATAACATGTGTGTGCATACATACATTTTATATTCAAATCAATATGCACATAAGTTTATGGAAGAACGTATATAAAATTACGCCCCTTAAAAGGGTACTCCTGCCAAACATATTTTACAAAATGGCTCTGGAAGACTTTCTTTGTGTGTATATACTAGAAAGATAGAGATGATAAAATATATTCAAATATAATATTTGTTCATAATTTCATTAAAATTCAACTGTGAATTTTAAAGATGTTTAAATATTATTTTTGCATTTTATATACATATTTTATAGTTCTTATAAATAAATTTATTTTAAGTCAAAACCAAATATCAATATTTCAATTAAATAAAAGTACTATATAGATTCAAGTGTACAGCATTGCTCCTACTATTCTGCAACCTACGAACGTTTCAGTTGTTTTCATAGTTATCACTTATAGGTATGTAATACCTATAACTGGAGTGATAACTTTAGATAGTTTTCGACGTACCGTTTTGCTTTCAATATTCTTTAACCTAAATACGTTTGAATTGTTTCAATGGCTACCACCATTCCAATTTTTTTTCGTACAGAGAGTCAGTTCTCACTGTTAGCCAGTCAGAGCTCATTAGACAAGGAAGTGCGGTACTTGAGTATAATCTATCTCTACTGACACAGACATAACATTAAGTAATCGCTTCAGTTATATTACATCTCTATGTTACCACCAAATCGAGCGAATCCAATGTTTTTAGTACAAAACCAATCAAAGCTCGCTAGACAAAGATGTTTCAGTACGTTATTATATCTTTTTCGTGGGACAAGTTTTTAATATTTTATCTCTATGATAGCTACGGAACTTTGACAAAAATAATGTTGATCTAAAGAATTAAATATATTATCTTATTTGAATAGCTCAAACATTAACTGAATTCAGCATGAATAAGTTTTTAACAATACGTGAAAAGTAATTAACAATTTGAAAATAATACAGTTGATCCTGCTGCTGGCATTGTTAAATGCCACAAAAAATATTTATACCTTTCATCAAAAGTAGGACAAAAAATTATGAAAAATTGCTTGATCCTTTGGGACAAGTTTATCTCAGTTCACATAAATTCAATTAGAATGCAGACAAACTAAAACTAAACATGAATATTTTCAGAGTCCTACTTATTTCTATAAAATATGTTATAATATTCAAATAAGTGATTTCCCCGTCCACGGTGTCTGCGTCTATGTATAGAAATATATAACAATAATGCTTGTATGTCTCGAAATACAATAAATTATAAACATTCCAATCAACCCGTTTTATTGAATGGTAAAGAATGAATTCGATATACAGAAAACAATAGTTACCAATAAATTAATTTATTTAGTGTTTCATCGCACGCTAGATCACAATCTATAAAAATATTTGCTAAATTGTTTGAAAACACTTAATGGTGATTTGGCTGCTAAAATATTACTTGACGACTTGGGGCGTTGGTATAATATGTTATTTTAAACATTTTACTACCTGCGTTGCGTCGAAGTAATAAAAAAGAAAGTAGGATAGTTTATTTCCGTGCAGAGATTTTCTTTTCTCTTCCTTTTTTCACCGGTAAGTAGGTTTTAAGTGCTGTAATAAAATACAGTGGGATATGAAAATGCATTCTAGGACAGGATTATTTATCTAATCTTATAACTACGATAAATCACCGCCTGAAGGTATAGATTATTTACAAGGGAAAGTCTCCAGGTGATTAATATACTGGCTACTCAGTGAACTTAGTGACTTCAGTTTATACAAGTAATATCTAAAGGTTATACGTCTAGCACACTGTAAAATAAGATTTGGTTTTGAAAAATTTTGTTTTTAATTTATATTCAGAACACATGTACCTACATTTAATGGGATATTTTACTTTGTTCATTGTTAAAAGTAAAAAAAGTTCAATTTAATTTGAAAATTGAAATAGACAGAACGGTTTATAATAGTAACATGTACTAATTTCCTGTAATGGCAGAGCTAGTTTTTCATTACTTTGAATAAATTACACGTGAATATATTTGTTTTATAATTTTTAGTTGAAGTTCCGAATTATTAGTTTTTAAAACGTCTCTATGTAGCCAATTGTGTAGAATTTCAATAAATAGAGCACTTTCGACAAGTTCTCTCATTTATCGTGTGTTAAAAACTCTATTTTTAATATCCAATTATTCAAAAACCATACGTCCTATATTTTAAATAAAAATTAGTAAAATATATGAGTTAACCATAAATAATATATTAAAATTTTAGACTTTTATCTTTACACTGTTCTAATGATCGAATAACCTTAAAGATGTTGGGTATTAAATATCAAGTGAAAATATATATAGGATTCTTTTTCGATAATGATTGTAAAATACTGTTTTTTAGTCAGGTAGCAGCCCCGAACTATTTTTAAAATGCAAGAATAACATTAATACAACTCATATATATTATTACTAGGAGCTTTGTTCCCGGAATTCCAATTACTACACCAGCGCAGAGAAGAAAACATGTATAACGAATTTATAGATGCGCCCCCTTTTAAATTCTGCACTGGAATGAGGTTATGTATACCGTTGTAATGAAATACAAATCCTCTAACCATAAAAATTGTAAGAGTTTATACTTACACGTATTTCAATAGCAATGCTATAAAGACATTGTACTGTGTTTTTAAGATTCTGATGATGGTAACATTGCTATTGAAACATGTATGAGTCTATACTCGTACAATTTTATGGTTAGAGGAAATGTATGTGATAAGTCATACATAACCATAGTTTTTGTCTTTTGTTTGTTATTGTTATGTTGGTAGAAGCACAAACCAAATGTCCCTTGCACTACGAAAAATAAAAATAGTATTATCATAAACTTATTAATATTTTTTAATACTTACAGAAACGTCATTTAACGTTTGTAAATGTGTTACAAGGAGAATTGCCTCTTTGTTCTATATTGTATAAGATCAAAGTCAGTATAGTAATTTTACTCATATGTGCATTACTATGTATACATTTGTATGCATATATATTATATGTGTACATATATATGTGTGTACAATATACATATATGTATCTATACATATTATGTATATAATACAGAGTCATATGGTATGCATTTAATTACGCGATACAGTTTCAACATTTGCAATAGAATACCTACATCTGATCTTCCCTTTGAAGTTCTAGTGTCTTGTCAAAAGAGAAAAATGTTTTTGTAGGTAATTCAGGAAGCATACTGGAATTCTTGTATAAATATAAATTTAAATGATGTTTTTAAATTAATTTTAATCAAAAGATGTTAGTTTTGTATTTTATTTGCAATTAAATTTATTATCAATTAATACAGTTGCTTAGTTTACAGTTTCTCAACCAATTCTTGAGTCCTATGATCAATATTATAATAGAGCTAGCAAATTTGCTAGCTAGCAAGCACTCTCAAATGAGGTATCTTGTATGACTGTATGTAAACACCAACGGTATTAAAACAATTGCAATGGTGATATTATGAAAATTATTTTATAAGGTCAGAGTTGCCAACTGTTTTACAATGTTCAAGTATCACTGCTCTCAATTCCATAGCAAATCTATACATACTATCTTAAAATAAATAACTCATTTGCTAGCCTTTTCATGGTACCCGACACTAGACTTTCTAATAAGAGTGAAAGGATCGTCAAAAACGTTTAACTATTTAAATTCCTTGAATTGTGAGCTTTCATTTGAAATCCCACTCGCCAGGGTTGACAAAAATAATGTTATAGTAATCTATTTATCTCACTTAAAAGCACCAAAAACTTGTTAAAATTATTTTTAATAGTCTGGTCTACAATTTACTATACCTAATTATGCCAAATCTCAGCTTCCTGGGTCAAATGTTTAAGTATTAAGTAGTATTGATTTCTAAGTATTCTTTTTGTCCGAATTCGGTACGGAAAATTAAAAATTAAATTATATATTTCTATGAAGCAATTATTTAACTCGAATTTTAAAATAATTTTATTAAAACTAATCTAATATGTATTCGATTTACATTTAGCCCAGTCAGTCTGTGTCAATAATACGTAAAAATGGGAAATCTATTTTTCCCGTATTGTTTTTGATTGTTATAGATTTTTTCTATACATTTTTTCAGAAAAAATCAACAATACGTCTTTATTACATAACATACGAGTAAGGTAACTTTAATGATAACATAGTTTTGGCAATCATACAGCGCGTGCACTGTTACATGGATTGATTATAACCAACGGCGTTTTTAAATAATGCGATGTATTTTATAATACCGTGGCTCGTTTTAGTAAAAAATATAAAGAGCGTATTTATTGTATTTTTCTTTTATCCTCTTTGTATTTATTTATGAGATTTTTTAAAAGATAGAAAGAGAGGTGAGTACAAAAGAAAACATCTTATACTGTCAGTGCAGTGATTGTTTGTCAGTGACTGTATGATGTTAGTCTAACAATAAGATAAAAAATGTTGTATAAGAAATAATGGGGAAATATAAAATTATAAAAAAGCGATTACGTTTTATAAGCGTTTTTCCTTATTGAATTTTATCGTGATTTTAAAATATAATTTTTCTTTATACTTTTTTTATATACTTGAAATGTACGTAGGTACTGTGAATATAATAAAGTATAGAATTGTGAAAAAATTAGAATTGTAAATTTTATGGGTTTCTTCATGTCTTTGAGAATGTGCGAATTTTATATTTACTGTTCATAAAAAAATCTATTTTATGTCATAAATTCATTTATTGAAGGATTGTATGAAATTAATTTTTGGTAACCCTCTTTCCTCCCTTAAAAATTGTTAAGGTTTAAAATTTTTATAATTATAATTCAAGTATATTATTGCTCCACCATTTACTATAATTATGCCAAATCTCAGCTATCTAAGTCAAACGGTTCAATAGTTAGAAGGCTATGACAGACAAACAGACAAAAAGTGTCATTTTTTCATAAATAAAACAGATTTTTAAAAAAATATAAATTAAGTTACATATTTATCTGTTTCCTAAAATTACGCTTAATCCAAATAATTTGATCCATTTAATTCGGATTAAAATAGATATGTTTCCTAGTGAAAAGTTTTATTAAAAAGATCTATTTTATAATTACAATTGTCCAGAAAGTTTCATCATATCATATATTAAAGTTGAAAACTTTTATTTGCTTACTGTGCATAAAACTTATAAGTTAAAACTGCTTTTGAATATGGATTCTATTTATACAATATTGTATTTATTTAATAAGAACTTAGTTAAATTTAATTTCCTTAACTCAGCTCTTCTCAAGTTAATAATAAAAACAAGCAGTAGAAGAGTATCCGAGTAGTAAAATGAGACAAATGCCACTGGTATCATTATTTCATATCATTTACAACAGTCGCATGCTTGTAGTGATAATGACAACACGGTCGTTTTTCTTCTCACATTCTCTAATCTTTATTGCACTACATTACCATTACAGTCAATGTAAGTAAGATAGGTTATGTTCCTATAGTATGATTTTTATTCGCATCTTTATTGAAATTTACTGTCGTCTAGTATTTTTTTTCATTCATTATTTGGCACCATGTTGGTTTAACTTCATTAATATTTAGTGCGTTGGAATCATGTTTTATTTTATGTCTTTGTTTTTGTTGATCCATTTTATCAATAAACTTTGTTTTGATGGTTCCGGAATGGTTTCCGACTGTGATAATACTTTTATATAATAAAAACTGTGATAGTAGATATACAGAGCTGGGGTAGGCATACGGAAAAAATAAACCTTATGAATTACAGTATTTTTCCTGTATATTCCGGATAATAAGCGACAACTTATCATTATAAAGTGTTTTTTTTTTACATTCTAAAACTGTAGGTAATAATGTTTGCAGATACTCAATATAAATTGATGGATAAACTGCAAATATTACAGCCTAAAATTATATTATTACAGTTTCATGTCCGGTATTATAAACGACCTAGCAAATTTGCTAGCTTGCAAGCACTCGTACAAGAGGTTATTAATTTTGTTATAGTATCTATGGATTAGTTATGGAATTTAGAGCAGTGACACTTCAACGTATTGTAACACACGTTGGTTTTTACATACAGCGCTTGCGCGAAATCTGTCAAAGTCATCAAAAAACTTTAACAGAGCTGTCATATAAATTTGATATCAGATTTGAGAGTGTTAGCAAGCTAGGAAATTTGGTAAGTCGTTTATAATACCGGGCATCAGAGAGTAAAAAATATTTTATAATAATAGGTTGTCGTTTAATATCTGGGAAGTACAGAGAAAAACTGTAATTCTTTAGGTTTATTTTTTCCGTGCAGTCGTTTTAGAAGAATTTTGAAACATTTTTTTAATTTTTGACGAATGTAACGGAAATACATCACCTTTCGAAAGATTATATATTCGAAACTAACTACCGTAGAGCAATAAATAGATAGCTTGTCGTCATTGTGCGTTCAAAATCTGCCATGTGTTAATTTTCGGTGGAATAACTGCTTTGTAACAGTTGGTAATATCTACTACATATGTGCTAATGCTTTCTCATGATACCTAACTGATAACAGTACAATTGCAAAATCTGTCAGAATAATTATAAGTAAAATTTGTCAAGTAATATTTTTTTACTGTTTCATAATAGCCTCAACCCTTAAATAGAAAAACAAATTTTCATAGGATTTTATACATACATATATCCGACTTTAAATATTCACATATGAATGGTTGTTATTGGTCTTATATGATCCGACGAGAAAAATCCTATGTGGGAGTAAGAATTTTAATAAATACATATTTTTTTTATTTTCGTATCATAAACTATTTTCATTTTATTTAGTTCGTATTTTATACCACAATATATTTAATGTTCTTTTGTAAATATAAGACCTTTGATTAAATATAAAAAAGTCAAGGAAGTTGATTTTTAAAATAAATCGGATTTTTACTGCAGTTATTATGGATTGTATAGTATAAAACTAATCAAAATAATGGTTAATTAATAGTCCGATTGTTTCCATAATTCAATTTAATTTTTGCGATAACCTTGGTTTTAAAACGTACGATTAATATTTTTGTTTTATGCATCTCACCATAATTAATTTTTGAAGCAACCATTAAATTGCATACAAAATTGATAATAATTGTTCATTTTAGTTCGTCAACGACGCATACATTTACAATCCACGGCAAGATCTACCTTATTAGTAATTTCTACACTACTAAATAAATCCTAAAACAAACCCATAAATTCCTTAAGCTAATATACTCCGTACATTTTTGGCGCGCTATTTTTCCACACATCGAGTACTCGACTCACGTAGAGCGTGCGCGGCTGTATTTATTCAACCGTGGGGGCGCAGTTAATTTCGGGAACGCATCCCGGCGACTCTCTGGGCCCCGCCGTAGCTTTCTACCTATACCTATGTATTCGCAGGCAGGTGCTGACCGAGACCACAGGTGTGTGTGCCGGTACGAGTGTTTGTCAATGTGTGTGTGTGTTTGTGTGTGTATGTCTGTATGAGCGCATACAGGGGCGGGTCACAGTTTCGATGAAATCAATTAACATTCTGGAATCTAGAATAGAATTTATTAAATAATAGCTGAGTCGTCCGGTATATTCCGGGTTGGTATGTCGCTTCACCTAACCGTACAAACAGGGCCGTCTTAATAAATTATAGCGCATTTCTGAAAGATAACCTTTCAAAAAAAATGCGTTACTTAAAATACAAAATACACAACTACGAATTAATTTTTCGGGTACTGGTCTGGTTACTATAATATTATTATAAACAAAATATGTATGTTCATAATATTAAGACAATTTTTTTTACTACAACTCTTATATTTTATAAAAAAATCAGATCAGTATACAATAAAAGACTTCATATCATTTAGTTTTGACTACCATTATGATTAGCGATGAAATGTTTATATTCTTTTCGATAGAGAAAAGGCCTTAATTAGATAAACAAGATTTTAAACTTTTAAAAATACATAAGTTAGCGCTTTAACGTCGCTGCTGATCTAAAGAGCCAGTCTCATTAATTTACTTATTCGTTACAGCGCTGTCTTATTTGCCAAGGTTTTATTTAATGCTCTAGGGAGACTATATAGATACATTGTATATATAATCATATATAACTTATCTAGATATTTTTGAGATCATCAAACTAAAAATCTCTAGTATAGTTAGCGATTGGTATACTCGTAAACCCCTAGTACCCAAAGTGACATTAAGCTTATCTGTATATACTTCAAATGCTTGTATGATTAACATATTTACTTGGGACCTATTAAACTGTAGAACCTAGGAGGAGCCTTATATTGTTATATCTGACGATACATGTATAAATAAATATATAATGTATATGTGTATTTCACCTGTGTTTCTGTATATGTATATGAGTATATGTGTATGTTTGTGTGTGTGTGTGTGAGCGAGGCGTGCATCGATCGCCCGCGCGCACCTCGCTCAGTTCGCCGGGGACGAGAGCGCCTCGACGCGCGCTATCGATTGCCCGACGCCGAGCCCCACGCTACACACATACACACATACATGCATGCATGCACGCACACCTGTAGAGACACGTTTCCTATACAAACACACTGGGGTATAGTTGCGTGTGTATATGTGTATGATGATACCAGAGGTGTGTGTGCGTAAAATAAATATATAACTTGAATAGATTAATTTGAATGTATTAGTAATGTAATGTTGCGTACTTGCGGTCTTGCGGATACCAATTTTAATCTTTGTTAATAAATATTTGCATTATAGATTATTTTTAAATATCGATGAACTAAGTCTATAAAATATGTCGTTAGGTACTCTAAAAATTGAGTTTTTAATTGCAATAAGGCATTTTACACTCAAACATTTTTTACCTCATTATATCATTTAAATAATATTTTTTTCATTAAATGCACCCCCTCTCACCCAGTTACGCTTTACGGCAATGCAAAGTAATTAACGTTCCATTAAACTTTTTTTTTTCAAATCATTTTTTGCTTCTCTTCTTTATTGTTTCAAGAATAAAAAAACTCTACATATATTCTACTTTATTTATATACTGGGGCCCCTTCGCTATCCCATCGTCATGGAGCCCTAAGAACATAGTTGCAAGTGGCTATTGTGTGCTTTATCGTCGTATTGAAATTTTGTCCTCGGGTGTGGTCATAAACAGAAATTCTGACAACTAATTAATAAATTACAGAAAACAGTATAACTTGAACTGTAAAGGACGTTGTAAAACAATCCTGTTTTCTGTAATTTATTAGTTATTTGTAAAAACTTCTGTGGCATTTATGGCAAATCCGTTGATAAAATGTTGATTTGACAGTAAATTGTACCAAAAAAGTTGCAATATTAATAAAATAGCTAATATTTTACCGTCTTAATCTTCAACATCTTACAGAATCATCAGTATGGAACTATGTATGTATATATGGAACTTTATAGTTTATATGAGCACGAAAATACAATTTACAACTGTTTTCTTGCCTATTTAATATCTAACTTCTTGACTGTGGATTTGATTGTTTTTTTCATAGGAATTACTCATAATTTGTTTTATTTTTAATTGAAAAATATATTAACCTATTTATAATTTTAGGTAATATAATCACTAAATAGATTAACTTTCCGATTGAGCACTTCAAACTATACATAATGTAAAATTATTAATACTAATTAACTAATTTCATTAATCTTACCGTAAATCGATAGCTATACGCCACTGGTGGATTGAGAATAGAATTAACAGTTGTAATTGATATAGAGTGCCGGTCAAATCGACCGCTATGGTGTACGTATGTAACCTATACACACACTGAAATGCTGTTATTACACCTTACGTTATTGAATAATATGGGTATTGTGCATTCACGATAATCTGCAAAATATATGAGGTTAGATTTTGAGATGGTTTTATAAATTATCTTTTTTCTTTCAAGTTATAAGGGTTCTATGGTGCTTTAAACTATTTTTGATTTCTGAATATAAGCTCTTTATATTAGTCGTTATTACACCCATCGTTTCGTAACACATTACAGTGAATATCTTGTAAATTACACATATTTAGCAGTCAGTGTTCAATTTATAATAAAACATTTTTTTTAATTTTTTGATTAAATAACCACTTTTAAATGTTATATTACAAAATTATTTAACATATAAAGAAAAAGTTAAGTTAACCATTCGATTTAATAGTAATATATCATTAAGTAAATTAAAATTTGGCAGTCATATATTATAAATATATCAATAAACTGTTCTTTTAAATGATTAGAACATTGTAATTATTTTTAACATTTTTTCGATTTATAAATAATTCAGGTCATAGGTTATTTACCTTGCTTACCAAATGTCAAAAATACGTTTTTAATCTACCAATAAATTTTAATTAAACGAAAAAATACGTACGTACTAAATTAAATTTAACGAAATTATTAATCAAATGAGGCAAACAAAAATAGGTTAACCTGCATAAATATCTTTAATGTAAATAAATAACAGGGTTTTACAAAGTTTATTTTTCGATGTAAAACAAATAAAAAAATTATTGTATATCTATTTATCTAATAAATCATTTTGATTCTAACGGAATTACATTTATCTTAGGAATGTTGGGGCTTTACAAAACATACTTTGCTGGATAAAAGATTAGATACACCATTTAAATATATTGTATTATAGAAACAAATATGTGTAATAATACAATTTTTATTTAAATAATTATGATACAGCACACACAATTACGTAAAGTTCAAAACAAACAAAAATAATTAGAATTTAACTAAAAATTATATTTTCTTTTTTAAGTATAAGTTAAAAACTTATTAATAAATACTAAAAGCTCTTGGTTAGTGAAGATATAACAATGTAGTGGAACTTCGTTGGTTCTTTAATTAGTTACTACGCGTTTTTCCTCCCAGTACCTTCGAAAACAGGTTCCACTGTAGATATATTATCAATATCAAAAATTGGTATATTCAACCATATTTTAACTCCAGTTTCATAATCGGTCGATATAAAAAAAATCCGAAATCCTAACTCAATCTAATGCAAACTAATTGAAAACAACAACCTAAGGTATACAAAAATATTATTTTATAATTTCAAATGGAAATGTAACCCTACCTATATACACACACACACACACACACACATACATATATTTCACTCACCCACCTGTAGATGCATACTTGGTTTTCTCCCTTCCCGTTGGTTCCGATCCGGAATAAAATCAACAGTAATTGATACAGAGTGCCAGCGGCTAAACCATCCAACAGAACACAACACACATACACACACACAAATATAGATCTACATTGACATGACATTTGCAGTGGCGTAACGGAAGTAACGCAAACAGGTGTAATCGTAGCCGAACTTAAATTAAATATTATTGGAAAATAACTTTATAATACATAGTAATAAAGTAATCTGTTATTTATTTGTATATAAAATGTAGGTAATATCTATTTTAATCATTTTTTTTGATGTAGATAGGTACTTCCTACATTTTGATTTTAAGAAAAATGAGGTAAGTTAAGGTAAATAATAAAAGATTAAATAACGTGTCATATTAACATTTAGTAAAAGAGAAATAAGTAAACAAACATTTTATATTTTAGTTCCCAATTTCATACATCTTTTGCTACACTGCGCACAGAGAAAAAGTATATTTTTCATGTACAGTCGTCGCTCCGAACAACGTAGGCATCGGTAATTCAAAATCTTCTATTGGCCAATCGTTTCTCGGAGCGTACGTTAATAGAATGGTTCGTTGTTTTGAGATTTGAGTCTAGGTACGAATATGTCCTACAACCCAAATGTCCATTCATTCCCTTTTTTTATTTTTTTGTTAAATATGAATTGACTTTAAAAAATATTTATTAAATTTGCTATCACATATATTGAAGAAAACACTTAAGTTAATGACTTTTATTGGGCTTTAATATTACTTATTTAGCTGGTAAGAACCCTCCGGTGTGTAAATAAATGTTTAAAGTAAAACTATACAACCCACGTATGATAAACTACACAACATTCTGACATGAGGGTATTTTCTATTCAATTTCATAAACAATAGAGTTTTGACTAGTAAGTATGCGGCCAGACCCGGATTTAGAAATTTACCGCTTCTAGGCAGTTGTGAAAATTGCCGCCCCCCCTCAAAACTTCTTCAATGGTGGAATAAGTTTGGTACGAAAAATCTTTCAATCAATTTACGAAAATTTGCCGCCCTTTAATTGTTGCCGCTATAGGCACATGCCTACTCTGCCTGCATGATAAATCCGGGCCCGTATACGGCTAGCTATGTACATTCTCTTATCGGTTTAGTTGTGTTACTTATACATTAAACTAACAGATAAAATGAAAATAAACTGCAAAAATCTACATGACTCGTGACTAACGATAAATACGTTACATTCCACATTTGAAAGCGGGCGTACGAAACCAAATAAATTTTATTTTTGAATCCTCAAAACGATATTTTACTTACCGGGATCGAAAACTTACGTTCAACATAGTTGTTGAACAAAAGTTTTCCCGTAAAAAACACCGCTTTAGCTCTATATATTCTACATGGAGAGAAAATTAATGTGCTCATAAAAATTAGTTTTAGTTAATATAAAATAAAATTTATCACAGAAAAATTCTGTATTATTATTCAAATCCAATCAATTCCTTAATTTCCATGAATCCAAAAAAAATCAAATTTTTACGTCATATTAAAAAATATGTATAATAAGCTATAGAAAAATTCATATATGGTAAGGAAGTTTTCTGATACAGCATTTTAATTTTTACTGTGCCAGCACAGCAATATTTCCTTCTCACTTTAATAATTTTTACATGGATGTATAATATTTTTTACTGTTGTCGTCGATCGCGCACGCATTATTAGAGAGTATGGTAATTTTTATAAGATTTTCTCTGTTAAAGTTATGTGATTTTTCTCTCCGTGTAGATATCAGGTCGATAGTTTTATCCTTTTTTGAAATATCAAATATTTCCCACAAAATCATTATTCTGTCCCACTGTGCGCCACTCCTAGTAGTATTGGTGTGTATATGTGAGAATGTGCCGTATCAGGTGTGCTTTGCGGAAATGTCTACTGGCTCTTTATATGCATGCACGAAATTTAATAACCGATGTAATTTAAATATGTTTTTACACGCTCTCGTTATATACTTTATGTCCAACGTCGTTAAGTATTGTTGTTGTTGAAATATTTACACTTTCAGAGGTTCCTGTCATTAGCTGATATTGATTTGTTTCAAATCTATGTGACCTGCTATCTAATAACGTGAACAACTAGTGTTTATGTTAACGGCAAAGTATGTAATTCAGGCATTCTATAGATTTCCTAGGAATTCTATACAATGCCTCTATACAATACTCTCTTAATAACATATTAGGCCAGTATTAAGTAAGATAAATAATCAGTATTTTAGTATTTTATTATATAAAGTACCTAAGCCAATATCTGTGCCTGAACCAAAATTGGTTGGTTCAACCTATTTATGTTTATATTTCTATAGTTTAAACAATGCCTAGGAAATGTATATAATTAAATTCATTTCATACATTGCCTGATGATTTTTAGGCATTCTATAGAATACCCAGGGATTCTATACAATGCCGGATTTCATACATTGCCGGTAACATATATAACTTATATTTTCATTGGAAAACTGTTAAATTGTTTACTAATATATTACATGTTATACTAAACGCATAAAAATATAAGTGGTTTTAATTAAGATTAACTACATATGTTAACTTTAATAAATTACGAAACCGAGAAAATCATCGCTGAGAATATCGTCTCAGCGAGCAGCCGTACTTGAAGAAATATGGCCTTTTTATGGTTTCTTGTATACCAACATTTTTTTAAATATGTAAATGTAAAAATGAAAAATCAATTTTTTTCATATGTATTAAGAATTATTTATTTTTCCAATCCGACTAACACTAATAGAAAAAAATTAAAAAATGAAAAGAGTAATCGGCCAATGTAAAGATTTCCATAACGTATTCGTTAAATTGTTATACCAACAAGTTGAAAAAAAAAACTCATTCCTTTCAGTTTTTTGTTCAAGAATATTTTCGCTAAATTACTCCACTACTATACGAATTGTAATAAATGATGTAATTTGCAGTAAAAATTCTCGTACTCAGTATAGGTACATATATAATGTTATACTGCAAACATATATAGGTATACGCGGTATGTAAGGTATATACAGATATAAATATTGCAGTGAGTTTAAAAAGGTTATATAATTCTACAAAAAGTATACAAATATACTCGTACAAACACAAAAAATGCCTTCCCACACACGTGCGGTTCAATCCTACATAGCAACAGAGAGTGGTTAGTTAATCAGTGAAGCAGAGATTTTAAATTTTTAGTGCATATGCACTTTTTAAAATTTACATTACAAATTATAAAAGAATTATATCATACTATGTATTTTTTTGCTTCTGATAGATTAAAAATTACTTTCTATTCTATAAAAAGTATAGAAAATGGTAATTTTTAATGAACTGTACCGATTTTGATGAAACTCAAACCAATGTGTTTTTTTAAATCTCATAAATACGATATGTATATGTACCCTATATAACCCAATTTATAATCTATATCTATAAAAGAGTTTGTCCTTAACCACTCACTCATTCACTCACTCACTCACTCACTCACTCATATATCAACGTACAGCCCAAACCCCTGGACCTAGAAACGTGAAATTTCGTAGGTACCTTCCTTTTATGATGTAAGCACCCACTAAGAAAGGATTTTTCGAAATTCAACCCCTTTATATAAAAAAATATTTTTTTTGTTCACATTTAATTGAAAATTATCGAAAGTACTCTACAATATAAATAATGAAACAATTATTTCAGCATTTCCCAAAATTTAACCCTTAAGGTGTTAGGGGGGTGGAAAAAATTTATAAAATATTTTTTTTTGTATTCAACGGATGAAACGTGGCAAATGTAGGTACTCTACAAGACAAATAGCAGTTACGAAAATTCAACCCCTATGGGAACGGTGCGGGGGGGAGTAAAATTTTGATATATTTATCGTCATAAGTGTTCATGATATTAAAGTAAATTTGGACAAATTAATATTCAGTTAAAAATGAAAGTTTGATATTCAAGCCCTAATAGCATGGGACGAGGATGGATTTAGATATGTTTATCTGCATACTTGCTTTACTTATAAAGTTAAATACTTATAAATAATCAGCTGTGATACGCGATCACTACAAAGGTAAATACTATTACTATAAAAAATGTAATATGTCACGTATGGAGGGTTCTAATTAGTTTCGAAGTTTACGCGAGCGAAGCCGCGGGATGCCGCTAGTTCAAAATAATTGAGCAGTGAATAAGTTCGTTTCAAGAGTAAAAAAATCACGCGGACCATTTAACCCGAACTCTGTCTTAAACTATAAGAAATATATTATAATTTTGCATGGATGTTATTTAAAGCTCAATTAGTTCTACATAAAAGTCTGCAAGACGGTATATCTAACTTTATTATTTAAGTCACTGTAGACGTTTGAAGATATTAAGTCGGTATCATTATCACTACTGCGGAACATATATTTGCACATCATAGCGCGAGTGTCCTAAAAATTATCCATGTGCATTGAATGTAAGTATATAATTTAATCCATAGCTATAACAAAGCACAATCATTATCTTAAATGTATTATTAAATAAATAATACGGTCATTATATTAACAAAGAATATTTTAAATTGAAACATTTAATTCAACAACAATTATAATATAAACAACTTGTCACAATTTCCAGTAATTTCCAACATGAAAAGCTTGTTTTGTTCGCTGTTATATAATACACAATAAGTGATCAAAAATATAATAATTGCGTACAAAGTAATGCATAGAATGAATGGGAGTCCCTAAACGTTTATATTAGAAATAGAGGTAATCAAGTTTCTTCGTTTCTTTTTCATTGTGAAGAATACAATTTACAAAATCTGATTTAGTAACTCTCTTGCGAGTTATTTTATTACGTGTATACAGCGTGATTAAAATATTTTAAAACTGTTTTAAGAAAAATAATTTCTTTCACGTTTTTTAATCATCCTGTATAAAGTCATATCGAACAATTCAAATCAAATTGAGCTTATCTTATCAAACGGTCGTAAAAACGATGTTTTAAAAGCATACATTGCATACAATTAATAAATAATTTCTATAGGTACTTGTTTTTTTTAATTATACTAAAATAACGCTGAAAATAATTTTTTTCTATTCAAATGAAAAATTTCCCGCAATAGCGCTTATTCAAAGTCACGTGGTATACGTGACGTCAGATATCAGTAAACAAACTGAAAGAACGTATAGCGATTGAATATTTACGTGTCAATTTTAATAAGGCTGTGTTGAAAAACTATCCATTTTCGGACCTTGCGCCAAACTACACAAACTACATCATAAATCAATTTCAACCTGTTTGACTGTATCGTAATTTACATTGATTTTATGCGAGGTCCTTTACAATCAATAAAGTTATTCATTTTGAAAGTAAATCTCTCAACATCGTGATAACACAACATTATCAAGCATCTCAACCACTTTAATCTACAGCATTTATCGAATGATAGCTGAAACCACCCGTTCCACATTATGTTGTGAATGTTTCCATATGTTAAATACAGATAACAAACAACCCTGGACCTGTTGCTGCGATTTGGGAAAGTTTTTAAAAGTACCCTTGAATAAAATGGTAAGTTTTATCTTTTTAAAAGATAACAATAAATGTTTTGTGTAAAGAATTTGATGGGTTATACTCATAGGTGTCCAACCTTTTGACCTTTGCGGGCCGCAGAGAGCAAAAAAATAACGCAAAATTTTGTTAAGGGCCGCACAAAAATTTTAAGACCTTTATTTTTTTTCGTTGGCTTAATTAATTAATATCTTATGTACCTATTTATACTTTATATGACAAAAAAACTGAAGACCTTTGTTTTTTTACCTAATATCATTAATTATTTTCATATTTTATTTTTTTTAAATCTGATGCGGGCCGCACGAAGAGTGCTCGGGGGCCGCATGCGGCCCGCGGGCCGCGGGTTGGACAAGCCTGGGTTATAGCATTGTAGTGTATTTGAAGATGAGCATTTTTTTATTTGTATATAGATAAAAAAAAGAGTGAGAAAACTGGGCTTAGAAAAATAACAACACTACCTCGCGAAAAAAACACAGGACTATGATATTTTTGAGCGCTTGAAGCGAATTTGTCAATAAAAAAGCTCACTCAATTTTGAGACACAGGCCATGGTTGATTTTTTTTTCAATTTACTTTAAAAAATATTTAAATAATTTAATCAAAAAAAATTGAAGATAAAATCTAAATTTGTGCTTTTTTAAATTAATTCAATAATGATACCGAATTTCATCAAAATATAATAAATCAAGTTACTTTATAATCAGCTGATATACAGAATGTCCAAGATGTGAAATGCATGGGGATATCTTAAACGGTAAGAGATACAGATGTGGTTAAATGAGACGAATTATTTGTATGAAAGGAGTGAGTATTACAACATCAAAAAATATTCATAATTTTATGTGGTCAAGGCGGTATAACCAAAAAACTGAAAATTCGGAATTTCTTTAAATGGCTATAATTTTTTTGGCAAAGTAGATATATACATTTAGTTTGCGGTTTCTTAAGGCACTTTTTTGTGTAGAATTGATGTGTATTTAGAATTTTTATATCACTTTTAGTTTCCGAGTTACAAGCCCTAACTTTAGTTTTTATGGGCCTCTAAGTTGGCTATAGCATATTTTAACGTATTTTTTACTCTACTTTACAACAATATGTCACATGTCATAATCACCCCTTTCTTACAAATAATTCATCTCATTTAACCACATCTGTATCTCTTACCGTTTAGGATATCCCCATACATTTCACGCTTATCTTGGACACCCTGTATATAAAAGCTAATTTTATTTCTTCTGACTTGGTTATTACGAAACAATATTAACAACATGAACAATAAAGAAATTGCGTTTACAAAGTTTTGAACCTACATGTGAACATACACTACTGGAAAAAATTAAAGGAACAAGAAAATTTCTTAATTTTTTTAGTGATTTTTGAAAGGTTGTAACATTGTGAAAAATAGTCGTATGGAGATTTAAAAAAAAGGATTTTGAAGCTTTAAGTTTCTAGTTTTGAGATCTTTTGACAAAATTTTATTGTGAGTTGCAGTTATTGCGCAATCATAAGAAATAGCGTGAGACAAAAATTTTCAAAAAAAAATTTATTTTATTTTGAGTTCATTTTTTTGGGGAAAATTTTTCTCAGTTAAATCAATATATTGATCAATTTGCTTGTTTATTTAGCTTTAATTTGCTTTTTTTAAAATTCAGACTACGTCAAGTTGTCGCTAAGATATCCGACTTTAAATGAAAAAGAATCCTTTTGTCTTTGATCATCGATATTTCAGGAACTAATAATCGCACAGTAAATTTAAGGACAGTTTTGAAAACTTGAATAAATTCTCTACAAGGACATACCATGAATTTTAAAGAAACAATTTTTTTTTGTCCTCTACATTAATTTGAAAAACGCTGAAAAAATGACTTTTTACGGTTTTTTAGAAAATCTACGGTGCATTTACTAATTTTGATGAAACGACTAATGTTGAGCATGGTTTTTACAGTTCAATGTACCCACAATAACCCTTTAAATTTACAAGTTGATCCATCGAACCGTTTTTCTGTTCCAAATGATCAAAGTTTTGAAATGAATTAAAGGAACATGTTTATTGCTCCTAAAAATTCTGTAATCATAATCAAAATGAAATGAAAAATTTTTTCGACAGTTCCCACAATTTTACACTACAAATCGTTTAGTTTTACTAACGTTTAGTTAGTTAAGTTAACTTACGTTTTAAAATAAATTTGTTTTTTAATTTTTTCATAGACAATTTTTTTTATTAAAAGTTTCTTGGAATCGCGCATAAGCCCGAAATACGACATTGCGATAGGTGTAACCTTAAAATTTATTAAGTTTTTTTCAAAACTTCAATTTTTTTATATCATAGTCAGGCGGCATTTATCTGAGCCAGAAGTTGCTCTTTTTGAAGAGAGTAACACCTATTCAGTTCGGGGTATCGAATATGTGCAATAAGTGCAGATTAGTATAATTATGGAATACAAAGGCCAAATCGTTTCAGAAACGACTAGATATTGTTTCCTTAAATGTCCAGCAACTTAAAAAAATTTTAAAAGTTTTTTTAATTAAAAAAATAATAAATTTTGTTGATCCTTTTTCGTTTTCCTTAAAAAACGATTTGCACTGTAAAATTGTGGGAACTGTCGAAAAAATTTTTCATTTCATTTTGATTATGATTACAGAATTTTTAGGAGCAATAAACATGTTCCTTTAATTCATTTCAAAACTTTGATCATTTGGAACAGAAAAACGGTTCGATGGATCAACTTGTAAATTTAAAGGGTTATTGTGGGTACATTGAACTGTAAAAACCATGCTCAACATTAGTCGTTTCATCAAAATTAGTAAATGCACCGTAGATTTTCTAAAAAACCGTAAAAAGTCATTTTTTTCAGCGTTTTTCAAATTAATGTAGAGGACAAAAAAAAATTGTTTCTTTAAAAGTCATAGTATGTCCTTGTAGAGAATTTATTCAAGTTTTCAAAACTGTCCTTAAATTTACTGTGCGATTATTAGTTCCTGAAATATCGATGATCAAAGACAAAAGGATTCTTTTTCATTTAAAGTCGGATATCTTAGCGACAACTCGACGTAGTCTGAATTTAAAAAAAGCAAATTAAAGCTAAATAAACAAGCTAATTGATTGATATATTGATTTAACTGAGAAAAATTTTCCTCAAAAAAATGAACTCAAAATAAAATAAATTTTTTTTTGAAAATTTTTGTCTCACGCTATTTCTTATGATTGCGCAATAACTGCAACTCACAATAAAATTTTGTCAAAAGATCTCAAAACTAGAAACTTAAAGCTTCAAAATCCTTTTTTTTTAAATCTCCATACGACTATTTTTCACAATGTTACAACCTTTCAAAAATCACTAAAAAAATTAGGAAATTTTCTTGTTCCTTTAATTTTTTCCAGTAGTGTATTTCATTGTAAAAATCATTAAAAATAATTTATATCATTTATTTTATAGACGCACAGTTCAACTATACTTTAATTGCTTTCAAACTACAACGTACAAATTTACATTAACATTCGAAATGTTTATTTCAATTACATGTACATGTAGTTAAAAATATTGTTATGGGGCTCATTTATTCAATTTTATAGCTCCTATTTGCAATACTATATTGTATTTTATTCTTTACATCGTTAGCGCATTTTACATTGAAATGTCATGGAATTTAATTTATGAAATTATATTATACATAATATGTATTTGGAATTTAGATTCGTTTATAATTTTAATTAGTCAAAATGTGTTTCATAGTTATATACGTATTTAATATAGACATATATGAATAAATTTTTTTAGAAACATAAAATTGAAAATTGTATTTCAAAGTTCAAACTGAATGTAATTAATTAATAATTATTAATTATTAGTACACAAATACATATAATATAAAAAATGTTTAAAAAAATATATTTGTATTTAGATTTAAATAATGAATTTGGTTTAAATATAAAATGACAATTATAAAAGTTTAAAAGTCAAATAAAAAAACTTATATTATTAAGTAGCACGTCAATAACGATCTTTTTTCCCATAAATATTGAACATCTTTTGAAATTATATTCATTTTTTATTAACGAAAAACGTTTTAACTCATTTTCCAATCCTTCATTTTTATCATTTTTCAATTTGAATATCTTAGCGTCTCCAATACTTCCGTTCCGGTTGGTACAATAAAGTATTTTCTTTGCACGGGTATCGATCTGTTCCCCTTTGTGTACTTAGAGGTAACGACAGATTTGGTTTCCAGCATTTCAAATGCAAAAAGCCACCAATCAGTGGCGGCCATTTACCACAAAAGTCATCAGAAACGTTTATTTTAATGTAATTAGTGTATTTTAATCTAAGTTGATACCTTTGTATTCTAGAAGAACTAATATAAGTGCAGTTGGGCAAGTGTAAATAATAAAATGTATAAGTGAAGTGAGTGCAATATATACACAATGACATGAGAAACACGAAATAACTTCGAAACGAATGGCCTTTCATCATCAGACAAGTAAAAGACAAAATTCTCTAGTTTGTATCAAAATAAAAATAACTTAATCACCCGTTAACTTTCTTAAACAATTATAATCCAGTATCAATAAACTTTTTTACTTCCATATTTTGAAAGAAATGCAAGTATTGCAATACCTCCAAAAGCCTCCTAAATTTTCTATTCAGATCTCTGTGATATTACAGAAGTATTTTTTGTTGCATAGTGTTATTTATGGATTTTATCAAGAGTAGCTTAAAATACCACACAACCCGTAGAAACGTAACAGAATTTGATACCTTGGAAAAAAGTTTACTTTTAATTTTATTTGGAAGAATTCATGATAAACCCAAGAATAAGGAATATGGATACTATATTATTTATCTGTAAATTTTGAAGTTTCTCAAGTCTGAAGATCTGTATAACACATCTTATAAAGTTTTAAAAGGTATTATAAAAGAATTGCGATTTTTTATTGGTTTTATTTTTATCTATAAGCTCAGAATTATACTCATATTTGAAGATGCCTTTTTGATGTACGAAGGTATAATTAAACTTGACTTATTTTATTTTTTAACCTCGCCGATTCGATATTGAATGAATGAAAGAAGCAAAATTGCAGTTTGATGGTATCTAAAGTCCCAGACTTATTAATTTATAATAATTTTTGAGGTAAAAAATAGACACTACAGCGTTGTCTTAAATGGTGTATAACATTTTTGCATTCTTAATGAATAATTATGTATTTTATTACATTTAAAAATATATCTATATTTTTACAGATATAGCCATAGTTTGTAGTTAGTATTCCACAGTAAAGTACCCTAATATCCTTATATACGAGGAGTCACTGTCATCAAGACATAAGAAGATTACTTCCTGCAGGTTTTCCTACTCTGACGAGGGTTCGTAAAATACCTTTATAAAATAAGGTTAGGTGAATTTATACTAAAATGCAAATTCTATCAAAATTTTAATGATTGTTCTTATTTCAATATATTGTGATATACATACTTTTATGGTTTCAATCATATACCATATATTGAGAATTATATTACAGGTACATACTCGGTACATATTTTATAAGTTAAACGAATAACTAGAAGTTCTAAATAAAATTAAAGTGCACCTAAAACTTTTATGTTTTAGATACACTTATGTTTGACACACTGTCAAATACAAATTGTCAACTTTTTCAACATTCTTTAATGTGTGTTTTATTTTGCTATATTAGATTAGTACCCCCCCCCCCACCTCATTAAGAAGGACACTTTATTTTTCAAAATAATTTCAAAGCTTATTGAAGCTGACAGTCTTAAGGAAGCCATTAATTTTATATCATTTTATATTTATTTTTTATTTCAATAAATGACTTTTCGTTAAATTTTTATTTTTGTTCTATTCCCTCTTTAAGCACTTTGTGCCCCTTCCACTTTAGGGGCACCCCATCCTCACAAATTGAGAAAAAAATTATTATGATATTACTTTGATTTTATTTGGAAGATTATTTTGGGGGTACTATCACTGACCACAAGTTCCGTAGGGAAAAAGTATTACTCCATCTAAATAGAAAAAAGTCATTTTAATCGTAGAGCATACAAATTGATAACGCTTTGTTAGAAAACAATAGAAAATAATAAAACAAAATAGGAAAAACAATCATTGAATGATTGTGTTAAACCAAAAAAACTATTATGGATGATATTTTTTAATTAAAAGACAACATTGCCATAAAATGTTCCATTGTTCGCTCGGTGTAAAACGATTTGAACTGGACGGGCAGAAAACATCTGACAACAAAAATTGAACCGAACATGAATGGAGGAAGTCATAAAATTTGCTGCTTTAATTTTGTATCACTCGTACTCAACAGTTATTTTTGGAAAACAAATGTATTTATCAGGGTCGGTGCGGTAATTGGCTCAACATATTTCATTTTCTAAATATTATTTTTAAACTATTGTTTATGAAAAATAATAAAAATATTGCAGATACAGTATGAATCAATAGTGCGTATTTCTTTGATACATCCATTCTTTTGAAAGATGAAAAAAAATCAATTTTAAATGATTTATAAAATTATAGGTATTGAAATATACATATTTCATATATTATATTTTTTTAGTAAAATGTCTTATTTATTTCTACCTTACTTAATTCCTATTCAGAATGTATGTACAAAGATTTAAATTTTTTAATAAACATCGAAGAGTTAAGGAGATACAAATTATGTATTTTTTAAATTGACATTTTAAACATTGTTTTGAAAAATCATTTTTGAGCTAAATTTTGCAGATTTTTTCTTGTATTTTGGTGTAGTAGTAGCTTAAACCACCTACAATTTATGTAGAATTCAATTATTTTTTACAGGATACACTACCGTGCAAAAGTCTTTGAACAGCTGTGTTTTTGAATGTTAATATACAGATTTCAGTCAATAAAAATCCCCAAAATAGCGAAACGAATATGTTTACTCGCAGTAAAAATAGTAAAAAAACAATTTCTCGTTAGCTAGAAAGACACTGTGCTTCGATACTTTCAACTTGTGTAAACCTGACCTTTCAGGCATATAATTCAAAAATTTTCCTTAACATGGAAAATTGTAAATTTACAATTTTCCATGTTAAGGAAAATTTTTAGATATGCTAGGATTATTACAAAAGTTGTAATTAAGTACTCTTATCAACATTTAAGATTTTTATAAACCATTTTTACAATACGCAAAAAATGAGTATCCAAAGACTTTTGCACGTTAAAAAAACACTGCAAACTTTCAAAGTTACAATTCTCATTTTTAATGTAACACACTATATTACAGAATGTACTATATATGTATATCTAAAATTATTTTTCATCGTGTTAATTCTGTTTGGTAATTTTGAAACATCTAAAAAATAGATAAAAAAAACAACACATGAGAGAAATAGTTACATGTAGTTTATAAAACCTGCTGTTTGTTTGTGATACTAACCAATAATTATTTTTTTCCACAAAAAATTATTATTTTCGCCTTTCTGAACAAAATTGAAGCTCGTAATGACACGTCTACTAAAGCGGACCTGTTTTCGATACAAAATTTAATTACTTCAAAGAGAAAAGTCATTCATATATATTTTTCTGTATAATACTCTATTTCTGTATTACACGAGACAGCTGTCACAACATTTCATTTTTACTAGCAATGCTGTTAATATACATCATTTCGCTTTTTGTCTTTTTCGTGTTTGTTTCAATACATGTATTCGGGTTTTTTTCAATTTCGTTGTTTTTCCTAATTTAGATTCGGAATGTTCTATTCTTTACATGGATATTTTTATTATGATGAAAGTTTCAAAAAAATGGTTTATGTATTTTAACATTTTTAACTCAAAACAAATCATTACGTTATTTATTTCTATTAATATAAGATTAACGAATAAATCCAATACTTTTCATTTTTCTAATTTTAATACTTTATTACAAACAAATTATGCACACCGCGACGAGAATCTCTTTCGTTTAGAAACGAGATCGAAACCGAGACAAAATTGGCTTTAATTCGGATGCTGTATGAATTTTAACGACACGAGACTATTTTAAATATTTAATTATTTTTCTACATAAGTCTTGAAATATCCACTTCAAGAACGTCGAATAAGAATTATTTAAAATTCATGATTTCACTTTTATAGTATTTTTTTATTTTATTACAAACATAAAAAGTTAATGTTTGTGCAAGTCTATTTTGAACTTGGAGGTTTGAGTTGGATTTCCTGTTTTGGATATTATGTTTTATTATCTTTTAATTCTTTACGGTAAATATTTGCTGTTAGTAGCGCAAATACATTTTTTTTAATAAAATAGAAAATTCATCCTCATGAAAAGTTATTCACAAATGAAATTATTCAACAGACCTGTTTGAATAAAATTTTGGATATGTTTGTTTATTTACTAATAAATAAGCATTTTGATGTAGTTTTAATATATTTCAAAAATAGTTTACAGTAAACAATATAATATTATTACTCAAAATTCCATCAAATACATATGAATTTGAAAGTATATACGCCGTTATTTACAAAACTAACCGGTGTCAATCAAATGCTTTAAAAATTTACGGATTTCGTTTTCTCAGTGTACTGAATTGACAGAGGTTGAAATTTATATATAGCGATATAAAAACGAGATACTGTAGCTCTATATGATACATTTACGAAATTGAGAGGTGGCTTTATATTTCTTTCTGCTAAACGTGCGAATGCTATAAAGAAAGGCTAGAAAAACGTGTTGGTTTTTATCGACGAACTAAACATAGACAATTTCTGGAACGATCAAAGTAGAAATAGTATCTATGTATGTAATTGCAACTTATTTTTTATCTTGACTTTTTTAATTTTATTTTAATACCATACAAAAAATAAGTGCTACCTATATATTGAAGTAGGTGCTCTATGGTAAAATCAAAATCGTTATATCCATAGCAGTAGGCACATTTAACTTTTATCTATTATCTAACAGTATCTTAGAACATATACTACTAGAGCCAGCCTTACCGCTCGGCCGTGCGAACAAGCGTGCGAGAGGGATAGCGTAAGAGTTCTACCTCCTTTTTCTCTCGCTCCGCGTGCTGATTTGTACCGGTAATAGCGGGAAGCACTTACCCCTCTCTGCCGACCAATAAACACGCGGAGCGAGAGAGAAAGGAGGTAGTACTCTTACGCTATCTCTCTCGCACGCTTGTTCGCACAGCCGAGCGGCAAAGCTGGCTCCAGTAGTATATGCTCTTAGAACAGTATCTATTTAACATTTGGTATCTACCTATATTTACAGTATTCGAATTGGTACATTTCGTTACATGTGTGGAACCTGTTATGTACTATGGCTTATTTTAAGTAAAATGTATCAAGTTATATTTATTAAATGTTTATTGTCTCTGAAAAATTATACGTCTATGATATAGCAGATTTTGCACGCGCAACGACGAAATTAGTTTTTTTTTATTATATTGAAAAAAGCTCTTTTTGTATTAATTTAATTCATTATGTAGGCATTTAAGTGTGTAATCAGCAGTGAAAGTTTTTGCTTCCAACTGCTATTGGCTTCTTTCCAACTAGTCCATAATTTTTCCATTATATTGTGTATGAAGTATGAATAGATACTCTGTCCGTTCTATATGAATAGAATTCTTCAGAAGTGAATTTAATTTGAACAATTAAACTGAATTAATGCTATCATCTTTATTCACAATAAATCATTTAATTTTCTTAATTTATTCGGAACAAAATCAAATAAAACGTATAATTTTGTCATAGATTAAAAAAAAACTAGTCTGGAGTCTAGACTCCGGCTTGTTGAAATCACTAGTAATGATTTATGAAAGTACTTTGATTATATATATATTTATGAATATATTGGTCAAAACAGTTCAGTTATGATAGTTACAACGAGAGCTTAAAATCAAATCAATTCGCATTATATTCAAAATATTTGTTAATTTTTAGAAGCAAATAAAAAAACTACCAAATTAATAACAATACAATATTTTGTTTTACTTTTAACCGCATTATATTTTTAGGCGCGTAAAACAAGTCTGACAGTAAAAAAGCTCACTAGCCACCAAAAAATTTTCACTATCCTGAAAAAATAGCCGTGATATTTTTTTTATCAAATCTGACACACGTGTTTTTAAATAAACTTCAATATCTTTAAAACTGATTTGATTTTTTTTGTCTCTGTGCAGCCATTTTTGTCCGGGTAGTAAAGAAAACATTCAAAATCTTATCGTTGGTTGTTTAATTATAGAGTTCAAAGTTAAAAACGAGCTTTTGCTTTAATCACAAATAACTCAATCAAAAATGATCGTAGTCACATAAAAAAGATAACTGTAGAGAAAAGTATGATCTTTTTTATTTTCAGGGCCCAAAATATGTTGAATTAAGAGTATAAGATCTGTTTGGGGCCTGAGTAATTAAAGAAAAACAACGATTACAAGGAAATTCAAAATGATTTCAGAATTCCTTTAAAACTTTCATTTACATACCGAATATCATACATCTAGAAAACCAAATTAAACTTCACTCCGCGAAACTATCGTACTATTTAATTTCACTAACGATAAATTTAGTTTACTGACTTCGTTTCAATTAATCCACATAACAATAAAACCTGATTTGGAGTTTGAACAAATTATTTAGATAGAGAATTGCAGATGCCAAGAACGGTTACACAAGTATTTAGTAAAACAGGGATATTGAACTAGGAGTTTTCTAGTGGCGTTTAGAAAAATATATTATAATGAATATATCACTTATACCTATCTGATATACTATTTTATATAATATTAAAAAGTAGTAAAAAAAGTTAAAAACTTATCAAATGTAGAATTTATTATCCTCGAAGTTAAAAATTTATCGTCGTTCTAATACGATGTAAGTCAATTTTTTATACACGTCTGCGGGGTGATCAAAAGTTGTTATTAACTGTGTTACAGAGAAAGAATTAAATAATATTTTATTAATTAAATGATTCTTAAAAGTTTAAAATGCCTGATTTGATTAATATACCGTGTTAGTGCTTACGTGGTGGTATCCAAAGATGGGCAAAAAAATTTAGAATATTTAAACTCTACATCTGAAATATCGCTGATACATATATTTTCTTGTAAAAAAAAATATGGAAATGTCCCTTTTTATTTTTGAGCTCCTAAATATCCTGACAAGTCTAACCTAACAACAAGTGAAGAATATATTTTTGTATTTTTTTCGACGGTGAATTTTCCGCACAGTGAAATTGAATTCTTTTATTATATCACTGTATTTATTTATTTTGATTAATAACCCTCATTCCAAACACAAATATCTGCGAGTATTTCAGAACTATTAATACAAATTGAAGATACTCCCGAGTATAAAAAAGCTATATACAGCACTGAAGTAGAAGATTGGAGTTGGCGCTGACCCATTTCAATCGTTCACCGACAGAGTTCGACACCGTCGTCGCGCTGTTTATTGCACATAATGTGTAAAGTAGGACAGGTGTCATCAAGCTTCCCTTGTGTAGACTGACATGCAGTGTCGGACTAGACCGGGAAGTATCAAACAAGCAGACTATTGACGATCAACTAAAATATGTTAATTTTTCACTTTTTTGTACATTAGACCAGGCGCCAAGCTACATTCCGTTTCAAAAACCGTTAGGATTCATAAGAGTTGGTGATTTACATTCAGAAAGATGTAAAAAACGAAATTCTTAAGGTTACCGGAAAAAATAATCGGATTTTTTTTTGTTACGTGCATTATAACAGAGTCCTTCCATTTATAAAAAAGTAGATGTTACACCATTTTTAATTTTGATGAAAGTTTAGTCAGTTGTTATTATACATATTAGTTAGCAAAAACTGTAATTAGAATTTTTTTAATGATCATTAAAGAGGTGGTGACCGTTTTACCATCGTTAGAAATGAAGATTTCGTCGATTTTTAATGTTTTTTCAACTCGCTATAGTACGCGTTCTAATTAAGCAATTATAATGAGCATGGTGTCATTTGGAAGCTAAAAGAATCCAGTTGCAAATGATTTAACTCAATTTGAGTTAAGGTTATTTTCGTTGTAGATATTCGTAAAAGAGGTTTTTAAATTTCATTAAGAAAATTGTAATTTTATCTATTTTTCAAAATTTTCTGTTTTAACTAAAAAATCTGTAATTATGTGTAAGTTATATTCACTTTTAGTACTCAGTACCTACAAAAAATCAGTTTGATTGATGCATATTTTCTATTAAAAAAAATTAAGTTAAATATCTGAATGTAAATCACCAACTCTTATGAATCCTAACGGTTTTTGAAATGAAATGTATCTTGGCGCCCGGTCTACATACCTAAATATAAAAGTATAGTATTCATGGAAAAATTCCAACACGTTTAATTGAAAATATTAAATTCGTGTTGAATTTTTTTATAGATATTCTTTGCTTATCTAAAAAACTAATGTTGATTTGAAATTGTTATTATAAAAAGAAAAGAAAAGAAAAACAACGGGTACCAAAAAATATTTTGTTGGGCCTACATTTTTTCGGCCCAACACTGCTAAGTGTGTACGTGTGTATAAGTGTATATGTGTTATCGTTAACCGCAGATAAGATAGAAGAAGGTGGGTCGTTGCAATTCCAATTTATCTCTCTTGTGCTTGATCTCTTTTTTCGTGTATCGTGAAAATGTAAGATGAGGTTTCTATTTCTTGTAAAGAAAGTATGTCTTTGTACATTCAGGTGTGTTTTAATTACGAAACTCGTTATTTTGTGTTTCGTAATCTCGTTGGTTGAGATTGATATTGAATGCAAGCTTGATTAATAATATTGTATGCATTCTGTAGTAGTCTGCAGAAGATAAAATGTATTATAATTTTGCAATTTAAATTAGTTGTATTTAACTTTCGTGTCTGGTATCATAAAGGAGCTAACTTCGCTAACTAGCAAGCACTCTCAAATAAGGTATCAAACTTATATGACAGTTCTCTTGAAGTTTCGCGCACGCGTTGTATGTAAACACCAACGGTATTAAAACAGTGGTGATATTATGATAATTATTTTGTACGGTCAGAGTCGCCAACTGTGTTACAATACGCTGAAGTGTTGACGAATCACTGCTCTAAATGGTGGCCGGACAAAATGTCGCCGGACAAAATGTCGCGGACAAAATGGTGCGGACAAAATGTCGCGAGAATAAAATGTCGCCGGACAAAATGTCGCCGGACAAATTGTCGCGAGGACAAAATGTCGCGAGGACAAAATGTCGCCGGACAAAATGTCGCCGGTCAAAATGTCGCCGGACAAAATGTCGCCGGACAAAATGTCGCCGGTCAAAATGTCGCCGGACAAAATGTCGCCGGACAAAATGTCGCCGAACAAAGATTTGTGGAAAAAAATATTGTAAATAGTAATTTTATCAAAGTACATATTATATGGTAACAGTTTGAGTTTTTTATGCAACTTTGTCATTCAAACAAATACTTACTTTAAACATAAATTAATTTTCTTTTATGAACAAAAATTTTAATAATCCTCAAAATCAAACAACATTAATATTGAAAATGCGGGAATTTCTCTTGTGAATCATGTGCAGAAAAATTGCACGTTTGTTCTTAGTGATCGTCCGATGCATCTAACTGCAGTGTATTATTCTTTTTACCATATTAGCTCGGTAAGAATATTATTTATTATATATGTTACTGTAAAAGCCCGAACTGAGGTAAAACCTAGGTTTTACCAACTGTTAATGGTAAAAGTCCGAATTTCGAATTTTTACCATCATACACTCGGTAAAACCTAGGTTTTACCAAGAGACACGGTAAATGTTGAAAAATAGAGTACCTAGGTATCAAAAATATGTTAAAAAAATATATAGAAAATCACAAATATTAAATTTTGCTAACAAAATATTGAGGCGAATGGGGATTAATCTAGTATGAAATACGGGGATTCAATCTCCGCCTTAGTTAGGGCAATCTATTGGGGCGAAAGGGGATTAATCTAGTATAAGAAACGGGGATTCAATCTCCGCCTTGGTTAGGGCAATCTATTGGGGCGAAAGAAGATTAATCTAGTATAAAAAACGGGGATTCAATCTCTGGTTTGGTTATAGCCTAACAAAGGCGGAGATTGAATTTTCGTATTTTATACTAGAATAATCCCCATTCGCCCCAATATTTTGTTAACAAAATTTAATATTAGTGATTTTCTCTATATTTTTTTAACATATTTTTGATATCTACTCTATTTTTCAACATTTACCGTGTCGCTTGGTAAAACCTAGGTTTTACCGGTAAACCATAGGTTTTACTTCAGTTCGGGCTTTTACAGTAACATATACATATACAAAATGTACTTTAATAAAAGAATTATTTTCAGAGATTTTTTCCACAAAATTTTTCCGGTAACATTTTGTTCGGCGACATTTTGTCCGGCGACATTTTGTCCGGCGACATTTTGACCGGCGACATTTTGTCTGGCGACATTTTGTCCTCGCGACATTTTGTCCGGCGACATTTTGTCCTCGCGACATTTTGTCCTCGCGACATTTTGTCCGGCGACATTTTGTCCGCACCATTTTGTCCGCGACATTGTGTCCGGCGACATTTTGTCCTAGAACCCTCTAAATTCCATAGCTAATATATAGATATTATTACAAAATTAATACCTCATTTGAGAGTGCTTACTAGTTAGCGAATTTTGCTAGCCCATTTATTATACCGGACGTCAATCTAATATTTTTATCTTGTTTACAATAGATTCCAATTTATGATTGATAATTTCAATATTTTGTTTAATTTCAAAGATAAATGTATATTATATTATATACAATATACATACAGGTATTCCATAAATTGGAATAATTTTAGAGAAAATTTATTTATCATAATAAAACCACAAACACGGATATTTTAGTACGTCAAAAGGAATTTCTGGAATATTATCAAATCAAACAATGGAAAAGCAGCCATGATATACCACTACCTTTTTAGATATCAGAAAATTAATCCTGAGTGGTGATCCTATTCCATCGCCTATCTCTCTTTATACGGATCTAGATATGTGTCGTGATATTTCACACGGGTGAATTATTTATTTATTTTTATATATTTGTTTAAAATATTTGCATCCTGAACATTTCATAGCAATTCGTATTTTAATATAAAAACAGAAAAATAAACATTGTTATAAAAATTTGTCAAGTGCGAGTCGAGCCTCGCACACTAATGTCCCGTACCGAATAGTTTTTCAATTAATTCAATTATTCTAATTTAATTTAATCTAATACTAATTAAGAACCAATAAAATAGTTCATTTATTAGAGAACACGAGGTTACAATAAATGTACTATAATTAAATTAATTTGAATTATTAAAAATAATACATAAATGCGTTCAAGCTGATAATAATAATTTTCTTGTGATCTCAGCATCATCGATTTTTCAGATTTTTCTCAATATTGCTTTTGGGGATATGAACAGGCGACAAAATATTTTTTTTTAATTTAAGATTTTAATAATAATAAAACATTTGCATATTTAAAATTCTTTAATAGTTACAGTTTTTATGATTTCATACTCCACTCACCAGGATTCAATCCAACAAAAAATGTTGACTTATTTTTTTTATTCGAGTTAATAATTTTCTACCGTTTTTAATAATCTAGGTTGAATGGTTCAGTATCTAGGAAGCTCTGATAGATTAATAATCGAACAGACAGATACAGTTGAATCAGATTTCGGAATAGATAAATATAAACCTAAATTGACCAACTTATATATTTCCAACCAAATATATTTTCCAAAACCTTTTTCACGAACCATCAATATAAAACGTTTAATTTATACAACTATGTGGAATAAAATAAAAACTTCTATACCTACGCAGTTGTTTTTCACATAAACCAGTCCCTGTGAAATAATTCTCAGGGTTGAAGAATGGCAAACTCTCGATTGCGACCTCACGTCCCCGTAACGATTGACCGTTAAACTCCGTAATTGAGGCTTAATTGTTTGCACAAGTTATATTTCTTTTGTTCAACATTTACTATTCTCGCTTTCCGGTATTTATAACTTTGTTTTACGAACACTTATATACATTGCTATGTTGTTTGCAAGGAACAGGAAGTGCGCACCCATTAATGAAGGTTGTAATGATGGAGGTATTCATTTCTGTGGGTATAAAAATATTATGTATAAAAATATACTTGTGTTTGTTTAATTTTAATAACTGAGTTTTTTGTTTGGGTGCATGGTTATCAAGTGTGAGTTAAGCCTTGTGTATTTAATCAATTATTTTATTTTGAATCGATGACAACACAAACTTTACAATAAGATTTCAAAAATCAAAATTAAATACCAATGAATTAATACAGACAGTGCAATTAGATCAGTTTTAATATTATTAAAAAGGCGGCAGCATAATGTATTATAGATTTTAAATGCATTTTTATTTCGAAATAATAATTGTGATCTTACTTTTGTTAGATTCATTATACATATATTCCCAATTTTTCGCAGATTTTTCTCATAATAACTTTCGGAAATATATGTACGATTTTTTTTATTTGCTGTACGAAGGTTTTTATAGTAATATTTTAGCTTTTATGTGATATCCTGCTCACAGCGATAGAATAAAAAACCGGTAACTTATTTGCCCCCTTTATACTCACCAAAATAAAAATAAAATAAAATTTTATAACTCAGGTCTATAATTAGTCCAACATGTATTATAGTAATTATTTTATGCTAAACCTCAGCTTTCTTGGTTAAACGATTCAGTAGCTAGAAGACTATAACAGACCAACGGACACAGTGTTATTTTTTATATTAATAATAATAATATTCTGTAGTAAAAAGTAGAAACTATTTGATTTAAAAAAATTTAGCAAACAGTAAAGCAAAACTTTTTTTAAATTTCTACATTGCAGATAGTTTTAATTGGCGTTGGTACATACACTTAATTTTAATTAATATTTCTATAGATGTTCATTTTTTCTTATTTGTAAGCAGAAAGAATTCTTTTTAAAACGAGTTTTATGGAGTAGTTTTTTTTCCATTGCACTAGTTCACGTAGTTAGTTATGAAGAAATTTAATAAAGACTGCAATGCTAGAACTAAGTTAATTTAATTTTTATGATTTCTGATTGAATCGTGCTTACAAAGGCTTTAAAAGTCTTTAAAAAGTTCTATAATATTGAACATAGAGATTTGATGTAGATAAGTATTATATTTTACATTACCTTATAATTATGTGAATTAAACATTTCTATATAACAGATTTTTTTTATCTTCATAATACAATTAAATAGCTTTTCTGATATTGGGAGTAGACTAGCACTAATTATCTAGTCCTTTGTAGCAATAATTAATTCTGATGACCTTTTTTATTTTATTTTTTATTTACTCGTTACTTTTTATTAACTTCAATAGTCAGTCTCATGGTGCCCTCGGGGATCAAATGCCCGAAGCAGTTGCTTACTTTGCTTATTGGTAAATCCGGCACTGCATAAGTCAACTTATTAAAGTGCGTCGAAAAATTTTATTTATTAATCGACTTTTTAGTGTGTCACCCATTTCTATAACCCAAGAACACATAAATTTAAACCGAGATTATGAGCTCTAAAATTGTATTTTTAATTGCCTTTTCTCCTGAGTGAAGGAGTCTCTGAAACAACCACCCCGCATTAGATTCGCTTCACCTTTCTAATGTGTTGGAAAAGTTATAATTATTATTACATGTGGCCCGATGAGCTTTTCATTAACCAAAAAATTTATACGCTTATTTCAAATAGTTATTTTATTTATTTATTTATTTTATCGACTTCGATTATAATTATCGATGAATGAACATTTATAAGAACTTAAATTCTAGCATAAAATTGTTTTTATGATAATAATTACCTACACAAAGTTTCCGTAAGAAAGTTCACGAATACTTCTCCTTGACCATTAATCTTAAAAACTGAAAGAACTTGACAGAAAACAAAAAGAATTAAAACGCTATTGGATACCTAATTCTGAGACGTTCTCTTTAAAACTACAATGAAAGTAACGGAAGTACACAAAGAAAGAAATAATGTGGAGTTTAGTTACTTTCTTTTGTGAAACAGGCGGGAAAGAATTTACTCATTTTTAAATCTACGGGTGTTTTGTTGTTCAGAAAATATATTTAAAAAAAAAGATGCATGACTCATTTTGTACCTCTTAAAATATTTACTGATGGGTCAGTCCGCGGTAATCGATACCAGATAGTTAAAAAAATATTTTACCAAAATGAATACTAAAATATAAAATTAACAGGCTATTTAACATCAATTTTCATAAACCAAAAGAAAATTAAAAAAAATTTAATTAATTTTCAAAATATTACAAAAAATTCAAATTTTTTTTCGAAAAAGACAACAAATAATGTGAAATCGCAATAACTTACTTGACAATAAGTGACGCTCGATGTATTTGATAAATAATTGTTATAAGTATTAGTTAATAATATCAAAAAGCAAATAAACACACAAATAGTACTCTTATTGTATCCTTTTATTCAACGTGTCACGACCGTCACAATTTTCTGTCACAACCGTCACAATGTTTAATGGGTAATAACCAGTTAAATAGATTACGTATTTACCTGATGCTCTTGTGTAACTAAAAAATAATTTATTCGTAACATATTAAAGTATGATTATTATAAAGTAACATCAATATATTCGCTAAACTTTCGGGTTTTTGGTTAGAGGTTGCAAAACTTGCAATAGTTGGCGTCACAACCGTCACAGAGCTTTGAACGCTGACAATTTTTTGTAGACTTTTTATTCTTTCAATATACATGTATTGCATTAAGATCTACAGAAAAAAGGTAAAACCATGTTATTTATTAGTATTATTTAGAAATTATGAACTCCAATCCGAGTTGAAATGTAACGACCGTCACCGCGGACTGACCCTGATGTCAAAATCGCACATTACATTAATATTCTTATCTCTTTAATTATCCATGTAAACTACATAGTCTTTATGTTATGTGCAAAATTAATCAAGTTATTTATTTATAGATACATATTTACATATACCGGGTGTTTTTTAAAACTTTCCTGCGAATTATTTCCAAAATAACGAATTTTCAGATAAAAGTTTTTTATTTTTTGTCGTAAATTACGAATCTGAAACAAAACTAATACCGATCAAGGAGATCTTTTTAAGTCTCTCCATTAGTGTCAATTTTTAACGCCCTCAAAACCATTAAACTTTGGTCTGAAATAATTTTTTCTGAAAATTCGTTAGTTTGGAAATAATCAGTCTTAAAAAAACGCTGGTATATGTAATATAAATAACAAATTTTATAATTAGGTTGTTCTACAAAAATGTTAAATATATTTAAATTTAATTTATCAAACTGTAACTAATTTAAATATACTTAATGCCATATAAATTATTTTTTAAACCAACACCTTTAGTTATAAATTAAATTAAATGGAAGAATGTTACCAGTCTTCGTGAATAAACACCTAACCACATTTAATTTAGGATCTGTGTATTTTTGAATTACTCAGTTAATTAAAACATCAGCTACAGACTTTATAAAAAATATGTTACATAAACCAGCACGTTTTCATTATTTCTCATGTGATACAGTTACGAGTTACAAATAAAACAAATTTAATGTTATATTTTTAATAACACACCAGCGATTTCCAAACTACAACCCGCGAATGGTTTACAGCTGATCTTTGGTTATTTTTGACCTCATCTCGTGCATTTTTTATATCAACTCGTATGATATTTTGCTTAAAATCGATTTATGTATATGTTTGTGCTATTGTTTGAACTATTCAAAATTTTCAAGTGACAGTTTGTTCAAACTAGAAAACTATTATTAAATTCGAATTTAAAAAAAGAGGGTTATGATTTTGGTAGTATGTACCTATGTATGTACCTTTTAGTACTTGCGACCCAATTTTCAATTACAATTCTCATCGCGCGCCCCTCCCCCCCCCCCAATACAAAAATTTTCACTGAAAAATAGATCTCAGCTAAATATAAAAAAATGCTTAGAGTGTCAATTTCTAATATTAAACCTTCTTTCGAAAAACTTTGCTCTGCAAGGGAGTCACTAATAATAATCTTGTGTTTTTAATATTGATAAGTTAATTATTAAATAAATTGTGCAATAGTGAAACATTCATATTTATAAGTGTATTATATCAGTGTAAATGTAAACGTGTATTTTATTTTTTATTTTTTATTATGTCAGAATGTATTTTATTGTTTTTCTTTCAGTAAATTAAATACATTTTTTAATAATACATTTTCTTTTTTTTCTTGATATGCTCGCGCCCCCATTCAGTTTTAACACGCCCCCCTAGGGGGGCGCGCCCCACAGGTTGAGAATCGCTGGATTAGATGTATCATTGAATTTGTCTTGATTGTCTAAATATCATAGGCTATAGATTTTTATAAACAAGTTATCTTTAAGATTATGAAGCTTAAATTTAAACTGCTTCATTATAATATACGGAAGAAGTACATGGAATTAGTTTTAGAGAAGTGCGATTACGTATGATCTGTGAGTCTTCTTCTTTTTGAATACAACTTTTTTATATAACTTGAAATGTTTTAGCGTATCCGATTTTTTTATTAACAAAATATCGCAGTGAAGCTTTCATCGTTAATGACGCTTAACTTGCGATAAATTTATTCAAATACTATTACTGAACATACTAACATGTATTAATATAATGCAATTTTGTAATAACAGCACAACATTAAGATAATAGATCAAATAAGCAAAGTTACATATGTAAATACAAGTGCTCCTATACATGAAATAAACGTTAATAATGCAATTCTAAAACAAAGCATTCCATAATAACTACATACATTCATAGAGGACATGAAAGCGCATTGCATAGACAAAAGTACTTACAAAAGTCGATACACTCAGCATTCTGCTATACGACGGCATTGGTAATTCAAAAATTCCACTACACGACGACTAGAGGGGCACCCACCACCGCGCCGACTTTAACGTTGATTGGTGAATTTAAACGTGCAGAAATATAGTAGTCACGGTGGTATTATGGTGGGGATGGGGGAAGGACATTTGTTAGAACTGTCGGCACATTGTGTAACGGAGCGGTCGTGTAGTGAATGGTCGTATAGCAGAGTGCTGAGTGTAATCCACTTTGAAAATGTGACTATAATTAATGAACTATATTACGCACTAATGCAGCAACCCACACAAATATCATTTTTGATTTTGAGTGCAGTTTCATTCAAAATAAATTTTACAGAATTACAGAAAATAGCTTTAAAAAATATTTAAATTATAATTTAACAAAAACATTTTTTACAAAAAAATGTAACAAAATCACAAATGTCGAAATGGGGTTCTGAAAAATATAATATGTAGGTTAGGTAGTCCAAATACATATATTTAGTAAGTGTTGATGTTTATTAAATAAAAATGTTCTACGCATTATCTTTCTATATTAAACTTACTACAAAATGAAGGAAATAATAAAATGAATATAAATGAAAACTCATGTTGTTGTTGTTGTTGTTGTTGTTGTGGTAGAATTAACAAAGTTCTGAGAAATAAAATAAGCTGTTATCAATTTGTTTATTCTTGTTGTGTTGATTAGAAAACCTTTGTACTGAAAATGTCTTATAATTTCCATTCGTCCGCTTGTTAGTGTAGGTTTATGTTTGACATTTACATCAAAAGATGGGTTATTACGTCAAATTCTTAACTCAAAATAATTCACGTCCTTGAAAAACCTTGTTTAGAAAATTTGAGTTTTATAGAACAGTATTAGAAATGTTTACATTTGCGAAAATCGAATCGAATCTTTATTTGTAGGAGCATTCAATTTTCTATAAAAAAAGGTCATTACGTCTTTTTCGATAAGAATTTCCATTTACTGAATTTAGCACAAAGAAACACTGTGTCATATCCTTGCGGACTATTTAGATTATTATCTATAGTATATAATAATATAACCGTAATTTAGGTAAGTGCTTTTCAATCAGCTACAATTTTTCTACCTCATACTATTTCGATAATGGATTAAATTTTAATTGAAAACTGATGGAAACGTTATTAGTAGTTTTTGCAAATTGCATTTTGAACTAAATCATTAGATTTTATCTTCATTACGCTTCTAGTTCATTTAGAATATCTATATCAGCACTTTCTAGCTCGAAGGATTATGATAGTAATCCTTCGTAATCTTATTGTATTACGTTGATTTGCTTCGCTAGTCAATTCATATATGTATGCATTTTCTTAAGCATAAAATTTATCAATTCAAAAATTATGTCCTATCTTATTAATATACATAGTTACATAAATTAATTTGAAAATACGACATTTAAAAATATTTGATTAAAAATTATTTTGATAATGGCATTGTATAAACCAAATTATATAGTATTCCATTTTAAATCATAAATGAAATTCAATCTTATAAATACAATAATTTATAACAATTTTAAATAAACTATAAATCAATTTTGCAATGTAGAAATCCCGAATTAAAATTCCATAGTTAATTATTATACAGAACAAAAAGTATTTGAACAATATCACAGTTTATTCCATCAATTAAATTAATTATTTTAGTGATTCCACCGTTCATGTTCTCCTATCTCTATTTTAATCCATTCGAATGCACTATCAGTATTAAATTTCCACGTTTTAAAAATTGTAATTTTTAAAAGTGTACACATAAAGATTAAAATCCACTGAAACAGCTTTCCACAATCATATTTCACTCTGAATTCCCATACATAAACATAACAATGAAAAAATAAATTGCAAAAATACTGTACAAAACAGAAGAACAATTAACAGCACATATCGAACAAAGATTCGAGCACTATACTCGAAGCTACTACTAAATAATTCCTAAAGAGAAAATGCACACACATCAAATCGGCTCATGAATGTTTTATCGTGACGTCTGATGAAAAACGTGGATCCAAAACACAATGATGAAATAAAACAGCGCCGCTGTGCGACTGTGTTGTTCGACCACGCGCAATAAAAAACACATTTGTGGCGGCACTAAGAAAATCAGCCGTGCGTGTGTCGTCATGTGCGTAAAAATGAAAATAACATGGCTTTGCCATAAAATGCACACCCCTTTAACTTCTTTCAATGTTCTGTAAAAGTACTAATAGAATTTTCAACTTTTTTATAACTAAATTCAGTACTAATGGCCCTCACTTCTTATCATGGGCCCTCCTGCTAGGATTTTCGACGGACCCCTCTTGTGTATTTTTACAGCCTCCTGCTAAGAATCCCAAAACATTTTTTAACGACGTAACGATTAGAAAAAAGCTTCTTGACTCGCCGCACCAAACCCCTCATGTGTTTTCTTTCTTTCATTTTAAAAGCCGCTTCCACTTACATGAAATAATAGTTAATGATAGATCAATAATGAATATGTTTTTTTATTCAATTCTGGCGAGTAGGGTATCAAATGAAAATTGACAGATCAATGAATTTGAATATATGAAAGTTATGTTACCTTCGTTTAACAAATTTCCAAGAAATTATTTATATTAAGGGGGATAGCCACTGTGATGGGTCAAAAAATTGTCAATGTTTGGGATTTTTTTTCACAGATATAATGTTATTTTTGAATCAGGTAAATGACATTTTATTAAGTATATATTCAACTTATTTAATACCAATTTTTATTGAAAAATATTAAATATTTACAAAGTTATGAGCCTCGATGTGACGACCAAAAAAAATTTTTTCTCTATGGTCGACTCGAAATTTCGAGAAGGGTTATATGAAAGAAAAAAATAAAAATTTTATGAATATCTATATGAATGTAGCTATCGTTGCACGTAGCCGTTTTTTATTTTATTTTATTTTTTTAACAAAATGGCGAATTTTTTTCATTTTTAAGACCTACTTTTTTTCGTTAGAGCGGTTTTAAAAATAGTAATTATCAAAATTTCAAAAATCGGCTACGTGCAACGATAGCTACTTTAATTAAGAAAATTATTTAAAAAAATTGCAATCGGTTCATTAGTCTTTGAGGAATCGTATCAACCAGGTCGAAAAATGTCATTTCGAGATAATCGTGTTTAATGTTTTTGTTATGTCATAACCGGCCGTGTTACATCGTCTCACTAAATTGACTGTAACTCAATTTTCAAAATTTAAGCTCAATTTTATGTATACATATTTATGAATATGTAAACTAAACAAAAAAATTATATTTTTTTCCGTCACAGTGGCTGTTACCCAAAACTTTGTCAGCTGGATGCAAGCTATCTCCTTTCTAAACTTCATGAAAATCGGTTCAGCGGTTTAGCCTTGCAATGTTATTTTTTTGTAATTTATGTTTCAAATTTTTTTATCAGTTAGCGAAAAATACACGTTCACTGTACAACTTTATTATGTATAAGAAAGTCCTGTGGCATCCACGCAGCTTTTTATTTTATTTTTTCGCGTTTATACAGAGAGAATACAAAAACCATTTAAAACACCGAAACCGCACTTGTTTTTCTTTTATTTGTTTTTCTGAATACGCACCAGGCGGGTTTCTAGAAATAAAACCGAGTGAACAAACGCCAACTTAGATGTATTTATATGTTTTCCACCCAATTATTTATATGTCTAATCGTTTTTACGGCTTATTTTATAGCGGAAGTTATGGAACATAACAAAGCTTTTAATCGTTAGTAATTATCAAGTATTTAAAAAATCTTATTTAATCATCCTCTCACATTTTTAATTAGTAAAAAATTCTTAATTTGAATTAATTAACTAATTAGTGTTCTTAAATAATAAACTTATACTCTTCAAGTTTCCAGTAAAAACACTCCAAAATAATTTCATTTAAATCTTTTTCTTGGAAATTATTTTTTAATTATTTTCCCATTAATTAGGCATAGATCTGAAAATTATATAACGTAACTTCTGAAAAGCCATGAAAAAAATATTGAATAACAACTCATGTTATTAGCAACAATTTAATTGATTGCAGCAATGAACTCATTTATATTAAATATTGTGTCCATAGAAACTTTCTGCAAGTGTTAAATGAAAAATAAAGTTATAATTATAACAAATTCATCGAATATTCTTATCATAAAATTTTTTATTTTTATTTACTATCTGATGAGTCTTAATATTTTTTTATAAATACCGCCATTATACACACCAGTAGTGTCGTTACTTGCCAGCTAAGAGTATTATTAAAACCTATGTTCGTATAATGTTCTGTTTGTATGCAGCAAAAAACTGGGTTACATATTTACATGAAAAATAGATAATTTTAGTAGAAAAGATAATAAAGATAAAAATATAGGAGTTATAAATAATCACATAATGCGGGCAAATATACCAAATGCTAATTCATTGTACATAAAATATGTAGGGTATAATGATTTTGATGCCTAGTGACGACCACTTTTTCAAGTTTTAGACACAGAATATAAAAAACTGTTATTATCGTGAAAATTTTTAAATCGCATTTTTATTGAAAAATTATGTAATAAAGTAACTATTAAAAAGTTAGATCCAATTACTTACTATACATGCTTCTATGAAGGCATTTTAGTAAGGTAAATAATAACAATAAATGTAATAAATATATAAACATTATACAAGCAATACAAAATACAATGTATGTAGATTATTGTGAATTTTTCAAAAGAAAACAAAAATAAATCTCTAATGTAAAAAACACAAACAAAAAAATCAAATATTTTTTATTATTTTCTTGAAAAAGCAATTTTCTATTTTCTCTTTTTCGTTTACTCCATCACTAACTTCTCACAACTTCTCCAGTTGAATATTTAAGGAATACTTTTAGTGGAAATAAATTAAAAGTGCAGCAAACTTGATTAACAGTTTAAAATAATAATTACAAGTTTTCTTGTTATTTCTGTTACTATTTAAATACAGAACCGTTCATGTAAACTTTATTCTATTTATATTATCTGTATTTTATCAATTTTGAAACTATAGATTTAAAGACTGGGAATCCGATTAATTAAACCAAAAGTTTGTTATTTAATGTAGTAGATTTTCCGAACGTATCTAGGTACTTAAGGGGTTAGGTGTACTCAGAATTTTCAAGAAATCGATTTTTGTTTTTTGCATTTTTGGAAGCTGCTACAACGGCTGAAAAACTATTTTATGGCCCAGGAATAGTTGACTCGGTGTAAGTAATTAAATAATACGTATATTACTTTACGTAAATTGAGTGTAAAACTTTAAATGCGTTTTTCTCAAAACTATGTTTTTTGAACTGGTGACCACTGTAGCTCGAAAACCACTCGGTAGATTTTAATGAAATTTATACAGCTTTTTGAAAACATAAAAAACTAGTGCCGGATCGAAAGATTTTTTATTTTTTTTTAAATTTCGATTTGTTATAAACAATTAACTGTTGGTTTTTTTCCCGAAAATCTAGAAAAAATTTTCCTGAGGCTGCCATTTTGTTAATTTAAGAAAGAAAAAAAAGCTTCGATTAGGCACTAGATTATCTATTAATAAAACTTTTTTTTTTGTCCGATTGAATTTGGATGAATCTTCAAGGATAAGTGATGGTCACCGCAAGGAGCTTCGGTTGGAACTGGATCAACACAAACAGCCATTACTTTTAAAATTATTAATTTTTTTTTCTAAAATTTCTGACAAGTCAAGTCGAAACCTTATTTAATGATGCTATGTTTTTACTTTTATAAAATAAAATAATTTACTGGCAAAAAAAATGATTTAAAATTGTCATTTTTTCATGTCTCTGACTACACCTAACCCCTTAACTGTATAAATTAAAATATGTTTTAATTTTTATTTAAATGATTATATTATGTATAAATCAAAAACTACAAAAAATAAATGTTTATATTTTCTTATGATTTCTAAGAAATATTTTGTATTTCTTTACTTAATGTAAATCAAGACTAAATAACTATTGAATAGCAAAATAACTTATAAACTAGTATAGAATTATTAATAATTCTTGAAAGCTTTAATCTTACAGAAAAACTTTCATTTTAGCCATAAGATTTTCAGTTTTTTCATTCTACATAAAAGTTTATCGAAAAATGAGATTTTAATCCAATATATCCGAAGTTGGATATAATCTGACATTAAATTAGATATTTACAAAGAGATTCATTATTTTGAAGAAAAAAAAACTTTTTAAATTTATTTATTCCTCGATCGTATATCAAAATAATTGATTTTATTAAAAAGAATCTGCTTTTGCAGTTGGCGGAATTATTCCAATATAGGTAAGCAGACTGGAATGCGAACGCCGCAATTTAAATGTGTTTAAACGATGATGAACGACTTTGTGGTGTTGTTTTCAAATAAATGGTTTGCTTTATACCTCACACCTCAGTACCCTTTACCAGAGACACCAAAACGTTTCGTAAATTATGTATATGTAGATGTATATTTTTTTCAGTTTTAATTACAAAATTAAAATAGATGTAGAAACAAACAAACAAAAATTAACTATACATGTATTTAAAATTATTAAAAAGTTATATTTTTACAAAAGTAGAAAATCAGAATTAATTGGGTCAAAAAGAACATAAAATGACGATATCATTACAGTGACATACAAGGATGCAATTACAACGGATATTATTGTACGTTATCATCATTTGTGGTCGAATATTTATTATACTTATAGGCATATATCCTTGTAGATTTTTTTTTAATTTATTTAAATTTGTTTAACAAAGCATAATGTTATCAATAAATAGCACAAATTTTCAATTAACAGGTCAAAAAATAATACAGGCTTATAATATAAAAATGCTGTACTCTTAACTGGACGATGTTTTTCTTACGAAAATGAATTTGACCCCCAAAATTTTGTAAAATCGTTAAAAAATATAGACAATTTAGGTATATCAATTTTGAGAGACTCATTTTCATTAAATTACTAGAGAACAAAAAATCTAGCAAACTTGGAAAACCAAAAATATTTTCCACATAATTCAGTACAGTAATACAATAAAATGTAATGAAAATCTGATCTACAAAAGTTATTCATTAGATTAGGTTTAAATATTTTATCACGGCCCATGGAAGCTCTCCAAAATTTTATTTATTTTCCATTATTTATTTATTTTAATTTTTTCATGGTATTAAAAAAATAGTGTGAACAAATACGTTATTTACTATCAAAAATAGGTAAGAAAAATATAGTCCTGTTAAAGGTCGAAACGCACTAGAGCGGCGCGACGCTTCACTACACTACATTTTTTTTACCAATCGCACGTAACGCGCCGTGCAGCGTAGTGTCGCCCATGTGCGACTAGGTTCATTTAAAACATTAAATTGAATATTTTGTTGCGACGCATAGTGTAGTGTAGTGAAGCGTCGCGCCGCTTTAGTGCGTTTCGGCCTTAAGAGTAAAATACTTTTTTATGGTTCTATGTAATTAATAACTTATATTTACATCAACACTAATTACGAACACGAAAGGGACTACATAGTTTTAGAATCACTGCCGTATAAATAAATTACAGTTAATATTAAGTTTTTCTTTCCTTCTTTTTCCTCCAGTTTTATAAAGTATTAAAGAACTATTACTGTAGCGTATACATTAAACAAGTTTAAAAAGTATTTTCTTTAAGATTTTAAAACCGCGAAATGCTACCACACTGCCTGCATTGAATACATACATACATACATAGGTATTAGGGTGTTCCAAAAAAAGTCGATAATTTTTTTTTTTCGATTGCATGTGAAATTCTTGTTATATATGCTATAAAAAAAATTCTGTAAAAATTTGAGCCCTTAATATCAACTTGAAGAACTCCATCACCGAATTTGAAGATTTACCATTGATTTAACATGGAAAAATGATTTTTTAACGTTCATTTCTCCTGCAAACTATGTAGAACATTATTTTTCGGAAAAACCATGACTGATCCTTCTTCAGTATTAAATTCTGTAAAAAAAAGCTCTTAGGGTCCAGTCTCTAACGTCAACCCTCTCGTTTTTATTTGCGTTAAAAAATACAGATTTTTTGAAATTTAAAAACGAGAGGGTTGACGTTAGAGACTGGACCCTAAGAGCTTTTTTTTACAGAATTTAATACTGAAGAAGGATCAGTCATAGTTTTTCCGAAAAATAATGTTCTACATAGTTTGCAGGAGAAATGAACGTTAAAAAATCATTTTTCCATGTTAAATCAATGGTAAATCTTCAAATTCGGTGATGGAGTTCTTCAAGTTGATATTAAGGGCTCAAATTTTTACAGAATTTTTTTTATAGCATATATAACAAGAATTTCACATGCAATCGAAAAAAAAAATTATCGACTTTTTTTGGAACACCCTAATAGGTATATTTACAATGTATGTATTTATACACTAACATTTCTCGTTAATTTCCATCATACCGAGTAGTACATAAAGTGTTGTTAATGTACACTTTTTCTTTTTTTGTTTTAAGATGAAATGAGGACAGGAATGCATTTATAAAAATACTTAAATATTGATATCGAATAAAATTTAAATTTACAGTATATTATTTTTATGTATTAAAAAGTGTAGAAATTCTTCATGAGAGAGCTATAGGATTATTATATTTAAAATATGTTTTATTTGATATATTGAAAATCCATTATATGAAACAGTTATGAATGTTGGCACACCGTTTAATATTATTAAAATATGATTAGTCTTATCATTTTTTTAAAATCAATTGATATTTATTTACTGCATGTATGGTGTTAGTAGGCCCTTACATTTATTTTTTATATTTTTGTGTTCTCATTGATTTTCTTTAAAGTTCTTTATTATTTTGTGATAGGTCAACCATTTATGAGAAATATCAATCAAAAGGAAAATAATAAAAATAAATAATAAAATTTTACTTTAAACGAAAGCTAAAAAAACGCAGAAAAAGCTTATAATCCTGTGCTTTGAATAAATATGGAAGACTTTGACTTAAGGTACAAGTAAATTTTTAATTGATATCGCTCATCTCTAACTATAATTTTTAAAAATGTTGTATAATATGCCTTTTAAAATGCATTCTTATGACGAATAGTCATTTTTAGGTATATTAATTAGTAAAGTTAATGAGTTCGTGTAACAGTAATAGAATAAGATTAAGAAGTACATAACATGTACTTACTGTCAATAATTTTTTTCATCTTTTGTACTATAGAACCAGATTTATATACTTTTATATTGTGTTGGCAGGCCCGAATGTACCATGCAGGCAGATTAGGCACGCGCCTATAGCGCCAAAAATCAAAGGGCGGCGAAAAGTTTAAAAAAAAGGTCTTCACATTTTTTTTAATAAATTTTAATTTAGTTTTTATATAAAAAACCTATAAAAAAAGGTAACAGATATCAAAAAATTTATTGATTGAAAAGTTTTGAGGGGGGGGGGGGCAATTTTCGCAACTGCCTAGGGGCGGCAAACTTCTAAATCCGGGCCTGTATGTTTATTAATTATTTATTAATTATTTTCGAATGGGAAAGTAATTTATCATTCAGTAAATAAAAATTGAGCGTTACTACAAAATTGACCTTATTGATAATGTAAATGCTTCATGAAAATATAATACATAACTAAAATAATATGATGAAATATATGTTGATTCTATTGATATATGAATGTAGGTAGCTATATTGTAACTATGTATATGTACTTTTAGTTATACATGATCGAAATATTTATGAGACCTGTTGGCCAAGAGCCCATTATAATAAATAAGTTCCGAGTCCGTTTCTGAATGTGAAAAACAATTTTCAACAAAGATTATTTATGGTAAGCGAAAGCATACATCTCCTCTCGAGATTGTTGGTGATATTAAACGAGATAAATGGCTCCAAGTTCTCGGACCGGCGCTGTTTTAATGTAAACACGGTCAACTTTTTCTTAAAGCGAAGCGAGAAAAGGGTAACATTTAAAACCCTGTGATTAATCGACATATTTAAATCGGGCTGCTGTTTTCTTTTTTTTAAGTTTTCTCGGGATAGTTTAGTGTGTTTTTAAATAAAAAATATATGTGTATCTGCCCAGAGGTGTCAGCAAAAAAATCTTAGTTGGTCTTCATTTAGTTATTTGCAACACAATTTACATCCAGGAACAAACATGTAGGTACATCAGAGATCTTGAAATTAATTCTCGTATCATGCGCACATGCATGGGCGTACCGAGGGGGGGGGCAGGGGGGGGCAGCTGCCCCCCCCTGGACCTGTCTTACTATACATTTAGCTGGTTAATTATTTGCATATGCCTAAGTTCTATTGTATTTATGAAATTGAAGAAGTAAAATTTATAGGTATTTTACTTCTTTTCATTCTGAAAACTCACTTTTGAGTCATGTTATGAGTTAATTTTTAAAAAAGTCGCGCTACGCGCGATAGTGAATTAGGTACCTAGTTATTATATTATTATTATATGATGTGCATTTGATTTTTAATTTAAAATTTTGATCCAGGAAAAACACCATTTTTAAAATTACAATCTCTTGTTAAAACTGTTGTCATTTTCCTTTTTATATAAGGCAAAAAAATGTTAATTTTATTTTTTTACATTTAAACTATCATATTTATGTATTTATTAAGTTATAAAGCAGTCAAATAAAATCGATTTTTTACCTAAAATAGAAAAAATAGAATGAATAAAACCCACTAAAATCGACAACTAATACATACATATATGTATAGTAGGGTGGGCCAAATTGAATTGACAAAATTTAACCGACCTCGACTACCCCCCTATGTGAAAGTACTCTCAATTCTAAGAAAAAACTCCCATAGAACTATACCTCTACATTCAACTTTAGTTTTTTTTGACTGAAAATTTTAAATTTTAGTCCCTTGAATTCAAATAGGTTAAACTTGCAAATATCTCAAAAAATATCAACTTTTCGAGGACAATAGTTATGAAGAAAATTGTAGCTTATAAAATTCTACATAAAAAATAAAACTATATTTTTTTCGTATAATCAATACATTTTAAGTAAACTTAATTTTTTAAGTGCCCAGTCAAAAGTGTCGTGAAAAGTGCCAAAATCCCAACTTTTAGTGGCAATCAATTTTATGGTTGATTATTATTGATTTTTAAGCGTAAAATTCGAAAAAAATAGCCCAGACTGGCGAAAAGTGGTGCAACACCCTTAAAAAAGTGGTTGAAGGATGAAAACCCCGTTTCCAAACTTTTTACTTGAAAAGTATTGATTATACGAAAAAAGTATAGTTACCTTTTTGTGTAGAATTTTATAAGCTACAATTTTCTTCATAACTATTGTCCTCGAAAAGTTGATCTTTTTTGAGATATTTGCAAAAAAATAGAATTTGCCTCCCTTTACTCCCTAAAAAACAAAAATCCTTGACCCAAACAATAGGTACTTTTTAGGGTATGCTTAGAAAATCAAAATAAAAGTCTCCACCAAAATTCAGCTTGATGGGAATTTTTTCCTAGTTTAACCTATTTGAATTCAAGGGACTCAAAGTTAAAATTTTCAATCAAAAATGCGCCGAACTAAAGTTGAATGTAGAGGTATAGTTCCATTGGCGTTTTTTCTTAGAATTGCGAGTACTTTCATGTCGGGGGGTAGCCGAGGTAGGTTAAAAAATTGGCCCATCCTAATGTATAGGTAGAGTACATTTTTGTAGATATTTTGTCTTCTATATGATAAAAATAAATTTACGATTGAAAAAAAGTTTGTTGCCAAAATTCAAAGTTGCAACAGCGTAGCACAGAAAAGATAGAATATTTAAGAAAAAAAGAAAAAATTACCCAATGTTTATTTACAATAATGCCCATTTATAAGGACATTACACAACATTTTTTTGCACTTCAATACCTAAAAAGGTTAATAACCCATCTGTTCTAACCCCTCTTATCACGGGTTTCTAGGCGAAACACACTGACTAAATCGGTTTATAAAAAAAAAAAATCTGCCCCCCCCTGGACAAAATGCTGGGTACGCCCATGCGCACATGCCTTAAACGATGATATATATACATTATACATATATGAAAATAGTTCATAATGTTTGATAATATATCGCACTCCCGCAAAAAAAGTATCAAAACTCAAAAAATGTCATATTTGAGATAAATATATAGAACGATCAGGGCCGGCAGAACAGATAAAAAGGGGAGGGGGAAGTTGGAGATTTTTTTAAATATGGTTTTTGAAACATTAAAAATTATCAATAGTTTTACAAATAAAAATTCAAATTAGCTTTTTATTCACAATATTTGACTCAATTATTTCAAAGTACATTAATTATTCTGCGATAAGGCGAAAACAGTATGCTTATTATTTTTAACGATGAATTCGTTCATTAGTGTTTCAATGTCTAAATTGTCAACTAATTCTGAATAAATGTGAATCAAAGCCATATGATTTAATCGGTCTTGCATCATTGTTGAACGAAGATAATTTTTCATTCGACGTAGAACTGAAAACTTCGTTCATTTGTGCAAGACGATTCGGGTACGATTCCTATGCACCACCTCTCGTTATCACGTGAAAAAGTCACGATATCCTTCAACTTTCAATTTTTTTATTACTTCTTGTTGTCAAATCAAGGAACATGTCTCTGTTATTAATTAATCTGTCTTTATCAAAATCGTTTTTGTAAAATTCAATAATATTTACTTGGTTAAAAATTTCATAATACGCTTTTCTAAATTTTATCTACAGTAAGTACATTTGAAGACGAAATCATTTATTTCGATAAGGGTTATTGTTTTGCAAGTCATAAATAAGTCCACGTAAACAGAACCTAAAAAAAATTAAATGCTTTTCCAATCTCTGGTGGGTAATTCGACACACGCAAATTTTTCGAGTGTCTAGTACGACATACCGAAGCCTAGACTGATGCCGGCCCTGAGAATGATTCCAATTTACCATATATTTCTACTAAAAATTGTCATTAATGTACTTCGTGTACCTACCGTCAAAACTAGCATATTCTAAAAAATGTCACATTTTTTATTTTATTTTTTAAATACTTAATCACTAAGCGTTTGAAAAGTTACTATTTTTCAAACATCAAAGGAATACTGAAATATTTAAACTAATTACTGTGTATCAATCCTTTTACTATATATACTGCCTTTACAATTTTGATTTACCTAAATTGTTATAATTTCATTTAATTCTATTTCCTCAAAACTACATTTTTTGAGTTGGGACACGATATTACAAACTATGGACATATTAATTTAAAAAATAACTTAACTAATGAAGCAGAACAAAGTAAACGAACATAGCGTAACGCTAGTAGGAGGAATATACGAGTACATATATGTATATTACTATCATGATCTTGCATGATTAAATATTAATTTACCTTGTATGTTCAAAACTAGAACATCTTTGTGTTATAAATTGTCAGGTAACACGCGAACTAGATAATATTGCACAGGTTAGAATATGCTTTCATGCTCATGTCAGTAGCGTAGCTAAAGGCGGGAAGGTGTCAAACTGATTATATATGCAACAAAACAAACAATGGAGATAATAAGATAAATATGTAGGGAATAGTTTCTCAAAAATAATAATAAATAAAATATTTATCTTAGAAATGATAATATATTTTTGTGATATAATAATAATTTACTTTTGGTTGAAATTTGTTGTAATTTGGTAAAATGATAGCCCAAAGTGTAATGATTAAAAGTTTTATTGGGTGAAACCTGCGAAAACCTTTTATTTATTATTTTTATATTTTATTATTTTTAATACCATTAAACTTAAGCTATATTTCGTTTAGATAGATACCAATGTTTGATGTCAAATTTTTATACAAAAGTTATCCAGAACAACACAATTTAAAAAATATACCTACAGAGTGTGCGAAGTGATAGAAAGTAATATTAGTATATGAATTTCTTATTTCAACTTTGTTGATATTATCGATAGTTACAATAATATATATCCTGTTTTAAGAATTTTTAAAATATTGGTAATTATGCGTAGGTACTTTATAAACAAAAATTGATAATAAAGTATCTGTTTTATCTATGGATTGTATGAATAAGACCCGTAAACAACTTTAACATCTGTAACAACAATTTTATCTTTCTGTTTGTTTAGATTTTATTTCAATTTTTTTTTTATTTTGAAGTGTATACACACAAATTATAAGGATTAATTTGTTTGGTTAGCTTATATTAACTGTTGTAATTTATATACACATATTGATTTACGTTTACAATTTTTTAAATAGGTATATGCTTCGCACATTTACAATTAGTAAAATAAGAAAAAACGGCTCATTTTTCGAAGTTGTGTCTGAAAGCTTTTGATCAGCATCCCTTCGCAATGTTAGTTTTTTTCATTGCCATAAAATAATACAACAATTAAAATTTGAAATTTATATTTTGATTTTATTTTTCAAAATATATTTGTCAGTTGAGTTCCCAGTTTAACCAACAGAGGTCATCCCCGTGGTGAATGTGTACAAACTTTTCTTACCTCTGCGCATGGATCCACAAAATGCAGACTGCCTACTCCACACTCTGTTTTTTGGCTTACCTTCTCCACTCGAGTATCATCTCCTGGTTCTATCTTTATGTTCACAACAAACTATCCGAAGATAAGCTTTCTCGGAAGATTCCAGTCGTACCATTGCTAAACAAATGAATACAACAATTCAATACATACAAATCTATATATAACTAACTAGCATTCTGGAAGATTCATTCCCATTGTATTATTGTTGTTGTAGCACATCCTGCTTGTAACGGTCCATTCGTTATCTACAGTAGACGTTACCGAGCTTTATTTGTGAGACATATATTTAACACGTTCAACTCAAAGTGCAAACCATTCTTGTAAAATGTAACGCGAACATTTTCATGCCAATACGATTGTTTAATCATTTCGCGGCGTCATGTAGTGACTATTGTGGGTAAGCTAAAGGATATTGTATTGCGTGTCGGCGCGAATGTGTTAACTAAATACGTCCTGGATGGTCTCGTGCTGGCGTAATCGTGTGTTTAATAACGAGATAACACTAATACACTGAATCTCCGGCCAAATCAACAAGTGTTCGACCTTGTTTTAATTAATTTTCGTATGAATATGCAAAATTTCTATAGCTATGATATTAGGGATGTTGTAATTATTATTAAGTGTATATTTTGTGTATAATAATTTACTTCAATAGAGTATTTTATGAGGCAATTAGAACCCAAAGTTTCAAGAAACGTTCGAGAAAAGTGAATTTCGCTCACGATCACGCACGTTCAGGAATTAAATTATTTAATTATCACATTCGATCAAGCTTGTGTCATAATTTTGTGCATATTGAGATTATTATTGCATTCGATAGGCGATTTTTATTTATTTTTTCTATAAAATCACATATTTTTTAATTGAAGCAATTTATTACAAAATATAATTTATTTTTCTTGTGTAGGCTTTCGTGGCCGTTGTCCATAAGAGTTAGCTCGGGTTGTAGTCCACGTTGTCTTATTGTTTTCCTTTACGTTTCGACTCTCATGCCGGAGTTTTCTTCAGAAACACTTCTGAAGAAGACTCCGACATAAGAGTCGAATGATCGAAATGTCAAGAAAAACAATACGACAACGTGAATAACAGTCTTAAAAGTTAGCTTTTATTTTATTTATTCTAATTTCATCTGAAATTCTTTATGTTTTTGTTTCGTTTACATATAGGGTTAACGAAAGTATTCCTTCCATTTTGTGACCTCTATCACTCGACAATGTATAACATATTGCATATATGTTAAACTTTTGTTATTAGTTGAATCTATATGGCTGTAATAATCTCTCTAACTCGAAATCCTCTAAACCTCTTGACCTCGAATATTTTAGTGTTTACCTTGATATTCGACTTACAGAGTTTCTACTGTATTTTAAGGAAGTTTTAATGAATATTCTAAGATATTTTTAATTCGAATGTTTGAGATATTTACCATATGCCTACGTTTTTTAAAACAATATCTACTGTTTTTCTTTGTTGAGATAATTTATTATTTATACAGATTACATAACAGAAATGCGTGCGTTTACCCTACTCGCATATTACAATTATTTATTTAAATTATGTTGTTTTTTTATTATCAATTTAACTTGAGAAAGAATATTATTCAAATGTAAATTTTAAAACAATAATTTTCCATTTAACATTTACAACATGCTGCAAACTATTCCATCTTCCCTCAAAGAGACACTCCAAATAAACAAGAAAAAACTTACACTTACACAAAACATCTCTATTCTTCTTATTCTCGGCAACTTCAATATTCTACCACTGGAAAAATAATCTTACATTTTTTGTCTCTTTTAATCCGTTGTTTACTTGAATCACAAAGCGAGGAGCTTTGGATGTTTCTCTAAAAGATTAAGTACTCTCGCATTAAACTTATTCCATTATACGTGGTGGGGGAAGGGCACTTATAGACAAAGCTTATTAATTAAACTCTAATCGACTGTTGATTTGTTTTGCAGACAACGGTCGAGTGTACAACTGTCACCCTGAATACCCGGCTTGGTTCATTAGCACAGTATTGGTGAGTACATTTGTGTTTTGTTTTATAAATTGTTTATCAAAAGATGTGATCAAGTGATTTACTTACTTGAATCAATTCGATCAAAATACACCCAATTCTGTTTTTACACGGTTTTTATTTAACACGGTCTAAAACAAATTGATTCCGTTTTTACACGATTTCATTCGATTTAGCACGCTTAAAAAAGGTATTTGATTTAAATTTTAAAGAAAAATATTTTTACTAATCGTAATTTTCTAGATTTTTTTTCTATCTGTTATTTATAAAATAGTTAGGGAATTTCCCTTTCTAATTTATTTTCATAGCAGCTTAAGTATATATTTTAGTCTTGTACGAGTTTTCAGTTCCTAAATTTGCGATAATTTTATATTTATTTTACTTTTACTTTAAGAATTGAATTGCCTTTTATTTTTATGAAATAAACTGCATGAATGCACATAAAAATTTAATTTATAAATTTTTTTTGTATGAATCATTTAATTTACCTATTATTTACAGGGTTGAAGGGTATGTAACTAATCCCCGTTTTTTTCTGGAACGTATCTACCGTGTAAAAACAGAGTTAAGTGTATGTCTATAAAATAATTATTTATTTTATAACAACCAGATTTTAAATAACTACTGTAAAATGAATGAATAATGTTAACGCTAAGAAATGCACAAGTTAAATTGATTTTAAAAATTTGTCATTTATTAAAAAAATATGCCAAGGATTATTATCGTGAATAAACACTGTCAGAGAGAAACTTAATTCGCAAGTCACGAATAAATTGAAAAGGGTGCTTTGAAAAATTTTAGTTCACAAAAATTAGTCATTCGCCTTCTGAATATTTTTTGACCCTTATCATTGAAATTAAAACGACGGAAAATATTTGATATGTTCAAACGTTGGTTGAAAAAGTATTTTAATTTACAGTTTATTATTTTGTTTAAATAATATACTTACATGTTAAATTAGTCAATTGTATTTACAATTTGATATTCTAATTTTGCGATTGTTTTCATACAATTATTAATATAGAATGAATATAATAATATAATTATAATTTAAACAAACAGTTTAATTAAATTAATACATTCATGTAAAACTACAATATACATCATATTATTATATTATTCTAGTAGGTACTCGACAAAATTTAATTAATTAATTATTATATTCATAATTTATTCAATTAATTAGAAGTCGCAAACTATTATAAAATATAATATAAGTCTTTTTCCTTCCGTAGGCTTTCGTGGCCGTTGTCCATAGTAGCTAACTTTTCGGGCTGTTGTCCACGTTGTTTTGTTTTCAAACTTGACGTTTCGACTCTCATGTTGGAGTCTTCTTCAGAAGTGATTCTGAAACACTTCTGAAGAAGACTCCGACATGAGAGTCGAAACGTCAAGTTTGAAAACAAGACAACGTGGACAACAGCCCGAAAAGTTAGCTACTATAATATAAGTCATTCAAAAACTTAGGTAAGATCTATCGAAAAAAGGAATTATTTGTAAACAAACACACATTAGCAGTAATACATGTACAAAGTGAATTCAATATCCCTTTTTAGATAGGCAGAGGCAGAATTCAATTTTTGAATATTTTATATAAAAGGATCATGCATATGTATGTATGTATAAAACAAATCTTTCTGATAACTGATAAAAATATAAAAAAATAACATTCTTTACAACTTATTTTTCTCTTATGATTCATAGTTTTTTTTTCTAAATCGATTATTTTATTCAATTTTTTTTATTTTTTATTTAGAACATAAGTTATAGATAGTAATATGTAATGTATATTACAACTTTTACAAAAAACATTTTTATAAGAATAAACATCTTTTTCTCAGTATTGCTTATAAGAAAGTCCCATAACAATGTTATGATAACATCCATGGTAGATATTTATCCGTTATGAACCATTTGGAATATAATTTTGAATTTAAAAAAAATTAATTAAAAAAACATAAAGTTTAGTTAAATATTTTCTTTAAAACTTTTACCTAATAAGAGTAAATATCAATTCCCGGCTGTATCTTTTCTTTTTTCCTTAAAAACATTTTTTTTAATAAATAAATGATCGAAATGTTTACAATTAAACATATCTACGGTGACTTGACCGTATGGATCACGACTCATACGGTCAAATCACCCAGAAACCACTGCAAACTTAAATGAAATAGAGTATAGCTACTTTAAATTTCAATAAAAGAAAAGTTATTTCGAATCGAAAGTGGCGCCATTACGGCATTAATTCTTATTTCGATTATACATATACGAATAACTGCTTTGAGTGATTTATTAATAAAAATCAGGTAAACCTTGAAAAATCTGTTCAAAATTAATTAATTTTTATTGCGTTTGCAATGAACATTTTTCAGTAATGTTTATTTTTTCATAAATTACCCTAGAATAAACTGACCCGAGTCGAAATATAAAGCCTGCTTGAAGGTATTTTGCGATAAATTATAAAAAGTAAGATTGATACTTTAAAACCGGAATTTATAGTAAAGGAGTTCGTATGTTAAAAGGTATCCAGTTTGACGGTAAAAAGATGAGTTTTGTCCGTTTATTCCATATTTATTATGAAACAGGTTCTCTTGATTCTCTTTCAAAATATCTTACGGTAAAATCGCATAAATCATTAGGAAACCTTTTTCAAGGTATTACTAGCCGTAAACCGTATCTATTATTGATAATACTTATTAATGAATTAGTTATAATATCAATAATAATAATTTTTTATCATATATACTAGCATAATTTATAATTTGCATAAAAAAATCACTAAAAATGATTTACAATACAATGTTCATTCATCATATTTTATAAGTATAATCCAAACTTTTTGATTACTTTTTTTTCTAATATTTAACATGATATTTTTATTTTTTTATTATTCTTATTTCGTTAATTAAAAAAAATATCAAAAAGTTTGGATTAAATGATGAATAAACATTGTTTTGTAAATAAATTTTAGCGATTTTTTTATGCAAAATATAAATTATGCTAGTATATATGATAGAAATTATTATTATTGAAATTATAACTAATTCATTAATAAGTATTATCAATAATAGATACGGTTTACGGCTAGTACACTGAGAAATTATAAGCAATCCATACCTCAGTGCCGTAACTAATCTAAAAAAAATGTATTAATAAATAGGTAGGTATATGTTTTTAATAATTAATTTGTTAAAACAATAATTTTATTTTTTATTTAACATCACAAATCATTGAATTTACTTACGTACACTGTATTTATTAATCCAGAAACATGTCATCTATAACAATATATTTTACCTAAAAAATCCACGATTAAACGAGAGGTAGCCGAAATATGTACATGAAAAAAACAATTGTAAATAAAAATAAAAAGTTAACTTTGTAAAACTTCAAGATTAGAACCAGTGAACATCGGATCTACAAGCTAGCACGTTAACCACTAGACCATGTAGTCTTCTTAACAAACGTTTAACATAAGTAGTATATATATAACAATTTCAAAACCTATATACTTTTAGTACTTCTAAAAACGCTGAGACCAGTTTCAGAAATCCGTTTTCAAAGTTTTATTCTTACTTTACCAGTTATACTTTGAAACCAGGCTTCTTTTTTAAGCGGTTAAATGAAGATCAAAGGATTGTCAGATAAATACCGTCAAAACGAGTTTCATTTTTCGACTCGGGGACATTGAAGTTAGGTTATGAATGATTAAGAGATTATTGCCATGCGTGATGGTTTTCTATATATTTATGCTTATTAAATAATGAATGAGTTTTTTTAGATTACTCTAGTTTTTGACATTAAAAATAAATACAATAAAAACTTTAGATCCTGTCAAAGCTTAAGAAGTGACTGTTCACTAATTCATAGTGGTATACTTTTAACTATTTCAATTAGTGAACATGCACTATGAATTAATGATTTCTCGCTTATTCAGTTTTAGAGAGTATATAGGTACTCTATAGTGTCCTATATACATAACTACTTCATTTAACAAATGACTCTAAAATCATTAAACTAGCCAAAACAGGCAAAAGATCGGTCTTGATAGAGTGAACTAATTTACAGATAAGAATCCGGAATTAATTTAGTAATTATTCAACGAACAGAATGCGGATCATTAAGACGGGCGCCTGTATATTTTTTCGTAAAAGGTATTGCTGTGGCTTGCTCCAGTTAACGCTCGTATTATCCTGGATAATGAACACACAGTAAATAGTCCGTAATCCTGCCAGTATATTGCAGACTTGTGCGCGATTTTTCAGTCAATAATAGTGGGAAAATGTTGTTGAATATGTAATATTAAATGCTGCACTTGATTTTGTATATTATTATTTTTGGATTATCTCTTTAATGTTTTCATGTATTATAGTGAAGCTGTACACGAGACGAAATGAAAATTACTTATGTCTTTTTAAAAAATATTTTTTCCATTTTATTCTTATGTCATAAATCGAGAAATTTTGAAATATAGCGAATCCAACACATTTTGCTTTTTTTAGTAATTTAAATATTTATTTACATATTTTTTTTAATTATTAAAAATATATTTCGGTGAGACTCTTGTCTCGGTATCATTTTGATCAAAAAGGCACTCTCGTCTTGGCCTCTATCGCGTTCCAAGCAATAAAACTTTTTTAAAACTGAAGCTGACTATCGTATAAGCTTTCGACGTCCACCAAAAAAATGATGACCCCCTTTTAATTTTAATTCAATACATTTCTCCATGTGAATTAGTTTTTTAAAATATTAGCTTGGGGCGATTAAAATATAAGAGCCTGTATACCAATAAAATATTTCAATATTAAAATAATAATTAAGTATTTTCCACCACTTTAACACCCATCTTGTACACAGGTTTTTGTTGAACGTTCGGTGACATATACGGAGCCATTAAGTGTTTTGTTGTGGTGCGTTCGAAGTAGGCCTTGAGTGCTCTTTTGTTCCATGCCCTTCCTGAGATATATCAAGTGCTTAAAGATTAAGTAGTAATTTGCGTCACGAGTTTCGTGTTATTATTTGCATATAAACGAAAAAGAATCTAGTGTTTTTCAGTTTATTCTTTTTACTATTAATATCCGTAGCATTTTCTTGGATTTACTTTTATAAAATGTTCTATTTAATAAGTGTAGATATATGTGCGTCTTTATTACTTTTTTAATAGTTTTTCGTCGTTGTTTATGATTTTTAATTAAATTTCTACGTTGAGTACATCGTTTTCTATTTAAATAAAAGTTTTACAGTTGTATAAAATTTGTCGTACAATTTCGAATACTATGTATGTAGAATTTTTACAACGTTCTTAAAGAAAATTATATGGATTTAGAATCAAATAAATTTTTGTTACGTATTGGGAGTATTGGGACCTTTTTTAATTAAAAAAGGCAGCAAATTGTACACTGTATAAAATGATCAGGTTCTATCAATGTTAACCGATAGGGATGAAACTAGCTTTCCTGGAATTACACATATTTCTTTTATATACTACTAATTATGTTATGTTTTTTTATTAATTATAGTAACTATAAGAAATAGCAGATGTGGAAATAATTTTTTCAAATAATATTTTAAAACCAAAAATGTATCTACTTAAGTACAAGGATAATTAATCTTTCTAAAATATGTAGGTGCTTAAGTACAAACCAAATTACAATTCCAAAAAAGAGAATATTTTTTCAATATTTAAATACAACTACAAGTACAGTAGAAACCGGTTGTAACGACATCGAAGGGATCGGTCATATTAGGTCGTAAAAGCGGATAGTCGTAATAACCGGTAAAAATGCAATTATATGGGATTCAGTTGAACTTTTATTTCGAGTCGTTAAAACCTATACGTCGTATTAACCGATGTCGTTATAACCGGTTTCTACTGTACTTGTTTTTGATAAAGTTTTTATTAACATGCACTACTTATAAAAAAAGGAACTAATTTCCATAGTCTCTCGAACAGTTACATATCCCGAATTGGAAAATCATCAGTTTAAAAATCTTAACTTATTTATTAAATTAAATTCAATGGTTCATTGTTACATTAATATAATATTTTAATAGGTAGATTCGCCGTTGATGAGAGGCACAGTAGAAACAGGCTGCGTACCGCGTAGCAGCACATGACATTTGTCAGTTTATGTCTGCATCAGTTAATTCACTATGGATTAAACATCCCGGGTGATTGTTGGTGCAGATGACAAGCGTCACTCGCGTTTTGAGGGGATCGATTAACCTCAATTATATACACATATCAAAATATACCAGTTTTACGTAGGTGTATGGAAATTCGTATCATAATTATTATATAACTTTCATGGTTGTTTATTTATAAAATCGGTATACTAGTTCTAGTCAGTAGTGACGGATTAAGGGGGTCTATTTTGTTAAGGGGCCATACCAGTGTGAATTTTTCGAAAAATCAATTATTTTTTTGCCTTTTTGGAGAGTTTATAGTTTCAAGAATATTCTGTGAAAATTTCAAGGCCGTATCTCTAATACTCTCCAAACAGCAGCCTTCTAAAGAGCGACCGCTCGCAGATATGAAATCGATAGTTAAATCTTTAAATGCGTGTTTCTTGAAATGAGATTTTACATATTTGCTGACATTGTAACTCAAAGAGCAATTATCCGATTTACTTGAAATTTGAACTGAGTACTCTTGAATATATTTACTCTACGACGACGTAGGATATTTTGGATTGGATGAAAATTGACGATTTGGCATTAAAAATACGACCATTTTATAGGTAATAAAACAGACTTTTTTTCATAACTACGCCATTTTGTTAGATTTTGATATTTTTTGAAAATCGTCGTACAGGAAATACCTTCCAGTTTAACGACATTTTTTTCTTTTTTAAATTTCAACTACCTACTCGATCGTCCGGAATCATGGCCGCAGTGGAGGAGATTTTTTTTGGCGCCTCCGAAGACAGTGCATAAGTCACTTAGATATCGATATTTTTACGTGAAAAAAATTATGGAATACACCTCTAATATAGCTAAATATATTCTCAATTTTCCAAAATATTTCATTGAGTATTTTTCTTCCAACAAATTTCCGAAAATCACCAAAATTTCCAGCGTTCACACTGGTATAGCCCCTTAAGATTATTATAATTGAAAATACATATTACTTTATTATAAATTAGTGTTTCAAAGTATTGAAAGATTAATTTTAAGAACTGCGTTTTACTCTAAAAAATAAATAATTAAAATTAAAATTTTGAAGATGGTAAATTTCTATACACAAAACATTTGCATAAAGATTTGTTCTTATTAAACACAAATTGTCACACTCCTCACAAGTTAGGCTACCAACTGGTACTGCATCGAACGCTTTGTCATTACAGAGATGACAACACTGATGGTTTGAGTTTATTAAAATTGTGTACTTAGAGATTTTTGTCTATTGTAATTAATCTTTATGGCTTTAAGAGTTTCTAAGAATTTATCTTTACATCTTTATACTTTTAATTAATTCCAAACTGCTTCTTTTGGATGTTTGCTATTAATATATTTATCTAAATTATTGTTATTAATTTTCATAAAATAAATTCACTGCTTTTTATAATGGGGGAGTTTAATGTCACCATGAAATAGCTTTGAAGAAAATCTGATTAATTGTAGGCTTGTTTTTTAAGATAAAATTTCAATTTTAATACATAAACTAAAATAAAAATAAATTACAAACACCATAAGAATTGTAAATTTTTTACTTACTCTAATAAACAAATTGATTTTTGAATAGTTGTTTTATAAATACACCAATAAAAAATTGTGTTAATCTCTTTTGATAACTGAGACAATACGAAAGCAAAATTCTTAATTTTATATTTAACAAAATAAGCATATGATAAATATTGTTAATTTTATTAATCTAAACATCATAAGCAAAACTCGAATCATGTTCTTGAGGAAAATTATATCTTATTTTCAGTGTGCCATGATAGTAATATTTTGTTAAATATCGATTTGAAATTGATTGGTAGTTTAAATAATATTATAAGAAAACATTTCCAACGATCTATTTTTACCACATTAAAAAATGATGCGTTGTATAAAAATGCGTTCACAAAGAACAAATCTTATTACAGAATGAAATGAGCCGAATAATGAAATTGTTTGTTGAAGGATTTTTCCTACATTACAATAAATTTCTGTCAAATCGAATCATTCTTATAATACGATAAACAATAACAGAAAATACTACCTATATCAATAGAGTTTACAATCGATTTATAGAGTTTGGGAATCATTTATATAGAGCATGATTTGATGAGTTTATATCAAGGGTACAAAAATGTATAAAGAACTTAAAAAAACTTTGTACTAGCTTACAATATCAAAATATCAATTTTGCTTAGACGTTATGTATTTTCAAGCTGAAATTCTACTCTTTTTTAATTACATAAAAGACTTTTTTACCCCAAAAATACTTTCAAAATTTGTTTGTATTATAATTCCACAAAAAAATGATATTTTAATCTGTGAAAGCATGAAAAAGTTTTTTAATTTATATAATATGTACACATCAAGTTTTACTATTTTTACAGAGATTTGAATTTTGCTCTTTTTGCTATGAATATTTTAATCTCTTAATTAATTTGATGAGTATCTAGTTATAGTATGGATGCACAGTGGTTTTAACAGATTTTTATTATTATATGGGTTGCTGTACTCTGGCAAACTAAAATTCCTACAATACTTTATTTAACCATGTCATATAATATTTATACAAATGAAATGTGCTGCTTCATTATTACTATGCATCATCTAATAAAGACAAAACTAAGCTCCCTCATTGTCAGTTAATAAAATACAATTGGATAAAAATTTTCTATCAAAATAAATATAATAATAACAGGTTGTAAAATACGTTGCTAGTAAATAAATACTCGGATTATTTTTAAAAAACTTGAATTTGAAACTAAGCTCCCTCATTGTCAGTTAATAAAATACAATTGGATAAAAAATTTCTATCAAACTAAATATAATGATAACAGGTTATAAAATATGTTGCTAGTAACTAAGTGCTCGGATTATTTAAAAAAAAACTTGAATTTGAAATTAAGCTCCCTCATTGTCAGTTAATAAAATACAATTTGATACAAATTTTCTATCAAAATAAATATAATGATAACAGGTTATAAAATACGTTGCTAGTAAATAATAAGTATCTCGGGTTCTTTTTGAAAAACTCACTAACTTGAATTTGTAAGTAGCAAGAAAAATCATTTTTGTCGAATTCTACATTCAACACACAACGTTAATTTTTACGAATGTGTACCCATCTTTACGAAAGTGTTACAATAATTTGTTTTTCTACTTAATGCAGTTGTACTTACCTACATATATGTATAAAATCCTACATACGCTAATGATATTACGGTTTCGGTGACCTATTCTGCACTCTTGGGAATCAGATAATTGGTTGGGTCTTACAACACAAAGCAGTATGATGGAGCTGAAAGTGGAGACCTTGCTCATACGTGTGATACTCACACACCCACCCTTTCGAATACACCCTCGCTTGTAGAGCTGTCAAATGGAGAACGGTAGAATATAAAAATCGTTTTTTTTTCTGGAAATAAACGATTCATTTTGATTTGGTAAAAGGTTTTTTGGGTATGTTTTTAATTGAATTAATTTGCATATTATTTTTTATATAGTTTGATGGATGGACATATTGTTGATTTTTTACATTTTGTTTTTAATTTACAATTAAATGAGCTATATTATTGTACACTGAAAAAATGAAATGTTAATTTTTAACATAAAAACATGTTAACGGGAGGACGAAATTGATCCTAGAAATTTTTAACACCCGACATGGTAAAATTTAAAAGAACGTCTACTACAATACAATATACTGTATAGCAGTTTCTATGACGGCGATAGGCCAGATATGAAAAGTAATATAGAAACATAATAAAATTATAGAGAATGTACGTGAAATTTTCATACCTATGCAAAAAATTAAATTAAAGAATATCGTATATTACTTTTTCAGAGTAAATAAATTTCAATAGGTACTATGTTAAAATTTACCAGTATGTCATTGTAATTTTTCATTTACTTTATTTAAAATTCTACCGACTTTTCTGTTATTTTTTTTCAGAAGTTGATTCTGTCCTCAGGTTCACAGCATTTTCTGTTAATTTTTAAAAGAATATTCTCTCCGTGTAGGTATAATGAAATGCGTGAAAAAAATATCTTCTTTTTACAAGAAACAATAATTGGTCAAATGCAAGTTGACTCTCATATACTAGTGCCACGTACCGTAAAGTTTTAAAATTCGATTAAGTATTTAACTAAATTTTAGTAAAGTTTTCGTTCGACATGCATACATTCAGAACTGTTATTGATAACCGCAGAAGCTTTATACGTTGCAATAATTCATTTAAACGCCCACAGGACGTGCATATCGGGATTTAGATCAAAAGTGTCAAGACGCTTGTGAGATAGTCTACTTGCACAGACACACGCTTTGAGCGTGTTGTTTCTTTGGTGTCGTGAATGTAGCGGAAACAGGTCGAGAATATACGCGGGCAGGTTCAGTAAAATTAGCACAATTGTGCCGATTGTATCACTTCTACGTTCGTGGGTAATTTAATTAGAACATATTACAATGTTGCAACTGCAGAGTAATGCATTAAATGTTTAACAGTAGTTGAACCGGACGTAATTTTACCTCTATTCGCTAATATATTAATTTACTTATGCCCGGTCTCACCGCTCAAACTTATTTCTGTTCCTTAGCAAAGCGTTTCTTAGTCTTAAGCTGCACTTAAATTTTACTTCGATCTCACAGGTTAGTCTTATCATATAATTAGCCAAGTGTCACTTAAGAACAAAATTCTGGGGAATTTTGAATTTTTGTGTACGTTGATGGTATTTTGTGTCAAAATATAATTATCAATATAAATTATTTGTAAATCAGCAATGCTTTGTAAATGACCGTTGGTGGAATAAAATCAAAGACATGTTTAAAAAGTTGGTTCATGAGTGATACTGAATTGTTCCTGTACAATAATTTCAAATATTTTATTTTTTGTTATTTTTTACATGCATCAGTTTTCGTCATTCATTGTTTTCGTCCATAATTTCATTAAAGATGGTTGCAATATTTATTTTTTAGCAATGATACCAATTTTTAAGATTTTATGATAATGAACGTATGATGTATGTCATATATCTGTACTATTTTAAGTTTAAGTGAAACTAAAGTATCACTTTGACTACCACCTAAATTTAGGTGATACTTAACGACTTAAGGATCACTTAAAACGTTGGTGCAACAATTTTAAATTTTTATGTGTTCCACAATCACTTAGTTTAACCGGTGAGATCGGCCATTAATGATTTAAATTTTACGAAACAAAATTTTTATATTTTTGGTGCTACTGGAGTGAGGTAATTGGGCCATTTTTTTATTCAATCCCGATATATGGGGAATGAAATGAAAGCTGGCAATTTGAAAAATTTAAATATGTAAACGTTTTGTTTATATTATATAATGATTTGACATTTAAATAGTTAAATCTCGACTAAATAACTAATATTTTAATTATATAATATTTCTATAGTTTCAAATTTTAGAGTACGTTATCGCCAAATAGGAAATTTTATACATATACATATAAATAAAAATTTACTCTACTCTCAAATATATATAAAAAGAAAATCACAATTAGTCTGTTGTGTATTTTTTGATAAAAACGAAGATAAAAGTCTAATTATATTGAATCAAAAATTTTACTTACGAAACATAAAAGAAAATAATAACTTGATTTTTTTATTTATAAAGAACATAAAGAATTTGTTCTTTTGTTGAAAATATAAACGCATTTATTCATGTTTGTACCTATTGATTATTTAATATACGTTTTCTTCTATTATATGGAGGTATTAAGCTCAAATTATAAATTGAAATTCAAAAAATATTAATATAATATAAAAATACATAAAAAATTACAATAATTGCAAAACGATCAGAACTCTCAAATTAACTTTTTTTTACAAAACATTCCTCTGACATATTTATTAATGATAAACTTTGTTCTTTTTTACACAACAGTAAATTCAAAGTACTCGAACAGTATTTCCGAACAAAAATTATCTCGCACGCACAAATATTCAATGTAAATTACTTTTTATTAACCGGTATTTTTTCTCAGAAAATCAATACTCATTTTTGCATATAATGTCATTTAATAACTTCGAACATTCTTCATAATTTTAATATACCTAATTTACATTTTATAAATAATTTATTATATAATAGCGAACCCGCTTCGGCTTTGAACGAGAGTTAATATTTCACTCTATGTTACGGGTTGTAATTAGTTTCATTAGTTTAAGGGGAGGAAATAACCCCCTATCTTGCATAGGACCCGAGATATTTACGATTGTTTCCGATTTAATTTACTATTATCGTTACTGCTTATTCCTTATGTTACCTAACATAACAAAATATATACTAAAATCTTTGGATTAAAAAAATCACGTAATTCGTACAAATTCATGAGTGATAAACGCACTAACGGAGATGCAAATAGAGACACGTTGCATTTTGTATACATACAGGAGCTGTGATTTTTTATTGTTATAAAATTTAATTTTTTACATAAATTTCCTTTTTTAATCATGAAAATGTAGGAATTATCTCAAAATTAAGGATGCGGGCCGCTTATGGTTTCGAATTATAGATTTGCTCAAAAGTATGTGTATTTTATAGAAAATGACATGAAAAGTTGAAATTTTTAAACCGCAGGTCTGTATCTCAAAACGTTCTCGAGATATGACCTCTCAAAGCTTTCGATTTTTCAAATTTTTTGAGAAAAATGGCAGTATCTTTTGAAGGAGGGGTCAGATTTAGTTTTTGTCGACATATTTGAAATCAGCGTATCAAAAACAATCTAATAACATATATAATACTTAAAAATTCGACCAAAAATTTTTTGCGAAAAATCGAAAAAATTCAAAGGGGTATGCCTTAAAAAAATGTCGATTTTTGACGTAATTTTTTTTGTCGAATTTTTAAGTATTATACATGCTATAGGATAGATTTTGATACGCTGATTTCAAATCTGTTAAGAAAAACCAAATCCGACCACTCCTTTAAAAGGTACGGCCATTTTTCTCCAAAAATTTGAAAAATCGAAAACTTTGAGAGGCCATATCTCGAGAACGTTTTGAGATACAGACCTGCGGTTTGAAAATTTCAACTTTTCCCGTCATTTTCTATAAAATAAACATACTTTTGAGCGAATCGAAAATTAGAAATTTTTTAGTCATTTTTCATGCATCAAACTTCACAATTCATCATTAAAAATTAAAATATCAACTAAAATACAAAAAAGACATAAAATGATCTAAAAAAAATTATATAGAGCTTTTTTCATAAAGTTAATACATTTAAAATCAATGTTTTCTTTCTTATTTACATAAGCAATAATATATTTATAAATAAACTAGCACATTGGACCTGGCGGTACCCGAGTTAATATCCACAAGATATGTGTAGATTGTAGATGTATTCACAGATAATTTATCTAAATGTTGGTGAAAACTGCATTGAAATATGTTCAGTAAATCCCGAGTCTTAAGCCTCATACAAACAAACATTCTTTTACAAATATAGAGAGAGAATGATACGCATAAAAAATCTTACATCCCTCACACCAAACATGAATGAGTAAAAACCTCAAACATTATTTAATATTATATTACGTACCAAGCGTATAATTTTAATATAATTTAAAAAAAATCCAATATTCAATTTTCTCTAGCGATATTCTTTTATTGTACGTTACATATTAATTTCAATTCATTTATATATTCGCAGCAGTCAGTAATCTATTTTATTACAAACTCTGAATTGAATTTCAAAAGTAAATTGAATTTTCTTTTAGAAAACAACAAACATAAAAAAACCGCGAGGGCTTCGGTACATTACCAGTGGTTTGGTTTGAGCGTTTGTGGTAACAAAACGCTGAAAGGGTCCTAGGTGGCAACGCATTTTGTGATCAAGTTTGAACATCTCATACCATCTCATACGCTTCGGGCCATAGAAACAGTTCAATGTAATCTAAACCAGGTGAGGTATTGTTTTGCCAATGGCGTACGGTATCGAGGATAAAAGCTAGAGCTTATTTATGTAATTTGGTAGTACTCAAAATTAAATTAAATTTAAAATTACAACAAATAGCCCAGGAAATATAGGTTTTTACTAAGAAAAATTTCCGACCAAGTTGGATTTTGGTGGAGACTTTTATTTTGATGTCCTTAACATACCCTAAAAAGTCCCCTTAATTTGGATGGCGGGTTTTTATTTTTAGGGGGTAAAGGGGGGCTGATTCTAGTTTTTTGCAAATATCTCAAAAATTATTAATTTTTCAAGAAAAATTGTTATGAAGAAAATTCTAGCTTATAAAATTCTACACAAAAAATGTATTTATACTTTTTTCGTATAACAATACTTTTTAAGTAAACTGTTAACCCAGTCAAGGGTGCAGTGAAGAGTGCCAAAATCCGAACTTTTAGGGGCAAGCAATTTCATGGTTGATTATTATAGATTTTGGGGCGTAGAATTCGAAAAAATAACCCGAACTAGCGAAAAATAGTGCAACACCCTTAAAAAAGGGGTTGAAGGGTGAAAACCCCGTTTTCAAGATTTTTTTCAATTTTTTTCAAAATCTAAATCTATGACGGGGTGTTTTTATGGTTGATATTTATTGGGGACACTTAGACGAATCGATAGGGACCACAAATATTGAATTTGACAGAAAAATACTCTTTCTAGAGGGTTTAAAAAAACGTAAAAATGTTTATTTCGAGGAAAAAATTTAAAAATTAATAATTTTTGTTCAAATCAAAATTGATCTCAAATTGTTCCTGAAGTTCTAAAGAATACTGATCAACCATAATTTTTAAAAATATTAATATTTTAATCAATGAAAATTGATAAAAAAAAATTACGTTACCTACATTAGCGATTTTCATTGGTAAAAATATTAATATTTTTAAAATTATGGTTGATCAGTATTCTTTAAAACTTCAGGAACAATTTGAGATCAATTTTGATTTGAACAAAAATTATTAATTTTTAAATTTTTTCCTCGAAATAGGGTATTTAGGGTATGTTTAGGACATCAAAATAAAAGTCTCCACCAAAATACAACTTGGTCGGAATTTTTTCTTAGTTTGACCGTTTTTTTGAGTCTATTGTCTGGGCTAAAATTATGTGATTTTTGTTTCCACGCTTATAAATATGTGATCATTTTTAAAAGCAGTGAAATTTATTCATCGATTTCAAAATTTTCAATTGATCATTTCCTTTCAGGTAAAGACAAACTTTTTTTTATTACTCTCAAATTAAAAAAAGTCTCATCTCAAGTGTAAAAAATTATAAAATAATTGAATTTTTTTCGTGATTTATTTTATGTTCAAATTATGACTTTATCATGTTTCTTGTTTATAAAATACTTTATTTATATCACATATACAAAACTTCCCTAGTTGGGCAGTTCAGGATGAAGAAATCACAGAAACAAAATAAAAATATATAATCTAAATATTTAACTCATAGTTAAAAAAAATTCAATTGCAATCTATTTTTACTGGAACCTTCATTTACATTGAAGTTAACATATCTAATTTGCATGTTCTTTGATAGAACTTAATTTCTCAATATGATTTTAACATTATAACTAAGATTTAAAAAGGGTCATTTTTACAGGATTATTTAAATTCGAACATTGTTTTGTTTTCCGTATTTGAAGGGTTAACGGTTAAGTTAAAATGAATCATTTTTTAAATACTACTAGACAATAGGTAATTGTTTAAGATTGAATTTTATTTTTTTTTATTTTTTGTATGACCCAAACTAGGCCCTTCATGGTCATTTAAAACATTTTGGTACTTTTTTCATTCAAACTTAAATATCGCAACACCAAAAAATGTTTAAAAAAATTTGAAATAAGCCTTTTAAAACCAAGAAAGTTTCCATAAAAAAGTTTTTTCTTAAAACTTGAAAAAAAAAATTTAAACATCCCCGTGTAGTGAGCAACTTTAAAAATTGCCAAAAAAAATTTTTTTTATATTTAATTCAACCGCGGTTTGGTCATAAAAAAACGTTTAATAACACAAAAATACTCCTGAATTCGAAGAGAATATAAAATTTCCTTTAATTTTCATACCTTATAAGTAAAAAAATAATCATATTTGACCTATTGGCACTACTCTGAAAATGAGCAATTTTTTCGATAAAATCATGTGGTCCTTTAATTTTTTCCGTGAGTGTATATTAACCAAAATTACAAATAAGATATTCGAGCCACATAGACACCAATATGTGATTTGTCATAAATATATTCTTATAATAAAAAAGAACAAGAACACCATCCGGAATTACTTTCAATATAGATGTTTTCGACATCTCAATGTCCTGTATTTTTCCTCCGGGCTAAAATAACTGTAAGTGATATTTTGAAATGTAGGTCGATCTATATTTTCATTTATTCTACAAAATCTCATGTTTGTCCTTTTACAGTGCCGAAATGTGATGCAGTTACGAAAAATAAACTGCGATGAGTTTTGTTTCGGCATATTTAGGTCGATGCTGTACCATAAAATAAATATCTATAGTCTATTGATACAAATACATAGTTCTTAATATTTTTGAAAATGCAGAACACTTTAAATTATAAAAAAAATCTGTCAAGACATACCTTGTATATAGAAAAGTAGGTCCATTTTAGGGCCGAATTTTACTGATTTAAATTTACATTTTGATACCCCACATGCCTAAGTATATGAAAATAAAATAGGTACAAAAAAATTAACTCTATCTTTCTATGTCTTAGAAAATTTCAAATGTTTTTAGTTTAAATATACCTACTTATCTTTAATATATATGTATGTATTATATTTAGGGGTGTCCCGGAACTGAAATTTTCAATTCCAGCCGGAACTGGAATTCCGGTACAGCCCTAATTATATTTGACTTCTTACCAGCAATGGAAAAAATAAACTATTTTCTTAGGTTTCTTGAATCATTTTAATTATATTGTGAAAATCTAAATATAGAACATATTATGTATGTACTATATGTACTTTTAAACATACTATAATTAAAACAGTGTTTTACGGTCTTATATCATAATATAAACAAAAAAATAAAAATGTAATTCATATTTGATATTCACAAATTTTAATGTAGTCGTAATTAAAAGAACATTATTCTTCTTGAGTATAAAATTTTTGAATATTAAATATTTTTTGCAGGTAGTAATTAATATTCTTGAATTTTTATTTGCAACGTCAAAATAATTTTCAAGAAAATCAATCTTAGGGGAATATTAAACGATCCGTAAATTTTTAATGGTCTTGTCAAAAATATATCATTTTCTTACACCTTAATTAGAAAATTTCATTAAATAATTAAAATTGATATTTATAATTACCTATTAAATTATGGTTAAATATTATTATACATATATACAAGAAAACTTTATCCGTAAGATCAACAATAATTTGTTGCGTAAATTTATAATATTGATTAGCATCAAAATGTAAACTTATTTTCTTATTATCTTATTTCTTTTAGCTAAAAACCGAATACTTCATTTTTAATAAATTTAAAATTAATATTATATTTTTATGTACACTGTTTATTTTTCTTAGTACGTGAGATAGCCCTATTTAAGATTTTTAAAACTTTATGAGTTGTAAATGTATGTTCGTTAAAAAAATACCGCTATAAAATCAAAACAATCGAATATTTTACCCGCATACCCCAAAAAATTTACACAGTACCTTCTATATGTATACATATGTAAATTAGCTTTACAGTAATCCGATATAAAGTCACAAGAAACAATGACGTGTGTGAAATAAAGCTACAGTGATTTAACATCAGTCGTGTAACTCTTTCGCATCTCATGCACCAAAATAATCCAATGTAGGTACAAGTTTATCCAAGATAAACATACTGTTAAGTAGATCTTGAGTTGTACTAACTTTGCTAGAAGTTTATAACTTCATATGTGCAGATAAATGTACTTTATTTTATTGGTTTAACTTACATATGGCATATCATATTCATAAAATAATATAATTATTGAAGATAACTATTGAAAACTAAAGCGATAAAATTTACTGTATATATTATTCGTTAATGTTTGAATTCATATAAATGACCATTATTATATATTAATATTAATGAATGGGTTAATTGGTCAATAATAAATAAAAATTAATAAATAAATAAATTTATTAATAGTATGTAGCAGACGTTTCGGAACTTCTGTTCCTTCCTCAGTGCTATAACAAATACATGATATTGGTATTTTTAACAAAATATAAAGTAATAATATAATAATATAATATGTAATATAATAATAAGGTAAGCTTTATTATTACTTTATATTTTGTTAAAAATACCAATATCATGTATTTGTTATAGCACTGAGGAAGGAACAGAAGTTCCGAAACGTCTGCTACATACTATTAATAAATTTATTTATTTATTAATTTTTATTTATTATTGACCAATTAACCCATTCATTAATATTATTCGTTAATGTATATATTATGTGTATCATAACAATGTGAGCTTTACATATGAAATAGTAGTCTTATGTCCGGTAATATAAAAGAGCTAACAAAAATTGCTAGCTATAACAAACACTTTCAAATTGGGTATTAATTCTGCGAGATCTATGAATTTGTTTTAGAATTATATAGATAAAATATGTAAATTTCGATAGTTATAAATCTAACAAAGATCTACATACATTAATAAAGCGCAACGTATCTGTCCGTCTGTCCGCTTATAACTCGAAAACTGGTTTTGTTTTCATTTTGAATGACATTCAGTTTATAAGATAATTATATTTTTTTTCGCTTCACCTATGTACGTCAAAACTGAGATAAAAATATTGTAAATTCTTTTATATAAATTAAATTTGTTTGTTGATTAATTAAATATTTTGATACTACCTATAATATTTTCCACAGTGTATATTTTAAATTCCAAATTAAAATTCCAGTTCAATTTTTGTAATACTTTTGTCATTTTCCACTAAAAATAAATCAGCTTGTACTATATAATAAAATTCTACAGTAATTAATCCCAACGAAGACATTTTGCAAGTCGTAAAATCGAATTAAAAAACTAATCACCATCAACATATAATATAATCAACAACTAGTTCAGCTAGATAATCCTTTTAGACAAAACTAACGACTCTATCACGTTGAAAATCCCATTAATGCAGTACCTACAGTGGCTATTTCAAAAACAAATGAAACTACACATCGACTATCACCGGCTACAGCAAACGTAAAATATTCTCATTACAACAGTTCGTTACGTCCTAGTCTCTCTGATTACTAGGTCAAACGGTTTGCCAATAACAGTAATTAGAACTATGTACGTGGATAACCAGGGCTCACTGGAGCTATATTATCGCTCATTAGTTAGTAAAAAAAATGTCAATATATGGCATGCATAGAACATTTTGTTTCTCTAAAGATAACTAGTATAATCAGTGGCAGACTAAGGAAAATTGTGACCCGGAGCGGAATATCAGTTATGTCCTCTTTTAACGTTTTATTTTAAACATTTGAATAACCCCCTTCACCCTATAAAATGTTCTCGACGTGTTTAAAATTAAAAAAAATACTTTTAACTTTCCACCATGGCCTCTTTAGCACTTACCTAGTATAATAAATATCTAATAATATTTTTAGATAGTAACTCATCGTGTCGTATGTAGTTTCTAAGAAGTAGTTAACTTTATGTCAAAATATGACGCAGATTACAGGAAATTGGCATGTTTCTATTTAAACAAATTCACGCCGAAATTTCTCCTCAATCAACCCCCGCTGACTTGTGACCTTGTAATCGACCTCATGTATGCCATAAAACGCTTCCGTTAATGTCAATAACATCTATATTTTAGTTATAATTAATCATCACAATCAAATCCGTTTCATACTCACAATCAGTCAATATATGGCAATTAGAATCTATATACCTATTAGAAAATACGATTTTGCTTACGTGTGTATGTTCAAAAGTTCATTAATAATATTATAGAACAATTGCACTGTCAGATAATATAGTCGTTACCGATTAGAATTTACAGTAGCAGACAGATGTATACATAAACCATGTAAATTACTAATTAAAGAAATTATAATTTTAAAGTTAAATAATTAAATTTTAATTATTACAATATTACTATTTTATATATATCAATTCACACAAATATAGTTTTTGAGTTATGAATGCAGTTTCATTCAAAATAAAGTTTACCTGTACAGCATTATAGAAAATAACTCATGGAATGTTTATTAAAAACATTGATATCTCGAAATATCAGTGTCCAAATAATCACCAGTAGATATTGATAAAAAGAAAATCATACAAGAGGGTGTTTAATTTCGTTATTACAATGTCTGAACTTATAGTCCAAGAGCTCGTGAACCCTCCGAGTAACCTTCGTCCTGTAAGGCTAGTAATTTTTTTAGTAGCGAGTCATAGCATACTAAGTACGAAAACCACGACCTGGCAGGCATCAGCCCTGCACATCATCAGACCTTATATTTGTTAAAGTGTGAATAAAATTAAAAAAAAAAAACTTGTCGCTGTAAACTTCAAATTTTAATATGATTTAGTTAATTTACTGTAAAGTATAAAAAAAAATTGACAGGCGATTTCAACGAGCACAAGTACCTGACAGGTGAATCGAAAGGTGTGCAGTATATGATTCAAAATAAGGATTTAAACTCGGAATGAAAGATAATAAGCTACAAACGTGTATACATCTTTGTTTTGACATTTTATAAGTTGGCTCAAAAGTCACATAGTATCTCGTGTCCGCAAGTGAAGATATTCAAGGTCAAAGGTCACGAAGAATGGTTTTTTGTAAATATATTGTTTACTTTGCTCTAAATGACATTTTGAGTTATTAGAGAAGTTGTAGAGCATAAAATTCTCTACAAATTTGGTACTAAGCAATATTTTATACATTTAACCGTTCTTGAGATAGAGTGCAAAGAGCGGAGAGTGCTTAGCCGTATGGGCCGTATATACAGAGTGATTCAGCACTGTCGTGCCAAACTTAAACAGTAGATTGAGAAAAATATTTTAAGCAAAAAACATCCAATAAATATGTGTCCGGAAATTTTTCGTTAGGGAACTACAGCCCTCCAAATATTTTCCTTAAATTGAGTTTTTATTTAATATCTAGAGAAACCTTTGTGAACAAATTTTGAAATTTGGTATTCTGTTTAGTAATAATAAGTGTTATCGATTTCTCATATTAACTACTTATAATTTAGACCAGGGATGTATGGGGCCAGTGGGCTCATCGATTTTTATCTAGTATTTTTTTCTGCATGCTTTCTTTTCCATCGATATTTCTCGAAAACGGTTTATCCTATGAAAAATAAGCAAAGTATGTTTTTGTGTATTTTGTGTCATATAACCTTAAATAAGTGCCCAACATTATAAAAATATTAAAGAAAAAAAAAATACTAGATAAAAATCGATGAGCCCACTGGCCCCATACATCCCTGATCTAAATTATAAGTAGTTAATATGAGAAATCGATAACACTTATTATTACTAAACAGAATACCAAATTTCAAAATTTTTTCACAAAGGGTTCTCTAGATATTAAATAAAAACTCAATTTAAGGAAAATATTTGGAGGGCTGTAGTTCCCTAACGAAAAATTTCCGGACACATATTTATTGGATGTTTTTTGCTTAAAATATTTTTCTCAATCTACTGTTTAAGTTTGGCACGACAGTGCTGAATCACTCTGTATATACGGCCCATACGGCTAAGCACTCTCCGCTCTTTGCACTCTATCTCAAGAACGGTTAAATGTATAAAATATTGCTTAGTACCAAATTTGTAGAGAATTTTATGCTCTACAACTTCTCTAATAACTCAAAATGTCATTTAGAGCAAATAAAACAATATATTTACAAAAAACCATTCTTCGTGACCTTTGACCTTGAATATCTTCACTTGCGGACACGAGATACTATGTGACTTTTGAGCCAACTTATAAAATGTCAAAACAAAGATGTATACAAGTTTGTAGCTTATTATCTTTCATTTCGAGTTTAAATCCTTATTTTGAATCATATACTGCACACCTTTCGATTCACCTGTCAGGTACTTGTGCTCGTTGAAATCGCCTGTCAATTTTTTTTTATACTTTACAGTAAATTAACTAAATCATATTAAAATTTGAAGTTTACAGCGACAAGTTTTTTTTTTTAATTTTATTCACACTTTAACAAATATAAGGTCTGATGATGTGCAGGGCTGATGCCTGCCAGGTCGTGGTTTTCGTACTTAGTATGCTATGACTCGCTACTAAAAAAATTACTAGCCTTACAGGACGAAGGTTACTCGGAGGGTTCACGAGCTCTCTAGCTATTATCAATTTTGTGTATGTTTATTAAAAATTTTCTATTTTATTTAATGAAAAAAAAACTGCATCTTAGGCGGCTATTACACTCTCAAAGAAACGTGATAAAATTTCTTTGATCAAAGAAATATGACAGTGTAATATGTCAACTTTTATAATATTTACCTCCATAATCATAATTTTTCTTTTATCATAGATAATGACAGTTTCTTATATTTAATCAAAGTTTTTTGACGGATAGATCAAAATGGCGACTGAAAAGTGTTCATGGGCAGTTTCGGCTACGAAACTACTTATAATTTAATATATGATCAAATCTTTGTCAAAGATCTTTGACATATTTATTTGATAGTGTATTTCTATTTTATCCCTCTATATTTATTGAAAACTATCACAAAACAATAATTTAAAGTCACTAATAGTAGGTATATATGTAACGATATTTGAAAGCTAATATTCAATTATGAATGTCTGATTTAATCCCAAATTTATCTTTTGACATCGTCAGACAAAGCAGCCTCGACAGTCTAATAACAATGTTGTCTGACATGTCACAACCGTGATCGTTCAAGATTACGTGCCTGCATACAAAAATTATCCCGTCGGATTATTTGCAGAGACAAAACGTGATGAATTTAAATTACCAAATGATGTTTTAAATGTTTATGTATTTGTTTCAAATAGAAAAAAGGCGAGAGACAGATGATTTTTTGAAATGAGTATAAAATCTAAATTTAACAAACAATAAGGATAGGTATTGTAACGACATAATAATTTCGAATTTTATATAAAAAACTATTTGATAAAACATTTGATCTATTAAAGGAGAGAACAAAATATTGTCATATCTTTTTTACAAGATTAATTCTGAAAACAGGACTAATGTCCTTCGATTTCAAAATGCCGATTTGTTTTTTTCTATTTCAGGTCAGACTCATTTTATAGAGAGTTAAATTCTGTTTAAAAAGGTCTCTAGAGTGAAATATAAAGCTCAAATGGTTCATCAATTAAATATTTTTACGTTAAAGTGACTTTTAAAGCTATATATAACTTGTGAATCGTATAAGCAACAAATTTAACTTTAAATACCCCTTTTGTAGATAAATGAATGATTTAAAACGTATATCCGTATCATTAATTGCATGTTAATCATTTTTTTAATAACAAACCCCATGTTTTCTAATGGGAAAACTTCTAACTTATTTTAAAATTTAATTAAACATTTGCTTTTTGCGATGATTTTTTTCCATGTGCCTACTAAAAGTTTTTCAAGTAAGAGTCGCAAAAAAGAATGTTGCTTCCAATTGTTCCACCCTAATCAACATACGAAGGTACTTAAAGCTATATAAAATATAAAGTATGTACATACAATATACAAGAGATTTTCCCTGGTGTTACATGATATTGATTAAATAACAACACACAACCAACAACTGTTACTTATTCTTCTCTTGTTTATAACGTCTTGCTTTACGTCTCACGAGACCGCCGAGCTAACTCGCACAAACTGTATGTTTTTATTAAACCTGGTGTATTGTATACAAGTAGTTATTTCGACTTGGTTTGGGGTAGCTGTTCTTAAAACTCAGATACATAAATAAATAAATACGTTGGAGTGGTATTAAATATTGGGGCATTTGTTTTCATTATTGGTTTGTGGAATTTGTTGTTCGATTATGTTATTCACAAAGAAGTTTTGTAAATGATGTTTTATTAATGAATCTGGAAAGAAGATTGAGTTTTGAAAATTATTTAATGTAGGTGGCATGTTGAATTGATTCATAATAAGCATTGTAAGTAACATACTAAAAAAACATTTTATGAAGAAAAATATCCAGTTTTGTCTAAAGGTGAAAATATAACAAAAATATGAAAATTAAAGGACCCCGCAGAATCCTTATGGGAAAGGGGTTTCGGTCAAACTCTTTGAAACTTTGGATTCTGATAGTCCTTGATGAGTAGATTAAAAGTGTCAATGAGCTCTAAGTCCTTAAAACTCAAACTTTTAAGATATAGCCCTCTAAAGTTGGGGATCATGCTCGCCTTTAATTTGCAATAAAAAAAATTTTTATGTGTTCCCAAAGGCTTATATAATCGATTGTCACCATAAAAAAGTAAACTTTTAAATTCTTTAGCCAATGGCAGTACTTAAATCTTAATATTACGTTTTTTTTTTTATTATAAACCAATTTTTTTATTACAAAACAATTGGATTTGTTTATAATTAAAAAAACGTAACAATAAGATTTAAGTGTTGTCATTTCTCAATTAATTGAAAAGTTGACTTTTTTATGGTGGCAATCGATTATAGATGTCTTTGAGAAGAAAATTCTACAATTTTTTTTATTGCAAATTAAAGACAATCATAATCCCCAACTTCAGAGGGCTATATCTTAAAGTTTGAGTTTTTAGGAAATAGTGCCCATTGACACTTTTGATCTACTCATCAAGGACTATCATAATCCAAAGTTTCAAAGAGTTTGACCGAAACCCCTTTCCCATAAGGATTCTGCGGGGTCATTTACCTTTATTTTATTTTGAAAGAATTTGTTTAACTTCTTAATATATGTATATCTTATATTTTTTTACAAAAAACATTAAACATAATAAACGTTTGAATAAAATTAGTATCAGTGTATTAATTAATTTTGTTTACAATTTAACATAAAGTTCCACTCGTAGTTGAACTATGTTTTAGATCATATTTAGAACCCCATTGGGAATCTTATTGTAGTATTAATATGTGTTTTGAACTAATTTACAAAGCAAAACTAAATACCGTGCAATAGCACCTGCTTGGCTGTAGTCACTGAATTAGAGTTTCAAAGAGATATGTGTAAGTGTTATTCTCATTGTTAATGTTACAAATATGTTGGTATAATTAAGCATTAAATAGAAATTTATTTATATAGTAATAAATTGTATTTGTATTTCCAATTACTTATATTAGGAAGAGGATGAGGGTTCTTTTAATAATATGGTTATGGATCAAGTTATAAATTAGGAGTACATAATCAAAACTTGCACGTCCATTTCTGACAAAAATGAAAATTGAGTAAACCTTTTTGAAAAGAACTTGGCCATGGTCAAAAACCATCTCCAACTATATGAACCATTTATTTTTAAAATTCTTTTTGAAAAGAAAAACTTTTTCCTTTCAAATATTTAAAATCATTTATAAATATCTCAAAATGTTTTAGGATGGACATGGAAAACGCATTATTTTCGTTTAATTTTACTTTTATACAAAAATAAGTAAGTTTAGTACTAAATATTTTACAGATTTTGTAAAACATTTCGTTAAAATGGTTAATATTTTCTTTATAAAAATGCGTTTTCGTATGGTAAAAAGGTAATATGATTTAGGTATTATCTATAATATGATTTCATGATAAAATAATTTTAAGTAAGAAAATAAATACATTACTATGCTTTTTCTTTCTAATGTAACTTTTAAAATTCTTGTGGTTTTAAAGAAAATTCAATAAAACACCTCACTAAAAGCATTTTTGACAGGCAAGAATGTTGCTGTTATACCAGATAAAATGCCTTCACTTTAAAAAATTTACAAACATGCATTCCTGAAGTTTAACCGAAGTGATGTTATTACATTTTTGTGTGGTTTTTAATTACTTTCGTTTTATACTCATTCTCACAGTTATATGTAGGTATGAAAGGAACTTGTTTAACGAATTTTCCAAAGGAAAATTAGATGTTGCTATCACTTTCATCATGAATCTATAGGTAGATATACAGGATGGCCCAAGTAAAACGAAACGGGCGCGCTTTTGGTCATTTAAAATAAGATTTTGAAAAAAATCTCGAACACATCGATTTTGCTTTCAAGGGGGACATCTTTTGCTATAAAATTTATGTGAGAATATTTTCAACCCTCAGCGCTAAGAGCACAACCCTTAAAATTTTAAATAGCATGATACCTCATTTTTTCATTCTAAATACGGTGCTTTTTGATTTTTTCTGATCAAAAAACAAATATTTACAACTAAAATTCAAAATAAAGTTGGCTTATTTTCTTATCAAATAATTCAAAAACATCCAATTTGGACATTTTTTGAATTAATTAAAGTTTTGGATGTTGGTAAATTTTTTTAATATTAATTTTTTAATTAATTCAATAAATGTTCAAATTGGATGTTTTTGAATTATTTGATAAGAAAATAAGCCTGCTTTGTTTTGAATTTTAGTTGTAAATATTCGTTTTTTGATCAGAAAATCATTGCATTTATAAAATTCAAAATGTAAATAACTTGACTAAAACTAAACAGATTTGAAAAATCAAAAAGCACTGTATTTAGAATGAAAAAACCTTTCAAATGAGGTATGACTTGCCCTATCATGCTATTTAAAATTTTAAGGGTTGTGCTCATAGCGCTGAGGGTTGGAAAGATTCTTGCAAAAATTTTATAGCAAAAGATGTCCCCCTTGAAAGCAGAATCGACGTATTCGAGCTTTTATTCAAAATCTTATTTTAAATGACCAAAAACGTACCCGTTTCGTTTTACTTGGGCCACCCTGTATATCCATTGTCCAAAATTAAGTGCTTTTTTCAGCATAGAGATTTTATAATAGATACAGATTTGATTAATTTATTTGAAAGGCAGAGATAAATATTGCAACATTTTTTTTTATTTTACTTGATTCAAGTGATACATCAGAAAAAAATTCAAATTTCTTTAAATGGCTATAACTTTGAAGGTGCAATTTGTTTGGGGTTTCTTACGACACGTAGTATTGAATGGTGTTTTTTTTTTAATTTATACATATATCAGTTTTCGTTTTCGAGTTAAAAAATCTGAGACTAGTGGGACCTACATGGACTACAAAGTTGATTATGGCATATTTAAACGTGTTTTTCACTCTATTTTTCAGGGATAAACTGCTTTGTAAAAAAAATGATAAAAAATTTACTAACGTATCTAGAAAATGAATATAATACATTTTTTGAAAATAATTATTATTTATTTAAATTTTTTAGTGACACAATTATTGAGAACACTGAGCTAGAGCACTTTGAAACACTTTTTAATCTTGAATTGAGAATTAAAAACATAACTTAAAGTAACCAATTTTTGCCCTTTTTATTTATATCAACTTTATTTACCTTTATCAAATTTATACTATTAAAAACGAGATATAATTTTTGTTTATAAAAAAATATCAAAATTTATAAATAAGTATTGATATTAAAAATGTAACCCAGTACGTCCCTGTATGAATTTATAACATGATACATATCCAACAAGTTAGAGAAGACTTTACCGCCGAAACATTTCTTTGAAATATCACAAACACCGTTAGTATCTAGTTGATTAACTTTTAGCTTTTCACATGCAAACGCTGTTATTCTATCACCCGACAGTTATGAGTTTTAGGTAAATAGTTTAATGTTTCAAAAGCGACAGCGAGGAAACTTCGGCAGCGATTCAACATCTATTAACATTTTACAGAATTTTGTTAAGTTTGTTTGTTTATCCCAAACTTCCAAAATATAATGTTATTTAGAATATGTATAATGTATATATGCATATTAATTAAGCTGTTTATATACTTCGACAATATAATCGTCCGATAATATCGTGTCGTCTAATCGCCCGGAATAATTTTTTTTTCGTTACTTTCTTGTAACCGAGCATTACTTGACCGATCATTTTATTCCACAGCTCACTTCGTGATATTAGACGTCTATGCACGTAGAAGATTGTCGAGGATTTCCGACAAGATTACCGGTTTCCCAATTTTGTTTGATCTTAAGATTAGAACTACCATCTAGCATTTGCATTTTATTATCTCTCACGTGAAGTCATCAATAAATTTATGAAATTGACTTACTATTTACATACATATAAATCTGCTATTATAATATTAATCGAGAATCAGACTACACACAAAACGAGATGAGATTCAGATCAGTCTCGCATCGGTTTTTGGGATTGAAGTCTAACCTCGGTATCATATTTTACAATTAACAATCTCACGAAAATTATTGTCATCTCGCCTCGAAAATATTGAACTGGTCTTGTCTCACTATAACTTCACTAAGACGGCAAATTTGATAGTGCAACTATAGGTGTCCCGTAAGTCAAGGCTTATAAGAGTTTTATAAATGTACTATTACGGGACATTATTCTAAACAAACACATTAACTGTGTACACGCATTACACTATGACTACTTAGAAGCTGTCAGAAAAGGAAAACGTACAGCTGACAAACTTTAAATATAATAAATAAATGTATCATTAATGCACAAACTAAGTAAATGTGTTTTGTGTGTAAACCTGGCTTTACGCCAAAGCATGTGTTATGGGGGAAATTGTTTGATGTTTTGTATTTCAAAATCAATTCACTTTTGTTTGTTTGTGTTTTGGGTACATCATTACAGAAATATTTCTCTGGTTAATTAATCTTTAACTTAACTGTTGGTAACATATTTTAAAGTTCTAAACAAAATCGAAATTCCTTATTGTTAGTTAAAACCCTTTCTAATTTTAGACATCAATGAAGTAATAATATTCAGACCATGGCCCCGCAAGGGGAGGGAGCAGAGCTCTAATAATCTAGAGACCCGGGGCTAGTTAATTAGCTTCTTTTTTTTATTAAAACGGCGCCATTTTTAAAGCCGTTAAATGTACAATCGGGCTGCGGCAATTTATAAAAAAGTGTTTGTAAATTAAAAAGTTTTTAACTTGCCTTAAAATTATCAGATATTAAAAATACATTTATGTGAATATTTTCAATAAATAATAATTATCTATTAAGTCAAAATGTTGCAAATTTTTTATCACATATTTCTTTTAATTAGATTTTAATATTAACATTTTCTTTTAAATTATACATACAAGTAAAATTTAATTTCAAAATATAATGTAATTATATTTAAAACAAAAATATAATGTATCCGCACACAAAATAATATATAATAATACAATTATATAGCCTACAAGATCAACAACTTAATTATTTAATTAATTAAATAAGGTATTTAAAACCTCACGTCGAAGATAAATTCTCTTTTCGATATAATCACATTCTAAGGGACGCGTATATGGGAGAAAACCAAACTCATTTTGAATTGCTAAAATCAAACGTTTTCAAATTGATTCAATCAGATGGTTAATTGTTTTAATGCAATTATCATTATTGATTTTTAATTATGGAACAGCGCATACGATTACATATGTCGCTCCAAAAAAGGGGTAACATTAATTAATAATAATTGATTATGCCGTTGCTATTTAAACCCCCTAGGGTAAGGTCATAGTTATACGATTATTTTTGAATCCATTGTTTATGATGACACAAAAATATTGCTGTTTAAAAGTTCATTGTGCAATATTCAACATTTTGTATTTGACAATTCGTTGTTATAAAAAAAAAATGCCATATGTGACATGGAACTTTCTAATACGTATCATTGAGAGTGGACAGTGTACGTGTTTCTTATATTATTTTAAAAATTGTTCTAGATAACTCATAAAATATTAATAATATTTTACAACTTTTATATTTTTCTCTAATTCGCATCGTTTCAAAAATAATTAGAAAAATTCAAAAATAGGAGGTTTTCTTCCGATATTAAGGGGTTACATACAGTCAGAAGGCCAAAAAAAAGTGTTTTTTCAAGAATTTTTTAAGAGAATACTTTTATAATTTATCAATGTAAAAATTTGTACACACATTATGGTAACTTTTAACTGTATTTTAACATTTTTTATTTCTAAAAATAATAATTTCGAAAGCTGCTACAGCTGTTCTCCAGGAGGTCCTCTCAAAAAGGCGCCTTGCGGTGACCACGATATCTCTGGACTGCATCTTTTAAAATAAAAAACCCAAACGGATTTCTGTAAAGTAATTAATTATAATCGAAGGAATAAGCAAAATAAATTTTTTTGACAAAATGGCGACTTCTCAAAAAAAATATCGATTTTCGACAAAAATTTGACCTTAAATTGTTTATAAAAAAATAAATATTTATCGGTGAGATAAAACCTTCGATTAATTACTAAAAAATATTATTAAGAAACTTGTGTTAAAATTTGAGATTGATCGGTTCAACCGTTTCTGAGGAATAGTGGTCACCGACTTTAAAAACACAGATTTGAGAAAAATGCGCTGCCGCTTCGACCTCCTACATTCAAACGCTCTGAGACGTCTTTACAAATATGCGTGAAGCTTCGAATATAATCGCCGTATTGACTTGAAATTTTCTGTGTGTGTACTTAAATATATGTACATTACGAAAATGAAATAAAAAAAATTAAATTTTTTGAAAATTCTAACTGTATGTAACCCTTTAATTAATATTAAATATAAAACTTAACCCTTCTACGATTTGCGTCACAGCGTTTACAGACAGACATACCGACATACATTAAAAAGACTCACTCTGTATACATTGCATCTTTAATTACATTTATTCAAATGATCCTTATGATATTTATATTTAATAACAAATGTTTTATTAATTTTATTGCATATAAAAATTACAGCGGTTTATTAAAGACCGTCCAAGGTATGTAGGTATTCCTTACAATCCAACAATAGTATGCAATCTTCATACATCTGCTACAATCTACGACATACGTACTTAAATGTTGTTCATAATCAATAATATATCCCTAACACATTTTTCCAAATCATATATATTAACTGTCATGCAAGACAAATCGTTTCTCTAATTTCTCTGAAGACAATCAATAACTTATACAACACCAATTGCAATTTAATTAACGTATAAATTCAAGCACAGCGTTTAATTAGTAACAAAAAGTTAAAATAAACATCTGGTTCAGTTGTAAATTAGATTTTTGATTTATTACTCCATCATAAATATGTAACGCTGAAATGTTGGGTTTTTACGCTTATAATAGTTTTTTTAGATTTTTTCATGCGATTTATAAAAACAAATAGTAGTTTGTGATTAAATTAACATATTTCGTGTATTTGTTTGAATATTTTGTTGAAGATTAATACGATTTTCAAATGAAGCATGTCTCTAGTTAGACTTTTTATATACAAATACTTGAAATGCCAATGAGGAAAAGTTCGCTAATTTATGTAAATGTTAAACAGTTTAATAAATTATTTTAAGGTAATCTTTAGTTTATTTGTATTGTACAGGGTGGGTCAAAAATCATGAAGGGGTCTGGAATTTAAATAACTTTTTTCTATTTCTACATATTTTATAAAGAAGACCTTAGAAATTCATTATAGAAAAATACACGATCGAACAGCAAACACAAATTATCGAACCCCAGAGTAAATAATTCTGACCCAACGAGCATATCATCGTCAATGATTAAACGTTTGATTAGTCATTTTGATAAATAGGTTTCAGTAAGCGACCTTCCGCGAACAGGCAAACCGCGCTCGATTACGAACGAAACCACAGTTAAGCATGTAAGGGATAGTTTTACAGAAGATCCGAGTACATCAATTTGAAGGCAGCCAGGACATTATTCATGTTTCTATATATAATCTAGTTGGTACAATAGCTCTAGTCATCAGATTATGCCCACTAATTGCAATATACTGTCAGATTTCGAACAATTAACAAGAAAAGATCCCGAAGTATACAGGGTGAGGCACTAACTATTACCACCTTAAATATCTTCGAATCTATAAAGCCCAGAGAAAAATTAGTGGAACCAAAATTGTACGGTACGAAGGGGGGCATCATATAGCGATAATAATTTTTGTTCAGGGGGAGGCACTTCAGAGATATCAAGGTCAACATCATTTTTTTAAATTGATTCGGTACATTTTTTTCTAAAATATGAAAAGAGGAACTGAAAACAAGTTCAAAACTCATCACACAAGATCATTGAACAAGGTTTAAAATTAAGAAAAAACGATTAAAAAATACATTTTTTTATTAAATGATATTTACATTTAAAGATGTTCGAAGTGTTAATAACATATGATAGAGGAGCTGAAAACACGTTCAGAACTCATCACACAACATGATTGAACAAGATTTAAAGTGAAGAAAAAATGATTAAAAAATACATTTTTTGTATTAAATGAAATTTGCCAGTGTTATATCGATAATGATGGCCACCACTTCGAACATCTTTAAATGTAAATTTCATTTAATAAAAAAATGTATTTTTTAATCGTTTTTTCTTAATTTTAAATCTTGTTCAATGATCTTGTATGATGAGTTCTGAACTTGTTTTCAGCTCCTCTATCATATTATGGAAAACAAATGTACCGAATCAATTTAAAAAAATGATGTTGACCTTGATATCTCTGAAGTGCCTCCCTCTTGACAAAAATTATTATCGCTATATGATGGCCCCCTTCGTACCGTACAATTTTGGTTTCACTAATTTTTCTCTAGGCCTTATAGATTCGAAGATATTTAAGGTGGTAATAGTTAGTGCATCATCCTGTATATTATCAGATGAACCACATTTTTATTAACAAAAAAAATCCAATTTTTGGAGTTCTATTCAGTAAAAAGAATCGCACCATCTTAACTGTATCGTCGAAGAATCTCTCACGTCGAAATGAATACAATATGCTCATAAAAAAAAATCGAAAAAATATTTTCTAATAAAATTGTATAAAAATCGGTATAAAATTCAATTTGGTGAATGTTAGTACGAGGAAGCACTACATCACTTGGCAGATGTTTTATACGCTAAACTACTTGCCAGTAAATATTTCATAACGCTGCGTTTATTGTGCTCAGTACCCCATTACTATAATTTTCTCTGATACTTTACATAGGTACCTATATTGTTTTTATTTTATCAGTTTACTACATATTTATTTATATATCAAAACTACTTACTGGTAATTTAAATTCATTCCCAATATAAGTCGATATTTTCTTCTCTAGTATTCTCTATAAGTATACCTTTTTATACGGCCCAAACTATTTACCAGTAATTTAAATTCATAATCCTCATACATGTTCCATGCACAAACATTGATTTCTTGTAAAACATTCTTTACGCAAGCACAAAGTCCCGAAAGCTCTCTAACGACGCTAATTTATTGTTGTTATACTGAAACAAGTGAAGTTTATTTGACATGGTTTAGAAAGTTTATCACGGGCATGTTCGTTATGATAACGACCGTAGCCCCTCAGCGAGAGAACCCTTTATAACACACAGATGTTTTTAATAGACATGCGTCGAACAGATACTGTCTGCTCGGAGTAACATACACACTTCTCAAGATATACCTGTGGCATGTAGTAGAAGATTATAATGGTGTGACTTATATTTGGTTTATATAAACAATGCTAACGGGACTTTTATGCTGTAAAAGTATAAATCTTATTAATTAATCTATCTAATTATTATCAAGGTGCGAAGTAATCAATATACCTAATTATAATATTACGATAATTATTTATCTGATTAATTAAATTAAGTAACTGTAAAAGATATGAAATAGGTATATGTATACCGGGTGTCCCAGATTACTTTTCCAGCATAGGGATCTCAGTATCTATAAGAGATGCAGGTTTGGTTAAATGAGATGAATTATTTGTAAGAAAGGGGTGAGTATTACTACACAAAAAATATTCATAATTCTATGTAGTTTAGGCGGTATACCCAAAAAACTGAAAATTCGGAATTTCTTTAAATGGCTATAACTTTTTTGTCAAAGTAGATAGGTACCTACTTTTTGTTTGTGGTTTCTTATGGCACTTTTTTGTTTAGAAACGATTAGTGTATTTAGATTTTTTATATCACTTTCAGTTTTCGAGTTATGAGCCCTAACTTTAGTTTTTCTTATGGGCTACTAAGTTGACTATAGCATAGTTGAACGTGTTTTTTTACTCTACTTTACAACGATATGTCACATGCCATACTTATTGTCGAAAAAAAAAATTATACTGTATTTTTTTTAATAATTCATTGTTTTCAAATAGTCATTTGTTATTTTGATTGTTGTTATTGTGGTTTTTGTTTACAATTTTTGTTTTTCATGGCTCACTGTAATAAAATACTTAATAAAGATCACTGGCATTTAATACATCAACTTATTTTCAAAAATAAATGTAACAAGTGACATATTGTTGTAAAGTAGAGTAAAAAACACGTTCAAATATGCCATAGCCAACTTAGCGGCCCATAAGAAAAACTAAAGTTAGGGCTCATAACTCGTAAACTAAAAGTGATATAAAAAATCTAAATACATCAATCGATTATACACAAAAATGTGCTTTGAGAAACCGTATACAAAAAATACCTATCTACTTTGACAAAAAAGTTATAGCCATTTAAAGAAATTCCGAATTTCAGTTTTTTGGGTATACCGCCTAAACTACATAGAATTATGAATATTTTTTTATGTAGTAATACTCACCCCTTTCTTACAAATAATTCATCTCATTTAACCAAACCTGTATCTCTGATAGATACTGAGATCCCCATGCTGGAAAAGTTATCTGGGACACCCGGTATAACAAAACATCGAACATAAATACAAATACAATTGTATTGTATGCTTAAAATAAAACTAAAGTTATTATTAATATATGTAAATAGTACATTAAAGTATGTATTTCTATTGTTTTCTAGATGCATTCTTGTATTAAAACTTAAAATATCAACAATTAATTATTTATATTTCAATTGTTATACTTATGTATGATAATTTGTTAAATTTGACTTTGTTGTGTTTTACAATGGTAATGAATAACTAACTTGAAATTTTAAATTTTCATTTTATCCAGGTATGAGACAAGATTAAAGTAAATGAAAATATTATGAATTATTCATTTTCTTTACGTAACGAATCTGAGAAAATTTGTATAGGTGTTTATTACTTTGTAAAGAAAACATATTTTTATTTATACCTCTAATAATCAGAATTGTGCACAAAAACACTCAAAATGTACTTAAGTACAAGTGTAATTACTCAACAAAAATATGATGTATATAATATACTAATATTAAATGCAAGTACAAGAAACTTGCCAAAATAATTATTGTACAAATACGAGTAGGTATTATTTAAAAAAATTATATCACTTAAACACATTAAAAAAGTAATTTAGTACATTTCTATTATAAGTTGAAGTGCAAGAAACACTTAGAATTACTATTTTAATTAAAAAAATATAATTCAGTAGTTCTCAATCGGTTTATTACGTTTATTTTTCAAATGGTTGAGGTGCAGGGTAAACATAAAAAAATGTAAATTGTGTATATTTGAATATAATAGTGAAGTAAACTTTTTTCATATAGGCGTTTTTCCGCGTTTTAATGCACTGATGCGTCATGACATGATTTTCGTGTTCATACGTCGTACTCAATGATGCTTACTTTATAAACATAAAAATCTATTAAATTCATTCAAGTAATTAAACATTAAGTGAATCATCATTTTCATTAATATTAAGATACTTTTTAGTGTTTGGATTACCTTCATAAATTACATTTAATACTTATTTGATCTAAAATTTTAGCGTAATTTCACAATAGCAGTAGCTACATTTTTTTAAACATAAATTTGTTATCAGTCCTCGAGTAAATATGCATTGAATTTCGTAGCAATAGGTACCGATTCGTACTGTATCGTAATGAACACATTTGTTCGTACCCCGTGCGGGTGCGTGTATACTTGTTACGCCAGTAACTCATTGTTGAGTTTATTAAAAAATCAAAACGAATACATATTTGACTGTATAGAACAGTTAAAACTTGAATGTAAAAAAAGAACATTTTTAAATATTTCGGAATAGGGTAAGTATATACAAAAATAGACATTTGCTTGAATTTTCAAATACATCCGCAGTATTGACTCGCGTGCTGGTACATCAACAACACTTCCGTAATGCGTTTGGTTGGCATTATGTCAGCGCATTGTAGGCGGTGAGAGATGGAAGGGGAGGTAGACTTCAGTCAATATTTACCACAGATTTTGATCGATTGCCTTTCTGCGGTGACATTCGTCTCTGCTCTAGTAAATTTAATAGGTGTACATTATTTTTGTTTGCTTTCATAAATTTTATTAATGTTGTTGAAGTTAAATATATACAAAAAAATCTAATTGAATGCACTACAATTAGAGACGATAATGCAGTTGTTCTTAATCTTTTCGGATCGTGTTTTCCCTTATAAAGTATTAGAATTTCGTAGTAAAATCTATTCAAAATCATTATATTTTAAAGCAGTGGTCCCCAACCCTATATCTGCGGGCACCGTTGTGCCCGCCGGCCGTTTTACGTGTGCCCGCTGACTGTAAACAATAAAAAAAATTAAGTTTTCAATTACTTGTTATGTATTTTATTTTTAGTAACTAATTAGAGAAATATAAGCGTATTAATTTGAAAAAATTATTTGTTTATAAATATATTATATCATTTTACATTTATTCTCTCAAATTTAACGTATTAAGTACAGCCAGAAAAATATGTAACCATTAATTCTTTTTCTGGCTGTATCTACGCAATTACAAAAAATCACTTACATTAATTCTTAAGATTAATTAAAAATATTTTGTTAATGCAGATTTGTTAATAAAAAACATTTGTGCATATATCAAACATTTCACAAATTCGTTCAACTAGATATAAACAATGATCAAAGTATCAGTTTTAGGAATAGCATATTTTACCATTCACGACTTACGTAGAAATATATGAAAAAATGTCTCCTTTTTGTAGATTACAAAATTTTCCATCAAAAAGTCAGCGAGAGCATATGTCTGACTTTTTCAGTTTAGTGCCTGAATCAGAATCGCGATTATGATGTGGGCACTTTGAAAAAATAAATGGTACCCGCCGCCCAACCGGTATTTTAGAATGTGCTCTTAAAAAAAGGTTGGGGACCACTGTTTTAAAGGTTTCGTTTAATATTTTCATATTTTTTTCACCACGAAATTTCATTGTAAAATGGTTCTTATTCTGTTTTTTTAACACATCAAAGCAATATTTCTTTAAAACAAGACACATACAATTACGACCCCATAGACCTTTCGAAATACAGGATGATCTCTAGGGAATCCATAGGATTAGGAACTTATGTGAACATTAATGGAAAAATAAAACGATTCTATCTCTATCTAACACATAAAATCCCAACGCATCTCAAAAAAATAAAAATTCGTTTTTGTCACTGTAAAACTCATTCGGTCTTATTGTTTGCATTTATTTGATCTAATTATTTTATTTGGTCGTTTCGTAAACCAAACTAACTCAAATTTTGTTCGCATACGCTAAGTCAGTCATAAGTACCATACAACTGAAATTTAAATGAAATACTCTACAGAAACTGTTTTGTAAGGTTTTGATTTAGACCAAATTCTTTATACATAATAATACCGGGCATATTAAGTATTATTAATAGTATTATCTATTTGCTTTTAAGATTATATGCGTGTCTCTTTCGTGTAGCGGTGGAAAAAGCCTTTATGATGGCTAGACTGCCTCACCAATCAGGTTAATTACGTAAATCTGTTAATGAGGTTTGCTACCGAGCCCGAAATAGATAAATAGATTAAATTTATACAAGATATTAACAATTCTAATGAGATTTCATAGAATTCCTTTAATATTTTCCTCTGTTCCATTTTTAAGGAATTTATAATCAAAGCTGGATTCTTATACACAGGATCTTGTGGCAATGAACAACACTATTAAACATCAAGCAAAAAATAATATTTTTCGTCTTCCGTTTCAAAAATATTTATTACCTATACACTATACATACATATACTTGAGAAAATTAATGTTTTAAGAAATGTTGTCAAACACAATCTGAAAGGTCTTGCAACACCGTGTATTGTGTATATATGGCTACAATACCAAACAATTTACATTGTTGTCACATTTTAGTGTTAACTGGATATATACACAAAAAGTTTTAAAACCTCATAAGTTGGCGTTTTCAAATATTATTTATAATAAAAAATTTTTTAGAAAAATAATATTTCTACAGTATTCTATACAAATTTTAACTGGCCAAAACTATTTTTTTCATGAAAATTTATTTTCTGAATAGTTCATATTGATCACTTTAGCATATCCGTCACTCTCATAAAGACTGTACCCAACCTCCATAAGGGAAAAGACATTTTGTAACTTTACTTATACTCATGTACAGTACAGCCTTTATACTAAAAACGGCAGTATAGTTAATCTACTTTTTGTAACTAATTTATTTCTTCTTTACAGTTCCACGCATCAGAAAAGTTTACGCTGTTATGTTTCACTTCTGAAAATTTCCGTGTATCAGAGATTCTAAGAAACTTTTATAAGGTTAGCGTAGTTTTACTTGATTTTATTTTTTCTTCTAACTTTATCGCAACACTTTTACAGTCTGTTACACTCAATATGGTTGTGATGAAATTTATTATAATTATTTATAGAAATATATAAACAAACGTTCAATGGAACATTTGTTTGTTTTTTACAATCAATTTCAAATCGAACAATTGTTTGCTGGAATTTTTATTTGATATGTGAGCTGTTAAGAAGTTAAAACGACTAACTGACACAAACACCTAAATGTCTATTGATTTTTAACTTCCCACTCAAAATTTAAAATGTTTGTTATTTTTATTTTACTTAAATAAATAAAAAAAGTTTTTAATATTTTTTTTATATTTTATACTTTTTCTCCCTGCCGATGGTTTCAGAATAAAAAATCAAAAAAGTCTTGGTATTTTGTTAAATGTATTAAAAATTGAAGTCGGATAAATAGTTAATTTATGAATATTACCATTTTAATATATCTAGTTTAACAAAAGTAAAATAAAAAATTAATTTTTCATGAATTAGTATCAAACAACAAAGACTGATAGATAAGTTATTTTTGAGGATGAAAAAAATGAAATAAACGCAAAAAAGCAATTATTATCAAATAAATAATATTATCTCAATATATCTTTTTAATTGGTTAAAAATATCTTAATCATAAAATAAACTTTTAAAATTACGTTAACATATTATTTCAATCCAAAAATATTCATATTAAAGTATAATAAACAATTGCTTATACAGAAACCAAAAAAGGGAAGAAAAAATAAAAAAATAATAAATACAAAACAAGAAATCAGTTTCGAATCCGTGTCTCATAGGATATTTAACGAAACGTCGGTAACTGAATACTCAAATACAATTTTACCTACATTTATTTGTGTTGTAACTATCCCATATTTGTATAGACTGTTGATCAAAAAACATAAATGTCTGCATAAAATTTACTGCACGTTATTTAATCAGATAAAAATGTTTCGCATTTTATAACAAAAAACAATGTTTGTTTGATGTTCAAAACATATAATTTTGTACATGAAATTTTAATGCAGATGTAAAAAATAATATAAAACTTCTGTTATAAACAAATGGAAGTCGTGTTGAAAATACGTACGTTTTGTGGTTACTTTTTGTAGTAAAATCCCATAAGCAGGGTCGTATTTAGGTACGGATAAAAAAGGCACTTCCTTGGACGAAAAATTTGAAGAGAGTTAAAATAACACTTAATATTTAAAAAAAAATTATTATTTTTTATAAAACAAATTATCACTGTGCAGATAAACAGAGTTTTTTAATCTTTTTATCAATATTTTTATATAAACTAAAGTACTAAGACTTGTCTCGTCTCGTCTCGTGTCAAGTCATAAATATAATAAACTTATTAACTTATGTTCAAATTAATCACAAACAATGTTATATTTTTGATTACCGTGCATGCAAAACAATTAATCTAAAATCATTTCAGCGTGTGGAGCATTTCAAGTTCACGGTTTCAAATATATCAAAGTCAATATGTATATAATTAGATGAATTAATCTTTCTCGAAGAATTCAGCGTATGCTACATGCGCTTGAATCAAAACCAATTAGTTAGAGCAATATCTTACCGTCTAACGTTTATAAAGGAAATTAGAGTTGAAGCGACGTATTTACGAGATGTGTTCGAAAACGTATTATAACTATGGCCCCTAGAGAAATTTGCTAAAATATATTGACTGCTCTATAAAGATCGAGCTGGATGAAATTTAATTTTTCACTTATATCGTTGACCTTCTGCAAGGTTCAATAGTTTCAAACTAAATTGCATTTCAAAGCATTATTGGTTTATGTATTGGCGGTAGTTTTTTTTCTGTGAAATTTAATTTTGATGGTAAAAATATATTAAAGATCGAGTCGAGTGTCTTTGTACTGATGATGGGATTGAATACTTTAGGTAAGTTTGGGTTATGTCAGATTTTGTCAACAATAAGTTGTGGTTTATGATCCTATTTCAAGGATGTTCTTGAATGTTCTATTAAATCGTTTAGGAATTTACTAATTACAATTTTTGAAATCTGAGTATTATATTTTATAGAATAATAATTATACCCTGCAGTTTCAATATTATTAGATTACTGAACAATATTCATAATATAATTAAGCAAATTTTTATTTTTCAAGGTAAATAAATTTTTAATACCTATGTATTTTTATGAAGAAACTCGCATGTAAAATCTATCAACAAGGTGTCATATCTCATATGACAATTTTATTATATCGTCTATGGATTTTATCACTAGGAAAAACTTGGTTGCAGCAAACTTAAGGGGAGAGTTTAAAAAGATATTTTGACAATATTTTTTTGCTTACAGAAATAATAATAATTCTAAAAAAAAAAACAATTATAATTCATGTAAATTAATATGAAAAATTTATTTTTTTTACCTTTTTCGAAGACCATTGTAATCCTATGTATTTTGAGGCGCTGAACCCGATTTTGAGGTTAAAACAGCACCTTATCTGATTTATTTTGAACATAATTTCGAAAAATCTCATTTTCAAATATTTAGATTCAGTGCCTCAAAATACGTAATACGATGGTCTCCAAAAAAGTTCTTTACCTTTTTTTGGCTGTGATATTTTAAAATTTTCTTTGTTTAATGATTTATTTTTATTTTTACAAAACAAAATATATTATAAACGATTAAAGGCCCTCTTACAGTGGGGGCCCTGGACAGCGTTATAATTTATGCAGAGCATATTTGGTACCTCGCATTAGTGTATTTCAACTAATAAAATAAGATTTCATATTTTGCTAGTTTAAAATTATAAGTAGTAAAATGAAAATTCATATTTTATTAAACGCAGTTATAATTAGCGCACAAAATTAACATAATCAATAAATAAGTATTCAAATAATGTTATCAAAACAATTAATAAAATCCTTATTCTCATCGCGTAGCTTCATTTAAACCATATTTTATTTTTAACTATATAAATTATTCATATGACATTTACATATTATGTATATCAGATGTTCAGCTTTAAAAATTCATTATTTAAGAATTTTTACTCGAATTTTTATATCACATTATAATATGCGTATATATACAGTTTGTAAAATATACATATACTGATAATAAAAAGATAATTACATCTAATGTAAGTATATATTCGTTGTTATGTGAACTATGTTTTATTTTAAAATCTATATATAATTTGCCAGTAAAACTAAACCATATTTCATTTTTATTTTATTTGTATAATCTATGTATACTATTTCGAAAATATAAAAGCACAATTGAAAAAAATTGTGTAAATAAACATAGTTAAACACATGTATAAAACAAAGCATATTAAGAAATCAAATTTATACAAATATTTATTTCATCTAGCCACAATACAAAAACGTTCTATTTCAAAACACAATTTTAATAAGTGCAGACTTTATAAATTGTTAGAGAGACTTATATCATCTGAAATAGAATAGTTTACTAATATCTTTTTAACCATACAGATTTTTTTATTGATTTTTAATAAACAGATAGGTACTAATGATTTTTCTAGACGGTTTAAAGCTACACTTGTTTTTATATGTATTCTTTCCTAAAAATAAATAAATCCCTTTCGATTTTAATACAGTTTTCATCACCAGATACATAATTTATAAGGTAAAATTTAATGCTACATATCGCTCATTAATAACTCAAAAATTGCAATTTTTGAGTTGTTATAGTACATTAGGAAAACCCGTTCGTACATGTACTTTATACAGCAAGAACGTCATATCTGAGCTTCATAAGAGAGCATAAATATATTTGAAAATTATCATATAAAGTTATACCAATTCAAAAGTTTGAACGTGTCTTCTGAAAAATCGCAATTTTCAACTTATGACGTTTTTGCAGCAAATGACCGATATCATCATACTCTCAGAATATAACAGAAAATACTCGTAAATATGTTAAAATGTAAGATATAGATATGTACCCATATCAAATTCTTGTATAGAATTTATATAAGGTTCAATTAGTTCTTTATAAAAAAAATGTAGATGAATCATTCCTTGTCAACATAACCACATCTTTTCGAAAATTGATTTTATTTGTTTATAAAAAAGTCACTAAAAAGAATTTAAAAAAATACTTAATGATTTTTAACAAATAATATTTGATGTAGGTACAAATAAAATAAATATAGAAAAATAGACTATTTTTTTACAAGTGCGTTTTACCATAATTTTTACTATTTTCCTCCTCTTTATAAAGCATAGCAATCGGCCTCACTGCTAATCTAATATTCATTAAAAAATTCTGATTTTACAAAAATTCTATTTTCGCTCACAATGAATCACTATTAATGAGCAGTTGATGAAATTAAAAAGTAAATGTAATTCGAGCGTGTTTTTGTGAAGAAAGTGCACAGAGTGTAATTAGTGTAACACAGATCCGTGCTCCGGAATAATGGATGACGCAGGACGGGAAAAGGGCAAAGGCCAAACAAGGCATTGTGATAAAAATAACGCCTGCAGCTGTCACAGTGCAAATGCAAAACACAAATAAGTTAATCATTGACATTGTGAACGTATCTCCTTAGAACGTCGCGTCATATTATTGTCCTTAAATTATTCTGACGCGACAGAAGTATTTAAATAGCACTCAATAGTACTATTTTAAAATGAATTCGAATGTCGAGTAATAATATAATTACAATTTATTACTCGACATTCGAATATGCAATTTTTTTACAATTATTAGAAATGGGATCTTCAAATATCTTATCTCACAACTGGCTTCAGCCATTACTATTATAGGAACCACAAATTCAGAAGTGCTTCAGCAAATACAATAAAATTCAAAATCGATACCTAAATCCAATCCTGATTATCAGCATCTCTACAAAAGTATGGGCCTTCGCACCCTAGAGAGTGCCGCATACATTCAAGAACACAAAGGTGGCTGAGGATACCCACTTGGCACCTGCATTGTGCGCGCTATAAAGACATGTAACAAATACGTATCTGGAACGATCGTTGAGTTTTTCCGAACAAACAAGTCAATGTATGCCCAGATAAAAAAGTGTAAATGTGAAAAAACTGTTATGACGTTTTTAACATATAAAAACTTTCTCACAAAGGTCTCTGTATTTTTGTGAATATAAAATTATGTATACTGTAAAAGACATGAGTGAAAAGTTTCTCTGAGAAATGGAAAAGTGATGAAAATATTACATACTATGTGTAAATTTTTAATCTAATGGTGTTCGGATTAAAGGCTTCTGCCGTCGTCTTGAATTGTTGAATTGATTGTCAAATTGACTCGCCTTACTCACGTCAAATTAAATGTTATTAATATTTTTTTATTTTTTTATTTCATACAAATATTAAAAATGCGAAAGAAACTCTGTCTGTCTATTTGTTACCTTTTTACGGTTTAACCGCTGAACCATTCTTGATGAAATTTTAAAGAGAGATAGCTTGCATCCTAAGAAAATCTATATCTATAAAAGAGTTTGTCCTTAACCACTCACTCACTCACTCATATATCAACGTACAGCCCAAACCCCTGGACCTAGAAACGTGAAATTTCGTAGGTGCCTTTCTTTTATGATGTAAGCACCCACTAAGAAACGATTTTTCGAAATTCAACCCCTACGGGGTTAAATCAGGGTGTCAAAGTTTATATATATATTTTTTTTGTTCACATTTAATTGCAACTTATCGAACATACTCTACAATATAAATAATGAAACAATTATTTCAGCATTTCCCAAAATTTAACCCCTAAAGTGTTCATTAAATTAATATTCAATTAAAAATGAATGTTCGATATTCAAGCCCTAATAGAATGGGACGGGGGCGAGGATGGATTTAGATATGTTTATCTGCATATCTGCTTTACTATAAAGGTGAATTCGGGCAAAATAGTCTTCTATTAAAATAAAAATTTCGACATTCAACCCTTAATGGCGGGGGTAGACAGAGTCTGTGTTTTTGATATGTTTATCTGCATAGCTGATTAAGTTACAAATGTGGAGTCGGGCAAAATTTTGCGATAAAAGAATTCTATATTCAGCCCCTAGTGGCGAGAGTAGACTGGGGGTTAGTTTTTTACAATTCTTAACGAAGATCCGAGATATTAACGTTTTTTTAAAGGTAATGAATAAAAATCAATCTAAAAAAATGTAATATTCATTATCACGTATGAAGGGTTTTAATTAGTTTCGAAGTTTACGCGAGCGAAGCCGCGGGATTCCGCTAGTATACATATATGTGTGGGTCTAGTCGATTTCGTAATAGAGAAGAAAAACAGCTATATTAAAATTAAATATCACTAAGATTAATTTAAAATATAGGTGGGTCCGCACATACATAATTCGAATAAAAAACTTGCTTATAAATCTAAATTTTAAACAAATGAAATCGGATAAATGAAATATGTACCTTCACAAGTGTGCAAAAGAGCTGGGAAATCTTTACATAAAAAGATCTGATAGTATTTTTCCGATAACGTTTGGTATATCAGAAACCACGTAAATCAAATTTCCCGCTTGAAATGCAATTCCGTCGACGACTGCGATCATCGTTGTACTATGCAAATGACATATAAACAAACACAGTGAATATAAAAATGTTACGTTGAGCTATTCTGAAATTTCAATTGTTTCAATATTATGCTTTTTGTAATGGTAAAGAGAGTACAATATATATGTACACAATTATATGAGATACATAAAAAACTACATAAACCGTTATACTTCTATATCTTTTTATGATTTTGTCGACTGCGTGTCTCGTAAACGGGATCGCATCTCTTGGACAAAAAATCATTTTGCTCAAATTACAAACATCTGTTGAATACTCGCCATATTTAACAAATTTATCTTATTAAATTAATCATGGATTTTGAAAGGAAACATGTTTTATGCAACAAGATGTATATTTTATGAATTTAATTAATGAATTATGTTTAAATCTCGATACTAATTTATATTAAATTTTATAATTTTTAATACAAAATAAAATTATTAAAATAACTCAAAAAGAAAACTCTATAAAATATATGTAAGAAACCGCTGATTTTGTATTTTTCTCTTTACTTTTTCTTTCGGATGTGACGTCAGTTCGCGCACGACAACGGAACACGTCATTTCCGCTCTCTTTCTGATAAAACGACAACTCGTGTTGGTCTTGTAGAAACGAATCACAGAGCCAGACAGTAGTACTGCAACGACGCGAGCGGCGATATGAGACACTACCGCTACTTGATCGAGTTACCTCTGCAACAATGCGCGCTGAATTCAAATCGATGTTTTCTAACGGATTTCTACTCTCGTTTGTTCTAATTGTTAGTGTTAAGTGATTTATTGATTATATAATACTGGAATACGCTGTTGTATGTTTGTACAGTGGATAATTGGCTTTTTTTAATCTGTTTTAAATAAAGTTTATGCGTAGTAGAACATTTTACAAATTTTATTTTTTCTATTTACATAAGTGGTATTTTCTGTTATCATTAAAATATGATGTTTCATAAAACATGATTATAAAAAATTCTAGGTATTATATTTTATTATGTATTTTTAATGAAAAATTAAAAAGATAAAATTAAATTTATTAAATATATATTACTTATATAAAAATATACAATAATATTAATACAATGCTAAATAATATGATTGTTCATTTTGTTCTCGTATGATAAACAAACAAAACAAAAAAAACATAAATATGCACATACACTTAAACACATATTATACTATATATGATAAGCAGATGTTTCATATTATCAGCAAAATGTATATTTTAATTATATACAGGATGTACATTATTGACTGGAACTTCGAAAGAATCGAATTTTAGAAAAAAATGTAATAAATACAAAAGTGGTGAAGTTCAAAGTATGTTATTTAATATGTGATATAGATCTTGAACTTAGGACCTCATTTGGGCCTTATAATGCCCAAATGTAATGCACCAAAAATACATGGTGCTAATTGAAAATATAGACATGGGCCCTATAAGGTCTAAACCAACTATTTAATAAATCCACAAATTTTGTATAAAACATTTTTTCTGAATATAATTTTGAGTATATTTTTTTATTATACAAGCAATAAAACTATTTCGTATAAATAAAAAACAAATATTTCCCTATTTAAAGAAATTTCATTAATTTTAATCTTTTGAATGTAGATTATATTATAATCTATTTTTTTATATTTATATTTTTTCGTTGCGAAAATATATTTTTCATTTGTTGGAATTATTCTTAGCTTCGTGTAGTATAATATAGGTACAACATCGAACTAGAGGTGAGCAGTGAATTTTTCGGGTCACGTCGTGAGTGTGAAAAAAAATCTTGTATTGTTACTGTCAAAAAAATAAAACAATCGTGCGTAAATAATGTAGTTATGAAAATATCGATATGAGGTACCGTTTTATGTTTGTCAAGTACATTCAAATATTCTAAAAACTTAAGGCCTGTTCAACAAAAACCAGTACCTCGTACTGAACATTAACTTTTGTTTACCTCAGGAAATTTGGCTGTTTATCATATTCATAATACCGGATACAATGACGTCTCTATATACTATTGACGATTTAATTGGATAGGTATTTCATTCCTGAAGCCAGTTCGATGTAATACAGTTGGCAGTGTATATAAAAAGTTAAATACTACTGGTTCCGTACTTGGATACTGAGATACGTATAAGAAAACACAGCTTCTGTTCTATATTTATTCCCCTATCATTTTATTTACTGTATGTAAACTGTGTACTTTACATTAAAATAAACAGAATATATTTACATTAATTTAGACATAAAGAAAAATAAACTTGGATATATATTTTACTCGTAGTTTTATTTTTAAATTTATTTACAAAATAAACATGATATTTAAAATAAATCAGTAATATTTTGAAAAGGTAATAAGTAGCTAAAATTATATTTATAAGGGAGAGGCAGACCAAAAGAAACTATTAAATATTATAAGTTATTACTTTAATAATTATTACTATTGAAGACAAATATTAATTTGATATATAAAATATTACTCTTATCTTATATATAATACTCTTCAAGAGTTATTAAACTAAGAAATAGCAACAATTGATTGAAATATTTGTATAGAAAACACAACATTAACAAATGAAAATATACATTTTTGAAATTCTCTAATAAATTAAATCAAAAAGAAATCGTTTACATGCCAATATAACAATAATTATTATTGTAAGGTACAGTAAATATTTAATATAAAAACCTGAACTATATCATTACTTGTTTTCATTTGCCACCTCTTCCCCTATATCTAAACAAGTTAAACTTCCACCAAGCTAAAATTAAAAAACCATCAAACTTTCTTAAAAGTCCTTAGCATCTGGTTATAACAATTCAGTTAAAATATTCAGAGCACTACTAACAAATTTATAAGAAGTGAGAGATAATATATAAATTTAAATAACAAACATTATTTTATAAATGAATAGATTTCAAAGTACATTGAACTATCTAATACAAAACTTAGTTAACAAATAATCAATAATATTTAATTGATTTGAATATACCACTATTATAGACACCATTAATTAAAGCAGTGATTAGACCGCAGATTATGCGGGAAGATTTTAAACAATCTAAAGCTAAATATACAAACTATTATTACATAGACATAATATGTAATAGAGTAGACAAGGTTGGGAGGGAACATGACACTTTTTTTATCAAGGTGTATGGGGTTCATCAATTATTTAAACAAATTTTTCTAAATGTAATTTGAAACGTAGTTTCAGCTTAAAATTCTTTTTAAGATTTGACCTATGATATTTATTTACAGAGTTGTTTGAATTAAAACCTCGGTAGAAAACAAATTGTAGATACAATCTAAAAAAAAACATTTTGAAGTTAAAAGCTTACACTTATGAAAGGTATAAACAGTTTTATTTTATACCTCATATGTACTGACTAGGGATGTTACGGAGCTCCGTATCCGAAACCGAAACTATCGGATATCCGAAAAGATTTGACCTCCGAAACCGAAACCGTATCCGGAATAATTAAATTCTGAACTCCGTAACCGAAACCGTAACCGAAATAATTAAATTTTGAACTCCGAAACCGAAACCGTAACCGAAATAATAAAATTCTGAAATCCGAAACCGAAACCGTATCCGAAATAATTATTTCGGATATTATTTCGGATAGTTTCCTACTTATTTCCCCGAGTCTCGAGACACAAACAAAACATACGAGCATATTATAAATTTGTATTTACCGCCTGAAAGATCGTGTACTTTTATTTGGTCTCTCTATTTTTAATTTCGCTACCATGGATTGAACAGATGATTTTTCAAATTTTGCAATAATCACTTTTTTGAAAATCTATATTTTAAAGACTAAATTTTTAAAAATGACTAAAATTTTTAAAAATTGTAAATGAAAAATCAATTTTTATATCAAGTTTATCATCATATTTCAATTTTATTAGAATTCGTGACTTTTTTTATTGTTGTCACAAATTACACTTGTCATCTCCGTACGTCGTATGATTCGTAAGTTCGTTTTAATAATTGATACAACAAACTTCAAGAAACTACTTATCTTGTGTAAAGCGTAAATTAATTAAAGTTTTGGAGTTTTAATTTTTCGCTATAATTTTCAGTGAAAGTACCTACTAATTAAAAGCTATGTACATTCTGGAATTTTTTCAGATTTTTAGAATTGATGGTATAGAAAATAGGGTGGGGGGGTGCCTTCATAATGACTTTGAAGAGCAAATAAATCGTGATTGAATGATACATTTTTTGTTGCATTTTAGGAGATCTTTCTAACGACACCCCACTCAATGGGGTAGGTGATTTTTTTAAACACCTCATTTTATGAAAGAGGGTCTAAAAAATTTGTTTTTTAAAAATCTTATCATTTTTGTTTTTGGGGTATCAATCTACGACCATATACCAAATTTCATCTTATTATGTCAAAATTTTAACAGGGCGGACGGACGAACGGGCATGGAGAAACTATAAGGGTTCCTAGTTTTCTACGGAACCCTTAAAACCAGTAATTAGGCAATTACCATATATGGAATTGCGACGGAACTTTTATTTTGAGTCGTTAAAACCGATATGCTGTATTAAAATATATCGTTATAACTTTATAACCAATTTCGACTGTATATGTATCTTATTTCAATGGAAACTATACTATGGGCTGAAAAATAAAAAAATAAAAAATAAATATCCGTATCCGTATCCGTATCCGAAACTAAAGGGGGCAAAATATCCCTATCCGTATCCGAAACCGAAACTAAGAAAAAAAAATATCCATATCCGTAACCGAAACCGAAACCAAGAAAGAAAAAAATCCATATCCGTATCCGAAACCGAAACCAAGAAAAAAAAATATCCTTATCCGTATCCGTAACCGATATTTCATATCCCTAACAACCCTAGTACTGACTACTGACACAAAGTTTACAAAAAATGTTTTGCTTACATAATCCCATTACTCGGAGGAAAATTAATGAAAATTCAATCTGTCAAAGGTACTGAAAAGTAAAGATTCTAGTTTTAAAGTGCTTTTTTTATCTACATACAGCCATAATTACTATTTTGTCTTTTGGGAATAAATCAGAGATTAATATGTATAGAGCTGCACACTGATACGATATTAATTTTATTGATAAAACTCGTCGAAAGTTTCGTTTTTTTTTAATGAATAATTAAAGTAAAATACATTATTATATAAAAAATTAAATGGTCTTAGTCTCGTGCACGAGAAGACTCCAGCTTAATGTTTGGGAGATGAGACTCACTTATAATATTCAATAACGATATGATACTTCTTACTTGACTTTCGTCTCATGTGCAGCCCTAGATATTAATCTAAAAAAAGCGTTTTAAAGCTAAAACTGTATGCATTCGAACTGCATAACGTCGCTTAAGTTCTAACACCGCGTAACTCAAAATAGATTACAGGAGAGCAAAAAAACTTTGTGTTTTTTTTATTCTTATGCTTTTCAATAAAAAGTTTTTTAAAAATTGTATATAAAAAAACAATTGAGTCAAATTAATATAATAGACTCTTGCCCGGTATTATCAACCAATTTAAAGCTACTTTAGCGCTAAATGCTCCTTTAAAGTAAATTTGGTGTATTTCAAACGTGATTTAAATCAATATTTAAGCTCTGAATGAAAAATTTACATAATAACGTTGTAAATAAATACTGCAGAAAATTTAAAATCTATTTACTTAAATATATTATACTTGGATCTGTTGATAATATGACAGTTAGTTAAAGGAGCATTTAGTTAAAGTTGATAATACTGGGCGTCTATGAGATTAATATTTTTTAACTATGGTATAATCTAAACTTTTCTGATTAAACTAGTTTATGCGGTGTGGATCTTAATATGTTAGAATAAAATTTGACCATTGGCTCCAGTAAAAGTTTCTGGTAGGTCAAACATTGCGTCTAAGATTTTCTATCCAATGCTATACCAATATCTTAATATAATAAGTTTTTGACATAGGTACACTGTGTTAAACTTAACCGCCATTTAGCACTTATCTATGTATATAGATGAAGCATATGTCATTGATTTTAATATGTATTTATTTTCTTTACAGATCTTCGCCTAGTCATGCATCAAAATCAACTGTCAAATATGAATGAATAAATTGATAAATATAAAACTAAATTTTATTTTTTAATCTTTCTAAATAGTAATTGTGACAATCGCTTCGAAGAATTTTTATTTATTTTTGTATAATATATAACCAAAAAAAGTTTTACGTACATAATGTAGTTTATATAAAAGTGTTACTAAATTTAATATATAAAAATATTTCTTTCTACTTTAACAAATCTATTTGAAAATTGTGATCTTCGTATATAAGCTAGTCAATATTTAAATATAAATATAGATTTAATAATCTAGTTATTTATCTGATTGAACGCAATACAAATATACTAAAATGAACAAAACGAATGACGATATTATATTGGAGATCCTCCAAGGATACAAGGTTCCAAGATGGCCGGCTCCTAGACTGATTAAAATATTCATTGCAAGTACACGTTCAGGTATGTATTTGTTTTAATAATCTATGCACGAAGGTGTTGGTTCCAGAGTTTCCTAACATACCGTCCAAATGCACCCGGTTACGTATTCATGAAGTAATTTATTCACAAATAGCATTTTTGGGATAATTTAGTTTCATATATGTTTTTTTAACAAATGCGATGTCATAAGGACAGCCTTCACAAGAACTCTAACTAATATTTATTACTTAAAAAATCTATCAGATTATAGGCTCAGTAATTTTTTTCAATATTCTAAATTCAATCAACTATAAACAAAAACAGAATCAAATTTCTTTTAGATCTCCATTTCAGTAAAGAAAAATAATACACAGTAGTCAATAGATAAATAGATATTTGAATTCCTTACCTTTGACACTGAATACCTTGTGCCCATGGAAACTTTTGATCCACAAGTCACGAGCTACATCATAATTCAGTTATTTACAAAATAACCCTACACAAAACCAAATGCGGGGTCTTTTGACATTAAATTATTTAATTTTACCAAACAACGAAGCCATAAATAGTAAAATAAATTGTTGCTCTAAATCACTGTAGAGTAAATTTATGTTCTATTTTTACAGATTTTATAGAAGAACGAAGGCAACTGCTAGAAGTTATTGGGCCAGATTTGCATTCCCTTTATGATGATAAACAAATTGAGGTAAGATTACATCTAATATTCATTTAACAAATACGGCCACATTGTACAGTTTTTATCAATGTCATTATGTATTTCGTTTAAGAGTTAATTTTCTATATAAAATTTTATTTCGTATTAAAAAGACCGAATGAATGAAAAGCGCAGTTGCGAAATGTCCAGATCGTACGTAAATTATTAAACAGTAATAAACTATTTACAGGCAGAAACAGTCTGATCCAGTATACCTGCACAAAATAAAATAAAGGACGAACAATATTAACAGTAATTTGACAAGAATATCTTTGAGACGAGAATTATCTAACTGTCATCTCGTAGGCAGTGGCGTTGCTAAATATTGCTGCATCTCCGACATAATCGAAAACTATTTTTTTCCTTTTGTTGTCACCTCAAGCTTGCGCTCTTTTATTATTATTTATTAGATTTTTTTGTTCTTCCTTTCACTTTTTTATCCTAATAATGCTTTCTTACCCATTTTGCCGTCTCCTAGCTACGTCACTGCTCGTAGGCTGCCTAAATAGAATACCTACAGCAAGCATTGTACTGATATGAATGCAAGGCGTTCATTAATTATGTAAGGATTTGAGGGGGGGGGGGATAAAACCTTACGAATCCTTACGTAGGGGAGGAAGGGTCAAGAACGTTATTAACGCAAGGTTTTTATCTGTAAAATACGATCATTGAAACCAGTTTTGGCTGCTGTATTAAATTTTTAATTGGTTATCTTTGCGTATCCTTAAATAAGGAACTATCCTTACGTCCTTAATTAACGTTCCCCAACCATCATACCAAAAAATCGCAACGGTGAATTTTTAGTAAAAATCATTTGTTACAGTCAGTAAGAAAATACAAGAGATATAATCCCGCACATTTAAAATTAGATTTATATTTGACATTTAAGTCAAACATTTCTTGTTAAATTCTGTTAACATTTTTATAATCTGATTTATTGCTCCTAAATCCTCTTAACGTGTTGAGAATTCCAATCGACGATTTATAGAAATGATTATATATATAACATTTTATACGGTGTGGCTGGAAAATATCTTTACAGAAACATTTTGCTTTAATGGAAAGATTAAACGAAGAAGTAACATCTTTCTAAAATTTTGTACCTATTCACTTTATTGGTAAAAAGATGATTTAATCAATCATTAATAACTTATTTTTTAATAACTTTTCTAATAAATAAAATATGTTTATTTGTAATTTTTTTTTATTTTGGTTGGTTTAACTTTTTCTGAAAGACTTATAATACCAGGGTACAGTTACCAAAAGGAGGCAGTTTAATTGTATATGTACCTACAATGTACTTGCCACAAAATTTTTATAGCCGATTTAGATATTAATCCAAAGTTTTCCATCGTGGGTAATTCTTAAGCAACTTGAAATTTTAAAAAATAATGTTTCAAATAAATGTTGTAGGAGTTTTGTCTAGTTAAATATATTTCTTAACTTTCGGAAATATCGTGGGTTTTGAACTTTTTGAGTTTTCTTAAATAATAATAGAAAATTGTAATTTTTAACAGAAGATTTTATTACCTTTTTAATGATATTCAACTTGATATTCATAGTTTTCAAAATATTTAAAAAAATCAGCAAAAGTTTTATTTATTTAATACACTATACCAGACGCTTCCAACTGCTTTTCCTACATACTTAGATCCCTTAAAAGAATGATTTTCTTTATAAAGCTCCTAACATTTTTAGATCAGTTATGACTTTCATTTTTATTTTCTTATCTTAAAGTTGATATTTCTGTGACAAATCGATATTAGGTGCATGAAAATTACTATAAAATTTTGAATTTTAGACCCCTTTTTATGATTTTCTTTGTAGACCCCCTACAATATTAGATTCTAGAAAATATAAATATACTACAATCTAGTTGTAAAAGTACAAGCAATACATAGCAAATACAAGCAATTATATATCGTTACATATAAATTAAAAACAAAAAAAGGACATTGCAATTTAATTTTTAAAACAGAAAAATTTATCATAGATCCCTTGAATATTATAGACCCTTTTTAAACTTCATAGACCCCCAGGTGGTCCACCTGGACCTTATTGAGAATCCCTGCACTACACTGGTAAAAAGGATTTCTCAAACCAAGTAAACCTTGTTTTGTATATAACGAAAACAATATTTTCTTAAGATAAGCAATAATCACTTAAACCAACTATAGTATTCTTGAACGAAGGAATAACGTAGTTGGATTAAGAGTATGTTTCTTATATTAAGAAAATATTGTTTTCGTTATATACAAAACAAGGTTTTCTTGGTCCAATACAGTTTTTTTTTCTGTGTACACTATCCAAATACGGCTGCTATGACCATCAATAAAAAGTTAAAAAAGAAACGACAAATTATTTATAAACTATTATTAACCTATTCTCTATCACTTACAGTTTCCGAGATTTTCATTGTACCCTGGTTTAATACACCCTGTATAATATACATACTAATACCCATGCTGATATCCATTTATTTCCGCACTTTGCACTCATCATATATATGTGTATGTACATATAATACACACACTCACACTACACATAAATATGTATATGTGGTTAGATACGATATCCGTAAATGATAATATGTATGTACATATAATATATTATGAAATAACTAACCACTAATTACTCTTGTGAATTAAGCTAGTACACATTAAAACAAACATTATGTTTACTTTTTTTTAAATTAAATTATCTTTAAAATTTTATTCGAACAATTTATTATTTTTTTAATATTTATCAAGTCAAATAAAGGTAGAAATGAACGTTTTATTACTGCTTAGAAAAATTGTAAGAGCCAACTTTGATATTTAAAAGTTTCCTGGCAAATTGACTAAAGCGTCGTAATACAATTCATAAAAATTTTCATTTGCACGTTTCAAAGAATTTTCTTTAAAAATTATTTTCCTTGGAAATAAAAGAAAAAGTTTTGTAAAGATATTATTTTGTTACTCTATTTGTTTTGCTACCCCAATTTTTATATATTTCGTTCAATTCAAAACTGACAAATTTAATAAATTAAACGTGAAATTAAAAATATCGTATTAGAATATTTTTAATTTATTTTTTGTAAATCACATAATGTCAGTTTTTTAATTTTTTTACATCCGTGTTTCGTATAGGATTTAAAAATCGTTTCTGAGCTAAAGTCCAATTGAAATTTAACCATTTACCTTTTAATACATAAACAATGAAGGCCTATTCATTCAGCTGTTATGGACAACGACTACAAAAACCTACAGAAGAAATGTTATAAAAATATGCAAGGATGCGTACTAGAAAAAAAATTTTAAAATAAAAGTTATAAAAAAGTACTATCCATTAATTATGTTCTATTCACTACCCCCTCCCCCACACACATTTTTTCAATATAGTTTAATCTAATTTGTTTGTAATAGATAAAAATAGTTATAAAAGTTGTAGTGTTAAGATAGGTATGTTTGATATAATATGAATTTTGTTCTAACAATTTTTCAGTATGATGCAGTACCTATTTTAAAATTATTAGTTTTTGTACATTAATGTATAAGAAATCTTGTGGTGGTCACATCAGTTTATTTTTTTTTATTTATTCGCAGGTGGAATTCGTAGACATACATTTTGGTTCCCCAGAAACAGACGCCTACAACCCATTTTTATTTGAAGACCATCATTACGAAATCGACTCCTGCTATGACGTATCTAGAAGTTGTTTCTTTATTGTAAGTTTTATTAATAATTTTAATAAATATATATTGAATATATACTACCTAAACCAAGGTATGTAAAGTATAAGGTAGCCTCATGGCTCGGCTCGAGAGAGGGAAATACATCATCTAGGGTGCCAAAATGAGGAGAAAGGGAATGATGTGTCCAATCATAACACGTGTAGCCTCGGATGACGTCAAAAGCTCATGAAGCAACCTGTTTATTTACTAACCTTGTACCTAAACGAACAATCCAATACTAATACTTTACATGTACCATTAGCAACAATGAACATTGCTAGTAAATTATCTCACCTAATTATAAATTAATCGCCAATCCTCCGTGTTTTTAAATTCATACTTTCCATAGCTTATTGTTGAGTAGTTAGTTTACATATTTTTTTAATCGTAATAAAATTATTTTTCAGTGTTTAATTGGGGATAAATACAATCCTTACGTCCTCCCATCGACGCTAAAATATAAAATTTATGAAGACATATTGCTAAAAGCAAAAGAACTCAATTTAAATGGAGATCTTTTAGAAAAATGGTACAAGAAGGGTGACACTGGCTATATTCTTAAACAATCGAAGTAAGTATTCAAGTTATCTTATTTATATTATATTTTTCTCTAGCCTAAGGATTTTATCCTGAATTTTTTTACGAGTTTTTTTCCCAATCTTGTGGCATAGTTTTTATTATCATGGTTATTATAGTACATACTTGATTTAAAAAAAAATCTTTTGTTAAAAAAATTTGTCGTATTTATTGCCGATTTCAGATAAGAAAAGTCCTCATGAATAAAAATAAAGTATTCTATATTTTATTGGGAGTATAGAAAAAAATAGAATGTAGAAGAAACGCTAGTTTGCGAAATGTCTAGAATTTATTTTATCGTTCGCATCATTTTGACTGAGCATTGTACATTTATTTAGAAATATGTTGACTCATCAAATGAGGTTTTTAGATTGTATGCGAGGCTCTCAATTTATTATTTTATTTTTTATATATAATTTGTTATTAAATGATTTATCAGTAACATTTTTTTTACTTATACATATACGTATTTACTTATTTATATAACCTCACACTGAGAGATGTTGAAAGCTCTAGGTAAAGTAAGGAGTTTCCTGAAAAGAAAATTGTGGTTTAAATTGTGTAAAGAAAAGTCGAAAACAAAATTCTATTCCGGTTATCTTTGGGGCTTCCGCTTTAATTAAATGTTTACAAGAGCTCAATGTTATACACATTTCAATAAAATTAATGAAAATTATTAAAAAAAATACCCAAAAATAGAACTTATTTATAGAAATATTTTTAGATTTAAACTAATTTGTAAATACCTCATTTATATTTCATGATTTTTTTTTTGTGTATTCTAAGTTGAATGGCTTTGTGGTTATTTTCAATATTATTTCACATTTAATTTTAGAACCGCCTACACTTTAAACTGCCACTACATTTACTTTTACGATTTTACATTTTTTCTCACTAAAATTCAATTAGTTGCATTATTTAACTGCAGGTAATTAGGGCCACAACTAGACTTTTCAACGCCATAGGCAAAATCATTGTTATCGTCAAATCACGGACCGTGATAATTTTTTTACCAAATCAAATAAATGACTTTTGTAAATGAGACTTTTCTCTCCAATTTACTTTATTTGAATTTTGAATCGTTGTACGACCATTTTTGACAGAGTAATGAAAAAAATACTTTCAGCTTTCCCAATTTTCAGTAGGCTAAGAAATCTTATTTTGTATTGTATTGTTTTTTAAAACGACCAAAAAAAGCCTTGCCAGCCCTTCTTCCCTTTGTGGAGGCCATGATTTGTTCTCTTGTTATAAGTGTTTAAAGTTAAAACTTAAGTTTTTGCTTTGATCGCAAATAACTCAGTCAAAATGGCCGTACAGTGATACAAAAAATCAAATTGATTACAAAAATTTGATTCGTTAAATTTGGCCAACAAAATTTATCTCGGCTCATATAGGCTCTCAAAATTGATATCTGAAGATAGCAAAAAAATAGGTGTCAGTGAGCTATTTTATTGTCAAATTAATAATATACATAAGAAAAAAAAGTCCGATTAGAGACCTTTTTGTGGGCCTGTATTATTAATGTATTTAAGCACGCGCCCACTGTAGGGTTAACAAATGATTGTATATTTACAGAGACACATCACCGCAGGACTGGAAACGAGACAGTATCGAGTTAACGAACATAATTCAGAGTTGTGTCGATCCCGACGACGAATGCCATCATTTATTCCAGTCATCAGTTGAAAAGCAATTTAGATACGCTGTAGGTAAGTTATGGCAACAAACTTACCGATCTAGATCAACTTTATGACATCTGTGTTTTAAATCATTTTTATTTTCCCGGGTTGATAACAGCTGGGAGTATTTTAAAGCATTTTTAGTGTTTTCATATGTAAATTTTTGTTTTAATATATGGAGATTAAATTTTCTTATTAATACGTTATTATTCGATATAAAAACGGTAAAAATATAAAATATTTATTTTAGTTTCCATGATTAGTTTTCAGATGAATTGCTTATAATAAAACTTATTTCTAGTTGTATCTTTGTATAAACTTCAATTGTTTATTTAATTTTTTTTAATTTTTCCTCACTGATTAAATATGTAAATTATTTTTTTCAAAACTAACCTTTGTGACTTCCTCGTATTACAATTTCAATATGCTAATCAAAATGCTTTTATCGCAATTTGGAATTTACTTTTTAGGGTTTTTTTTATTGACAAAGTTAAAAGCTTTTAATGATTGCTGCCTAATTTTCTTTATTGATTTTTAATGGTGATTTTAAAACCAATTGTTTTTATATCGAAGGTTTGTTTGTATTCTCTGATAGTCGGTGGCAAATATTTACCTAATTGTTTCAATTACATTTAATTACATTTTGTTTCATACAATTTACTTTGATTTATACAAATTATTTTCTGTGTTTGGTTAATATGATAATATTTTAATTAAAGTATTATTTCTTAATTGAACACATAATACAACAGATACATTAACTATAAAAAATGTTTAATATGAAAATATGTAACAAGTAAAATAAATGAAAACCGTGTGCAAGTTTTCATTACAGCAATCGTAGTCGCAGGCTCATAGAAACTTACTAATGTTATTTAAGCTTTAATCCGCCTGAAAATTCAATTAAAATCATTTTAAACGTAATTGTAGATGTTAAAGAAGAAGCGTAATAATTATAATAAGTTTAATATTGTAATATTTTTTGGTCTGTTTTTTTCAAAATACCACAGTAAAATTTAACTAATTATATGATTTTACTTGTGGGGGAGGGGGGTAAAATTAATTACTATTCGGATCCCTTTGCAGGTGCCATTTTTGAGTTAGAAAAAAAGGTTTAATTTCTACTTGATATTTTTTGCCTAACTTTTGCTCTATTACGTCTCCCTAAAAAAATACCTATTTACTATTTTTTTAATCTATGTCTAGGGATCGTACATGGAAAAAACTGAATACAAACAGTTTTTCCCTGTACATCTCGGGTAGTAAGCGACAACTTATCATTATACAATATTTTTTACAGTCTGAAACTGTAATAATAATAAATTTTAGGCTGTAATATTTGCAGTTTATCCATTATACTATTATTAGGTACAGTTATTACAGTATCAGATTGTAAAAATATTGTATAATGATAAGTTGCCGCTTACTATTCGGAATATACCTACAGGAAAAAATGTAACTCTTCAGGTTTCTTTTTTTTCGTGTAACTGCATATATGTTCAATTAAAGTTGCCATTTTCTTATTTTTTATCTTGAAAACAAAATTATAAAAAAATCCTACGTGGATGCGGAACCCCTTTCCAACGGGGGTCCCTGACAAGCCACAGAACCGACACCTGTTATGTCAGCCACTGGGAAAAGGGATAAATAAAAAAATTGCATCATAATTTGTATATGATTTTATTATCTATCTACAATTTTTATACATTCTAGGTATACAAAATGGTTCTTAACGTTTTCTATTTGTTAGTAAAAAAACCACAATTTCTCGAATTAAAAATGCATTTTGCATCTACATCTAGTTAGTTGCACAAATAACATGTACTCACAGTAAATATGTACCAGGTGAACTTGCGGAGTATACCAACATTCATTCATTAAATCGTTAATTTCACTCTAACGACTTACCGCATTTGCTGAGTGTACTATATGTAATTCATTAAAATGTACATACCTGACAGAACTCTTATGCTCAATGCAAAGCGCACTGTGTATGCACCAATAACATAATAAGTGCATCAGGAAATCAGGACCGATTCGAAATAATTTAATTTAATCTAAGCGTGCAATAGTTCGCTTATGATCTTTACGGACCCTAAAGTACATGAATTTGATTAGTTCTTAACTAACAAATTATTACTCCCCCCCCCCCAAAAAAAAAATATTATATGGAGATTGTAAATGCTTAAAAATGTAGGTAAATTAAAATAATAACTTTCAAACATACAGTACACGGAAAAAATATTGACTGAATATAAGAACAATAAGCTTAAAGTAGGGATCCCCAACCTTTTTTGCACGTAGACCCCTTTTGAAGGAATTACAAAGTTCATAGACCCCTCCTGTAATTATTTGTGAATTAAAAATTATAAATTACCTTTTTTGCTCTTTGAACTGTTTTTAAACTTTTACATTGCATAAAAAACAACGAATTTTAAAACATACAAATTTCCCATAGACCTCTTTCAAACTTCCATAGACCCCCAGGGGGTCCACATAGACATCGTTGGGAAACCATGGCTTAAAATATAGCACAGGACAACGTCGCTTCGGAATGTTAAATTGAAAAAATATATACAGTAGAAATCGGTTATAACGACATCAGTTAATACGACTTATCGGTTTTACCGACTCAAAATAAAAGTCCAACTGAATCCCATATTATTAAATTTTTACCGGTTATTACGACTATCCGCTTTTACGATCTAATATGACCGGTTCCTTCGATGTCGTTATAACCGGTTTCTACTGTATAAACATAGGGACATGTGTGAATTCTGCAAAACAAACACTTATTTTTCACTGTATAGAAACTGTAATGAGGCCATATAATACAGTGGTTAATTTTTTTACTGGGTGACATTTGAATTAGTTAAAAATTATTTATCACATTGTAATATTTATGGACAGTCCAATCAATTTAACATTATAAATAAAGTCTATCCTTCCTTTTATTGATATTGACGCATGTTACGAAGACTAACACAATAAAAATCCCCCCCTCCCCCACGCTAAAAATCCTGGCTACGTCAATGCTTATTTTTCTTGTACTTTCTTGATTTACAAGCTGAAATTCATAGGGGCACAGTTAATCGAAAAGTTAACTTCGTTAATCCGTTAATAAAAAAGTTAACTTCGTTAACCGTTAAACCGTTAAAATTCCGAAAATGTAACGGAAGTTAAAGTTAACCGAAAATTTGAAAATTTAACGAACGTTAAAGTTAATCGTTAAAAAGTTAACCATCTAAAATGTTTGAAGACCTTTTTTTGCTATTTCGACAACTTTCTTATGTACTTTTCATCAAACAACCAATGTAACGGACTAAAGTTAACGGAAGTTAACAAAAGCGTTAACATTTTTTTGACTTAACTTAAAAGTTAATCCATGAACCATTTTGTTGACTTCGTTAATTAACGATTAACGGATTAACGAGTTAATGCCCACCTATGCTGAAATTATAATTTTTGCTTTGTTAAATTTTGAAAATATTTACTTCTCTATAAATAAACCCGACTCTGGCCATACTCCATTATATTCAATATCATTCGTTCTCTCGTATAATACTTACATATATATAGTACATGCATACAGAGATGAAATGGCTCTTGGTACTGTAAGTGGAAAGCAATGTTGTATTTATTATTTCATGATATGAATTGGGTCTGGTGGCTATCATTGAAGTTCTATATACTAACTATACAGAAACAAACTTTTCTATTTCTAGATTTAATTAAAGTGATACTCTTTTGTTCATTGCATTGTTTATATGTGTTGTTGCTGATGGATTCAAAATTAACAATTTATTTTAAATTGATTTATAAATAATATATAGACTCGTAGTACTTTTGTTAGTTCTGGATTATCGAATTTAAACTTTCTAAATTGATTGAAATACAGTAAAATGTCCCTACATGTAGAATGAAGGAAATTGAAAATTTTTTCGAAAAAATAAAAACTGTTCCTGTTAACTTTTTGTCAATTTTTAGTGTTTCGCACCGAAATCGGTAAAAATAACTTTATATCTACTGAACCTCTTGACTTACAATTAGAAAGCTCAAATTTTACATACTTATAGTAAATGACGGGCCAATAATAACTGACTTATAAAATTAAATTTTACGCGGTTTTTGAGAGGGGCAAATAGATAACCAAAATAAACTTTGTATTCAACTCCTACAGTTGGGGTATCAAATGAAAGCTGTTAATTAAAATAATATAAATAAAAAATAATAAAAATATATGTTGTTTTGTTATTGAAATCTTCGTTCAAAAAATAAAAAAAAATCGTAAAAATCTATTAAAATAATAGTGAAAAAATTCTTAAAACATTGAAAATATGCCGAGATCAAAAGAAAATTATTAGCACTCACCGCACTTACGTATTTTTTCAAAAATAATTTAATTAAATATAGTAAAGTTAGTTGTTTTCTAATAGACAAACTATTATAATATAACAGCTGGTTCCAAATTTTCTTAGATTTAATTCAATTAACAAAATGGAATAAACTGACAAACTATACGGTACGGGACACTAATGCGCGAAACTAGACTCGCACTTGAAATTTATTTTACACATCCGAAAAATTTACTTGATTATACACACAACGTTTCGGCTTTATTTTGGATATTCTCTCACTCGAATGTATCTGTTATATCGAGTTTTTACTGGTATACTAAAATATTAATGTCAATTAAAGGCCAAAACGACTAAGTCCGCGAACTTGGTTTCTACTGAAAAGTTCTACACTCGACAAATGCGTATCCAGAAGAAAAAAAGTGTATATTTAGTTATTTTTGTGTTTTAATTTAAAAAATGAGCACCCCTCCCCTTTTCTTCCAATAAATTGATACAATATTATATTTTATAATCTACTTAGAAAAAACAATTCAATTTTAAAAAATGGGTTTCATCATTTGTTTACAAGCTTCCTCATTGGATTTTTGTTTGCGGACGCCCCTAACTGAACGTAATAAAACTAAATTCCCGGAGTTTTAAATATACGACATTTTGATTAATGGAACCTTCTACCAGCCCGAGCGCTAGCAGATTGATTAATGTATTAATAATAAATTAATTAAAATTATTTTTTTAGGTTTATCTCCTGAGGCTAAGAACCGAGCGTTGGCGTACATCAGAACTATTGAAAAATTCGATCCGGAAAATTTAGACAGTAATTATTTTGATGTTCAGGAAAATGAGAAGCAAAGCTTAAGAACGATCGAAGGTTTGAAAAATTTCAAGCAGTATGTTAATTCTACAATATCTGAAGAAAATATAGTAAATTTAAGGTAATATGTTTTTTTTTATCTTCGATTTTGAATTTATTATTTTACGCATATGATTTTTTTGTAGTGTACCTTGGAAACCTGGAGGAATTAACAGTGAGAGTGGAGATTTTGCTATTTATCTTAACAATTTTCGGGAAATGATATCAGCAAAACTTCGAAATCAAATTAATAGTACATTAGAAAAAAATCCAGAACTTATTTCAAGAAAAAAAATTGTACAGGTAATAATTGTTATATTTACATACCTTTTTCACCTATTTCAGTGGTGTAACCAGATTTTTTGGGGGGAGGGGGGACATTGACATACCTTAAACATAAATATCATATATATTATATGGAATAACCATTTTGCTCCTCGCTAGTTACAACCATGCAGAGACCATGCTACAGTTGTTACACCACTGACATAAATATTTAGTATACTTTTATAATATAAACTGTTGAAAAAAATGACACCTATTTTATTTATTTTTTATTGTAGGAAATATTTCAAGAAAATATTACACATTTATCGACATGTTTCAAACCATTTGTAACAGATTTAGATCTAAACAATTTTCCTAACAAATTAAAAATCGTTGAAAAAGTCCAACAGCACATCACACATAATTACAAAAACAATCTCCGCCACTGTCCACTTATAATCCAAGGTTCATCCGGTTCAGGAAAAACATCTTTAGTGAAAACCGTATTTCAAAGCTGTGAAAATTGGATCAACACTTTAGGATGTCAACGATTGTTTCGATTTGTAAGATTTTGTTCATCGACACCACGCTCTGCATACAATCTAGAACTACTGAGAGTTATATGCCAACAAATATGCATCGTCCTTAAATTACCAGAAGGATTCTTACCAAAAGATGCTTCGTTTGATCCACTTTATATAAACAATTGGTTCCAGAATCTTTTAAAACACTTTGAAGAACTTAATAACCATGTACTTGTTATATTGATAGATGATTTACATAAATTAAACCCATTAGATTCAGATATTGTAGCAGCTTTATCATGGATTCCAATAAGCTTGCCGAAAAACGTATTTTTAATCTGCACAACGTCACTGTCTTTAGATGTTCTAAAGTTAACTCCAGTACAGAAAGAAAAATTTAGAAGTACTGAATCATTCTCTGAAATTCCCTCGTGTACACCAGTTTCAAATGAAAATATTGAAGATAGGTTTAATGCATTAGAATGTGAATTTACTGCACCAGCTATTAGCAGGCTGGCGGTTTTAATTACTTGTTCAGAATATGGACTCACAGAAACTGAACTGCTAGAACTTGTGATGCCAACTAGCAATAGTGAGGAAGAAATATTACTTGCAAATGCAAATTTGAATTTTTCATCGTTTTGTTCTGTACGACGAAAATTCGGTAAGAAATATAATTATTAAAATTGCATTTATTTTAAATAATAATAATAATTTTTATTATTTAGGAATGTTTTTACAAGAAAAGTTAATGAGTGGTAAACTTTTACTTGATTGGAGTCACGATTCAATCAGAGATGTTGCAAGAAAACGTTATCTAGGAAATCAAGAATATGTACGTAACACACATGCAGAAATTGGCAATCTATTCTTCAGCGAGTTCGGTGAAAAGGAAGAAGATAGTGACAATGAATCAATACCTGAACCTGGTACTTATTTAATAAAATTTTACAAAAACTAATTTAAATTGAATGCTATTTTATTTATATTTACTTTAGCTCCACCTGAAGTGATAGATATAAAAGAAACTCCATTTCAATCGACCCTTCATAGTGATGTAACGTACAGCTTACGGCATGTCGAAGAATCGTGGATTCATTTATTGAAAGCTGGAGATTCTAATAAACTTAAAACACTTACAGTTTGCAATTTCGATTTTCTACTTGCTTCGGTATTATACAAAATTCATTTAAGAGTTGATATTTTTATAATTTATTTGTTGTATTATAGGTACAAACAGTATCTGTAAGTTACTTACGCTGTATTCTAGAACATGTTCGCTGTTACTTACTAGACCGAGACTTAGAATTAGTTTACTATACGATTAGAAAATCAAGTGACGTACTGACAAGAGATCCTTTGCAATTAGGAGCGCAGGTATGGAAAGAAATTCACCTAACCTTTAATTTACAAAATGGACTAATTCGACAAGTGTAACATATTATTATTATTAATCATGACTTATTTAATTTCCAGATTATTTTATGGTTAAGACCATCTACAGATTCGCAATCACCTATTTTATCTATGTTATTGACACAAGCAATGGCTTGGTGTGATGGTTTTAAACTTCCGTTATTGGTTCCTCTTACATGTTGGCTCAACACTCCTTTAGCTGGTTGTGTTGGGCGTGGTTTACAGGTAATAATAAATAGGGGAGCCATTCAGTCCCTTATCACCACTTCTTTTTCCCTCCATATTATTCATTTACAAATAAACTTTTCATTATATGTCTACCTTAAATCTTATACCTACTCTCCTATGTTTATAACATAAAATAAAGTATCGATTTTACTTCTGAACAGTTAAAATAATATTTCGATAATATCTAAGTACTTAAAATCAATATTTAATCTAGGTAAATGGTATATACCAATGTGTTGCAACTCCACCAGGACAGCATGTTGTTTGTGTAGGTCACAAAGATGCACCAGGTGCTGAACAGCCTACACTATGGCATGTCATGAGTAAACAGCTAGTACATACATTTAAAGGTAATTATATTGCAAATGACGTGATATCACTTATGTATTAGAATTTAATACAGTGCAAACTCAGTTATACAAACTATGATTTACTGGATATGCAATTTGAAAACTTGACTACAGGTGTTATCAATGTTTTCAGGACACAGCGGCCCTGTATTATGTATGCACATAACAAAACAATCTCAGTATTTGATAACTGGATCTGAAGACATAAGTATCATTGTGTGGGATTTAAAGACATTAACTCTTAAACTTAGAATATATGAACATATTGCACCTGTGTTAACCGTTACATCAGCACTTAATAATAGTATAATTGTTAGCGGTGGAGAAGACAGCAGTATAATAATCACGTCTTTAGCTGACGGGCATGTTGTAAGTTTTCATAGTTTGTTTATTTATACATTAAATAAAACTAGTATCTTAACATTATTTCTAAATCTAGGTAATGAAAATAGATCATCACAGAGGTCCTGTAACATCAGTTTGTGTCAACACTATGGGCGATGTGTTAGTTTCTGGAAGTTCTGATAAAACCATCTGTCTATGGTCGCTAGAAAACTTTACTTTACTAAATACAATAACTCTTTTATCTCCAATAAAAATGATAGACATATCAGCTGATAGCGTATTTTTATTAGCATCCTGTGAAGATAATAATTTATATTTAAGAACGTTAGCAACTGGAACAGAACTTCATAGTTTAGTTGGGCATAAATCAAAGGTGAGACTAATAAATTACAATAATAAAATATATCTTATTTATCTAATCATTTAAACTTACAGGTAAAATCAGTTTGCTTGGCACAAGACAGCTGTCGTGCTGTGGTAGGATGTGCAGACGGACGAGTTTATATTTACGATATGCATAGTGGTAGACTTGCAAAAACATTACCTGGTCCTAGTCAAAATGCTGAAGTTACATGTGTCAGAGTAACTGACAATGATGACTTTTTAATCACTGCAGGTATATATTTTAAACTATTAAATATATTCATTGCCTGTGCTGCTCTTGTTAAATAGAACTAAGCAGTCATCCAGGGCACAGAAATAATAATATCAATAATATTTTGTTTAACATAATGAATAAATTAAAATTATAGTAATGTAACCAGGATATTTTTTCATTACCACAGAATAATAAAAATGTTCATTACTAAAATAATAATTCCTTTTCTTGCAGGTGGTAGTAAAATTAATTTTTATCCATTTAGAGAAACGGATGCTATTAAACCTTTATTATCAAAGTTAAATAAGAAGTCACAACAAACACTTCAAGTTCATACTTCTCATCTTACATGTGTTGATGTTTCTCGAGACAATTTATTGGCAGTAACAGGTAAATACATTGTTATATAATTATATTTTACATGCCCGTGTTAATTATATATTTTATATTGTAGGTTCTGCAGACAATTTAGTAAATGTTTGGCAACTAAATTCTCAAGAAATTATTCAAACACTTGAAGGACACACTGCAGCTATAACATGTGTATCGTTCGCTCCAAACGGTTTGTTTGTTGTTAGCGGTTCGGAAGATAAAACTCTAAAAGTGTGGGGATTAACGCTTGGTTCTGTTGTTGCATGTTTTAGGGTCAGTTTTACTGAAAAAGAATTTGATAAATATAAATTATTGCTTGTTATTTTATCTTGTGATTGTAGGGACATCAAGCGCCAATATCAGGAGTTACTGTAATGCTTGATTCATGCCGTATTCTTTCCGCTGATAAAGATGGTTTGCTTACAATTTGGTTAGCTGACAATGGATCTTTAGTTCAGTCTTGTACAGGTCCAATTGAAAGACTAGCTGTCACAAACAATATGAAATATGCTGTATGTAATAAAATATAATAGATATTTATTTGTTATGCCTACACCGGTCACTCTTGAAATGCATAGAAGGAGCATTGATATGTACTCCACTTATGTTCGTATTCATTTATAAGGTGTCAGCATAATAAACAAGTACCTAAAATATGAATATAATTTTGTTAAATTTCATTAAATTAAAATACATGTTTTTCTAGGCTAGTACAAATGGGGATAACACATTAAAAATTTGGTCATTGTTAAGAGAAGATGAGAAATACAATGTTTGTCATTCAGAAGAAATCACTTGTTTTGTTTTGACAATGGATTCGCTACAGGCAATTACAGGGTCTAGGGATATGTCGCTCAAAATATGGCAACTGACTGGTGGCAAATTGTCACAGGTAATAAACGTATTATAATAATAATGTAAACCCAAAAATCTAAAATATTTAAAATTTATTTAAATGTTTCCTCTTAATCTTAATGTTATCAATTATTTATTTCAAATGCAACCATTTTTCAGGTTCTAGTTGGACATACAGACGCCGTGACATGTGTAGCAGTATCGGCACTCAATAAGAGTTTAGTTGTGAGTGGTTCTTGTGATACAAACTGTATTGTGTGGGATGTACAGACAGGTGCTGACCTACATACTCTTACAGGACATCTCGCACCAGTATCTTGTGTTAGAGCCAGCCCTGACGGTACTGCAGCTGTCAGTGGTTAGTTTGTTTTTTTTTAATTTAATACACTATACTATAAAGATCAATCACTAAACAATGGATGTATATATTTATTTTAGGAAGTGAAGATAAGACTATAATTGTTTGGGATACAAAGCAAGGAGTTCAATTGACGTCTCTACAATTGCACATACCAATAGTTAGTTTAGAAATCACTTGTGATTGTACTCGTATCGCGGTTCTTTTAAAAGATACGAGGTATCTGCCAATTATTTGTTTACATAACACTCCTGCCAAATATGTTAAATTACCTACTTACTGTGCACCTGCTAAAGATGTCGAAGGTAAATATTCAGGCCCGGATTTACCATGCAGGCAATGTAGGCACGTGCCTATAGCGGCAAAATTTTAGGGGCGGCAAATTTTAGCGTAAAAAAAAGATTGATAAAATTTGTACTTGAAGACCTAAAAAAAAGGTCTTCAGATTTATATTGGTCAATTTTTTACTTGAGGATCTAAAAAAAGGTCGTTTACATAAAAAAACTTCACTTTTTTATTTTTATTCAATCAAAAAGGGCGGCATTTTCGCAACTGCCTACGGGCGGCACATTTCTAAATCCGGCCCTGTAAATATTAATAATTCATTATAATTTAAAAATGTCATTTATTAATTTTAAATTTTCAGCTCGACCTTTACCAAAACGGCAAATACGCAGATTATTAAAGAAAGAAGTATCATTGGACACATATACCTGGCAAAGAAAATATGGTCACTTGACTTCAAATATAACTATAGCAGCTGTAGATGAAAGACTTAAAAGGAGGTTTTCTGTATCAGCAAGCATGGAAGAAATTTCAAAAATACCACAGAATAACAACCTTGCATCACAGGTAAAGATAATATGCTATTTAGTTCAATATACAAATAAAGTACATATCCCTTATAAAGTAGAATATTGTATGCTCTATAATCTATATTATTAAATAGCGCTTATGATACTACTAAATTTAAATTGATATTAATCATGATATTAATGATACATTTATATGTTATATTAAATTATATTATCTATTCTAGCAACAAGGGCAAGGTTCATTAGCTCAATCTCAACATTTTGATCAGCTAGAAGCTCTGTGGAATAAAAGATCTCCACCCAGACGCAGACTTAATCAGGTAACCAAATATGTTTTCTTTTAAATATTTTTAAGATAATTGAGAACAGAAAAAGCTTTTATATTTTATTATTTTTATATCCGCAACGATGGAAAATTTATACTCGAATATTTAACAGTTTATTTATACATTTGTTTAGTGTAGTTACATAACATGCTCATAAATGTTTCATATATAATTACAAGGTTGATAATGTGTACATTAAAGATGCAATAAATACTGAAATGTGTTTAAAATTATCGCAACACCTGCTCTTAATATTTATTATATTTCAGAGCTTACAGAAATTTAAAATTAATGACCAATACATTAAATGAAAATAGAACACATTTTTTTTGTATCGAACGAGATGTTTGAATTCAATTTACAACCATTAAAATTATTATATTTTCTTCTATTTTTAAAAACAACAAATGTTTCATAAGAAGAACAACACAAATATTGTAAAAATAGAGTACATTAAGGAGACATTTTATTTGTAATTATTTTTTTACATTTTACAGTCATTATCGAAACAATCATCCCTCGTTGAATCACGTTTCTCATCTGATGAGGAAGAAGATCAACTAGATAGACTTACTGGTACGTCTAATCCTTGTGGATGCATGTCAGCAGCGCACGGAACACTGAGCCAACGTTGTTTCTATAATCTGCATGCCGAAAGAGATACGTTTATTAAAGAAACCAAATTGAAAAAAATAACTCGTAGACATACAATGTGGGACATTCCTAAAGACGACAGTCAAAAATTAGTATCACTGCACTGCATGCCTAATGAGGAATGTCAAAAATCTAAAAACTGTGACTTGTTTAATATTGTTTATCGTTTTAAAAAGAATTACTTATAATTGTTTTATATTGTTAATGTTTGTTGGTGTGAGTTATATGTTACATAAAAATGATTTTGAAATGAATAAAATAATATATACAGAGTTGTAATAGATGTATTTCTAAGATTGTTTATGACATTGTATATGTTCAATGTATTCATTTTTATTATATATAATTGTTATATTTTTATTCAGTGCTATAGCAAGAAATATTTTTCAGTGTGGCAGGGAGGAGGGGGATTCATATTATTAGCATTTTGTATCTCAGGGCTTTGGCAACAAGCTCCATAACAATTCTACTTATCATTAACGTATATACAGCCAAGGCCCAGACTTTTCTGTGTTCCAAATCCAAACATGAAATCATTTTTAAAATATGTTATAAAAGTTACCATAAAATACTATTTTTGTTCATTATAATTTAGTTAACGAGAATTTTCAGGGGATAGAGAGAACTCCAATTTTACAATCATATTACAAAAGTAATAATAATAATATTGTATTGTTAATTTTACTATAGGATTGCATGTTATTCATGTTGGTGATTGCGTTTTATCATTTTTTTAAGTCAGCATGATATTGCATGTGCTTTGATGTTACGAACAGTTAAGCATTATAAATTGAATTTATAAAACATATAGTGAATATTAATTTTCTGTATATTTTCAGGTCTACCGGGCGATATATAAACAATGATAGAACGTTTATGAAGATTTTAAATTGAAATAATGACAGAAGTAATGCTTGCATTCTTATAAATACTTCTTTCAATTTTTTATGTGATATTCGATAAATGTATTTGTTTTCTACTTAAATGAATCATATCAAATTGAATCCAACATAAACATTGATTTCAATGTGCGAAATATATAACTGATAATTTAAATTAAATAATAATACCCTATTCTAAGTATCGTAACTAAAGTATGTACATATTTTCTGAACAATCACATTAAAATAATCGTGATAATTTATAAACATCTTTCTTATCTTTTACTCATTAAACTATGAGACTGTCAAATTAGAATAATTAAGTGTTTTAGAACTTCCCGTATTTTATACGTTACTACGTATTTCCTGTAGAATTTAATTAAAAACAAGGCATTTAAAACTACCTTTGATATTTTGTTTACTTATTTAGTAAAATTCTACAAGAAGCGTTACTATTTGTTATATACGAGGGATATTAAAAATTTTCCCAGAAAATTTTGAATATGTTCCGGGAATTTTTTAATATTCATGCATAACTTTATAAAGCAGTGATTCTGAACTTTTTTGTACGTGAATACAAAATATATATGTATTTTAGTTCTACATTAAATAAGACAATTTTTATTTATTTTTATTATCGAGGATACTTTCTTGAAAACCCAAAATGGAGCAAATCAGTAATTAAACTTTGTACTAACTAAGAGTCACAACTCTATGAAGGGAAAACAATATTCCATATGATACAAATACAGAATTTTTTGAGTCAAAGTATAATCTTCTCACTTATTTTCAAATGGTGTACTGATTTTTGTTGATATTTCGCCGATTACTTTAGCAAAATTGTAGCTGAACTAAAACAGTATTATATTAGCTTTATATAGAAGTAATAATAACTAACCCACACAAAATTCTGAATATCAATTAATTTCATTGAGCACAAGTTACACCTAAACATTTCCGCTAGTTGTTCTTTATATCTCCTGGTTCAGAACCACTGTTCTGATATATTATAATATTATAAGTGTATGTGTTTGTTAAAGTTAAACTGAAATTAAATTATATCTAAGATATAGATATATGTATTATGTGTTTATTCATCGTAAACATGAGTGCCATATTAATTTTTAAAGGATTTAAAATTAAGACTACAAAAAATAATATATTTATTTGCATTAAATGCTTTTAATAAAAATAACGATATTAAATTATTGTTACATTTTAAAAATTAATTCTTTATTTATAAAATTTTACTAGCTATAGAATATATCGAAAAGTTTTTTGTTATTTATTTAAAAATCTATATATCTATGTTACTGCTTGTAAAATTTATAAAAAAAATTAAATATGTTCATATCTAGTGATTTTATGAAAGACATAGTTAATTAATTTTATTTTTGTCATTTTCTTAGACTATATAATAATGTAAATATTAATTTCCTAAAATAGTTGTTAAAATTTGCTTATATAAAAATTATTAAAAAAATATGTTAAATGATATTCTCAATTGGCTAATTATATATAAATATATTGTATATGTACTTATATATTATCTATCATAAATGCTATGCAAATTAATAGCACAGAAAATCAAATAATGATTATAACGATACATTTAACAAGAGTATATTTAATTTTAATTCTGTGTCTGTCTGTTTGTCTGTCACAGCCTTCTAGCTACTGAACTGTTTGACCTAGAAAGCTGATATTTGGCATAATTGTGGACCAATAATAGACCTGAGTTATAAAAATATATTTTTAAGTTTTTGGCACGTTTTAAGAGAGCAAATGGGATACCAAAAAAAAATTTATTCAATCCGAGAGAGGTACCAAACGAAAACTGACAATTCAAGAAATTATACAAAAATAATATAACCCGCACATTAACTAACTGTTTTTTTCTCTTCGATACTATGATTAGCATTTATTTTTTCTTATATTTTATCAATTATAAATAAATTAGTACAGACCTGACCGAGTAAATATTGAATACAAAAAAGTACTTGTAAATACCTGGTGATTATTAAAAATGTACACAAGCATTTATGAAGATAATGGTAAATAATAATGCAAATGACTATCATTATAGTTAAGTATCTTTTACACTCTTTGTTTACTTATTTGAGGCAAAGTACTTAAAAATCTATTACAAATTCATTTTACATATTTTTTAAATGACACATAAATGCGTCCATATACGTCATATGTGTTTTATTTATTTATTTATTATTTATTTGTATGTAAATGTAGATGCATTTATAGAAACAATACTGAATATTAGACAAATATGTTGTCCTTATACTTTTATAGTATCTTTAGATTGTATTTCTGAATAAATATACTGTCATTTAAATAAATGCAATAATAAATGGATAAAATAGTTACATTGTATTATTTATTTTACTTTTAGCTTCATGAATAATTTTATTTCCGTGCCAAGCAGAGTTATTTTCGCTCTACTTGAATCCACCTTAAATATCCTGACTAAGATTGCTTCCTAAAATTTTTTAAATACTAAATAAGAAAGCAAAAACATGGAATTTCTTTTTAACTAACCCTCCGCCCCCAAATAGAAATTAAATTTACATTTTGCTTTTCTTGTATTTAAATACATAATTAAGTCCTGAATGACTGACTCATCAACGCCTAATACAACCCCTAGACCTAGAAACAAAAACGTGAATTTTAACAGATGTCTTCCTTTTATGACGTAAGCACGTACTAAGAACGAAGGGGAAAATATTTCAAAATTCAACCCTAATAGGGGTAAACAGGGTTAACAGTAGAAATAGTATTAGATAATGATAAATTACATATATAAATTTTCATAAATACGAATACACGGACGAAGCCGCGAACTGGTCGATAACTGTGTATACATATATTTAAAAAGTATGTATGTCTAAAATTCTCAAGGTATATAGCGTTCTTAAAATATTTGTAAACAGTAAATTTTTACACATTCATAAAAATTCAAGGTGAAACAAGGTAAAAAATCAAGTTATCAAAAAGGATCGCTGTACACTGATTGAGAACCGCTAATCCAGTCTATCGTAAATACAACAAGAATATACTTATATAAATATTCGTTTATAGTAACGGAAATTCCCAGAACTGAATTTTTCATAAAATTTTGTTACCAATTCTGGGAATGAAATTCTTGATTACATTTATTTTCTCGTGTTTGAACAAATAATGTTGAATAGAGAATAAATTCGCAAATTTTATCTCGAAAACGGTTTATAATACAAATCTTTTTTTTGTTTTAGATATTTGTTGTAATTTTGTTTATACAGTAGTACTTTGCAATAACGGCATAATTGAGACCAGATCCGCGCAGTTAAGTGAATAACGCCGGTAAGTTAATTAAGGCCTTTTTTGTACCTCGCAAGTGCTTGCAAGTAAATTTACTTACTATATTTATGTACTAATATATATTAAGTATGCAATAACACTAACTATAAAACAATGATAGACAGGGAAATTTACCTTCAAATATACATTTAGTACGTACTACAGAAAAAACGGATATTTAAGAACGCCGTTATTGCGAAACGCCGTTAAGCGATATACTACTGTAATTAATCGTATGGATATGGGTGGGGACTGGGTATTTTAGCTAACACGGTCACTTATATTTTTTTTGCAGTAAAATTATATTTAAAAAACAAGAATGAATATTATATAAGGAAAGGGTCGTGCAGACATAGTTACACGTTTACAGTAGGTAATTTAGGCAACTGTTAGGGCCTCGAGTTGATGAAATATGCAACGTAAAAAAATGTATGTGAAGAACATTTTTTGCTCTTCAAGCAGTATCTTTTTTGGTGCTGTTCAGTCAATCATACAACACACCAAAATTACTTGAAGAGCAAAAAAGGTTTTTGGTACTGATGTATATATTGTATTTTATCTGATAAAAAAAATTTTACGATTTTCATTATGCGTAGAAAAAGTCAGTTTGTAAAAGGAGACTGGCGGTATTTTGCCCAAAAACAAGAACAAATGATGTGTTGAAACAACCCTTATTTTGTACGAAATTAAATTCAACATAATAAAAATTAAAAAATAATCTGATTAATTTTATATTTCAAAATCGACCTATAAAAAACAAAAAATACCTCATTTTAATTTTAAAGATTCATATTTTTATATTCCGAAGTTCTACAAGGATTTTAATGCCTTTTCGAAGTTTGTCATATCTATAAGCATTTATTTGATTTCTGTCCACTTTGGACCAAAATCACTATGACAATCTTTCAATTTCTTTTCTGTACTTGTATATTAATCAACTACAAAAATGAATTAACAAGAACAAATAATAACAGTAACATTAATATTTTTACTCATTACTCACTTTTGTAGTAAACTCGTAATTGCAAATATTTACATATTGTTCGTCATTCGCAAATAAAGGAACACAAAAACATTATAAAACTGTGTCTATAAATATTTGCACGCGTTTGTCCAGTCAGACAACGTACATACTGACAATTGTGTTTAAAAATGAGTTTGAACCAGATATATTTTTATTTTTAATATGGAAACAGGAACGAATTTTATGTCTGAAAAGATGCAGAGTAGTAATTAAAAAAAATCATATGAGAGCATTTTTTGTTGTTTTCCTTTTTTTATTGTAAGGGGGTAAAATCATTCATTGAGTGATGAACTATTTTTCTATATATTTTTATTTTGTCGTCATGTATTTCTTAACGGTAAGAAATAAAAAAAATCATTTGGCCTTCCCTAAAATATTTTTTTTAATATTAACAAATTCCTTTTGAAAAATATATACATGTTTATATTTTTATAGTCTCATACAGTGGCGGCTTTAGAGGGGGGCGGGTGGGGGCGACCGCCCGGGGCGCCAAGCTAACAGGGGCGGCGCGAAGAAGGACATAATGAGAGAAGCAAGTAAGATATTTAAATATAAGGTAATAACTATATAAAAAAAGCTCTTCTGAGTAAAAAAAAAAGGTCTTCAAAGGTTGCAAGGGCGGCAAAAAAATTCGCCCGGGGCGCCAACATTGCAAAGGCCGGCCCTGGTCTCATATCCAGGGGTCCCCATTTTTCGTGAGCAGTAAATTATCATAAGTCAAAATAAAAAAATAGTAAAAGTACCTAAGCATATTTAGACATCATTTTTTTATTACGGACTAAACTGTTGTTATGCATTCATAAACTTCCCTAATCTAAGATGAAAATACACTCAGCACTCTGCCATACGACCATCCACTACACGACCGCTCCGTTATACAATGTTCTAACCAACGTCCTTCCCCCACCCCCGCCATAATACCACCTTGACTGCTATATTTCTGCGCGTTTAAATTCACCAATCAACGTTAAAATCGACGCGGTGGTGGGTGCCCCTCTAGCCGTCGTATAGTGGAATTTTTGAATTATCGATGCCGTCGTATAGCAGAATATTGAGTATAGTTGAGTCAAATATATGTATATTTGATGTTCCGCAATATAATATTACAAAGTTAAGAACCACTGATCTAACTAGTTGAACTTTCTAAATTATAGTAAAAAAGATAACTATGTATATCAAAAAAGCTTCGCACCAGGCACTCCTCTTATGAAAGATCAGATAAAAAACCTATATGGGATTCTGTGAGAAATTATTGTTTTTTTTTGTGCAATTGTATGTAGCTGGTACTACCAACAGACTTTATTTTCGTGTATTTATTGGAATTGGATTGTATATGAAACAAGGGGAAAATCCTATAGATTTCGCAAAAGGAAATCCATATTTTTTATGAGCTATATGCATAGAATTCTATAGAATTATTTACAAACATGGTTTGAATACTTTATTTTCCAATACCTACAATACAATACATCAAGTTTGAGAACACAATATATTTGTACATCAATCAATTACAACATCAACAAAAAAAAAACATATTAAATCCCATATAGACGTTGTTTCTTACTGTACAGTAATTTTGAAGGCTTAAGGGGGATAGCCACTGTGACGGAAAAAAATATAATTTTTTTTTCATAGATTTTTTTAAAGTATACATATTCATAAGTATGTGTACAAAAAATTGAGTTTAAATTTTGAAAATTGACGTAGTTACAGTCAATTTAGTGAGACGATGTAGCACGGCTGGTTATGACAAAACAAAAACATTAAACACATTTATCTCGGAATGACATTTTTCGACCTGGTCGACACGATTTCTCAAAGACTAATGAACCGATTTCATATTTTTTTAAATAATTTTCGTAATTACAGTAGCTATCGTTGCACGTAGCCGATTTTTGAAATTTTGATAATTACTATTTTTAAAACCGCCCTAATATAAAAAAAAGGTCTTAAAAATGAAAAAAAATTTCAAACGATCGCCATTTTGTGAAAAAATAAAATAAAATAAAACGGCTACGTGCAACGATAGCTACATTCATATAGATATTGGTAAAAATTTTATTTATTTTTTTCATATAACCCTTCTCAAAATTTCGAGTCGACCATAGAGAAAAAACATTTTTTTGGTCGTCACATCGAGGCTCATAACTTTGTAAATATTTAATATTTTTCAAAATTTATATTAAATAAGTTGAATATATACTTAATAAAACGTCCTTTACCTGATTCAAAAATAAGTAGTTATATCTGTGAAAAAAATTCCCAAACATTGACAATTTTTTGAGCCGTCACAGTGGCTATCCCCCTTAAAACCACTTATATTGATTTTTAGAAATGAAAGACTAGAGGCACACATAACGTAGAACTACTTATATTGCCACTTTTTATCCTACCGTATTTAAGGGTTGAGGGATAGAGGGTTGAAACAGTTGTCATAAGCTTTCAAAGAGTTAAATATTTTCATTACATTCGTGTTTCCGAGTTCTACCGAGTGTCAGGGAAGACGTAGATCTACGTCAAAAACAATTTGTAGCTCCCTAAATATATTTTCAGCAAATTTTCTTCACTAAAAAAAGGTTACCGACCCCTGTTTACTAGAGCGGGCAATGTCGATTTGGATTGCCACATTGTATTAGCGTATAGACTTCAATTAGTTAAACTAAATAATAAATCACCCTATTTTAATAATATATAGGTTTCTATAATCCTTTTTTTAATAGGTTTTTATTGAAACATGATACTCAAGTTGTGTATAAGTCAAAATGCCTAGATTTTTTTTACATTTTTTGCGTATCATAGTTTTTACTAAGTTAAAAAAATAAAAAAATGTGCCATTTTCCTACTAAAAAAATATTAAAAACTACATTTTAACGCATTTAATGTTTCAGCTAGTTGTACAAAAATAATTTAATCTTGTATAAAAATGTTATATTACTTGTTTTCTTTGATCATCTTGGCATGAAACGGTCTATATGTTAAGAAAAATATGCGTACTGTCTCAAAATAAATAAAAATCAATTTCGCAATTCACGATTTAAAAGCCATGTTATAGTCGTTAATACAAATTACTATAAATATATCTACAAAAATCTGTTATATAACGTATATAGGTACCCAAATATTTTATACATAAAATAATTTTTTTATTTAAATTAAACTCTCTTAAATTTGTGATATTCCCAAAAAAATATAATTTTACCACAAAAATTCGAGAAGGGTCTGAGTGTATGCCACTTTAAAATACGTTAAAATTTATTGAAAAGTAATTATACAGGGTGTTCGCGGGAACCGAGTGATCATTGCTAACTTTGTTATTATTGGAGCTAGAAGATCGGTTAAATGGGCAAAGTATCAGTATTTTTTCCGGGATGAATAATGGCGGTGTCAAAAAAAACAATCGAATGTCGAATTTCAGAGATATATTGAAATATAACATTTTTTTTAAATGGAACATCCTGTATATTATTGGATGTTCTCTTTATAAAAGTGTAATACATGTATGATGGTAAAATTGATAGAAAACAAGTTATAACAAGTATAAAATTAATAGAAAATATCGAAAATCAGTGAGCTATGAAGTTTTAATAAATTGAGAACAAATGATTAAAACATTTAAAACAATAGTTTAAGGTTTTTATGTCATTTGTTCGCAAATTTTAAATGTTTTTGATTTTAACTGATAACGAAAAAAATTATTTATTATAATTATTTATATTTTTTTATGAATAATGCTCAAAAATGTTAAAAATCTGCGAAATAAGGCACAAATATCTGAAATTATTGTTTTAAATTTTTTTATCATTTGTTTGTATTTTATTAAATCTTCATAGCACACTATTTTTCGATATTTTCTATTAATTTTATACTTGCTATAACTTGTTTTCTATCAATTTTACCATCATACATATATTACACTTTTATAAAGAGAACATCCTTAGCTACAAAATTCAATAATAATATACAGAGTGTTCCATTTAAAAAAATGTTATATTTCAATATATCTCTGAAATTCGACATTCAATTGTTTTTTTGACACCGCCATCATTCATCTCGGAAAAAATACTGATACTTTGCCCATTTAACCGATCTTCTAGCTCCAATAATAACAAAGTTAGCTATGATCACTCGGTTCCCGCGAACACCCTGTATATTACTTGTTCTTATTGTTAGAAAGGTATTTAACTCATATCTAAATGTATTGAAAGTTAAAAGTAAATTTTTGTAAAAATCTATTTGTATTTTTGTACAAATAGATTTTTTTGGGCAATGTTTCGTGAAAATAGAAACCATTACGTTACATAAGAAAAAAAGCGGATCTCTCGTTTTGTAAAAAAAAAATAAGCCGGTAAAATTCAAACGATATCACCTCTGTCTCGCCCTCAAAACGAGAAAAGTCTCATCTCGGTATGAAGCCTTATATTTTTTTATATTTTATAGAGTTACTTACTTCAATCTACCTCACCTCACCAGACATGTATTTATAAAATGTTCCACACATTAATTTTCACAAACTTTATGCAAAAAACTAATGAGCGTACAAAATAATTTTTACAGAATGTCAGTGTAGCAATATGTTTACGTTACAGTACGTGTATGTTTAAAAAGACGCCCGCGCTGCGGTATTCATGTGTAATCCTGAAATCAGTGTTTTTGCCAAATACTTTGCCTAAATATACATCCCCAAATTACTTACATTCTGTATTTAGAAACGATACACACACAGCTGTTATAAAAAAATTTGCTGCATTTGCCAAATAGCCGAAATTGGCGGAATGGTGTAGAGCTAAATTTGTCGTCAAGGTCTTTTGGAGGACTGGGTTATGTATTACGTAACGCTAGGGCCGCGGAAATAAATTTATTTAAAATTTATCAATATATATTTTATCTTGATGGAGAGTCGAGTCTCGCGTTTTAGTGTCTCATACAATAGATTTAAACTTATAGCAAAATTAAGAACCAATTAAAAACATATAAATTTTGATAATTACAGATTCAAATTCAAATGAATATGAAACAATATTGCAGTTTGATAGACGGTTAATTAAGTACGTATGATATATGAATGTATGACAACATAGCAGTTAACACGTTTACTACCATGTGTATTCACGTTGGTTTATTTCAGACATTTAAATACATATAGGTATACTTTTCTTACATCACGTTTATCTGAGTGTTTTAATTAAAACATTGTATAGATAAACAGTTACATTAAAATTGGGGTGAATATAAAGCTATAAACGTATATTACCTAAGGAGTGAGGGGGTCAGAGAAACTGGGGTTTTTGGATCTAGTGCAGACTTTAGGGAAGGGGCTGGGTGAACGCCAGGGGTGCCAAGTCAAGACGGACGGCGAACATGCATATATGGAGAAAAACTTAGCTCCGATTCAAGTAAAAGTTATTGACTTTTGTAATTTGGAAACGGGGAATTCATTCTAATAGTTTCGCTAACGGTGCAGGACTCGCTTAGACCGGCCCTGCCTAGACGGTACACTCGCCAAATGAAAAATTAAATTATATTTTCAAAACTTCGAGCTTGATGAAAAATGTGGAAGGGTCTGCTTGGTTGCATTCTGAAGCTTGAAATTTCACTTTGAAAATGCTTTTTAATTTTTAGTTCTACGATTTTTTTTATTTTTTATTTTTGTCGTATTATTTTTACGCATTACGAGTTCTTGTTATACCATTTGGAAGATTAATTACCAAATATATAATAAATATATAAATAAAATAGTTAAAACTTAACTTCTAGTAAATAACTTCATACTGATAAGAAAAATTTTTCACATGAGTCATGACTTCATGACTAATAAATAGTTGAGTTAATTATAAATACTGAATCCAAACTTTAAAATCTGAAATATGTATGAGTAAAAAATTTAAATGAAAGCGGGCCCAGAAAATTTTCTATGGGTTTTCCCAATTTTAACCTGTGTAAAAAAAAATTAAAGGGACCCTTAACTCTAACTATACCTATTTCGTACTAGAGCTTTCTAGAAAAACTAGTTTTTTACGACAGAATAATGATTTTTACCACTCAAAAATATATTTTTGTAAATTATGAATGTAATGTAGAAAACCTTTTACACTTTAATAGTCCACCTCTGTATAATACCACCAAAATTCGAGATTACACCCATAAAAGGAAATGTTAGAGTTACGGTTATACGATCTATTTACCAACTATACTTGTAGAATATTTGTTATTACTTCCTTAAAACTATAATCGAGCAAAAGTTTTCTTTCTGACTTTTAATATATCTAACAACTATTAAATTAATATTAATACCTGGTTTAACTTTTATATATTTTTTGGGGGAAAAAAATTTAAAATAAAATATTTAGTTAGAGTTTCTTTTAGTATATTACAGTTTATATATAAATAGTAGTATTTTTTAAACATTAATAACATCAACATAAAATATATCCTCTAACAATGGTATTTGTAATAAATTTTAAATATCAGGTATAGTATGAACGAAGAAATTGCAGAAAAAAATTGGATCATCTAAACTTGTCCATACCGTGAAATGAAGTACCGCCATTATATGTTCTATTTTTGTCTAACGTGCGTCTTACCAATAGCCCTTTCCTTTCATTTCGTGTGTTTACTATATTGTGCCAGAATTGCTGCCGGCAATATAATGTGTTGATTCCGACCGCAGAAAATAGTGATCTGTCATCGAGGTTGTGAGAATTTTTAATAGTTAGCTCAACCGGCTTACAATATTGTATACATAATCAATTTGAGTCTACAAAATTTGACTTAACATCTAAACGGTGTTGTGTCAAATAAAAGTTGTTTACATTTATTTGTGATTGTTGCATTATAAAGACAGTGCAAAATACAGAACTTATAAGGGATTATTTACCAATATTTTATAAATATTGGTATAGATAAACAATTATCAGTTAACGTGTTTATTATTTTTCAATACCTAACGTTACAGTTTTAAAGAAGTGAAAATATGGCTAGCGGCAAAGGTAAGAAAAAATTTCATTTTTATGATTGTAATTTTAAAATTATACTATGTATTCATAATATCGTATCATATTTACGATTTCTTAAGTATTAGGTACATTTATTCATAACATGTGGCATGTTAGTACAGTTTTTTCTAAATTTTAGGCGTGCATACTTTTTATTTATATAAATTATGAGTTCAAGGTTAAACCTTTTATATGTTTACATACAATATATTTTTAGCATTCTACTTTTCACACTATGGAATAGCCAGTACGTGTGTGGTATTTTAGTTTTTAATTTCTTTTTATTAATATTTTAAATATTTGTATAATTATTAACATTATAAAAAGTATTATTTAACTTAAGAGGTAAGAGATATAATAGTTCTTAAAAAACTCTTCAGGAAAAAACATTTTTAATTTTTTACTCTCAACAAATTTAAACCAGATTCTTTTTTATGTAAAGACAGCCTTATGTAAGGCTTGTACTTTATACAAGTATTGATTTTTATTATTGACATAATTTTAGCCATTTAAAAAATAAAAATTTTGCAATGACAACAAACTCGACTTTTTTAATTAAAAAGTACATATTATTTAATTATTGCTTAAATTATTTAATATTTACAGCTTTAGCCGGTCTGTCAATGCGTTTTTTATACGGATTCCATGAAAATGAAATTTGTAAACAACATTTATTTAAAGTAGATTTACTTAATTCAATTTAAATGTTCAGGTTAAATACTTAATCATATTATCGGTATGTTAGCTTAAGGCAGTGGTTTCCAAACTTTATGTAACTACGCCTCCCTTTAAAAAAATTTAATCTCTGGCGCCTCCCCCCCCCCCCCCCCCTTTATTTCATAAAATTATACAGACATATTTTAAAAAGGTATGAAATGTATTTTTTTGCGTATAAAATTTATTTTTAATGCGATGAATATGCTTGTCTATTAGTACAAACTTCATTAAATCTAGGTCTTATTAAGGGGGGTGATTTCACTCTGATTTTTTTATTATAATTCTATTAGTTTTGCTTTTTCAATAATAGTTGTCAGTCAAAAACTACACAGTAACGTCCCTTTTAGAAACAGAAAAATATAATGTTTTTATAAAAGTTTATTTATAATTATATATTTTTATTTATACACCTGAATGTGATGTTATGAAAATTAAATTTCTCTTAAACTTTTCGCGCCTCCCTTTGCACTAGTCCGCGCCTCCCCAAGGAGGCGCGCCTCCCAGTTTGGAAATCACTGGCTTAAGGTGTAAAAATAGAACGTAGAAGAAATATTATATACGTACATCGTATGTTTAGATTTTTTGGCCAATAGATTGGCGTGTCAGTGGTATTCAAAATTTGATCGGAAGGAAAAGAGGTATTTTAAAGATAAGTAGTTAAAAAATATTTTTTTATATATTTTATGTATAGAAAAGAAATTATGAATGATTATTTTAGTTTTTCGAAAAGGACCTACGTTTCATAAATTATTAGTTTAATTGTAATTATGTACTTTTTAAAACTATGTAGAGTCATATGCTTTTTTAACATTCTCTAAATTAGTCTAAATATTCGGGAATTAATCAATATATTTTTGCTGAACCTACCATCTAAAATACATTTTTACAGTCCACAATACTAGATTTATGTCCGGTATTCATAAAATTTGCTCTCAAGCAAAATCAAAACGAAATCTTTTTGTATTTTTACTCGACTACCAAAAGCCAAAAGGAGGGTTATGATTTTGGCAATCTCAATGTAAATATTTAAGTTTATGAGTTCCTTATAGAGCCTAAACTACTTGATCGATTTCAACAAATGAGGTACCATTTGATTCTTCTTGATTGTCTGCGTGTCATAGGCTAGACATTTTTTTAAATTCAAAATGGCAGTTGTGAGATGCTATATTATTATAAATACAAAAAAAAATTAAAACCAATTATATTGGGTACCAAATTAAAGGGCTTTGAAAGACGATATCAAAAATATACAACACAAGTCGAAAAAAAGTTAACATGGCAACTAGAAAGTAATAGACGACTTGTCTTCAATCAAAAGAAAGAAGTTTCACAGAACATTGTACGTAGTATGTTTCTTCAGTGAAAACAACTTATTTATAATTTTTTAGTTGAAATATTTTAGCGTAGTCGGGTTTTAGTTTTAGTATAAAGAACCAGGCCACTCCTGCTGTAATTAAAAATATATTTTTATTACTTTTTATTTTTATATTTTATCATGCTAAATTATATATCACTATAAATAAAATGCTTTATAATTAATACTAATAAACCAGCCTTGACTTGAAATTCACGAGTATTTTTAAAAGGAGTCTATACATTATATTTAAATTGTAAAAATATTCCTTGGAAATACTTTAAATGAGATCATTACAATTAATGCCAATTATAATGATTGATATTAAGTGATTGAATCAATAAAGTAATTCATTTTTTACGTTGTTGTCATATTTACTGTTTGATATTACGGTTTTTTTAAATATAAAATACATACTGTGACGCTAAGTTAGAGCAAATATAAATGTATGAAAATAAAATAATATAAGTACAAGTACTTTGAATTTATTTTAATTGGTATGATTAATAAAGCGAAGCTTTTTAAATATGGTTTAGTGGAAGGGTTAAGTATGAATTTTGTAAATATGTCACTTTATTATATTATGAAAATTATAGGAAATATTATCTCTAAGAGCAATATAGACATTATTCTAGTTTTTCATCTACCGAACCGATTTAAATGGAACATTCACTGTTATATATACAGGTTAAAAGATTGAAGACCCTAGAATAAGCTAAAAGCAATAATATTCAATACGTACAAAGAATTTTATCTGGTATTATAAAGAAACTAGCATTCTATACGTGGCTTCGTCCCCGTTGTATTCGTTTTTATGCCTTTTTATAATAATTTATAAAGTCTTTAACAATTTTTTACCCTTATTAGAATTGAAGTGATACACGTGCTTTTTTTATTTCAATTCACCTAAGCAGTTATGCAGACTACACCTTTCTTAGGGAGTGCTTACGTCATAAAAGGAAGATACCTCAAAAATTTCATGATTTTAAGTACTAGGTCCAGGAATTTGGGTTGTACATTGATGAGTCAATGAATGAATTTTCTTTAATATATTTTACAGAATGTGAATCTTCCAGACGAGGCAACTAATTAATATACATAAGTACTTTATACTATTGAAATCTAAATGTAGCTACTATACATTTCAAAACAATATTATTGAAGTTAATTTCCTAATGATTTAAATTGTATAATTGTACAAAGCTTTGTTTGATACTATGCTTTTATAAATATGTATTCAATATAATATCTCCAAAGATGTTTTGAATAGAATATTATTGGATTTACACCCCCATATATTTGTACCTAAGGGCTTATACCATCTTTTACTTCCCACGATACGCCATTACTTAACTTCAAATACAAATTTCGTAGAATAATGTGTATTTAATATATTATGATATTGCAAGCTAAGACACAATATTATCAGAAATTATTATTTTAAAAAAACATGTATTACAATCTCATATAAGTACAAGCTTATTTTTATTCTTTATATTATAATTATTGTAAAACGAAAAAATATATATTGATATGAAAAACATGCCTGAATAAAATAAATAAATACATTCTTTAAACAAAGATGTCTGATAAAATCAAGCCAATTTTAGAATTTTGTTTAATCAATATGAAATACATGCTCATATTGGATTCTTCCCTGACACAACATTTTTTTTTTTGTATGAAATATTTGAATAAATACCATAACTCAATATTCTGTCAGATAAAAAACGTGTCTATATTTTAGATTGGTATATTTTTGGTATTATTCCCTATCTTTTAATCAGAAAAGCTGGAAACCGTTTTATGTGTTAGGCATTTTTATAAATTTTCCTCTTTTGATTGCAAGAAATAAATCTAATTACCTTTTCAATATTTTCTAATCGGCTTATTAAGAACTTTTAAATCATTTATTTTTATTTTATGGTGCATACTTTTATGAAATGTCTATAATCTTACCTTAAATAGATTATTTCACTTTAATTCAATAAACAAATTAAAAAATGTCATTCATTTCTTACAGGTTATCGACATTTAATAAGTGACCTTTTTTTCTCGGTATTACGCCATTGAAAACTATTCATATGCATATCTGTAGTAGAACATTCTCATTGCTACTTACTGCATTAAATATGTACATTAATATACAATGTACATACATACATATGTATAATAAATTGCATAGTGCTTTAGGGTGATCTATAAAATACGTTACATAAAATTGACGCATTTTTGACAACCTCTCCCTCTCTCTTTATCACACTGCATCACTTTTTTGAACCCCCTACCCAATAATACGTCACAAAACCTGGACCCCTCCCAATGAATGATCATTTTCATGAACGAAAAATTTTTTCGAAATTGATCATTAAAAAATACGTCCTTTATATCGTGACAGAAAAATAAAATCTATAGTTTAAAAAACAATGCATAAAATTGATGTAGGTATTTCAAACGTCAAGCCACGTCACACGTCACGTTTGATCGGACACATATGATCACGCTAGACATTTGCCTCTCCCCCCCTTATTTTCTGAACGACCCCTTTGAATATAATTCACTTGTTAGTTACACGCTTACATAAATAAATATAAACAATAAGAAGATTTGAATATTATTATCTGTAAAATAAATTTTAATTAACGTGATTACAGTTTCATTATAGATATTATTGTTTATAAATTGATTTAAATTTGTAATAATTTGTATAAATAGTAAGTTTATGTTTATTTTAAGTACAGGTCAAATTTTATTTTTGATTAGTTCAGTTTTAAATTATACTAAGAATTATAAATAAAAAATATACATATTTTTTATGATTGTGTGCATAAATGTAATTCAAACATTGATAACATTTAAATAATGACTTAATGAGTAATTCATAATGCAATATTTTGCAAGAAGGTAATTACAATCAAATTGTAAAACTAAAATAAATTATTTTTACTTTGTGCTTGTGTTATTTGATGACTCAAAAGTAGATAGATACTAACTAATGATTTAAAAATTATACAGGGAACTGTTTTAAACCAAATCCATCACGAGAGATCTAAGTCTCGTTTCGGTCTTAAAATTTACAGCTGACAGTCTCGTCTCGTTAAAAAAATACAGCCGATCTCGTGTTGGTCTCTCGTACACGTAACCAATACGAAACCAATACTGATACACGGAGAAAATATTATTTTAAAAATTAACAGAAAATGCTGTGAACCTGAGGACAATATCAACTTCTGAAAAAAATTACTCTCCAGGATGGTATACTTTGTTACTTTATCACATAACCTTTAGTTAATTTTAACATAACGGTATGCTTTTCAACAGAATGGTATAGTAAAAATCGACATTCATAAAATATAGCAGTGCATTTACTATCTTTTCACATACGGTGTAATAATAATTTTTGATACTGTTGGTATGAAATATTACTACGTTAATTTTTCACAGAATGAAATTTCGTCCTCCCGTTCACATAGTTCACATCAGTGTACCATAAAAAACCTCGTGTGATTTTTTTCTAAAAAAAAACATTTTTCACATTTATTCATGTGTAATAAAAATATTTATATACATATAACAAATTTTAATTATTTCTATATAGATAGTTTTTAAAAAATAGTTATTGATACCGAATCTATCGACGAGACTATTAAATAAATAAAGCTGATATCGTTTCGCTTTAGTCTCGTCAAAATTCTCGTAATGTCTCGATTCATTTCATACGAGTTTAAACCAATCTCGTCTCGATCTAAAAAAAATCTCAGTCGAAAGTATTACGTCACGTAAAAAAATTAAGACACGCAAACTATATCAAATCGTTTGAAATTATTATTTTTTTTAACAAGGACAGTATTTTATACTAGAAATCAGCATTCTTTTCTTTTTCGGGTTAGGAAGTAAAACAATATTTCACTAAAAACAAAATTATAATTTGTTTTATCTCTAAAAATATAATAATCAAGAGTAAGGTAATACATAATGTTTACTTTTAATTTAAAAACAAAAATTGCTCTCATAGATAAATTTCACAATTTACGTTTCATTTTATATTGAAAGTAGGTATATGTTGCGTATAGAAGACTCTTGTACATGCGGAAATGTTAGTAATGAAAAACTTTCACGATACCTTACTGTTTCATGAAATTTTATTATTCTCTTTTTTTATATGACTACTTCTCCTTGTGTCCGTACGAAAGGACTCGGTTTTATATTATAAAAAAAGTTTCGTATAAGAAAATGTTTTAGTTTATATTATAAAAGTTGTTTTTACTTAAATAATCTAAAAATAGTTTTATTAATGAAATTTTCAGTTTACTGTACTCTAGTGTTCCTAAAATTTCGTTATTTATGCCTCAGTTTTATAAACATTAAGAGAAAGACTTATTATATTAATATTAAACAGCATGCAATAAATGTACAAATTGTATTATATGTATAATATGGTATTTAAACAAAAATATGTATGTCTTCAACACCCTTTTCATTGTTAGTTAGTGAAGAGGATAAAGTGAATTTGAAATATAATGATGGTAAAAGATACGTAGTATTGTAAAAAAAGTCTGCTTGTTTTAATTAAACTAAATTTCTCAATCTGTGAAATTTATTAATGAATATTTCAGCGACCATAAAGCGGGAGAATAAAATAATATTAAAGCGAAATGAACGATGATTTCTCAGACGAACTTATTTTATGTTGGGTATTTATAAAGAATTTACTAAGGTGTCAAATTGTTATTAACTTGCTCGGAATTTTAGGGCGTAATACATTTAGAATAGAATAGAATAGAAAAATACTGTATTTAGTAATATCAATTACATTACAGGAAGGTTGGAAGAATACAATTGATTACATTTTCTCTAATATTATTATTTTGGTTACTCAAACTTACAGGAGTGATGAGCAAAAAAAAATTTTTTTTTTAAATCAACAAAAAATAAAAGAAGTGTGTGTGCTCATATCAAATTATATGTACTGCGTAATACATTTTTAATAATGTAAATGTTATGTATTTTACGAGGAACACTTGTCATCACTGCTTTTAGATCACATTTTTCTACTTGACGCGCATGCGTCAAGGTCATTAATATAAAATATAAACCATATGGATCATTGATTAAAACTATCAGTGGATGTCATTTATATTTAGAATAATTTAGATAGCCTTAGCTTAGCTTTTTCTCCACACCTAATTTTGTATAATAGTTTATAATACTCGACGTTAGAAATCGTTTGTTTAAGAAACCACAGGGTGTCAAATAAGTATGAGACTAAGTACAAGACATTCAGTTTAAAAAACCATACAAGAAAAAAGTAAGACAATTTTTGGAGGACTTTTTATTCACAGTTAATATTACAGCACACCTCCACCAGACATAGATAAAAAAGAGGTGAATATTACCCCGGGGCGATCAGAGCTGGTGACATTCATACAAAATTTAAGTGTGGCTTGTATATTTCTGTAATGAGTGTACATAGTTTTATTCCAAGTCAGAAATAGAGGGGTGGTGATGAAATATGAGAAAAGTGGGTTTAAATTAAGGGTTAAGTTTTAGTTGATTTATAACACTGTCTAAAATGTTTATAATGAGGGAAAACTTCAAAGTTCAAATCATTTATCCGTTAAATGGAAACGCTTTTGGCGCTACTTACGTTTATCAATCAATGTAATGAAAAAAATCGTTACACGTTTTATTTTATAGACCTATGTACCTGTGATATGCTGCGTTGAGAAAATCATGCAATAACATTTATTAGAGATAAGAAAGCAAAAGATAGTAAAAAAATTCAATCTCTATTATGTTTATCTCAACATTCATCAATGTGCAATCATCGCATATTGATTGTGCGGCAAATACAAACGAATAGTAACAATAGTAAAATCACAAAGTAATATCCCTGATTTTCCAAGAAACATAAATATATCGATTTCCGATCTTATTTGAGATATTGAAAAAACTTCGCATCATTTTGTTAATTTTTTAATTTTGATATCTCGATGCTGGAAATCATATTTTTTAAGTGCCAAATAGGTAACTAATAAGGTACTGCCCTTTAAATACTTGTTTTATCAAAATTTGTAGGTATGTTATTAAAAAAATTGAAAGTATTATAGGAACAATAAATTTTTTTGAAGATTATAAATTGGTTGGGTTTTGCGTTTGGGTCACGTCGTGTGTAAAGTGACCAGAGTACTGATTTTGATGGCTATATATTACTTAATTATTATTATCCGAAGTAATATCCGGTATGATTATTTCGGATACGGTTTTGACGGTCACAATCGTTTTGGATATCCGATAGTGTCGTTTTCGGATACAAAACGTTTGACTTGCGTGAAAACTAAACGATATTGAACAATAGCGCATGCGCATTTTATTATAATATTATTTTATATTTCTGTAACGTTTATTAATATCTACGACAATGTGCAAAAAATTAAATCCTAATTGAATTTCGTAGAACGTTACAAGTTGTTTTCTTGCCTGTAGAATATCAAATCAACAGAATACAATGTCAGAAATGTCAAAGCAAATAAAATTCTTTTTGAGAAAATGAAGATTTTATCTCATGATACAAATAGATAAACTATTGTGCAAAAAAATAATTGTTTGTGCACTACGTACAGAAAATAATTGAAAAAGATTTTGGCATCAAAAAAAAATCAAGTGCACAACAATTTCTCGAAGATGACTGAAAAATAGCTCCAACTAAACTGAGCACGTAATAATAATCTGTTCAAAGTTTGTTCAAATAATCTACACAGTCCAATTTGCGTAAATTATTTGAGCGTGTAAGCTCACTATTAACGTTATCGGATTTCGTTTCATAACGCTTTCGATCCGTTACTCGACTCTTGGAATTTTCATTGAAAACGAACCATTATTACTTTATTAACCAAGAAACCTGAAAGCTATATCTTCTGCATACTTTCATTGACTCTATTTGAGTATTACTGGGTTTTCACTGTTGTTCGAAGACTGTTAACCCATATCAATATATAGAGTACCTTCAGCCCCCACCATTCAAGGCCGTCGCGTCGTTATAGACCTACACTCCTGGTCTTTGGTTATATCCCGGAATCGATCGCGTCCTTCCGAGCGTGCGTACTAATACTAGCAGGGCCGGTGTTTTACACCTACTACGCATTACAACATCGTATACATGTGCTACTATCGTTGTATTTAGTCGTCATTATATTAATATAAAATAGGTTGGTATATCGTTTAGCAAATGAATTTCACGGATATTTTTTATTTATTCCTTGCTTTATCTATGGTTTACAAAAAGTCTCGGTTTTTGAAATTTAGTATCGTCTCCATCTTGAATTATACAACTGTCTGTCTTGTGAAAATTAAAAAAATGGAGCATATAATGTAAAATTAAGCCGATTTCGTCTAAAAATGTTATTGATTTTTAACTTTAGGTTATATATTTTTTTAATGTTTGAATTACAGATCAATTTACCATTATTTTTACACAAATTTAAATTATTTTTACAAAAAGAAGCATGTTTTTATCAAACTTTTTCGAAAAAAAAATTAATCTAAAACCATCATTACAATTAAAACAGTACCGTCTCATTAAAAAAGTGACATCGTTTCGGTCTCATCTCATCCGAGAAAAGTCTCGTCTTGGCGTGCCACGCGTTTTTTGACCCCATTTTGCTTTGGGGATTTTACGTTTAAAATTGTGAAATTGTGTGGGTTGGTTTTATCTATTTAAAATTATCTACATTATGTTGTGTATATTTTTTTAAATTTTACAACTAACTATTTTTTAGTTCGTGTATACATTTTTTAAACAACAATTTTATTATAACTTAATTTACAATTATAGTATATTTACCGTTTCTTCTTTACTTTATAATCTGCTAAATTAATTTATCTTTCAAAATCATTTTACAAGAGATTACTTGAGAATACCTTCTCAAAGTTATCTAGGATCACTTACTCTTTTATTTTGAATAAGTAAGCAACTTTTGTCTTAATTAACATTTGTTTATTTAATTTTTTTCTATTAAAAAATATATATTTTTTAAATTGACCCTAAAGTTACGTTTTCAAGGTCAGCCAAGGTCATTTGTTTTTATCAGCTTTACTTAATTTTAGAATGATCTATATTTCTATACCTCTCCTAACTCACTAAGTAATTTCTTAGTTAAAATACAATCGAACCACTGAACTGAACCATCAACAAAACTATATTTTTATATAGGTGCCCTTAAAATCGAATTCCCTTATCGTGCACGAGCCGGGCCTGCAGGCCGGCCGGCCGCCTCTTACGTCCCCGTACACGCCCATAGAGAAGCTGCGGCGACGGACACACTGTAGTTACGTAAGAGTTCATTGTGTCAGTGTAAACAAAAGTCTTTCACGTGCCGCTCTATATCGTTCAGTGTGTATTTTTGTGCAAATCCTGTCGGTTTCATCTGCACTGATTTTTCCCGAACATTATTGTGATTTAAAATGAATACGCCGCTCTCGACTCTTTAGCGCAATCGCCTGCGTTGCCGAAAAAGGGTAAATTGGTTTTTGTTTTATCGATATTTTGTTGCTATTTCAACCTTCTGTGGATGATTTTTTGAATTCTGTTGTTGGTATATTAACATTAAAAATTATATATGTTTATAAACTTTTTTTCATTTATTATTTCTTTTTTTTTGCTTTCTTATACCAGGATACCCAAGAAACGGTAGAATCTTCTAGATTCTAGAAGCGCATTAGGTTACATTGGTTTGAAAACCTTAAAAGCAAATTAAGTGATAATATTATAAGAAAATTTAACCAGACGGTTATAATTTTTGAAATTTAATTTTTTCACTACATTTTACGTTTAAATGGCATTGCTCTATAGAGTATGTATGACATGTAATCTATAAAAAAAATAGTTTTATTAAGTTCAAAAATAATCTTGAAATATTTAAAATTAATTTATCAATAGATATGATTACCTTTTTACACATAGTATCTAGGTATTACATTTTTAATGTGCTTTTTTTGTACTGCGCAAAAATGTGGCTTATTTGGGGTGAGGTGGGGGGAGGAACTATTCCATATAATTTCGAAACAAAAACATAATATAGTTAAAAATACTACATTTTTTAATCATCAAAGGATATATCTACAATAAACAAAAATTAACGCAATGTGTGATAATTTAATTCTTTTCATACTAAAAAAATAATAATTAATGTAAACAAAGGATTTAACATTTAAAATCCACGGTGTACGTGCCGGGATTAAAAGTGTATATTTTAATTAAACTATGATAAAAGTATGTTGGTAATTAGTAATTAGCTGAAAGGTTATCAAAGTTATATATGTACTTATTTATGTAACTTAAATTAATCTTTTTTAAACAAACAAACATTATCGGCATTTTTGAACAATTTAACAGGATCATTTAGTATGAATGAATTCTATAAATATAAGTACAGTGGGCCCCCAACATTTATCCAATTTAACTCATTGTATATTGAAGCCAATAAAAAAATTAATGGCGATAGGAGTTTTAAGGGACTCAAAATAAGGTTTTGTTATGGTTTGAAAATTTGTTATTTTAGAATTTTAGACATTCGTAATGGTTTTTACTTTCGCAACTTCTTTGCGAAAATTTTTACGCAGATTTATTAAAATTTAATTATTTCAACTAATATGTATGTTCCTATAGTAGATTTTTTAGAAGAATATGTTTTTAATCTTATAAGAAGTTATGTTATTTATTTTTCATTTCAGGATTTTTAATTAGTTTAATTGTAACAGAAGTTAAAAAACAAAGATTTCTATATTTTAAATAGTACGTTAAATTCCTACTTTCTAGTTGATGCAAATAAGATATTATTCATTAAAGGGGTAATTTATCATATAATATGTATTTAAATTAAACGAGTGTTAAATTTATATTGGACATATTTTTATAAGTCTAATTACATTTAAGCTATCCTATACGTCAATTTCATCAAGCATCTAAAAAAATCAATAATTCGCTTTCGTTTTCGCTTTCGCTTTCACAAAACTTTTTTTTCCTACTTGTATTCGCTTACAGTATACGTACTTTCGTTACAACCCTCCAGTTTTAAAATAAAACTTCTTTAGAAGAACAATTATAAAATATTTTCTTTATAAATTATTATTGACAGATACCTTGACCTCCATCATTGTTTAATTTATATATGTTAATTACTTGTATTTCAATAGTAATTGATAATATAAGGGGGGTACTTCCTGAGGAAGAAAAAATCAATTTATCAGTACAATTTATTTAAATTCTTATAGTTTGGTTAAAAAAAAAATAAAACATAATTTATTACGTATAGTATATGCAGTATGAATTAAGTCAAGCACTGGGTCATTTTAATAAAGCAAATGTGGTCACATTGATCAAATATAAAATGATTCTAATTTTATTTATCCTCCGTTATTTTTATATTTTGGTCCTCAACTGACTAATTTCCTTGAAATAAAATTTATTTTTGTATTTTATAGAAAATTAACTAGCTGGGCCCTAGAAAAAAAGTTTTCGGACATTTTTTCCCATTTAAGATTAAGGGGGCCACAAAGCACGTCACTGTAAATTAATAAATAAAGTCGATTTTATTATTCATAAAGATTCTTACCCATTCACAACGTTTCTACCATAGTTGTATAATTTTTATGAACCACTTAATTAACTGCATAAAATCAGTTTCAATTTAATTAGAAGTTTTAAATTCAAGCAAGTAAATATGAATGTTTTTTATAAGTATCTATTTAAATTTAAATGTGCATATATATTTATTTATATCGAGGTTTTGTCTATCTGCATATGACTGTACTCAACCGGTATCAAGGCTGTTTAAGTCACGTATGCATTTTATCATTAATTTATGAATTGTTTTATTAATGCATTTTTATTTATTCGATTTTTTTTCATCAAAATACATTTTACTTATACAGGGTGAGGCAGTAACTATTACAACCTTATATATCATCGAAACTATAAGGCCCAGAGAAAAATTAGTGTAACCAAAATTGTACGGTACGAAGGGAGCTATCATATAGCGATAATAATTTTTGTCCAGGGGGAGGCGCTTCGGAGATATCAAGGTCATCTTCATTTTTTTAAATTGATTCGGTATATTTTTTTCCAAAATATGATAAAGGAACTGAAAACAAGTTCAGAACTCATCACACAAGATCATTGAACAAGATTTCAAATTAAGAAAAAACGATTAAAAAATACATTTTTTATTAAATGAAATTTACATTTAAAGAAGATATTCGAAGTGTTAATAACATATGATAGAGGAGCTGAAAACAAGTTCAGAACTCATCACACAAGATCATCGAACAAGATTTAAAAAAAGAAAAAACGATTAAATTTTTTTTTTATTAAATGAAAACCAGTGTTACATCAATAATGGTGGTCACCACTTCGAACATCTTTATGTAAATTTCATTTAATAAAAAAATGTATTTTTTAATCGTTTTTCTTCACTTTAAATCTTGTTCGATGATCTTGTGTGATGAGTTCTGAACTTGTTTTCAGCTTCTCTATCATATTATGGAAAAAAATGTACCGAATCAATTTAAAAAAATAATGTTGACCTTGATATCTCCGAAACACCTCCCTCTGGACAAAAATTATTATCGCTATATGATAGCCCCCTTCGTACCGTACAATTTTGGTTGCACTAATTTTTATCTGGGCTTTATAGATTCGAAGATATTTAAGGTGGTAATAGTTACTGCCTCATCCTGTATATTTACATTTATAAAAAGTAAACAAAACTCTATATATGTGAAGAACTGCTGTATGTGATCAGCACATTAGCATAATCCCTTCCTGTCTTATGTCCTAGTGCTTCCTAACAAGTGCAAGCAGCCTTATTTGTACACAACATTACATGAAAACATAATTATTTATACAGTATAAAGAGAAATATAATAAAATATTAATGTTTCCTTCAAATTTTGATCACATTTTTCCTCATTTATTCCATCCAGTCGGTCAGAAAAATGAAAAAAAGAATACAGTAGCATGTGTTGTAATGTATTTTTGTAACTTGACTCATTATCAGCAAAAGTATATAACTTTTTTGAGGGTTTTAAATAGATTTCCTCGACAAGGTATTTGGCATAATTTTTCCTTATTATTTTTAGTCGACTATTGCATCATTCTTAACAAGCTATTCAGAGATATAAAAAGTGAATTGATTATTATTCAAATGTATATATATGTGAACTACTCGTATAAACATTTTTATAAACCTGTTAGGAATTTAACAAATTTTATAATATTTTTGTGACTCACCGCAAAATATTTTTTACAAATAATATTTATCTATTTTTGTATGTATATATAATATAAACGACTTTTACCGGTCGAATTTGCATGCAGTTTTTACCTTGACGTAGATTCATTTTGTCCGAATGAATAGTTATTGTTGTTTATTATTACATCTATAAAGAGGAAATGATTATTATTTATTTGTGGATTTATTTATTTGCTATTTACTATTACCGGATATAATACACGTAATTTTCTTTAGAACTAACCATATTTTGACATTGAAGTATTTATTTCAAGTACATTATAAAATATCGTTTTCATATTAGATCAGAGCTTCTCAACTGTTGTACGAGTGAGAATTACTGAACCGCGTAATAGGTGACGGATATTATACAAAACCAAATTTTTACAATTATATAATATTATTATTTTTGCGGGTCTCAAAATGTCTAACTACGCCTCTGGCTTATTATTTAATGTAGATACAACGATTTTATCAATTTTTAGGTTAAAACAATCTCCCCATATCTCTAATATGCAACCCAAAAATGACCTCAAAGGTTTCCCACCCGAGTAAGATTGCCATCCGTCCTCTTTTTAAGGGCGTCCGGGAGAACTTTTCAAATGTGTCAAGGGTTTTTAAGAAATTTAGTTTTAAGAAGTTGTCAAAATTACTAAAACAGATGGTCTTCGCACTATATTTTTATATTTTTAATAGATTTGAAATAAAAATGTAAAAATCTAAATAAAATGTCTTCAATATTAAAAATCTAATTCAACATACACTTTTTTTTCAATGTGTCCTCTTTTTTAATGAACTAATCCTCTTTTCACACCTTAAGCTTCTGGCAACTCTACACCCGAGGGATAATTCATGTCTATAATGATGACAACTCACAAAATGTTAAGAGTATGTTAAAAAGTGCATATTTCTTTAATGTGCCGCACAAATTTTAACTGTGAGGCAAAAAAGGTTGAAAAACTCTGTATTAGATTATAGCTTTAGGCAGTGCCGGATTTACCAATAAGCAAAAGAAGCAACTGCTTAGGGCACCCGATGTTTGGGGGCACCATCTGGGGGCATTAGCGTATAATTGCAGTTAATTGGGAGAAATGTAAATGAAAATTTAGGTGGTGAATAAAAAAAGGTCATCAGAAAGGTCGTCAAAATTGCAAAAAGGGGGCCTTTACATGATTAGTGCTTAGGGCCAGTGGCGGAGATTAAGGGGATCAATCCCCCCCCCCCATGAGTTCAATTTTTGTACTTTGCATAATGAAAAATGTAATAAAATACTGTCATATCCCCCCCCCCCATGGGACTGAAACAAGGGCAAATCCCCCCCCCCCATCGCAAAAAGCTATCTACGCCACTGCTTAGGGCATCACATTGGGTAAATCCGACACTGGCTTCAGGCATCTGTGGTATTTTTTCAAACATGATTGTGACAAATAAATATAATACGTATTATAAAAAATAATAATAAATTTTAATTTTTGCTAGCGGGTGCTATATTTAGTTTCGTAGCACATTTAAACGAACCGCACCTGCATGTGGATATGAAGTTGAGCAGGTTGATATTGTATGATGATTATAATCTCTTCAAGGTGATTTCCGAATAAAATTGTAATCATTTTTAGGTCACTGCAGTCGTAGATGCGTAATATGTCACGTACCGATAGTTTCTATTCTGGGTTTAATCTCTTGTTTACAACTTTGTATCATGGTCTATTAGTTATGCATTAAATAACCATGCACTGCAATTCAATTAAATTGACACTTAAAATAAGTTCATGTAAACATAAAAAAAATTATTAGGTGATATTTCTACGAATAAGTTTTTTATTTAAAAAGTTTAATTTTTAATTCTAATGAAGCCAATGTGCGTCCTATTAATTTTGATAAAATAAATAGAATTTGGCGTGTATTTTCAGGAAGTTAAAATCGTTTCAGAATTAATTATTGTATGGAAAATTTTAGATTGAATTTGAAATTAACAGGAAATTGTTTTGACTACAAATCGAAATTTTACAATTTTGGTGTTAAAATTTTACAATTAATTGAATTTAAAAAATATTTTGTTTTTAATTTTAATATACATTTTTTCACCAAAATATTTATGTTTTATGAAATAAATTGAAAAGATTACGTGAATTTTAAAACTGCAGCCAGACATTTTTAAAGTAAACAACAGATTGTGACCAATTTATATTCATATGTTGGATTGTTTTTCAAACTACTTTTTGTTGTTTTGAGTCAAGGTTATTGTTATTTTTTCATGTTTGAATAATTATGTAATTAATAATACATTTCGGTTCGATGCGTATTAAAAAGATTATATACTTTGTATATAATACCTATCACATGTAGGCAATAAGAAAGTGTAAACTTATAAGTATATAGAAACTTAAATAACTGTATCGAACGGAAATACTTCATAAATAAATACTTGAGGAAATATAAAGGATATGACTTTTGTTGTTTATAAAAAATATATCACAAATTGGTCTTTGAATTTATATAAAATTAATTTGTCATTGTAGTATATTGTTACTTAATTAATTAATAATAATGATTTGACGATTATTTTTTTATCAAATACTTGAAAATTCTGATTGCAGTAAAATAATTAAAAATACAAAAACTTTCAAGAGTCATTTTTCTGATTAAATAATCAAACATGCACGTAGTAAGTAAGCACTTTTTATAATTGAAGGTCTTTCCAGTGTAGGTTACTATTATTTTTATTATATTTTATAAACCATCCAAATCGAAAATAGACGAAACATACACGGAGAGAATATTCTTTTAAAAATTAACAGAAAATGCTGTGAACCTGAGGACAGAATCAACTTCTGAAAAAAATTAACAGAAAAGTCGGTAGAATTTAAAATTAAATAAATGAAAAATTACAATGACATACTGGTAAATTTTAACCTAGTACCTATTAAAATTTATTTACGCTATTCTTTAATTTAATTTCTTACTTTTCATATCTGGCCTATCGCCGTCATAGAAACTGCTATACAGTATAATGAATTTTAGTAGACGTTCTTTTAAATTTTACCATGTCAGGTGTTAAAAATTTCTAGGATCAATTTCATCCTCCCGTTAACATGTTTTTTATGTTAAAAATTAACAGTAAATTTTTTCAGTGTATGTAAGCTAAAAAAACTTGCCTTGAAAATTACAAAGAAAATATAGATATTTCGTAAAATAATATCGAAAAAAAGGAAATAATTTCCTTTATCACCAACTTAGAGTAATTTATACCCGCAAATGTAAGTTTTTTAAGCTAAAATATATGTCTCTGTTGTCTTGTTGATTTACTAAATGCAAAAATTTAAAGTTGAGAAAAACGAATAGATACCGATAAAAACATGTATTGTATTAATTTGTATAGTATAGTCCATATCACCAAAGAAGACAGATTTGGCAATGTGATTGCCAAATTCGTGATACAAAATAAATTATTATCTGTTGTATAATTAGTTAAATATAGTTTATTTTTTTGTTTTATTATCATTAATTTATAAGCATGTGTATCATAATCATTTTTACCGACATCAAATACATATATCATATGTACTATTATTTTATTTTCAATGTCGTGATTAACTGTTTTATTATTTTGTATCTACATTTATCGTTTATTTATTATACACAATCTGGAGCATTGCTAGCTAATAGAGTCATAATTATAGCTGTTGTAATTATTTAATCCTACATTTTTTTGGTATCAGTCATTAAATAGAAACATGTTGTCATAAATTTTAGATTCATGTATTACATAAGCGTATATGTTAGAAGTTTATTATTATTTTTATGGAAACAATAAAATTCTCTATCGATATTTTCTCATTATAGAAATGTGTAAGTGATTACAAAAATATATATTGTGAATATACTTCTTACATTTTAGACATTTTAAATAACTTATTTGGAAAGTATTTTTAATGTTAAATAACAAATCTTCTCTTTTATTTAATATGGCGAGGAAGCAATATACAATTCTTGTATGAAAAATTCGATATTACTTAATATTGCATTTATATATTTAAAAGTTTGCCCGGATATGTGAGATACATATATCTACTAAACATGCGATGAATGTTAACTGTTAAACTTTCAAAAAAGGGGAGGAGGTAACCCTTCTCTTAGTTTTATATTGATCAATAATCAATAATAAAAATGTACAATTTTATTATTACACTACAAAAAAAAAAAAAATCTTAAAATAATTCCGACATACCTACATACATTTGTATTTTTTTACTAATTTATAATATTTCTACTTTTCCTGTTTTTGTGGGCGATATATTTTATATCAGATCAAATTGTAATCAATCACAATTATATACCAACAAACAGGCCCAGATAGAGGGGGGGCTAGGAGAGCCATATGGCCCGGGACCCCTGAGACACAGGGGCCCCGGCGCCCTGAAAATTATTTATATTTTACATATTTACATATTATTGTTTTGATACTTATACTATTTTTAACGTTGAAGCTCCCTCAGGGCCTGCCAACAAATATCATACATGTTTATGTATATCAATATCACAGCATTTAGTTTTTGAAACAGTGGTACCCCCTCCTCTAAACCTATGAACGGCTCTAGGAAAGTAATATTGACCTATACCTCTGTATACAAAAATCTAGCCGCGCCCGTTGATATACTCATATCATATCATATTATCTAATAATTATTTAATATTTTAGACGAAAAATTTTCTTTTTAATCTGTGTCATATGTTTATAGAAACAAACACCTATCGTTAAACGATGCACAACTGTGTAAATAAAATAAAGCGTTTTTTATATTTAATAAATAAAATGTATTAAATATTGACATGCTTTTGATATATATTTTATATCAACGACTTCCCGGAAATCTTAAAATATAATTAAATGTTTTATAAATAAACCAGGCAGTGATATCATGTCTGTATGTATATATTAGGGTGTTCCAAAAAAAGTCGATAATTTTTTTTTTCGATTGCATGTGAAATTCTTGTTATATATGCTATAAAAAAAATTCTGTAAAAATTTGAGCCCTTAATATCAACTTGAAGAACTCCATCACCGAATTTGAAGATTTACCATTGATTTAACATGGAAAAATGATTTTTTAACGTTCATTTCTCCTGCAAACTATGTAGAACATTATTTTTCGGAAAAACCATGACTGATCCTTCTTCAGTATTAAATTCTGTAAAAAAAAGCTCTTAGGGTCCAGTCTCTAACATCAACCCTCTCGTTTTTAAATTTCAAAAAATCTGTATTTTTTAACGCAAATAAAAACGAGAGGGTTGATGTTAGAGACTGGACCCTAAGAGCTTTTTTTTACAGAATTTAATACTGAAGAAGGATCAGTCATGGTTTTTCCGAAAAATAATGTTCTACATAGTTTGCAGGAGAAATGAACGTTAAAAAATCATTTTTCCATGTTAAATCAATGGTAAATCTTCAAATTCGGTGATGGAGTTCTTCAAGTTGATATTAAGGGCTCAAATTTTTACAGAATTTTTTTTATAGCATATATAACAAGAATTTCACATGCAATCGAAAAAAAAAAATTATCGGCTTTTTTTGGAACACCCTAGTATATATGTATATATTTAACAAATAAATTGTGTTTCTGAGTATGTACGGAGTTATGAATGAACTTGCACAATATCTGTTGTGTCTAATGTCAATAAACTCTTAGCGTTTTCGTATGTATCTTTCTTTGCACGTAGTCTTCTCACCTTCAAATAAATACCGGCCCAAAGTACGATTAGCTTTCACCAAATGAACAGGTCAATGAATTTTCTAAAAATATAATAATTTGTTTGTTTACATCTTATATAGATAACCTTACGTATTTTATTGTTAAATTATGAAAATATTTTAGATGGTGTTGGTTTTTAATGTACCGTAAAATGATGATTACGTTTTTTTTATAATTTTGTATTTTTTTATGTAAAAGTATATTTTTAAATTTATTTATATATGTATATGTTAAAGAGAATGTAAATCGTCAAAATTTAAGTGGAGCTTATAATATTTGTGTTATTGATCTCGATAGTATTATAATTTATAAATACTAACTGTTGTTACCAGCGTTGCCCGTGTGTATGTCGGAATGTCACCAAATTTGTGTAATAATTATTAAGACCAGCTAAAATTTTGTCAACTCTTAGCCTCCACAACTGAGGGGGGCTGATAGGACTCGAGCCTGATGACCTGGGGTTAAGGGGGTGACCGTTCAAGTTTTTTTTTGTCATTAAATTGATTAACCTAAATAAATCCTGGCGTAAAGGCACGCAATAGTATGTGGAGGTCGTGTATTGGGTACTTTAATCAGTATTATATATAATCGGAACAAAACAAAAAAAAATGATCCGTAATTTTAGTTAATTCTTACCCCTCTGATATGATAGCACGATCAGAGTGGCCAGTTTCTGGAAAACCGGGAAAAGTCAGGGAATTTTGGTATACAGGGAAGTGTCGGGGAATTTGTTATTTAAATTTTAAATAAAAAACAGGGAAAACGGTAAAAAATCTCCTGGAAAACCGGTAAAAGTCAGGGAAATTTGTTCCAGAAAAATACTGGCTACCCTGATGATATTACACATCCTATATTACCTACTCAGAAAATCATAAGTTTGATTGGTTCAGTAGTTTTCGAAATTAGCGTTAAAATATCCACAAACTTTTCCTTTTTATTGTGTTCGTGTACCTAAAAGGCAAAATCAAAAATAAAATGATTGAGGTTGAATATAAAGTTAATATGTGCTGCTAAAAACGGGAAGATTCAACAACATTCATCTTCAATCAAAATATTCAAATTACATAATATAAAAAAGTAAATAGGTTATTTCATAACGTCGAAAAAAGTACATGACAATTTCTTGGTATAATGTATTTTACCCGGAGCTTTTCATGTCATAAGAAAATAAAATATAGCTTTATTCAGCAGTCTGTTGAAATCGATTTCATCCAGCATATTAGTTTAGCAAAGACATAAATTTAAAGCAACAAACGCATTTATCTGTAAAAGACTGTCAATCACGCAAAGAGCCACACATTGTTATAAGTAAACAACATAACATCGACCTATTCAGTTACCAATGCGACTTACTACACGATTTTCTTATTTAATATCTACACAATTGAATTTTTTCTGTAGTTGAATCAATTTTCTTTACTTTTTAGTAATTTGTGGACTTTTTACAAGCTTTTACTTAACTTCACATGTATGTCACTATGTATGTCAGGAGACACAAATCTGACGACCGTTTTTTAACTAACTTCGTCGTATGATTTTCGTCAAATTTTGATATATGGTGTGTTCTCCGTGACAATACACTTTTTTATCATTTTTATGGCTATGTTATTTTTTTGTTTATAACCTGGGATCTGTTTTGACAAAGGGTTAGGGTAATGTTTTCGAGGCTTAAACTGACATAACTATACATTTTCAAAACAACATAAATATTTAATAAAATAATGCATAAAAGTTAAAAAAATATTGCATACCGACCATATAAATCATACACCTGACTAAACTATAAAATATTGTATATATACAGCAGAATTAACTAAATAACAAAAATTTAAAAAAAATCACCTTTGATTACATCAAAATAAACATTTTTTGTTATTTGTACTTTTTCGACTAAAAAATTCTTGAAACTCTAAAAATTATAATTTAAAATATATTTATTATTATTTATACGTTGTGCACACGAAGCTTAATACGTATAGAAGAACGAAGCGTAATGAAGTTAACTTTAAATTAAACGAACATCTCATTTTCACACGACCACGGCCAGGAGATTCCATTAGATTGTATATTATGTAGTAGGTAGAACGGTATGCATGCTACAGGTCTGGCTAAAATAAATACAGTATAGCATTGATTATTCGAACAAATTACGACTAAGGGTAGTTCTGAAAAAAAACTTTAAATTAAAATTAAATTTCATAAGATTTATTGACAGTAAGTTAAGAATAACTGTGTTAAAACCAATTGGCTGTGGAGTCGGTGCAAAAACCTACGACTCTGACTCCTTTATTTTTCTAATGTTCGACTCCGACTCCGACTCTTTAGTCTTTACTGTACAAAATTATTATTTTTTTAAATTCCGTTTTCGGGCAAATTTTTTTTGATTGAATTCCGGTGATTCTGGTTCCGGCCAGAATTGAAAATTTCAAATCATTGTACTTCAAAACGAACAAAAAATATTAAGTGTGTAAAGAAGTAAAAACCATTATTTAATTAATACCTTAAATAATTTTACCGACTCCGACTCCACCCAAAATTACTTAAACTCCGACTCCACAGCCCTGGTTAAAACAATGGTGATACATATATCTTGTCACCAACTATAGTTTAGTTAATTCAATTGTATATATGTTACAAGAATAATACCCTGTTGAAAGTGCTTGTTAGCTAACAAATTCTTTATAACACCGAACAATAGTTTGAAGTTAACTAATACGATATACTGTTTATAAGTATCTTTAAATACCTTCACAGAACTGCAGACTATATATATGAAAACTAATGAAAAAAGTGGTACGTTCAAGTCGGTCTTATGAAAAGAAAAATCTTTAAATAGTTTTGGAATTTTCCATTGAAAATATTATTGAGAAATTAATTTAAGGATATGTATGTCTTCTATACAAAACACTTTCAATTTATGTTTACATTAGTTTGATTAAAATAGTTTTTTTTTCATAAAATATATTCCTGAATAAGAATTAGTTACATAAAGATATCATTTTTTTAACTTTACTGAAAAGTAAGTAACATCAATAAATTTATAAAAAAACTGGAGTAATATTAAGATCCACAATACTATTATGGTATTCATTTCTTATATAATTCGAAAATTAGATTCTATAGAACAACGGTACACAACCTATGACCTTAAAAAAATGTGTATAACCCTGTTATTTTTGACCTGGTCTGAATTCCAGTACATTTTTTCTTTATCTGATTCTCTGCATCGGTATATTAAAACAAATCTATTTTCTATACAGTATAATAACTTGTAGAAAACATTTAATTAGGTACTGCAGGAAGCTTTTGAAGAAAAAAAGTAAAAAAATGTGCACTTTTTTATTTTTAAAAGAAATGTTTGTATTTTTTATTTATTTATATATTAGGTAGATATATTTTACAGCTTGGTGTTGGTTCTCTGAACCAAAAAGTTATTTAAAAATTGATTTTAATATTTATAAATTAATTATATTCAATAATTCAAATCGACATTCATTAAATAACGGAAATAATTTTTTCCAGCCCGCTATACAAATTAAAGTTTTATATGATACTCTTCCCAAAGAAGTTAGTATGTAATTTACCCCCGACTATAGAACGTTGAGAGATAATTATAGTTTATATAGCCCAAAAGTCAATCATAATTAGTTAGAAACTAAATATCAAGTAACATGACATCGATCAGTCAGAATAGTTGATTAATGAAGTACTTGGAAAACAAACCGCGTTCAATATTTCATTTATTTAAGGATTTAAGAGAGTATTTCACAAAGTGGTGCCAAATGCATGAAAATTGGTGAAAATATTCTCATTAGCATTCTGATGCAATAAGCAAAATATTAAGTTGGTTGTCTACGCCGTTTAGAAAATATATTGATTTAAATTTAACATTTCTTCTTATGTAAATTTACCTCAGAAACCTAAAACGTTTGTACGAAATATTATTAAGGATATTGTTTTCCGATCGCCGAGATGCAATCTTCGGGCAAAAACAAATACGTACTAACAATAAGTAATAAAAATCTGTATTCGAAACCGAAACAAAAATTATTCATATCCGTAACCTATATGTCATATTTATAACCCTCTAACTTCTTTAGAGTGCAGATATTTATTTATTTTAATTATCTCCCATATTATCAGGTTGTAACATAAATTCTGTCCGATTTTTATGAATCAATAATTTTTACACCAATTAACACTTAATCTACAATATATGGTTCATTGTTAGATATAACCTGCTGCCATGTAATTTTCCAATCCCTTGTCGAAAAAATTCCCTTGGTTTGGATTAAAAAAATAAGGACACTGCATTTTGTATATCTTCTTGGAAATGGAAATTTTTTCGATCAGACGGTCCAGTTTATTGTCAAAAACTGTCAACAAGCTGTTTTTGTCAACAACTGACCCGTCTGACGACAGCTCTAAGTGAAAAACGTCCAGCTTTAGTTAATCGACTGGGCGTTGTGTTCCACCAGGATAATGCTCATCTACACTTAGCTCCCAGAAACTGGAAGAGCTTGGTTGGGAAAAACTTATGCATTTGCTATTTTTTTTCATCTGTTTGGAAACCTACAAAATTTTCTTGATGGAAAAAATGTCCATTTTTAAGAAGATATACAAAATGCAGTGTCCTTATTTTTTTTAATCCAAACTAAGGGAATTTTTCGACAAGGGATTGGAAAATTACCTGAAAGGTGGTAGCAGGTTATATCTAACAATGAACCATATATTGAAAATAAAGTGTTCATTGGTGTAAAAATTATTGATTCATAAAAACATTAAGATAAAACGGACAGAATTTATGTTACAACCTGATATTATACACCCTTAAATGCGTGTCTGATTATAAAACATCGATTTTCCCTACTGTACCTACTTAATCATTTTGACTTCTGAACAAATCTACAGTCTACATCACATCATTTCAGTTTCACAGCCCATTCACAATATTTGCTGAGTTCGCTCAAACCAAAAGTGAACGTGTAAATAATAAATACTAAATAGACATCGATTTTCTCGACTGGGTTAGTCGCTTCTGACTTCTGAACAGTTAAACACCACCCACATACTTTTGACATACCCCATTCACCGTATCTGCTGAGTTCGCTCGTACCGGCGCGTGTATAAATAATAAATATCAAATCCCCGTTCCATCACAGACCTGTGTAGAGGCGCACCGCTTCCGTCGCCCGGCGCTAGCGCGGTGATGGGCTGCTATTAATAGAGTGGCGTCCGGGAGCGCGCGTCGCGTGACGTCACGGGTATGCGTGGCTGACGTCACGTAAGCCACCGCACACTGGAATCGAACTGAGTTTAATTGATACCACCGCGCTCAAGGAAATATTTGTTGACTTTAATTGTTTTGGGGGGGAGACTGACTCATGTATAGTGTTTTGTTTGTTGTTGTTTGATCGATTTGATTGGATCAAATGTTGATGAAAAAATGACAGTTAGTAACTTTATGGATGTCTCGTCTGGACTTACATTAGTATCGATTTACAGAATGATAATATTTGCAGGAATCAATCAGTTTTGAATGATGTATTATCGGTTTTGGCTAACAATATTTACATCTTGACACGCTACTTAACTGTCTTTAGTATATAAAACTTTGTGAAACTCTCAATTGATAGAGAAAAATTGAAAAACTTTGTAAAAAAATTCGTAGAATAAATAATAATTTTCTAGTCAAAATTTTATGTTTTAAAATGCAACGAGGCAGATATTTTTTTTTTTATTTTACAATTTTTCCATCGAATGAAAACTTGAGAAAGATTTTATTTATATTATCTTTTTTATAATTAAAAAAATACATTAAAATGTTGAAACTACAAACTTCAAAATGTTTTTTAATGAAATTATGTTTATTATGTAGTGACTCAAATTACAAAATTTAGTATACATTTATCAGGGTGGCCAGTTTCTGGAAAACCGGGAAAAGTCAGGCAATTTCGCTGTACAGGGAAATGTCAGGGAATTTAGTTGGAAGGCAGGGAATTTTTTATAAAAATGCAAAAACCATACAAATTCTCGCAAATACTTAAACAGTTATCTTTGTGACCTTTTTTAGGTTTATTATCTAAATTTTAAATAAAAAACAGGGAAAAACGGTAAAAATTCCCCTGGAAAACCGGAAAAAGTCAGGGAAATTTGTTCCAGAAAAATACTGGCCACACTGTTTATAGTTTGAATCGTTTCATTTCGAACTGATTTTATTAGTTTTATTCCCTAATTTATATTCATATTAAAACACAAAATACATAGAACTTCAAATGCGTTAATTTTCTTAACTAATTACAATAAATATTCACCAACTCACAAAATTCTCACAAATTATTTGCGTGGAATAATTATTTATTTTTATGTCTGAAAAAATATTTATAATTTAATAATTTAATTTTGTTTGCAAACAAAACATTATAGTCAATCAATTTGCTGATAAAATGTTGTTGGCACAACAACATGACACATACTGTCATCGGATACAAGCTGTTTCGTAGAATTTTGCCAATACTACGGTGTCCATTTCCTAATTGTTAAAATAAACAAACTAAAAATAAATTTTTAGATTTTTTTTAATTCTTAAAAAGTACTCGACTGAGTTCTCGTTGTAATTCCATTTAATTTATAAAAAATAACCATTGTAATTAAAATAACAATAGAATTAACTACCTTCATAGAAATAAGAATAGCATTACTGTTAAGGAATTTGTTCGCGAAACTTTTACTTGAAAATTTCTTTTATTCATGACACTGAACTAACAGGAATATTTTTAATTAACTAAATTTTCCTTAGTTCATATTTTATATCCAACTGATTACTAATATACATATTTATTATTCTATGCTGACTACCCACTTTTCATTTATGTGACAACATAATCTAAGTTGTTTTTTACTCTTATTCATTAAATATTTACATTACAAAATGAAGTATCCTTTTGAATTAACATTTACTAGTTAATTTATTTAATTCACGATAATATAGTTATAGTTTATATGAAAGAAATACTTCAACTAATAAGAATAATAAATACTTCAACTAAGATTAGTTTTTCCTTTATTTTACCACTCTTCTGACTAAGTACTATGTATATTTACATATTATTCTGTTATTTTCATTTTTGTGTACCGTACCGAAATTGGAGAAAAATAAACGCATGGAATCAACAACGTGTATATCAGTATATCTTTCTGTCTGTCACATAACCTTCTAGACCTAGAAAGCTGAGATTTGGTTATATTATAATAATAAATAGTAAACCAATAATACAGTTTTTTGAAAAAAGCAAATGGGTTACCAATTTTTTTCATTCAAACCCAGCGAGTGAGGTATCAAATAAAAACTGACAATTCAAAGAATTTAAATATGTAAACTTTTTGTTATTATTAAAATCTTCGTTTAATAAATTTTCAAAAAATCATAAAAATATTATACCTAGTGTGAAAAATTTAGAAAATGGTAATATGCTCAGATGAAAAGAAAATTATCAGCACTTACGCATTTTTCTTTTTTTTTTCAAAAATAATTATTAAAATTATAATCTCCCTGATAGAAGTATAGACAGTTCATTATTATCACCTATATGTGATATTATTTAATCTACAACTAATTGATTTGCTTTAAATTGATTCTTAATCAATTTGCTAAATTTTTGGAAGGTTTTGAATATGTAAAACTTTCGGTATCTAGTATCATTAACCCTCGGAGCCTCTTATGGGTCAATTTGACCCATACACCGACTTTGATTGTGAATAGCGCTCAGGTATTTTAAAATTTTCGCGATTTTTTTAAGTATGTTGAATACTTCAAAGGTATTTATAACACTTATAAATTCATTTACCATGAATCAAAGTATACCTTTGAATTTTGGTAAGTCAAAAGGTTTCGTAGTTGCGTAATTATAGGCGATCAAAAATAAGCAGGGTCAAATTGACCCAGAGTGTACTAGTAGGTTGAAAAAATAGGTGTGTACTCCGAGGGTTAAAATTAAAATTAAATGTCATAAGCATCTCCAATATTTACATACTATACGAAGATTTCCAGGTCATATTTATCTGATCTCTAATCTCAATTATTTTTCATGACAGCCCTAACTGTTTCCTTACGTGACCAAAACAATTAATTTACCACTAACAAACAACATAATTTTATAGTTCATAGTTATAATTGTTGTAAATAAAAATATTAACTACATCGCTAGTTATTTTTAATACAGTCTATATTTAAATAATGACTTATTTTCGACAAAACACGCAATTAATTGTAATGTTTATCCTTTTTGGAAAGCGTACTGTTATTGGGCGTCACATGTTTACGTCATGTAGCTTCAATTAACTCTTGTATATTTTCATTAATTAATTTCGATGCGGTCCATTCATATTATAATTATTTTGACAAAGTAATAATAACTTTGGCACATATTTTAAATTGATCATACTTTGCACAAAGTTGAAAAAGACCGCAAATTGTTTATATGAAGTTTTAATGTATTTTATAGACAAATATAATTTTAGTTGTAGAAATTTGAAGTACACGTAATTGTTAATTGTTACAAACTTCGTTTTTTTTTAATCGCAATTGTTGTACAAAAAAGAATAAATAATATAACCCAGTATTTGTTTTATATTGTTCGCTCTGAAAGCTTTATGTAATTGAGGAAATGTAAAACAAAAGTACACAAGAACATTGTTGATACAATACGTATTATATTTATATAGCGTCTCGTGCCTCGGCCATGATATCAAATTATCTGTGGCACAGTATAAATAATGTCTTATTAGGTTCACACAGAAATTGAACTTGACAAGGTCTGTGAAAAAGTTTGTGTAAATATAAATATTATGTAAAAGTATTTTAGTTTTTTATTTCGTTATCTTTTTACACAGTTTATTTTAATTGAAAAGTTGTAACTTAACTTTTCAGATGCTAAAACGACTTACTGCAATCGTGTTAAAGTTTTATTGATTGTGAGTTTAGGGAGTTATATTTTTGTTATTGAAGATCATGGCCCTTACATTTTATTGACTTGTCGCACCGGGACTACATGCTAAATATAGCTAAAGCCTTACATGCCCCCACGTTCCTTGAAGGGGCTATTTTTAAGACTATGTTCAAAATATTAAATTATTATATAATATAAGCAGCTTTAAATAGACTGATTTATTGATTTTAAAAATAATTAACAACTAGTAAAAAATTGCATTTTTATAATAAATTATTTAAAAGAAATATTTTTCTGGTTCTTTTATTTATTAATTTTGTTATCTGATTTTAAGCGTTTTATTTCAAAAATCGTATAACTCTATTAGTAAGTACATTGATTTATAAATAGTTGTATATAAATCAAAACGTGATGACATTATAAGTGACAATTATTGACACAATAAATTATACATTGTGATTTAAAGATATAGTATCGATAAATCGATACACTCATACTCCGCATTTTGCATTATTTCAGTTGACATTATTTTCAATGTTGTGTAGCATTCAGAGGTGTAGGTAGAAAATGGTGAAACCGGTTCCGCATCCTTTAAAAGATAATAAAACAAATAAGGATTTTGACTTATAGGTATAATGCAAATGTTGGTCGATGAAAAACCAACTTGACGCATCTTATACCCAGAAACAATTATTCATATTTAGACCACTGCGGACGCCATAATGTTTGTATAGTAAAACAAACTTATTTTTCTGAATATTAGTGACACTGATACAGGTTCTTAAAGGGGGCGCAAAGAACTCTAGTTCCGCTTATGGTTATGTTATGGTCGTTCATTATAATTATTGAAGTCAACGGCCAATAAAATTTCGCGTTTGCAACATTTCAATATGCGTTGCGTTTTTATAAAACGCATTCCCGACGTAAAGAACGATCTGGATGTACTTGTATATCCTTGTTACGGTCCTGTCTATGTAAATTACCCTTATATCTAAAAGTCCTTGGCAAATATCCCAATGTCGATGCAACTTGTATTGTTGTGTTTTGTAACAAAACGTTAAAAATAATACTTATAAACAAATGTTATAATAACACGTGTGTCATCTCAAAAATAGGAATACATATTTGTTTGCATTTTTTTTAAACTAGGTCATGTACGTTATTTTTTGCAATCCTTGTTTTATTTAAATAATGTTTTTTTACGAAAAAATGTAAGCTATTTTGAAATAGATTTCTTAAATTTGCATTTTGAAAACAAAAAAGTAATTGTGTTTATGACTAATCTAACGCCTGATAAACAATAAGATTACTTTATGGATCAGGGTGTGCCCTAGAGCGATCAAGGCTGGAAATAAATTGGCAAACTACACTTATTCCATTCACTGTCTTGATTTTTAATTTTGATACCTGACCACTATTAGCAAAGTCCTTTTAGAAATGTCAATATAATCCTTCGATATTCGTGAGAGTTACGTTTACGAGAAATACCGCGAATACGGAAATCGTGTGTAACGAGATACGGATACGTGGATTGATTTTTACTTTCGATTTTTTTTTCGGAATAAAAACAATAAATTTTAAATCGATTTTAATTTTCATGAGTCGAGACTGTCGTAAAATTCAAGACAGCTATGTGAACATTACTCTACAAAATTTAAACAAGAAAAAAATACGGACAGCTGATAAATGGCTATATGGCCAGCACCTTATCTATAAATCACTGTAAAATATAGTAGGACCTCTATAAGTCGGTTCCAAAGAAACACTAAAAAAATGTAGGTAGCGGTTTCAACCTATAGAAGATGTTTTTACAGGCACAGTTTCGACTTATAGGGGTTTAACATTTACACGTTGTCGAGTTATAGAGGGTAAAATTGTATTGAAAATAACTCCTAGGAAAACCGTAATTAGTCCGAGCTAAAGAAGGATTTTACTGCGAATAATAGAATTCCTGAAGGGAAGGGAACATATATTTTCTTCGACTTATCAAGGTTATACTGTATTTAAAAACCTGGATATGAAATATACATATACAAAGTTTTAAAGTCGGGACCTTTAACGTAAATTATCAAGTATAATATAAAAGCAGCCTTCCGTAAAACAGTGTATTATTGTTTATAATGTAAAGTGACAGTTTTAAGATTCATTGTCGGACACGATCAGGAATCACGTGAAACAAGGAAAACCGACCGCGACGGCACTACGTGACGAACCTTGTATTGTGTATCTATACTGTAAATATTTAATTGCGGTGAATATACCGGAAAAAACCACCCGTGCAACAAATACGTATATTATTTATTTATAAATACTATTACATAAATAAACTTATTAATACTAGACTTTTATTTTTGTTTTTTTTGTAATACTCGTATTTATGTTACAATTTTTATTTTAGATGGATTTTGATGAAATTAATTTCATGGAAACCTGGAATATGATGTTTTAAATATTTATATATCTATAGTTGATGATTTGGTATTTGACTATTAGACCAATGCTTTGAAACTTTCGTAATTTTATTTTAAATTAAATTAAATAATTTAAGAACAGTTTATTATGGTAGAGATTAAAAGTATAAATATATAAAAAAATATTTCTATAATTTGAAAAATGGTGGGTCAATCAAGCGCGACGGTGGAAAACAAGAAAAATGATTTTTTTTTATTGCAATATTGCATTCTTCTGTAATTTTTACTTATAGAAAAAAAGAAATATAAATAATAATATATAGATACTTTTGAGAACTAATAAATATATAAATAAATGCATTTATTTTTGGGGGCCTTTTTACATATTTTGCTTCAGGAACTTAAATTCCTGATTACGCTACTGGCCATCAGAATTTGTCCTAACTAATTTACGTGTAGGTACCTACATTTCTTCATATGATACGATAAAAAACTAGAAGACCAAATTGAACAAATTGAAAGTTTAATAAAATAAATGTTGACAATTTTTAAAGATTTCCGTTTCTTTGTTACAGATCAACAGTAAAACTTCCCCTCCAGAAGATTTCCTGTATCCGGATCAAAGCGATAGATCTTTGCAATAAGACATCTACACACAGCATTAAACGTATGCTGTAGTGAAGTGGAAACAGTGGCGATCTAACGGAACATCGCCATTTAAATCCATGCTAACGTTACGATTGGTATCGACGCACTTTCTCAAACAGCCATAGAGACGACAATGTGTCGGGACCGAGATATGAACCCGTGATTGAAAGCTAAATATAAACGCGTGAAAACGATTTATTTCATCAGTATTCATCCACAAGCAATAACTCTTAATTTTCACTCCTGCTAGCTAACATATGTATATGTTTTTCAAATATAGATAATTAGTGGTTTTTTATTACATCATCATTCCAACCGAAATTGATATATTAATCGAAAACGTGTGGCACTACGCAAGAAGTTGTGTGGTAAGTTTCAATATTTATTGTTATAGAGTTAATGTTAGAATATGTGTATACATATTTAGTAACGATACCTTATCATAGAATTTAAAAAAATTGCATAAAATATTCTATAATTTCCTTTTATACCTATTCGTAAACAATTTTTCATTTTGAACTACTTAACTTGCAACAGAACCTAATTATCAGATCCGTATTGTCAGAACCTGGTACATAAATTTGAGATTTTTATTTTGATTTTGCATTAGATACCGGGCAAAAACAATAGAATAATTATTACATTATTAATATTAATCAACTATCAAGTTTCTGTTTTATTATTCAAAAATACACAAAAGATAACAATGAAGTACATGTACATTACAATTAATTATTATATGTATCTTTATTTAATAATTTTTATATAAAATATTATCAGGTGAAGATAATGTATATAAGTGAATGCAAATGTAATGTTCTTTAGTTCAAGTATTTGAATCAAATAATATTATATATTGTATATATTTACAAGTAGTCTATAGCTTGAATATAAATACAAACACATTCCCGTCAATAGCAATCTAATAAATAGCACAAATACTGAGAGTGCTGTGACTGGATACTGTATTTGTGCTATCTATTAGATTGCTTTACATTTACATCAATATATATTCAGCTTATCTAACAGAACATATTGATTTCATGTGTTTAACATACACGTGTGACAAACATTCGAATCCACTTTAAGTAATTTGTGTTACAGTGTGGTTCACACGAGGTGCGAAGACGGGAGGCAATGCGGCGTCCAACGGTAGAAGACTGTGGCGGTTCAGATGGAACTGCACATCTCAATGACAACACAACAACTAACGAGAGTCGTTTTTCAAAAGTGAAACGTATTTTAAGCGGAACTCTGACAATCGGACGTTCACACAGTCGAAAACAAAATGAAAACGAGCAAAAGAAAGCCGAGACACGCAAGAGGGACCATTCTAAAGAACATTTTGGAGAAAGAGATTCAGAAATAAGTTGCATAAAGAGGAAAGAAGTGGACAAGAACTTGGCAAGAGAATGCTTGAACGAGATCTACTGCAATAATGAGACTATTGCTTCGTACATCAATAACAAACAGTTGATAAGTGATGAGTTCAACCAGAATGAGAAGCATGGACGTAAAAGAAAAGAACGACATGAGAGTATTGGTTCGCTGCAACAGGAACGTAAACTCATACGATCGAGTTCAGAAGAAAGACCGGTGAGTATTCACGATGATAGCTCCGCTAAAGATATCAGAAGAGTTTCAAGTCATGAAGATTTCAAAAAAAATCCTGTTGATACAACTGAAGACTGTACCTGTAAACTAATAGTACAAAAAGAACCGCTTCATGAAATAGTTATCAAAGAAACCAATATTAAAGCTAATGGAACATGTCATGTCAATAACCAGAATAATAAACAAAACAAAGCTGATACAGAAAATATCCCTGTAAATGAAACAAATGAAAAAAACGTTTCTCGTAATTTTTTCTCATCTAGTCATGTTTCTCCTAACCGTGATCCGAGAATCCAGTTCTATGCAGAACGGAATGCTGAATACGAATCAGAACATGAGAAAAGAAGAAGCAGCGAAAGATTTTCAAGACCGATGGCGTGCCGTGGAAGAACAGGCAAAAAACGAAAAAATATCAAAGAAAACAACAATCAAAATATTGTAAAAGAAACACCGATAACAAGTGAAACTAAAAGATCTGAACTGGTGGTAGATTCTAACAAGAATAAAACTGATCAATTACATCCAGTGGCTTCATACAAGAATCTTGGAGATGAAAAACCTATACAGGCAAATGTATCACCTAAATCTCCTAAAGTAGTTAAAAATCATGACAAAATTATTGCAACACCTCAATTAGATCAGAATATAAATTCACCTTTACCTGAAATATATAAAGAATCTCACTCTGAGAAATTTGATTTCAAGTCATTACACAAACAAATCGATGATGTCGAACCCATTCGCATGAGCTACCTGTACAATGTAGAAACAACGCCTACACAAAGCAAACCTATAACTTCGAACCGTGTGCTGCTATCACCGAGAAACTCTATCATTTTAACACGCAGAACATACATGAATCCTGACATACCCATACATTTAAATAAATTAGATATGCCAATGAAAGAGTGCGTTCCACAGAACTTTATCGAAGTCCGTGCTAAACAAATCTCCAAGCAGATAGCCAGTTTGAAAAAGAAAATCAAAAAGTATGATGAGACATTTGATCTGAATTCTGATATTAAGCAGTCGATGTATGAAGGGTACGGTAATGATAAGAAAATGAAAATGTGGATTCTTGAATTGGGTAAATTGAAAAAGGAATTGAAATGTTTGAGGAATAGCCCTCTACCATCACCTTTCCCACCTATGATTACACCTGACCATCTCAAGGATGAGAAAGCCAACATGTCACGGATTGAATTCATGAAGTTTACTTTCGGTGAAGTGCAAAAGGTAATTTTATTATTATTTGGAAATTTTTTTTATTGAAAACTGATTTCTTTAATAAGTGCCAAATAATTAAAGATTTTTGAGATTCTGTGTGTATTGATCTCATGACGATTGATTGAATGAATAAATATGCTTTTTAAGCAATGTACTAAACTATCATTTTATTTCACAGAGACTTATTGAAAAACGTCAAAATACAAACCGGACAGAAGACATTGATCAAATGACATCAGAACAGTTAGTTGATGAAAAAGTTGCAGTTCAGAAAGCTCTATTATATTTTGAAAGTGTACACGGCAGGCCAGTCGAGAAAGAAGAACGTGATCTTGTACGACCACTGTATGATCGATATCGAATATTGAAAAGACTTGTTGCCAGAGCTGCTAATGTAAGTATATGTATAAATTATTAACCAGTTTGCTAAATGAGATTTTTTGTACTTTATTATTGAACATAACATTAATTTTGCAAAATACACGTTTAAAGTTTTGAGTATAAAAAGTGAACTATTGTAAACTAACAACTAATTTGCAATACCAGGTCCATAAGATTTGTTTTCAAATTCTTATTCTTTGATAGATTTTTAGCTCTTTTAGTTTCAAAAGTACTGCAACAGTTGACAGTGGCAACATAATTTTTTATACAAATTTTTAGTTAATTCTTATGTATATATAAACAATCAAAATATTAACACACACAAAAACAAATTTGACTGAAATGATCCCTTTATTTGAAAGTAATAAAAATTAATTATTTTGTTATTTTATTACAGTCAAAACTAAACAGCAGTATTAGTGAATTAGCAACTATATTAGAAAATGAGACAATGGATTTCGTGTCGGTTCCAATTCAAGAAAACGCAGAACCTGATACAAATGTTGCAAACGTCAACGTAAGCACAGACAGCAGTGATACAGATACGTCGATCAATGAAAACCTCCATGCTCTACCGATAGAGGACCTTATTGAAGTTCAGAAAGTTACACAGGAAGAAAAGAAAAAATTGAGAAAAGCTCTAAAGGATTTTGAACATGACTTTCAGATACAAACAGGCCGTAGATTGCAGAAGGACGAACGGACCCCAATGGAATCAACATACAAGTGCTACAAACAGGCAAAAGCTAAATTACGGTTATTAGAAGCATTACTTATCAAACAAATACAAACCTTCCCATAAATAATTAGTATATCAGATATAAAAAAATATATATATTATATTGTCGAGTATTATATATGTTTTGTATAATGTTTCTAAACGTACGGTTTGTAATCCACAAATAAAAAAGGAAACCGAAAATTTATATTTAATGAGTAATAATTAGTGTATAGCGATACGAGCGTTAGATTCTGAATTTGTGGATTATGATACCTAAATGACTAGATATCACCATTTTGTCTTACTTAATTTAATATTGTAAAGATGTTAATTTATAATTGATTTTCGTACATTATGGTTTATTTTATGCTCAATGATGTTTTCTAAGTAAGAAGAAATGGCACCATTATGATATTTATTTCATTATTTTGATATTTTGGATTGCAATAATACTACTGGAAATAATATCGGTATGTAAGATTATAAAATTAGGTTGAACAATATCTTAACCTTTGAGCACCACATATGTTTGAAGAATGTGCAGGAAAAAGTTATGTATCAAATTACTTCTACTTAACAACTTTAGCAAGTGTAAAATAGTCAAGCAAGAATGTGGTGAAGTCATTCTATGGGTTATATTAATCCATATTTTATGTCAGTAAAGGCTTCATACTTCAAAAGTAAACTTCAAGTAATTGTCAGTTATTTTCATTTAGAAACATGTAAATTTTCTTCATTTCAGTTCTTTGAAACTGAGGAATCATTTATATAATTATTGCAATTACTTTCAATATTTCAAAATGACTTTAAAATTGGTTGATTAAACCCCGAAATACAAGCAATTGAAAATACTGGGTTACACTAACCCATGTGTGGTGAAATTGGGTGGTGTTCAAGGGTTAAATATTATCAAAGAAATGTTATTTCATTTCTTTTTATATGAGTTTGCAATAAATTGAATAAAATTAATTCATTCATCTCATCATTTTTCATTGACAAATAAAACCTGTAAGAGTACAAAATATAAATACTTTAAATGTTAAAATACGGATGAATGTTTTTCTTCTATTATTGTGCTAATACCATCGACAGCTAGTGACCTAATTCTTCTTCTGGAATTGATGTAGTCTACCACTGTTGAATACTATTTAAAAATAATCTTTAATTGGACATGATGTAGATATGCATAAAAAAGATAGGTTTAAAATTATGAAAATTAACGTTATTTTTTTATTAAGACTGTACGTTGTTTTTTGTGTGATATTATTTATAAATTTTGTAAGTATTGTAAACATTTTGGTGCCGAATTAAATTGACATCTTTAATCTATGAATAATTGTATCAATCTCGGTAATAATAATTCATCTATGTTATAATTTATAAAAAATCTATATTTATTACCATATATTGCTAATCATTATTTGATCTTTGTTTGTTGGGAGTGTGCATTATTTATTTATTATTTAAGCAAAAGAAAATACATTACTCACCATAAATATTTTTAATATCATTAATTATACATTTTCACAACATTTTGTAAAATCATTTAAAGTATGTTTGGAGTAGGATAGTAATTGGTGCCAAGTTGGTGCTAATTAATGTACAGTTATTATTTTCTTTATCAAGATATAAAACTTTTTATTTGACTGAGTAAAATACAAAAGTAATTTCGTTAGAATTTTGTATTTGGTGCCAAAAGTAATAAATTTTGAAGAATAATTTCGAGGGTGATTTGCATTTTTGATAAAGCTCAAAAATGTTCGTAAACAATAACATTTATAATTCAGCATGTTTCAGAAACATATATATTAGTTGATTAAATAACTTTTAATAAAAATCGTAAACTTTTCATACACTAATACTTTTTGATAAAAATATTCAATACCGAAATAACTTTTTAAACAACTGTATAAGTAATTTTAATGTGCGATTCAATTTATTTGTGTATAAGATATATAAACGAACGTATTAAACATTGTACCATATGTTAAGTCATTATCACGTGCCTTGCCATAGTTTCAGAAACAAATGCTCTAGATGGCATTATTACTGCAAAGTAACTAATTGCATTCACCTGATAATATTGAAACCCAGTGAGGTATATGATAGTTACTAAATATATGCTTATACTTAATTTTTATATTACTGTCGACTATGAACTACCATAAATATACAATTCTTATTATTTTTAGACATGATATAATACATATCAATTCATTCACAACAAAAAAAATAAAGTATTAGATGTCACGATTATCCGATTCTTTATTTATTTACTTGCATTATTTATTTCTCATTCACATTTCTTCAATAATGAAAAGGATTTTATATTTATGGATACTTAAATAAGATGAGTAGTTTAAGATTTAGTGACTGTATATCGGAAATAGTTTTATTCGAATGTTATTGATTTAAGAACCATAAATCGTGAATTATAATGTATAAGGCAATCTGACTGTCATTTTCATATTATATTGGTTTGGTATTTTATAATATCGAATGTCAGCTTTCTTAAAAATATTAATAATCGTAGTATTGGATACTAACTTATTGTTTTTATATTCTGTTATGCGTCTTCATAATTTTATTAATTTGTTTTCACTTATAAATGTTACGATCTCAAGTACATACATTAATTAAGGCAAATAATTTAATCTGTTTACTAAGAATTTCTTGATATTGATTTAAGATACGTCGGTTATCTTAGTAAAAATAAGAAAGTACTTAAAAAAGTATATGCATTCATTTTTGAGTTTATACGTTTTATTATAAACAGGGAACCGAATTTGTTGCGGTTAGTCCCTGCGATTGTAAATAATTGTTTCACAAAACAATTGAATTTTTCAGACAGATGAAGTTATTTGTTTAAAAATTATGTATAATTTTATATATACATAAAAATAAATATGTATATATTTTATAGTTTATAAAAACAAAAAATATATGTCTTTTGTGGTATCATATAAGAAGAGTAATAAAATATTATATGTATAAATAAATCACTATATTATATTAATCCTAATAAGACATTGTCACCATTTTATATCCATGTTTCTTTTTTTAATTCCTTTCTAAATACTCCATTGAGTTTCATTATAGACTAATTGAAAGAACTCTGTGTTCAATGCTCAGCTCTTTGTGATAGCATAATAATATTTTAGATTTTAAGAAACACTTATTTTCACCAAAATCATTCCAGTCATTAGGTAAGTATTTATTATCTTAACATATGCTATGGGTGCATCAATAATAGATGTCTCAATAATGACACCTTTTAATAAGTATACATGCATACAATAAAAATTATAAATAAAAGGTAAGTAATTTTCAATACTTATTTAATTTTGTCGATAAACTGATAACAAAAAATTATTACGATCATCTATGTAGATAAATAGATGTTATAAATTCAGTCAGTTAACAAACATGCATGTTATACCTCGCATATATTAAATACAAGGGTGTATTTTTTTTTAATACATCATTTTTGAATTTGAAAGCACTATACATGCTATCATATGTAAGATGACAAGTTATTATCATATATTACACCAGTGTTTCTCAACCTTTTAGTATTTGCGACCCGTTTTCAATCACAATTCTCATCGCGCCCCCCTCTCCCCCCACCCTCATACAAAAAATTTCACTGAAATATAGATCTCAGCTAAAAATGCTTAGAGTGTCAATTTCTAATATTTAACCTTCTTTCGCTCTGCAAGACAGGCCCAAGAGAGTCACGAATAATAATTTTGTGTTAAATTTAATATTGATAAGATAATTATTAAATACATTGTGCAGTACTGATACATTCCTATTTATAAGTGTATTATATCAGTGTAAATGTAAACGTGTATTTTATTTTTTATTGTGTCAGAATGTATTTTACTGCTTTTCTTTCAGTAAATTAAATACATTTTTTAATAATATGTTTTCTCATTTTTTCTCGATTTGCTGGCACCCCCCCATTTAGTTTTATCACGCCCCCCTAGGGGGGCGCACCCCACAGGTTGAGAATCGCTGTATTACACTATACACTATAGTTCAAAATTTCAAGACAATGTTTTAGATAATGTCTCTATCTTGTTAAAATAATTACTTAGTCGCAATGGTCGCAATAGTTTCTGAAAAAAATAGAGTTCACTGGACAGAAAAATTTTATGTGATGACGGCGCCTCCACCAAAACAAAATATTTTTTAAATATTTTATGGTGGAGGCGCCGTCATCTGACGTCATCAGATCAAATTTTTTTTTGTCGAGTTAGGCTCGTTATCGTATGTATAACGACATGCTGATTCCAAATATGCTAATAAAAAGTTTCACAAGAACCTGTAAAACTGTTTTTTATCGATTTTTCATTGTAAAATCGATGTAACTTTTGAACCTTTTGATCAATTTTAAATTTGATGCAAAAAGTCGAATTAGCGTATCCCTTTACATACGATAACGTATCTAATTATATGAAAATCGAAAAAAGTTTTTTTTGGTCAAAAAAGAAGGAAGGCTATTACCTTGGTTTTTTTTTGAGAATTTTTTTTTGTGTCGAGTTAGAGACGCTATCGTATGTATAAGGGCACCCTATTTCCATATATGCCCATCAAAAGTTGCGCTCGGATCGATAAAACTGTTTTTTATCAACTTTTGTTCTCAAAAAATTGTTGAAATTTTGAACCAGTGAATTAATTAAAAATCTGGTGTAATATATGATATCAGGGTGTCATATTACATATGATAGCGAGTCTACTACTTTCAAATTCAAAAAGAGGGTGTTTTTCAATACGATTATTGATATACCCTTTTTGAATTTAAAAGTATTATACACGCCATCGTATGTAGAAAGACATGCTGATAACATATATTACACGTGATAAAAATTCCTTCATTTGTAAAAATTTCAAGCCATTTTTTTATACTAAAGTTGATAAAAAACTGTTTCGTTGATAAGAGAGAATCCTTGTATGCTAATTTTTGGACTCAGTCTGCCCTAATACATACGATAGCCTCTCTAACTCGAAAAAAAATTTACTTAGTCGGAATGGATTTTGATTTTTTTTTAAATTGAAAAGATACACATGGCGCCATCTAGCAGGTACAGTGTGAACTAACAATATAATTTAAAATGTTTTTAGTTCAAGCTTTCCCCGCTAGATGCCGTTACCTGTGCTTTTTAAATTTCAATATTTTTTTCAGAAGCCATTCCGACTAAGTAAGTTTTTTTTCGAATTAGAGACGTTATCGTATGTATAAGGACAGCCTGAGTCCAAAAATGCACATAAAAAGATTCTCTCTTATCAACGAAACAATGTTTATCAACTTTTGTCTAAAAAAAATGCTTGAAATTTAGATCCTTCAATAGCTCGTATTGTTTGTTTTTTATAATATAAAAAAATTGTGTGTGTGAACTGAAACTCCCTAAGCCTAAATTTCATATACCATGACTGAAATAGTTATAGTCGTACATTTTCAAGTACTTTTTTTAAATATCAAAATGTACTTCATACTTCAAGTACATTCACTGAGCACTTAGTACTTGTACTTCAAGTACTTTCACTAAGTATTTGTGACATCTCTGATTTATAATTAATGAAATATATCTTAAATTTTACTAATCAAAATCAGTAATAACATTAGGGATTTTGTGATTTGGGGAGTGGTATCGTCTTGTGCGAGATTGTGATGCTAGTCTTACGTCTCTATCTTCATATCAATAAACGTCAGTGGAAATGTCAAAAATGGGTTTGTGTTAATGTGAATTTTGACATGTATTATTAAAAAAGTGATTGATTTATAATAATCATGTCAACCAAGAAACAAAAAACGGTGAGTAGGATATAATTTTGTTTTTATTTTTTTATTATTACAACTTATAATAAATTCTCGATGATTTACATAAAACGTGGTATAAATAATGAACTGTGTTTTCAAAAAATGAACAATTTGAATTAAAATTTAAGATTTATTAAATAATAATAATTTATAATTAATCTGGAATACGTTTTGTAGAAATTATCGATGAAATAATGTAATAAAGTATAAATGTTATGAATAAAATTCAGTTTGAATATTTTTGAAATTGTATCAGTTTAATTTTTTATTAAATTAATAATATAATATACCTACGTGTCAATGCCACTCACATTTGTTTATTTACATGTTCCTTTTTTATGTCTATAGGTATAAAAATTGTACATTCTATTATAATTAATTTAAAATCAATTACTGATTTTAAAATATTTTCATTCATTTTACCTTGATATAATTTTATAAAAATATATTAATAAGTAATTACTTTTTGTTCGGTTTAGTTACACCTATTTATAGTATTAAAACTAATTTTCCTTTTTCATGGAATATCATTGATATAATTGTCCTTTACTTTTTACTGCTATTTATTAAACGCGTGTATTTCGTTATGCACGTACGTTTTTTTATGTACATGTGTTACATTTATTTTAACAGTTCAGTATAAACAATTATCAATATCTATGTAATATAAACTTTATATGCCACATAAAATATACATAGTGATAGTATTTGATATCGATAGAATTTTATAATAATGGTAATTTACTAGCTATATTTTAAATTTAAATACATACGTTTTATAAAAATAAAGAAGCTAGTTTACCTTTATTTGTTTTTTGTTTTGAACATTACATAAGGGTATATAATATATAGGTATATTTATATGTCGAAGTTCTAGGCTAAAAACGCTGAAAAATTTGAAGTATACAGATGGTTCAATTTATAGAGAGATTCGAATTAGATAGGTTTAAAACAGAAAATTTTATCATAGACCACTGGAATACTATATAGCCTTTTTAAACTTCCATAGTCTCCCAAGGGGTCCAACTGGACCACATTGAGAATCCCTGTCCTAGAGAGACCATAGTATAAATTGCAGAGGCCCCCAAACTTTTTCATCTCGCGGTGGCCTATGGGAACCTCAGATATAGAGGGTTTATAATATTAGAACCCTCCATACGTGATAGGGGATGACTTATAACATTTTTTTATATTGATTTTTATTAATTACCTATAAAAAACGTAAATATCTCGGATCTTAGTTAAAAATTGTATAAACTAACCCTCTGTCTACCCTCGCCATTAAGGGTTGAATATCGAATTTTTTTATTACATATTATTTTGCCCGACTCCACCATTATAACGTAAGCAGATATGCAGGTAAATATACCAAAAACACAGACCCTGTCTACCCCCACCATTTGGGTTTGAATGTCGAAAACTTTATTTAAATAGATGACTATTTTGTCCGAATTTACCTTTATAAGTAAAGCAGGTATGCAGATAAACATATCTAAATCCACCCACCCTCGTCCTAGTCTCATGCTATTAGGGCTTAAATATCGAACTTTCCTTTTTAATTGAATATTAATTTGTCCGAATTTACTTTAATTTCATGAACAATTATGAAGATAAATATATCAAAATTTTTCATACTTCGAGTAATAGAAGTTTTGGGTCTTAAAGAGAAGCAAACATTTTGTTGGACTTATAACCCATAAACTTTAATAATATTAATTTTCCTGAAATATATTTTTTTTCTCTCAAACTTGAAACGAAAAACATAAAATTATAAAGGTTTTTGCAGAATAATATTTCCGTTTTGTTGAAAATAACAAAGATTTCTTTATTCTTGACTCTTGACACAGTTTCATAAAATTTATTTTTACTTTATTTTTCAACGAATATTGCTATATTTTGATATAATGATATGACCACATATGTATATAAACTATACAATAATATACATATATTATGAATGACTTATCTGTCATACAGTTCAGTGCATTTTAAATAAATAATAATGAGTAATTATTTAAAATTAGCTTAATATATCTAAACTTTTTTTAATTATTTTTTTATTTGTTCGCCGATTTCAAAATGTCTACTTCATCTTTCCGTTTCTGATCAAGACAAACACTTTTCGTTATGTGTCTATCGGTCTGTCCCCTGAATCCTTTTCACACCCATAACTTATGAAACACTAAACCGATTTTTATGAAACTTGGTTGGATGTGAAGTGACTAGTAAATGATTCTATGCAAAAAAACATCAAAATCATGTATATAGGGGGGAGGAGAGGTATCCCAATAATTAAAATATCTCAAGAACGGTGCATGCTACATGAAAATTTTATAGAATCGTTTTTGTAAAGCAGATATATTCCTTTTATTTCCTAAAATTCAAACCAACGTGCTCTTACATTGACACAGCAAATGTCACTTTCATGGTACCTTTCCCCTACATGTTTATATTTGAGTGTAAATATCTATTATTAAGTGATTGATACGTATTTATCTAATATCAGAATAAAGTAGAATAGAGGTGGGGACTAAATGGAACTTTTTACTTATAATTATGTATATAATTTAAAGTACAAACTCAATTGTATCAGTTGGTTTTTATTTGTGGTAGCTAAATATCTAACTATAATTATTGAACAGCTATAGTGTTGTGATAACGGTGTGATAATTGTTTTTTTTTAATCTACAAATATATATTAATATGCACTTAATTTATTAATTTTCATACCTTCTTATAATATTTTTAATATTATAAGTGCATATTAGTAAGTTTGTAAAAAATACACTTTCTATTTATCTATTATATTGTAACAATTCCGTGTTTTTAAATATTTTAATTTAATTGTTACTGTTTTTACGTGACTTTTGCATTCGTTTTAACTGATTAAAGGAAAATATGTATAGTCATTACAATAAATTTTTTTTTACTTATACTATATGTATTTCAACAAATTCAATATTAATTTATTTAAGATTTTTTTTAATAAATGCAATCATTAAAAAAATAATCCGTTATGTGTTATAATTATAACTACACGGAGAGAATATTCTTTTAAAAATTAACAGAAAAGTCGGTAGAATTTAAAATAAAGTAAAAGAAAAATTACAATGACATACTGGTAAATTTTAACATATATAGTACCTATTAAAATTTATTTACTCTGAAAAAGTAATATACGCTATTCTTTAATTTAATTTCTTGCATATGAAATTTCTACGTATATTCTCTATAATTTTACTAGGTTTCTATATTACTTTTCATATCTGGCCTATCGCCGTCATAGAAACTGCTATACAGTATATTGAATTGTAGTAGACGTTCTTTTAAATTTTACCATGTCGGGTATTAAAAATTAACATTAAATTTTTTCAGTGTACTTAAGTAGGTAACTATACTTTACTATACAAAAGAAAAATTCGAGAAATGTTTTTTATAACATTATACCTACAACATTGAACTAACCTATTTTAATCAATGTTCAAGTAGGTACTCAAGCACTAAAATTTAAATACATACTACTAATTATTAATCTGTTTTCGATATCTATTCAATATTAAGATATAGATAAACTATCAGCATTAGTCGTTTCTCTGTAATTTTTCGAGGCAGACTTGCGATGTCGATAAGTATCTGTTTCGTTACTAAAAGAGAGTTTAATGAAATAAATTAAGACATAATAAAATTTTATTGTGCCACAATCACAGTAAATAATTGATTCAAACAATAAGATGATGTCCAATATTGTACGTTTTACATAAAAAAATTACCGTATACTTAGGGTGACTATACGTACTATAGTATACCAGGATGTCCCAAACTTACATGTTAAATATGCGTCAAAAAAGGTCCCGTAAACTTTTTGATAGGACTTGTACTTTTCGAGACATTCGAGGTTTTATGAGTCGGAAAAGGATCATCAAAACGTGTTCGATATTAAATTATTATTTTTAATAATAATTTCCGACGCATAAAATCATGATTGCCTTATGTGTACAGTGTACAGGATGTCTAAATAGTGGGGGGAAATATGGTGATCTTGGAAAATGTAACAGATATACATATATAGATTAGGTTAGAGTTACCTTCAAGGTATAAGCTAAAAATCGTTTTGTTCCCAATTTTTTCTTTGTGGATAATTCTTCAACGAGAGTCGAAATAAAAATAATGTTTCAAATAAAAACGTAGGTATGATATAGTAATTCATTTTTGTCTACCTATTCTCTACGTCGGAATGTAGACATAGGTCGTTTTTCATAGCAAATAAAACATTATTTATGGTCAAATGGCGGACTAAGGAAGGTTACGGTCCGGGGTGAAATGCTAAATACCCCCTCTCTCGTTGACAATATTGAAATATTTTTGTGAAATAAGAAAAAAATAAAATATAATACCTGAAGACCTTTTTGTGCTCCTCAAGCAATTTTTGGTATCTTATGTCTTCACTGAAATTATTTGAACAGTCAAAAAATAGGTCTTCATATGATTTTTTTACTTTTCTAACTTTGACCTATCAAGTCGCCCTAGCGCTTAGAGCTCAGGCAGAGTGCCTCTCTACATTTATCTTAGTACACAACTATTTAAAGTGACATTCAGTGAAGAGGTTATGTATATGAAGGGCACATTGATAAATATTAATAAATTAATTTTACCTTGTGCAAAAATAACTTTAGAAATTATCTTCTTAACTAATATAAATGTGTATGTAAAAACAATAGTAATAAAAATATTACAATATTTACTGTAAAAATAATCATTTTTATTATGTATTATTTTATCATATTAATTTTTTTACAAAAAAATATCTTCACATACAATTTTTTACTTATTTTTTTGAAGTTGTCTAAAGTGCCTATTGCTCACATAAAAATACATTCAATAAATCACTTCTGCTATATGTTACCATTATCAATGTCAATAATTTATTACTTACAAAATATGAAATTAAGGCTTCACTGATAATTTAATACATGTATACAATGTAGGTACATAATGTATTATAAATTTTATATTTTATTATAATATTAATTCAATATTTTATACAACTGTAATTTAATCCGACGTTTCTACTTAACTGGTACCCATTACTTACTTTACCTTCATTCTTATCTGTTTTTTTGTTTTTTTAAGAAAACTCATATTTTATATTTCTCTTGTAATTTTAAATATAGTACATATATACACTATGTGTCTGTGTACATAGATATTAGACATTTCATATAAAAAATGAAATATAACACCGTCTGTTCTAAATATTTCAGCATCAGTACTGTGTAAATTAATAATATTTACAATAGAAGAAAAATAAAAGTCATTAGAATATACATACAGGTTAGGATAAATAAATTCGAAATATTTAAAAATTACATATAAAAATATTGTCATACACAAAAAAAAACTGTATTGGACCAAGAAAATCTTGTTTTGTACATAACGAAAACAATATTTTCTTAATATAAGAAAAGTACTCTTAATCCAACTACATTATTTCTTCGTCCAAGAATACTATAGTTGGTTTAAGAATATATTTCTTATCTTAATAAAATATTGTTTTCGTTATATACAAAACAAGGTTTACTTAGCTCAAGTAAACCTTTCTACCTGTGTATCTATTTAATTTTTAAATAAAATGTAATGCCATTATTCATTTCTGAAAATACTTCATTCATCAATTATATTGACAAGTGTAAATATCCGTTTCCGGTTTAGTGATATTCTTCAAAAATATGATACATACATACATAATACATATAATACACAAAAACTTGAAGTTTTAAATTTTATTTTTATAAGTAGCGCCGTTTTAACTATGAATTTATTAATGTCTATTTCTACCTATCGATTATCTGTAAAATATGTGCCTTCAGTGATTTCCAAAACTTGTGTTCGAGTAGAAAAAACGGTTGCCTACTTCTGCTCAAAAAATCGTGTAAAACCATTGAAATCTCAAATAAGAATTTTCTCGTGATTAAGTACATATCATAGTGATATATTACATACAATCTATAAGAAAGTAAATATAAATACATATTATATTAATTTCATTGACTTAATTGTTTTTAATATCTGTTACTGATTCTGAGTAATTTAAATTATCTCAAGTTCAATTCGGATTGTTTATTTCTTATTTATCGTAAACATGATAAAACTATTGTTTAGAAAAAAATATATATATTTTTTTTATTTTTAATGGATATACAAAAAACCCATAACCGGTTTAATCAAATTTCTTGCAGATATGTTTTTTCCAAATAATACCTACCTCTGAGAATCACAGCATATGAAATATGTGCTCGATTTATAAGAAACAGGACCGTAACAAAAAAAAGGAATTCATAAATTATTATTATTTACTTTTTATTTCTTCGAAATTGTAATACGTATAAATATATGCAATCGCAAATACATTTGTATAAAATATGACTTCAATTACAAATTTTATAATTGATTCTTCATGACGTTTGCTTTGATTTATAAATTTAATTAGCTTACAATTAATTAATTATGTTTACAAAAAAAAATTCAAACATTTCGGAGGGAGAGGTATCATGGTATTTTTATGACCTTAATTAATGTTAACTTTTTTTAATGAGAACCTATAATAAAAAAAACTTTTGTCTTAATTTTTTTTTTAATCAAAGACGATCTTTTAAGCTGAACAAAAATTGAACAAAATTTTGTTCGCAAAAAAAAACAACAATTATGAATTTTTGTTATTTATAACAATATTCTTTTTCTCTAGATTAATTAATTACAAAACTCGTGTTCGATTCAATTATATTAATTTACTATACAAAATGTCTTATATTACGTATAATTCTATTCATAAAACAAAAAGATACTCGGACGTTCTCATTGAGAAAAACATAGTGACAATGAGTAATTTTTGTCTGAATAGTTTTTCTTTCAACAGTTTGTATTTCGAAGTAAAAATTCGTCAAGTTTTACTTTGAACATCCTATATATTCTATAGTACTACGTTTTAAAAATTTAAATTGTTCCAACAAATGGTTTATTAATTATAGCCCTTTAGTAAAGTAAATTTAAAAAAACCGGTATGCGAATTTCCAAGGTCAATGTTAATATTACATATGTTTTTTGATAATAAAAAAAAACTGAAAAATAGGAGGGGAGGGCAAGCTGAGGAAATAAATAAAAAATTGTCTCACGATTGCCAAGGAAAAGGACTTAACAAAATTATTAGAATAACAAAAAAAGTGTTCAGGTATTGACATGAAAATGTTTCCATATGATATTCATTTTGAAATTATTTAATTCAACAAAAAAAACTGAGGCCTAAGGCCTCCGACTATCATATTATATGAGTATTTAACGGTCATTTTACAACATTTTAATTGTAAATTAAATGTGGTGTTTTAAAAGGAATAAAGTTTAAAAATAAATTAATGAATTATTGCTACAGCAACAAGAATGGTTTCAATACGAAAAATTAAAAATAAATTAGTACAAAGAGGTAAAGATAAATTATAAAGTTTTTGCAAAAATAAGAAATCAATTTTCGGTAAAAAATACTCAATATGTTTTAATAATCGAGACAGTGGTCTCACAAGGAGGGCGGGACTGACAAAGCTCTAACCTGGCAACCCGGGGTTAGGGGGGTGGACCATCAAACTTTATTTTGATAATTTAAAAAATATCTTAGAATTCTTCGCGAGAAGAGGTCCGCTGAAAATTCGTGGTAGAATGTGGGACCCCTAAAAAAGGGGGATCCAAGGTACAGTAAAAACGACCTTGACGTACGCCACAGAGTTGCCGAGCGGTCTCGACCAACAAAACAATATTTTTTTTCCAAATCCGTCACTGGACATATATACATCAGTTGTTTTAAAAGTGAAAATCACTTATCTCGCGGCAGTTAAAGAAAGTACTGCGGCAGTACAGTACTATTTGACGTTTTGCTTTCATATTTTTTCAAAACAGTGCCGCGTGAACATGTCCATGAGTATAGAACGCGTAAGTTTGTTTTAACAATTTTATGTCTAATTATATCCTTATCATTGTTGAACACTTTTTTCTTTGATAACTGGGTACATAGTAATGTACATATAATGGACCTTCGATACAACGAGTTGTATGTGTATTCTAGTTTGTTATAATTGTGAAAAATCGACTTTTTTAAACGTAAATTCGACAAAATTAATAGTTTATATTGATATAATTTATTCGTATTGTAAAAATCAAAATTTATAAGTAGTTATAACAGGTTTTAATCATTTTATTTTTACTTTTCTAAATAATTTATATAATTATATATATAAAAAAATATTCATATACTTTTTTAACGAATACATAATGCATGAAATAAAATAAAACTACTACTGTTATTTTTGACGTTCTAAACAGTTATTTCACCGAAATATTTAACACCAAAAATTGACCTACTCTTATGTTGACATACAGTTTTAACTTATTATTATAAAAATACATACTTCAATTCAATCTAATCAAAATTAAATTAATATATGTTAATATATATTTTTACCAACATTACAAATAGTTCAAGTAAAAGTATGTTTACTAATGGTTTGTTAATTGTCATTTACGAAAATACAGAGGCGAAATAGTTTTTATTTTAATTATATTTCATTTATTGTTTTTTGGTCCTCTAATATAATTACAAAATCAAAATTTTCTTAGTACATCTCTGTGTGCTAATATCGAAATAATCTATGATAAAACAAGAAAAATTTAACCTTATTATTTATTCTTAAGACTATAATATATGTTCATGCATGTCATTTGTATAGTATTGTATATATTTATATGTTGACAATCCAGGGTCGAATTTTTTGTAAGGATACACAGATTATGATTTTAATTAATATTATTTTTAACTTTTGATACGATAATATTTTCTGACACTAATTTGTTAACTGATAATTTTTCGTTTAAATTCATATTAATTTTTTTAAACAATAAATATTTACAAAATAAAAGTCATCATCAATCATTAGGCAATAGTATAAAAATAGCAAAAATTATAAAATAGCGACAAATTTAGGTAATTGTCGAGCCACATATGTATTAAGGGGAAAAATATGCTAAATTCCGTACAATAAAATTTTTAAGATATCATTTTTAGAGTAAAAGTATACAAGATATCAATCTTAAAACAGCGATTATTTAAAACTAGATTTTTTGACTTAACCTCTTTATCCCGTGTACCCTTCAATTATAAAATTGACGATAGGTAGGGGTCCGGATTCCCTGTTACTTGCGGGCACCCACGAATTCGTATTAGGTAAATGTAAATATTTTCGTATATTATTAACAACATTATTAATTTTGTAAATTTATCATTAAATTAGTTTTCTATTCTCTATTATACTTTGATTGTTTATTTTTCGTAGTTCATTACATTAATTAACTTTCAAATTATCGAATATAAAAAAGAAAATTAAATGTAATTTGTACAGTGAATGTACGGGAAATATAAAAAAAAATGTTTACAGTGACGCATTATGAATTTTAAAAATATCAAAATTAAATAAAATAAATATTTTCACAATGTCTGAAGACTTTTTTTCTTTGCAAGTAATTAAGATGTGAAAAAAATTGAAACATACAGTTTTTACTTATTTCCTCACCTCGGGCCCCCCTTGAACTCGAAGCCTAAGGCAGTTGTCTCAAGTGCCTACTGTGTATGTTTATAAATATTGTATTTTAATACCTTATAACAAAAGGAGCCAATTAGGCCCAAATAACAAGAATGGACGATGCGTTAAAACAACCCTTATTACATACGCGAGAAGTTAAATTCAGCATAATAAAAATTAATAAATTGCAAGTTTTATTTTATATTTATTTCCAAATCGATTTACTTATAACGCATTTGAATTTGCAAAGCGCAAAAAGTCATTTTGATAACTTTTTGTGCTTTTCCAAATTTTGCCATATCTAACACTATCTATACATAAACAATTTTTTTTTAATTCTGGACCAAACTCACTGACCTATCAGTCTCATATGATACTCTGATTTCCCTAATAAAATGTAGTTCTGAACATTTTTATTATGTGCAATTAAAAATATTTTTACCATGAAACAAACAAATAATCATTTTATGGGTATTTTTATGAAATACTTATTTATTTATTATACTTTTTAAATTATAATTATATTGTTTTTAAATTATACTTGCCACCGAAAAGCCGAAAAGACAATGTATTTGTTTACTAACAAATAAGATAATTTTTGTTTACACGTTTAAATAGTTCAATGAACGACCCAACTGCTGCCAAAATATTGATATTTATTTCAACATATTGATATTCAATTTCATCATTGAGTTTGTACCTACTTTTTTGGCAATTATAATCTTTATTTTACTTTCTTTTCGCATATAATTTAATCTTAATTAGCTAAAATAATAATGATATATGTAAAAAAAAGTCAAGTAACTATTTATCTAAAGTCCTTAAAATGTTAGTTTTCATTTTTAAATCTATAAAAAACACGCATTAATTCTTCCGGTTACACGGTTACGCAGTTTTCTTTTAATCAACACTTTCGCTGTATTTTGAACTTTGTTGACTGCTAAATCTATATTAGAAAACTTGTGTTTACAATTTACTTACGTATTCGTTTCTTACTCGTTATTATAATTACTAATTTTAAATAAAATTTTGTAATTTCTATTAATAATCAGGTAAACCTTAATTTCACACAGATATATTTTTATAAACAGAAAAGGAAAATAAGAGCGAAATAAAAAGCAATAAAAAATTATGAAAATTGCAAAAAATTAAACAATAAAAAAAAACATAAATTGGGGAGGAGCATCTCCTGTTACCTTTCAGTATTCATATGTAAATATTTTCATATATATTTGTAACATTCTTTGTTTTGTAAACTTTTCTTTAAATCGTATGTTCCAATAAACTTTTTCTTCGATTGTTTATTTTTGCGATGTTTGTTGCTTCAGAAAATTTTTATAGTAAAAAAAATATTTATTAACTGACAATATATAAATTAAGTTTTATTAATAAATAAAAAATATAAATTAATAAATATATTGATAGATATTAGAATATTATTAGACACCTACTCGTGGTACTGGAAACTGCAGTATTCTCAATAGATGCAGTTCGTTGCATATTTTAATAAATGCTGGTCGTGTATAGGCCTTGAAATAATTAATTGAAATACTACTGCAACAATACGCGTACCAGGAGCGTATCCAAGAAATATTATTCTATAGCTAACATGTCCTTTAAATGTAAGTCATAAGTGTTATTCGCGATGATAATTATTTTTTATAGTATTCAATTACCAATTAAAAACTAACGGCATATTAACAAACTGTGCCACAACTTTTTACGTATATTGCCATTTTTTATGTTACTGTATTTAATAGTTGAGAGATGAAAAGTAAAAACTAGTTTTATTATATTATAAATGGGACTATTATTGGCATTTTCTTTATTGTTCTACAATTATTAGTTCAAAGTGTGAAATTTTTATTTATGTTTCTGTAACCTTTCCAATGATTTAAAAAAAACATTGATTGTAATTTCCTCTTCTAAGTATATGGACATTTATATCGGATAGTCAGTTTTCTGTTAGACCTTGATGTATACGAACCTGATTTAATAATATAAAGCAGGGACAGGGACTCATTGATGTATAAAAAAAACAAATTGCGTATATTAATATGATAGATTTAACACGTGGAAGTCATATAATTGTCAGTAGCTATCTGTTCTACACATACTCGGTACATACATTACATTAGAATGTATTCATTTCATGGTAAAGCAATTAAATATGATTTTTGCACTTTTTGAACGATTAATTATTACATAACAAAACGTGTATCAAATTCGATCGTAAACTAATAAATCTTTTGATAAAATAATGATGCATAACGTATAAATGTACATTTTTTAATAAATGACATACTTTTAGCGTATTGTATGTTCTTAATATATAGAAAATGTATTTTTGTGATTGAGTGTATCTATATAATAGAAAAATAATTTTTGCAGATTTATTTTTTTAATAATAGAAATTATTTACGTATAATAAATTGAGTGAAAATGTTTAATAATACTGACGAGGTATGTATTTTTTTTATGTTTGTAATCATTGTTGAATCCGGAGTGGTGACGAAGAGATTTTACCTTTACACATGTTAACATAGGTGGGCATTAACTCGTTAATCCGTTAATCGTTAATTAACGAAGTTAACAAAATGGTTAACGGATTAACTTTTAAGTTAACTCAAAAAAATGTTAACGCTTTTGTTAACTTCCGTTAACTTGAGTCCGTTACATTGGTTGTTTGATGAAAAGTACATAAGAAAGTTGTCGAAATAGCAAAAAAAAAGGTCTTCAAACATTTTGGATGGTTAATATTTTAACGATTAACTTTAACTTTCGTTAATTTTTCGGTTAACTTTAACTTCCGTTACATTTTCGGAATTTTAACGCTTTAACGGTTAACGAAGTTAACTTTTTTATTAACGGATTACGATTAACGAAGTTAACTTTTCGATTATGCCTATGCATGTTAATTAAGAAAAACATTTATAAAAGTACTTATGAAAAATATATTTGAAGTGCGTCCAATTTTTTTATTCAAGATTGTCACGGTATATCTTTAACAGCACATTTGATATGTGTTAATCCTGCCATCTATCCTGCTGCAAATATTCTACATGTAACCATACACCTAAAAACTTTTAAGCAAGATTTACTCTCGCTCCATCTTGTTAATATTGCGATGTTAACTCGTATTTAAATGAATAATACAAGGGTGATTTTTGATGAATGTTTATTTGTTTTGTTACAGTGTTTACAAGTTGCCACAAATGTTACCCTCCAGAGGCATCATGTATCCAGAGAAAAGAGAGGACAGGCGTTAGGTAAAGGTTTCCGGGGGTGCTGTATATGGCTTACAGGACTCTCCGGAGCCGGAAAAACTGCAATTGCGTTTCAACTAGAAGCGCATCTTGTGTCAAAGTAAGTGTTACTTTAAATCGTTTTTTTTTTGTAGATAATGCGTTCGGGAAAATTGCCGTATATTAACGAAAATTATTTTCAGGGGTATTCCTGCGTATGGATTAGATGGAGATAATCTACGTACAGGTTTAAATAAGAATCTAGGATTCACTGAAGCGGACAGAGAAGAAAATATCCGGCGTGTAGCGGAAGTAGGAAAATTGTTCGCTGATTCTGGGGTTGTTTCAATTTGCAGTTTTGTATCACCTTTTGCAGCTGTGAGTTTATTTTTAAACTATTATTTACTATAATTACATGTTACACGTCTAAATACTGAACTATTGGTTGCCTAACTTCAGAAGTCAGCTGAACCTTTACTCAGTCTTCATCTGTAATTAGTGCACCAATACTTTGAACCCAATTATTATGATATACACAGAAAAAAAACTGTATTGAACCAAGAAAACCTTGTTTTGTATATAAAGAAAACAATATTTTCTTAATATAAGAAACATACTCTTAATCCAACTACGTCATTCCTTCGTTCAAGAATACTATAGTTGGTTTAAGAGATTATTGCTTATCTTATAAGAAAATATTGTTTTTGTTATATACAAAACAAGGTTTACTTGGTTTGAGAAAGCCTTTCTACCAGTGTATACTGTATATATTTATATAATACACATATTTTTAGCATTTCCTTGAAATAACTATTCTTTTTATTACTTTCAATAAATTATTTCAGGATCGTGAAGTAGCCAGACAAATTCATAAAGACGGAAATCTTCCATTTTTTGAAGTATTTGTTGACACTCCATTAGAAGTATGTGAATTGAGAGATGTTAAAGGACTGTATAAGAAAGCACGCATGGGGCTCATTAAAGGATTCACTGGTGTTGATCAACCATATGAAAAACCTGAAAACCCTGAGCTAGTTTTGAAAACTGTAGACATATCCATAGAGGAGAATGTTAATCATATTGTTGAACTTTTATTGGATCATGTAAGTATTATATTCTTACTTGGGGATAAAAAAAATTATACCTTTTAAAACACATACAGTGGTGGAATTAAAAAAAATATTTATTTGATTACGTTACCGTTAATGACTTTATAATTAAATTTAAATCTTTAACAAAGTTAACAATCAATTTAAACATATATATCGAAAATATGGCAGCACAATGTATTTTACGTTTTTATTACATTTTAGTTTTGAATCGTGTGCTGATAATTTTCTTGTGATCTCAGAATCATTATACATATCCCCAAATTACTATTTTTTGAGGGCAGAGGACAAAATATTTTTGATTTTTTTTTGTTGAGTGAAGATTTTAATAATAACAAAACGCTTACATATTTTTTCTTGAATTGTCAGCTTTCATTTGTTACCTAACTCGCCTGAATTTAATTGGTAATCTATTTGCCCTCCTTTAAGAGCACCAAAAACTTTAAATTTTATTTTTATAAATCAGGTCTACGAGTATTATTGGTCCACCATTTACTATTATTATATCAAATCTCAACCTTCTAAGTCAAGTGTTTCATTAGCTTTTCAATTTTCATAAAGAACACAAAAAAAAATTATGGATAAAATCGTTGCTACAATGGATAAAAAATTTTCATTTGTAAAAAAATTTCATTTTTTTATAAATGAAAAAATATAGCCTTATTTAATTTATTTTGTTCGAATTCTTACAGGGCATTATTCCATTATCAGCGAAAATTGTTGAAAATATTGAAGAATTATTTGTGAGTGAAAATCGTATCGATGCTGCAAAAACCGAAGCTTTAACATTACCTCGTATATTCCTTAATGAAGTTGACTTACAATGGGTACAAATACTAAGCGAGGGGTGGGCTGCACCCTTGCGAGGATTCATGAGAGAAAATGAATACATACAAGTCAGTTTTCATGATTATCTTTTTCTTATAGCAATATAATTTTTTTTCATAAATCCTTTTGCAGGTATTACATTTCAATACGTTTATGCACAATGGTATGCAAATCAATCAAAGTATTCCTATTGTATTGGCAATAACTGACCAAGACAAGGAACGTTTTGAAGGTATTTCTGCAGTCAGTTTATGGTATAATGGAAAGGCGATAGCTATTTTACGTAAACCTGAAATCTATCCACACCGTAAAGAGGAAAGATGTGGACGGCAATTTGGTACATATCATCCAGGTCATCCGTATGTAAAAGTAAGTATTGAATGTACTTTACCATTGTCATTGTTGAAAATTAATATTTTTAAATGATAATATAACAGATTATAGTATATCATTTTTATTGCAACATGTTATTATATTTATATTTCAAAATTATTATTAACAACCTCCTATCTCTTCATTTACTTAGTCTTGATAAAAAAAAACTTTCCAGTCGTGGAAGGAGTCGTAAAATTGTATTATGAAAAATAATGTTTAAACCAATGTTGCAATAACCAAATTATTACAGATAAAATTTTGTGCAAAAACGTTATATAAATATTTTTAGATGATCATAGATAGTGGAGATTGGTTGATTGGTGGTGAACTAGAAGTAATCGAAAGAATTAGATGGAATGATGGACTTGACAAGTATAGATTGACACCTAATGAACTTCGGCAGTGTTTTAAAAAAATTGAAGCAGATGCGATATTTGCTTTCCAGGTACTTTATACCTATATACAATAAATGATATTTAAAAAAATATTAATACTATTTGTTTATTACAGTTACGAAATCCAATCCATAATGGTCATGCGTTATTAATGACTGAGACTAAAAGACAACTTAAAAATAAAGGTTTCAAAAAACCAGTTCTATTATTACATCCACTAGGTGGATATACAAAAGAAGATGATGTACCATTACCCACAAGGTAAATATTTCTAACATGAGGTCCTCGACTTTTGTTGCTGAATAATTTATATTGGCAGTATATTTGATATTTAAATAATTTATAGAATAGCTCAACATGAGGCAGTATTAGAAGATGGAGTTTTGGATGCAAACAGTACAATCTTAGCGATTTTCCCAAGCCCGATGATGTACGCTGGTCCTACAGAAGTGCAGTGGCATGCTAAAACAAGGATGATTGCTGGTGCTAACTTTTATATTGTCGGACGTGATCCAGCTGGAATGCCACATCCTTTAGGGAAAGGAGTTGGAGGTATAAATTATTTATATCATCTTGTATTTACTTTCTTATTCATACATAACTTTTTTTATGACAGGTACTGTGGATGGAAATTTATATGATCCTTCTCATGGTTCCCGTATTTTAAAACAAGCTCCAGGACTAGCAGGCCTTGAAATCATTCCATTTAAAGTAGCTGCGTATGACAAGAAGAATAAATGCATGTCATTTTATGACCCTGATCGTCAAGTCGATTTTGATTTTATATCAGGAACACGAATGAGGGGTATGTAAATATTGTAATTTTTCGTTGACCCTATTTAATAAAAGAGCAACACTTACAAAATTTTGTTTATTATCATTGCTATTTTGTAAATTATTATTCAGTCAAAATTACTGTGAAAGTATAGGATTGTAAAATGTTTGATTTTTAGGTTTAGCAAAATCTGGTGATAAACCACCTGAAGGATTCATGGCTCCAAAGGCATGGACAATTTTATCCGAGTATTATCAGTCGTTAGCAAAACAAAATTAACATATTCATTTTAATATATATTGGCATTTAAATAGTAAATAAATATTAACGCCTTAAACGATTTCGTTATATAAATTTAAAATTATGTTGAATATTGAAACTAAATGGCCGTATATAAATTTGGAATATATAACGTTAAAGGTTTTTAATATTATTATTACTATGTGAATTCATATTTATTATATATTTTAGATTCTATTTTAATATTGTTGTTTTTATTATATTTTGCATTTTATTTACATCATAAATATAATTAATATATTATTATTGGTATATAAGTTTTTATCATATTATACAAAATATATTATGTAAGAAAAAAATTATATTTAGTATTAAATAATTATGATAAATAAACAATTTGGAAAGCACATGCATTTTTATTTTAAGTCATTTCAAATTTATTTACATTCTTTGAATTTTGATTTATTTAAAAAAATACATATATTTATTTATCAATATTGTTTCAAAGTAGTCCCCTTGTGAGCTAATGGCTGCATAGTTTACTTTTGGCAGGTAAATGAATAAGACACATTTTGGTGTTTAGTGAGTTTTGTAAAATTGAGAAAAAGTTGAAGAAAATTTTCTATGTTAAAACAAACAAGAAGTGTTAATGAGTGGTAAAAATGGACTTTAAAAATGACGAGAGTCTGATAACCGAACGCATCAACTACCAATGGAAACATGAAAAAACTTAAGAAAATTTCCAAATCATATCATATATCATACGTCTCATGGTAAAAATTTTTACTGGCATTTCAACCATGGAACAAATTGTTGCCAAGTTTGTTCTGAAATTTAACAACTTTTTCTATTCCCCAAATTAAATAGAACTGTAAAAAGACAATGTTTTGTGACCATAGGAGAGTAAAGGCAAAATCGCTGAAGGCTATATCAAAGTGAGTTATATCTGACAGAGACTGTATCAGTATTGATGTATCTTTTTAAACAATTAAAAATTCCGGAAACATTTTAATCAAACTTCATATATCAATTCATGATAATTTTTTTACTCTAGTTATATGTACATAATACTATATCATAAATTAACTAACCTATCCTATCTATAGGAATTTCTATTTCATCAGTTAGCTGTTGCATTAACCCCATGATTAATATTTTGTTTATAAGCCCTTCAGCATATATTTGCTGATCAGGAGTCATTTTTTTCAATTTTGCTGCAACATTGATACCAACAGCATCAAATTCTCCTATAGGGAAAACAGTATCTGTGTTTTCATTATTCTTTTCAATTATCTTCCTCTTGCGGTCATTTTGTAAGGGATTATATATCTATAACAAATGAATTAAATAAACACCTAAAATTTGTGTACATATATTACAATATGTACATTCAAATTCAAATACTCGCTATATAGAAAACAAAATCAATTTGGATCAAAATATTTTTAAAATATACTTGCTTCAAATTGTGTTTCTTGAATCTCTTCTCCTAGCCTTTCCACATACTTTCCCTCTTCCTCATTTTCTTCTTCTTCAATCTCCGTTATAAGAGAGACGTGAGCTGAAATTGAAACAAATCAGTTGTCATGTCATACGCTGTAGTATAGAATTATAGGAATGTATCGCACAAAAAAACAATATTTTGTTGATAATTTAGTTTTAGCTTTAACTTTGTTTACCTGGTGAGTTATCTAAGTCACTGTAAGTTTCAGTAGATGCTTTCACATCCACTGTAAATGTTAACAAATCATAATACCAAAGCGAAGGAGTGTAAACATCTTCTGGAACTCCTCCTCTTTCTGAAAGTTTTACTTTCTTATATTCCTTTCTAAAAGATCCTCTCAAAGACTGAATTTTTTTTGCAATAAATTCTTTATTTGCGTTAACTTTAAATTTCCGGCAAACATCTATTAATGCTGAATAACTGAAAATATATGTACATATATTGATAAAGTCCTGTTTAGTAAATAAATAAAATTAACTCTCAATATTACCCTTTATTCTTTAAAACTTTATTGCTGTAAACTTTACTGTTCATTTTCCACAATGCTGGATGTTCATGATAAACGTTTATAAATTCAATCAGGAAAGTTCTCGAGAAGTACCTAGAAATTTTTGAGAAAAATAATTCAATGTAATAATAGACAATAAATCCAGCTGCAGCTATTTTTCCATTTCTATTAACAAATTTTTTACGTGGTAAGTATAATTTAAAAAAAAAAAAATTAATTAATTTTTAAAAATTTAAAATAAAATAAATTATATAATATTATATGTATTATAGGTTATAGGTACTCCAATAAATAAACCCGAAAGATTTTTGTAGTTAAAGTTTTTAATAGCAATATAATTAATATAATATACCTAAATGCATTTTTAAAATTTCATGAATTTATCCTACCTGGTATCAGTTGTAAACAATTCTTCCTTCTCCATCACATTTGAATTTACAACAATCGCAACAATAGATTTCAAATAAGGGTCAAAGCGTGTGAAAGTCACGAGTTTGGCGCGGCGTGTTTTTAGCGGCCATTAAACGAACATACTTGCCTACTTATACGATTTAATCGTTTAATCTATCAAGACTTAACTGTAGCAAATATATTTTTTATTTCTAAATAAATAGTACGGTACATCGTTGTACAAGTTAATGTAATTATATTTTATACTTTTCATACATCCAGACAAACCCACACGATTGGAATGACACGTCCCATGCGTGTAAGAAAAACCGCTCACGCCGCACACTAACGACCGCTTTATATTTATCAACTGAACACTCTTTTCCGCGTGATTTGAATATATGTACATTGCATAGGTACATTCGGTACATTGTACATTTATGTACCTACATAGTGAAATAAATCCGCAATACAATATATTTATTATTCTGTGCGCAATACGAAATAATTCATTTCTCCATGCAGTTAATTTATGATTGTAATTTAGGATAGTACTATAATTTATATTTTACTATTTTTTAATATTTAATTGCTCTTGATAAACTAATTAATTAAGATTTGGCACTACTTGGCAGCCGCTTTGTTAAGGTCATAGCTGTCTTATTAATTACCAGTTTTAATGAAATTTTAAAGTTTAGATGAAAAATTATAACTTTCTTAAAACAATAGTTTTTATTCAATATTCGATTGTTATACATCGTGAACTTAATTAGATTAAATTATTATTATAAATTATATATACAAGCAACTGATTATATACAAATAAAATTACTTTATAATATTTCTAAATCACAGTGTCTCACTTCAGGATGTTTTTTCTGAAAAAATAAAAAAAAATTACAATTCTAATTTCATAAATACTTGTCGAACAAAATTTACCATCAATTTCATTTCAATTCGATCAATTTCACCTCCCATCATATCAACAATACTTTCCCCATGTTTCAATAAAAATGCTTCAAGTTCATCAATAGTTTCAAATTGTTTGCATTCCTAAAATTACATAACTGTTATAGAAGAATATTGAATGAAATATAAATTTTTTTTTTACCTCTAGTAACTCATTTAAATCTTGTTTATCTAAATATGATCTCGTAAGTTCCCGCCCATCAAAATCCATCTCAGCTTTATAACGAACCAAATAATTACCCATATCAATACCTTTAACATCATGTATAGCACGAATCATAACATCTGATTCTAATTCAGCATTAATTTTTTCTAATTGTTCTTGTGGAATTGATCTACACAATAAAATCAGTTATCTTAATATTATTTAAATTACATAAATAACAGAAAAGTTATTACCTTCCAACAAGAGCTGCAACATTAGTATAAATAATGAACGAAGCTACAGCACCTAAAATACCCCCAACTAACAGAGACCCCACTGCATCTGGTATCGGTGACCCGGTGTAAGAACTGAGACCCATGCAACTAGCTGCCACAACTACACCCAATACAGCAGCCAAATCTTCCAGCAGCACCACGTTTACACTAGGATCTTGTCCGCGCATAACTAGATCAGAAATTAATTTTTCAGTTATTAAAACTTTAGATATTGTTACATTTATAGCATCATTTTCAATCAGTGATTTGAAATAGTTATAATTTACAAAATAAGTTAGATTATACAAACCATATTCTTTGACAGACATATTCGACTCCTTAGCTCCTTTTCTAAGAGAATTAAATGCCATAATCCAAGTAGCACCTTCAGAAACCAGCGACCCTCCCAAAATAAAATAGGCCTACGATTAAATACAAAACAATTATATTTATTTTAGGTTTATTTAATTGTTTATTCATACCCAATAAAAGTCATCCATAGGTTGAGGATCAATCAGACCCAAAATTCCATGGTATAAAGACAACCCAGTACCGACGCAAAATATTCCAACACCAGAAATCAATGATGCAACATATTTCATATTGCTGTAACCGTATGGATGATCGGGATTGGGTACTTGCACTGATTTGTGTATCCCGTAAGCCAATATAAGCTGGTTTATTGTATCTGCTAAAGAATGAATGCATTCACTAAACATACTGTGAGATCCGGTGAACACCCATGCAAAAAGTTTGAAGAAAAAGTTGCTTGCGTTTCTAAAAATAAATAAGTGTATATTAATTTTTTAGAGTTGCCTAAATATTCATTGTACTGATATACTTTTCAAAAATAATACAATTTGATACCTCGTCTTTTATATTTTACTTGCAAGGATTTGTTTATAAAAGCAAGGTATAAATTTTCTAGATTTTTATAAAAACAAAAATTTAATAATTATTTAACTTAAATGTCTTTTAATATGAGATATCTAAGATTTCAGAGAATATATTATAAATGTTAAATAGTAATGATATGACAACTAATATATAATATATACGCACATAACTACTGCTGTTAAAACAACTCTACCGGACCTCCCGAACAATCCTTCGGTTTTTGCTGTTAAATCTGTTCCACGGCCTAGTTCTTTTCTGTAATCTCTCAATCTACGCTTCATTGTGAAAATATCTATTAAAAAATATATAAATATTATTATTATGATATTCAAAATACATATATTGTTATCTGTATAAGCTTATAATAATTTAATATATTTAAACTTTATATTTTAAGGAATATAAATAAAAAATTACTTTGCTGATGCATCTTTTTCTCAAAATCTCTTTTAATCAGCTCTTTTTTTAAATTTTCTTTTGATGACCATACTTCAACAGCTTTTGCTTCAACATCTTTTCTCCAATATACTGTAATGGGCGGCTCAAATTCATAAGGCGACCGTCTTAACGTTTTTGGTAGTGATTCTAAATCTGAAGACTTCAATGCAAAGTCACTTATAGCACGTGCAGGAGTAATAAAATTTCTTTCTAATGAAATTGCAGATAAATCTAATGGTTTCCGTTTCTTTTTCACTGGTTTTGTATCGATATTTTTCTGATCTATATTCTTATTTTCTGGCGATTCTGAATTATTGAAATTTTTACATGATAAATCTTATAACAATTCATCACTATTGTGCTTACCTGTGGTTTCTAATTCAGAATCAATTACCATTTTCTTAATTAATTTATTTTCTACTTCTACGTTGACTTGTAGTTGATGTTCTCCTTCTACATCTAAACTTTTTTCCTGTATATGATCTAAATTAACTTTTTTTAAATTAGCATCAGTTTCTTGACTAGGTTCATCTTGCTTGTTTTTTAAAACTAGAGATATACTTAAGCATCGCATAGATGAATCAAATTGCATAAATGTTTTAACAGGTTTTCTAGCCGTGTAATTATAAATATAAATGGAAAAATTTCTCTGCGCCTTATCTAAAAAATTTGATACATTTATTGTATTATGTGTTTCATAAGATATATGTATATGTATTTATTTACCTAAATGTTTGACATTCAAACGATCAGACAGGTGTGACATTTTTATATTGTGATATAAAACCTTTGACAAGTTAGTCGATCGAGAAAACATCTTGAATTTTTTAGTTAATAATTGGAATTGATAATTATATTTCAACAAGAATTAAATAATATGTACTCATTTGGTTATTTCCATTTTGTAATAAATAATATAATGTAAAAAATTTAACCAATAACTATTTTATATAGTGAATTTAAACATAAACGAGAATAAATAGTGAATCAAAAATATGTGTAATATATAAAAAAACTCCTAAAAAATATTGTAAAACAATTTAACAATATAATTTCGTCTCTAATTATTTTTATGTTAATTAAACATATTATTGTTTATATTCAATAATTGCGTCTGTCAAGTGTCAAATAGCCATAGATGTAGAGTATCCAAAATTATACATGTGTATTTACACTCATCGCTCGATTTCACAACGTTGTTGGTAATTGAACCGCTTGAATTGACAACGTCGAGAGGGGTCCCCACCATCGTGCCGACCTTAACGTTGATTGGTGAATTTAAATTACGCGCGGAGATAGCAATCACGGTAGTATTATGGAGGGGATTGGAGAAGGTTGGCAACTCGCGCGTTTGGCCCGTTTCGAAATCAAGCGGTTCCGAAATCGAAGGTTTCGAAATCGAGAGATGAGTGTAAATACAATTTGTAATCTATGGATTTTATCGATTACAAAAAATATGAGTGAGAAGAGATAAATTAATGTGATACATAATTATTATTTTTCATTGAATGTTTATATAAGTATATTCAAATTCTATAATATTATTTTACAAAAATGCATAATGATTGGAAATGAAAAGTATTATACCCTTGTATATGTCATATTTTTAATCACTAGAAAAAAATAATTCATCGATTAAATTTTAGTAACAGCAAGTCGGGATGGATCGCGTTGGATATTTTAGATAACCTATCTTGTGTTATCTATCAAAATTTTGATGATACACAATCGGTCTGGACATTGGAATAATATATCAACAAAATTTAAAAGCAACGTGCGATTATGTATCATAAAACGTGTGGGGCAGCCGCTGCTGCCGCGGCCGGAGGAACTTGTGTCGAAACCGAAAGAGATACTCAAGGACTTGTATCTCGGGAACCAGTGCCCCCTGCTGCAACAGAATACGATTACAGCGGTTTTGATATTGTAAAGGCTACACAGGTAAATTCTGCATTAAAATTACAGTGGTGTGTAAACAAAAACCTTCACTTAAAAATATTCTTTGGTATTTATCTTTAAAAGATAATTTTTCCTTCTTACTGAAACAATATAATGTTTTATTTAGTACGGAGCCTTCAATCGTGTAAAAGAGCTTGTTGAAGCAGGGTATAATGTAAATCAGCCGGATTCAGAAACAGTTACATTACTACATTGGGCTGCAATAAACAACAGAAGGGACATTATTCTATACTTGATTGAAAAGGGGGCAATCGTCGATGCTATAGGAGGTGAATTGGATGCTACTCCATTACATTGGGCCACTAGACAGGGACATCTAGGTGCAGTTGTATTATTATTAAATGCTGGAGCAGACCCGACTTTAAGAGATGCAGAAGGATGTTCTTGTATACATTTAGCAGCACAATATGGGCATACAGCACTAGTAGCATATTTAGTCGCTAGAGGTTGGTATAATTCATTATAAATAGTATTACAAACAATATTTTGAGATTGATATTTTTGTAAAAATGACATGTTCCAGGAGTCAGTCCAGATTTGAGTGATAAAGGAGGTATGACTGCACTGATGTGGTCCTGTTGGAAAGTGACAGCGCTCGACCCTACGAGATTGTTGTTGACGCTGGGCGCAAGTACTAAGTGCATAGATAATACACATGGCAATACTGCATTACACTGGGCAATATTATCACGGAACACAACAGCAATATCTACATTAATATTCCATGGAAATGCAGCCTTAGATGTTACAAACTATAGAGGCGACACACCATTGTCTATGTTACAGCCATTCCTTGGCCAGCCATGGATTCCACAGAAAATAGCTGATCTGGTTTTTCTCAATCAGCGAAAAAAACAGAAAGAAAATATTTGTAAAAAGTTTTTTAAGAGTAAAGTAAGTACACATCTTTTAAACTAAAGGTTTTTTGAAAATTTTAAAATTATATATATAAATATCTATTTTTTTACAGGGTCTAAAATGGTGGTGTATGGTTGGAACACCTTTTGTGTCGTTTTATATCGCTGGCATAATTTTATGCCTAAATATGTTGGCTTTATTAAAATTATTTCTTTTAACTATAATGTATATTGTTTTACATTTCTGTGGACATGTATTATTTGATGATCGTTTAATGACTTTATTACCTGTAAATGTGTATCTGGCTACTAAATTTTGGATGTATATTACATGGATTTTTTACATAATGCCATGGGTGTCATTCGCCACGAGTGTTGTATTTTTGACGAGCTCGGGTGCTCTATGGTACTGTTTTCTCAAGTCGTGGCTTGGAGATCCTGGAGTTATAAAGATTAATCAAGAGCAACGGTTTAGAGTAAGTAATTCTTTGTATAGATTGGTAATATAATATGACAAGATTACCAATCTATACAAGTCTTGTCTAAAGGAGACCTAAAATAACCTTCGAATTGGCTATCAGATTTTAGTTGATGCAATATGATATAAAAATAATTAGACTACATAACACAAGAATACCGATAGATTCTATTTTGCATCTCCATGCAAAACAAAGTAAATTTTTTAGTGAACTGCGGTGCTTTCATAAAAAAAACATTCAATTACATAAAAATACCCCTGAAAGCAAAAAATAGTTTGATTTAATTCAATTTTCACCCCCTCTACAAATCTAAATACTATAAACATATAATATTGCAAATCAATAAACAAAAACTCTTTTTAGGAGGTTCTATAATTATAATCTAGTAATATTTACAGTTCAATAATTGTTAGTAACAATTGACAAACTTAATATTTCTAATTTTAGACAATTATTGAATTAGCCGAACGAGGAGGTGGGGGATTTGAGCCCTCCATTTTCTGTTCGGGGTGTTTAGTGAGAAGGCCTTTAAGATCAAAACATTGTTCTATTTGCAACAGATGCGTAGCTAAATTCGATCACCATTGCCCTTGGGTTGCTAATTGTATCGGTAAGTAAACAAAATCACATCGTGTCCAGTTCATAAAATAAAACATGTTTTAAATTTCAGGTACTAATAATCATAAACATTTCATTGGCTTCTTGGCATGCATTACGTTTTTGTCAATGCAGTTTGTCCGTGGCGCATTTATCTCGTGGGAGGAACGGTGCGCGCTACCAGTATTATCGTGGGAGATGGTGGAGAAGGCGGCGTCATGTGATCCATGGCTTATGTACGTGTGTGCACACGCTATGCTGCACTCTGTATGGGTCACGATGCTATTTTTGTGTCAATTATATCAGGTATGTTTTATTTGTTATCGTTGACATTCATTTCAAAGCATTTGATTTAGAAACGTACATTATATTGGCTAGCTTTGAGTTACATTTCATATATTATTGTTTATATACATCCAAGTTATCATAATGTAAAACCTAACAAAATTATGATAAAAACAATTTTGATCTACAGAATAACGTGTTAGAGTAGTTTTTTTTATCACTTGTATACCTTTCGTTACGGATTTTATTTTGACAAACATGTGAATAAGTTAAATATATATCTTTCTCTGTCATATAACACGGTAAAAACTCTTAAGCTCTTTGTTTATTGGACATATGCATACGCTCCTAGTAACAAAAGGGTTAAAGATTAATGTATAAAGTTTATACTTGTAACTAATTTATGAATAATTTCTTTATGAGAAAATTATATGAAAAAGTTAACCGATCGTTGGTATTGCAGATTGTATGCTTAGGAATGACTACAAATGAACGCATGAATAAAGGAAGATATCAACATTTTGCTAGTATTGGAGGTAGAAGCCCCTTCTCTAGAGGGCCGTTATCAAATTTTGCTGATTTTCTTGGAGTCAGTATTTGTGGGTTTGTTAAAGCACAACATACTGATTGGATGACAAGATTCGAATTGGATAAAAATATTGAACATCAACCTTTACTTAGACAAAAAGATAATTTTCAGTATGTTTAAAACACGTCTAACTAAAAAACATGATAAGATTATATAAAATCAATTAAAATATAATATTAACACAAATTGTACCGGTCTTTGTCACTTTTACCTGCTCTAGTTTCTATTTGATTTAAGAGATATTTAAGCCATTCAGAAATCAAAATTATTAATTCTTTTTATTAGTCAAGATAATCTATGATTTGCAAAAGAAAAAATACTGGATATTTTTTCATAGACTGGTACTTTAACCAGCATTAAAACTGGCTAATGTGCCAGCCTTATTCATTTACATGGTTTGAATTTTCAAGATCAATGTGATGAAACAAGTTAGCTCATCAAAAATACACTTGTCTACATTAATACATTGTGTGTCATGTCATACACATATGAAACGATCGTTTTTATATGACATTTTACTTTAATTATAACAATTAATGTTTTGTTTTTATACAATTGGTTCTTGAGTTAAAAGAATCCCAATAAGCTAAAATATTCCTCGAAAGAATCAAATTATATTAACTGTGAGAGACCTTAAAACTAAAAATTAATTTCGGTTAATTGAATCTTAATTTTAGTTGATCAAAATAGAGATTTATTTTATGTTGTCATAATAATAAGCTAGACTATTTGTCAATTATATTAATAAGAAATTACAGTTAAAATTTTTAAAAGCTTCGATTAAATTAATTTTGTGTTTAACTAGGTAATACAAAATCAAACATATTTTATAGGTAAACTAAAAGTATTAAATAGCGACTAATTTAAAACTTTTTTGAAATAATGTAATTTGAAAAATTAAACTACTGATTGTTAAAAGAGGAAGCAAAATTAATATTAAATTAAAATTATATAAAAGATTTCATTTTAAAAATGAAGTTACAGAACATGAGCCACATTCAATATGCAAAACAGCTGCAGTTTGGCAACGTCTGTTTTATACATATATCTAGAAATATTTCAGAAAAACCACATATCATTTATCTAGATAAACATTGCCAAAGTTGTCAGAAGAAATAAACATAGATTTAAAAGATCGGTACAATTTGTGTTAATGAATAACAATATTAATAAAATCATATATATGGGCAATTTTTGGCACAGAAATGTACTTTACTATATTTCTTTTATAATAAAATGACTACTTTCACAAGTATTTAAACCACTGACATTATTTTAAATTGAATTAATCCATAGTTAAACGGCTCCGATTTAGCTTAACTTATAAAAGTTTTTTCTGTATTTATTTTAGATAGGTAGGCGATAGCTTCTTGTAATATATTAATTTTAATAAATATCATTCAAATTGTATTGAATATTTACATTTGCACATAATAAGTTAAGCTAAAAGTTTTGGCTTTAAATAATACTTCGAAATACCACTAATTTACTGTGAATTGTTAATAAACATCTGTATGGCCCCAACATAGATGAGGGTCTGGGTGTATTTTTAAGTTGCTTATTTTATTTAGAGTACTATACAAAGAATAATTTTGATTTTTTTGAAAATGGTTCTTGTTGACATGTACATGATAATTTTCTATGTTAATTTTGTTACGTTTTTTAGTAGTTATGCATTTTTTAAGTTATTTAATATTTTTAAAGAATTAGTATATTCCAATACTACTTTTATTGGAAGAAACCATTAAAATGTTGTTACATTTACATGTTGGCTTTTGTAAAACATATGAAAATGTAATGCTTAAAAGCCCTTTTAACTATTAGAGACCCAAAGAATTTCATTTTAACTTGAAGGGTCGATATTCCAAGTTTTGCACTAATCATATCTTCTTAAATCGTAGACTTTGTAAAGATATTCTTGGCTATTTAATAAATACAAATAATAATTTTTTTATCTGGTATTTTATGAAGTTAATTATTAATAAGAATTGTAGTAAATTTGATCTCTTATTTATTAAGCTGATAAGTTATTATTTCTGGTTGCTACAAATTAATAAAACAGCAAGTGAAGAGTGTAATGAAAGAAAATACGAGTACTCATAATCGTTATAAAAGTTTTGTTATTGCCAAGAATGCCTTGTTTTCGTGCATTCCATTACTACACTTTTGCATGTATATTTATTAATTTAATAATGCACATAGCTTAAAATGATTAAACTAATTTATTGTATAATATTTATTTACAAATATTATTAAGTATTCAAATATTACTAAATAAATTATGAGTGTCTTATATATTGAGTTGTACATAAGTTATGTAATATTATACTATACTATGTAGACTATATATTAAATGTTGGATAAGAAAAAGTAATTTTGTGTGTATTGTATTTATTTTAATTTTTTATTGTTTAATAAATATGTAAATCAACTTAACTGTGATTTTTGTGAAACACTTTTACTGTGTAGCATATGACAGTATTTATTTTATATGAAAAATGAAAAGAACAAAACTTACAAATGCAATCAAGGACACCTCTCAAGGTATGCATGTTTTTCAGTTTTAGTTTTTATCGAGATTCAATATTTTCATTAATTAACTAAATTTTCTGCCTAGTACATTCTCCTATTGACAAGAGGACATCTAAATCAGTTTTAAATATAGTAAACGAACAACATATGAACAAAACATTGCAAAACGAAGATAGTGAAAGTTCAACGTATTCATCTACATCTTTTATAAGTAGTTCTATTGTTGAAGTAAGATTTTTAACGAATCATAATTTTTTTTATTCCAATATTAATATTCCTTTTCTTTAATTATATTATTAAAAGATGAAACAGTATTCAAAATCAGAGCAAGGTATCAGAAGTAAATTTATTGAACAAAAAGATTCAAAACAAACTACATGGAATCAACAAGTGCATTCGGAATTAAAGCTGAAACCTGTAGATAAAAAATTCAAACCAGCTCTTAAAAACGACCAATCAAATGAAAATGAGTAATACATTAAAAATTTTCTTTTACGTATCATATATTATTACAAACTAACAAAATTAAAAAATATAGCCTGGGAAAAATAATTTTGATCTACGTAGATATAAAATTTGAAATAGAAGTTTAAATATCATGGCTTATTACTCACCTACGAGAATTAATTTTCTTGGGAAAAGATATGTTATTTGTGAGCTCTACATAGTCGAATAAAAATTAGGCCTTAATTTAATGTTTTTTTTTTTATATATACTGATACAAACATTTTATTTTCCAAGACAAAACAATTGGTTTCATAGCCATTATCAAACTGAACAAATTAGCTACCCAAATAATCATTTATATAAAATTGAAACACTTAAATTGAATGATGATAAAACCCCGCCTAAGGTAAAATATATATATTATAAACAATAATTTAGTACAATTTTAAAAATTATTACCAATTTTCAGAGATTCATTTTTGATTTAGTAGAAGTACCCACAGAAAAAAAGAAAATTGAAAGTGAAGAAACTATAAATAATAAGAGTGTAAATGAATCGTTTTTACCCAATAGCGTTCAAAGAAAATCAGAAGTTTTCAAAACGGAAAAAATTGATATTTATTATTTTGATCATGGAAATTTAGGGTATGCCATGTACAGATTACTTTTTATGTTATAAATTACATTATTTTATAATTTTTAGATACTATCGAACAAACGATTGTATTTCTTATGATAAAAAGCGACAGTATTTAGATAAAATCGAAGAAAACATCACTCAATTTTGGAATCATTGTTTTAGCATAGTTAACGTTGGAAGTATTTTTATTACAACTTTTATTATACAATTTTTTAGGTAAAACTATTTTCAATCAAATTAAAAAAAAATGATATAATAAATATTTTTATATTTCAGATTAATTTTATATACTATGGTACGTCCTCTTACTATTGGTTTTATTCAGCTATCATCAGATTACTTTTTGAAACCATTATTAGCAATATTATTCAATGGCTATATTCAACCAGTCTTAACTTTATGTTTTAATATAACTATTTCTTTCCGAGACTTATGTGAACCAATAGCACAAAGTATCGGATTCTTTATCAGAGAATTCTCTGTTATATTTAAAGCTATTCGTTTTGTCGAAATTCGTAAAAACAAAAACAACTACTCATCTGCAAAATAGGGAAATAAATAAGTCAATTTTACATGTAACAATATATTTCTTATTATAACAACAATACTTTTGTATTACTATATGAAATATACATTTCATTATATTTTAAAACTTTCATTTTTCTATCCCTTGTCAGTAGTACTAGTGTAAGTTTCTATTTTTAAAACCAGTATGAATTCTACAATATTTAATAAGCAATGATTTTATTAAATTCATACTCATTTGTGTTACATATATGACATAAATGAAATAAGTACATTCTATATAACAAAAAATATTAAGTATAACTTCTATTATTATAAAACAATCCATAATTAAGACAAACTGTTTTAAAAAATGAAAAATACACTCATTTTTAAAACAATTAATTTTTTTTTAATGTCTAATTGTAACACAAATATTTACAAAAAATACAGGTATTCTAAAATATTCTATGATTGGTGATAATTCAAATGACACCTCTAACTCTAATGTGTCATATATACTAACTTGTTAAGAATAATATTTTAAAACATTTTCGTATTTCTCTTCTTGACGGAAAGTACCATACTGACAACCAGTAGCGATGGACCCTAAAAATATTGAGGCCCAAAATGGTGTAGAAACTATCTAAATAATCAATAATTCAAAATTGTATACAGCTTATTTCACTTTGGAGGAGACCAAAATTTGTCGCTATCCTACCGCTGACAACATTTCTAGTTAATAGTACAAGTATATTTCTTAATGCCAATACGTTAATTTTATTTACTCATATGTGATACAAAATAATCAGTATTAGCAAGTTGATTGCTATGAAATAATTTTTTAAATCAATATTTCAATAGAAAATAAATTTATTTAATTTGGCAATCAACCTGCTGTTAAAAATTACAATTGAATTAAAAGATATTTCATTGTAAAAATACTTTAAATAAATATGTACAGTTTAACTGAATTAACTTAATTTATACAGTATGTACAAATTTGAAATATACAATTAATATTATATTAAGAGTTGAAATAATACAACAGAGAAATGTTAAAAATAAATTATGCATATTTAAACAGTCATGTATTAGTTTTAACTCAACCATTACGAATTCTTGATTTTCTGTAAAAGTATCGTTTAAAATAAGAAGTATATTACTCTGATAAAAAGTAATATTATAAATATTTTCGAGTTCATAAAATTGCTATTAGATTTAATATATGTTTAATAATTCGAATAGATGCTAGTAACATGATAAATATCTTTCAAATTAGAGTTATTTTTTCATATAGTCATTCAAGGTAAATTCCTGTATTTTAACTGGGATGTATTTTCATGTCACAAAATGATTTTAACATATTGCCATCTGGTAGCATTATGTGTATGTGTATAATATCAGATATAACGCATACAAATTCCATTTACCAGAAAACAATATTAAATATGACACCCCAGTTACACCTCAATCTCTAATTATACATTTTACATTCAGCATAGATAAGTAATAAGAAGCGTTTGAATATTATTGACTTACACCCTTAAAAGACTATATAAATTATAATAAGAATCGCAGTTGAGATATAAAGGCACAAAAATGATAAAACATGCTTCTTTTCTTTCTTATTATATTTTACAAATATTTAACAAGGTTTACAGAAAAATATCATTTTATTTTTATAATTTAACAGTAAGTAAAATTAATCAAATACCAGTCATATAAATCAAATGAAGCATATTTCAGAAATGGTTAACGGAGTAAATCAAAATAATCGTTTTCAGACATTTATCGTAACATTTTCAAATTTAGTTTGAATATAATCTACTTTAATAAAATAACTAAAACTATGCATATCTATTCACACAGCCAAGCCTATGGTAAAGACAACTAAAATATAATTATTATTTAGAATATTTACAAATACTCACTGAGATTAGGTTTATATAAATCACATACACTTTAATATGATTTCAATAAACATATTCATTTTAATAGTTCTCAATGCTCCTTGCAAAGATAATATCAATAATCTAAATAAAGTTCATTAAAATATAATATTTGAAAATTACAAGAATCTCATTATAAGAAACTAAAGATATTTGTTAAAAGTATAAATTTCAAAACAATATATTTAATAGATTAAACAATTATTTGAACGAGCAATTCGATAATTATTAAAACAAATATTTTATTAAAATAATAGTTTTAAGAAAACCAGAAAGCCTAACACAGTTTTAGTACAGATGTTAGATATAAATGTGTAAATATTTTTAACTGCGCTAGAGATAGGTTATTTGTAACACCAATCTAAAATACAGTTGATTTAGTAAATAAGAAAGTAAAAATATTGTTTTAAGATATTGTTAAAATTAAATATTTCTTTATAGAAAAATAAAAACTAAACAAATACCCAACAATAATTATTAAATCTAGAATAAAATAATATGAATTGTTTTTACAGAAACAATTCAGTATTATTATTTTAGACTCTATAATTCAATGAATGCATTCAATATAATTAAAATATAAATTTTAGTACAAATTATAATTTTTTTCAAAATAATATCATATTAATAATAATATCATTTATCAAGATAAAAATGTCATACATTAGTTAAAATAGTAACAGTACATAACAAATTAAAATGATGGCAATTTATTATTTAGATAAAACAAAAAATAGTTAGGATAGTAATAATATAATAAATACAATCATTCCCAACCAAAACAATATTTTTTTTTGTACAAAATAATTCTTCAATCTGCGATAAAACAAAAAAAAATTTAAAATTTTTATAAGTAAATAAATTTTCATAAAATAACTCACCCATTAAGTATTTGTAATTAATAGGATGTTTTCTTTTTTCATTTCAACAGCCTTGTAATTTTTATTAAAATCAATAAATATTATATTATATATATAAGAACCAATAACAACGGGCAAGAATCATCACAACCTCAATGATGGCAACCAACACGGCATTTATATTGTCGTTACAGTAAAAATTCAAAACAATCGCACAGAATAAAAACAAAATTATCCAACGGAATTATTATGATTAATTCATTTAGAATTATCATGTATACTTTTTATTTAAGATTCTATTGTGTTAAGTATAACAATTATTTTACATTATTACAGCTATACTCCAAAGTGACATCATTTCCGGTTCCTTGAAAATCGCATAGTTTAATTAATAATTTCCTTTATGACATGTTATAGAGAAAAATTAACTTGTCGTTTGATTTCAGTGGGAAAAAGGATATATAAAACATAATTACCCGTGATAAAAGTGATAAAACGTCCTCCAATTGGGACAAAATTCTTCCTTCAAAAGTAGTTTAAAATAAAATAAAATGAAAATTGGTTTCTTCAAGAAGATAAAGTCCCAAAACATCAAATTCAAGTAATGCCACAGAGATGTCATAAGTTATCAACAATGGGAATGGCTGGACGAGATATCAATATAAAAGTGTCGTAGTACTAACCAAGTAGTATATCTGTATTTTCTTAATTTTAATAAATTAATTATGCCTGACATGCTCTTATCAAACAGACTGTGCAATCTGACAGTAGTATCATGAAACCATGATTCAAAGCAAGTTTTGCAACTTCAGGGAATGGTAACTTTGAGTATGCCTGTACTCAGGATGGCAAGATTTATTGTGTAAAGAGCTGACAATTTGCTTAATAAAATCACATAGGTTCAAACCTTGACAGCTCTTAGTCTATTAAAAACAAGTTTGTTTAGGACGAATAACAAATTATTTATTTAATGTCACAATATATTCAAGTATTGTATTTCAGTCTTAAGATTGATTTGTTTAAATTTTAATTTTTAGAATGTTAAATTCTGTCAAAAATATATCTTCAATTTAAATCAAAACATACATTTTTGACAACAATCACATCTATCTTTTGTATCATCGTAAATCAACAGCGATTATTAAAATTTTGACTGTAACAAACAATTCAAATATATAAAATATTTCACTGGGCAAGTGTCGTCTCAGAATCATTACTACTAATTTCTGTAGGTTGCGTTGTTATTGCAATCGGTAACATTGTTGTTTCAGGATCAGCGTCAATGCTGACATCGATCTGAGCAGCTTCGACCTGTGTTGCTGTATCCTCGGTCAACCGTAACGCTAGCTCTAAATCCCTAAGAACTTCAGTTTCTTTAGCTTCGATCAATGAAAAACGATGTTGCAGTGCAGTTAAATGTGCAAATGTCAAGTTTAAATGAGCATGTAACCCTAGTAGAATTACTTCTCGGAAATGTGCCGCGTATAAATGTGCTACCACATGGAAAAGCAAGCGAATTATTTTACGAACAATCGATTCAAACGAAACAGGAAATTCATTGGCTGAAAGAAAATATGATATTAAAACTATATTATACATTTTTATTTACGATATATTGACAAATTCAAGGCAGAGGTCGAGGGAGTTAATCCTAAAAAAATCTCTTAGGTGTGTCACTTTAATGATAATTATTATTTATAAAATGTCAGATTTAAGAAAATGTTTCTGCTCAATCTGAATTATGGGCAGAGGTGATGAAAAGAAGTTCTACCCCCAAAAATTAAATTTATTAGCTAAAAGAAAATTAGTTAAGGGAAGGGAAGTAAATTATCAAATATAGATATCAGAAATTCTAAAAAAAAATATACTAAATAACTTCATAATCTTACCATATTTAGTAGGAAAAATATTCTCATCACTGACAGTCTTCTGTATAAACGTCATTACATAATCTATATACTGTGGCGCAGCAACTCTAGTTTTTTTACCTTTCTCATCAAACCAAAGATACATTCTAAAAAATGAAAATTGTATAAATAATAATGTGGTTTACCATAACATAAATTTGATAGTTCATTACTGTAATACTTTTGAGAAAATAAAGTAATAGACATTTATTTTATTAATATTTAATATTTTAACCCCCAAATCTTTATAATTAATACTAATAATTATTTAATACACAGTCACTATTGGTCTATTGGCATAATAAAATTACGTTATCAAATCGCTGTTGGGATTAAAAAGATAAATTTCCTCGTTTACTGAAACATTTATTCAATTGACTGTTTTATGAAATTGATTATTTAATTATAATTAAAAGGTTTTTACTTCAGAATTTATTATACACAAAAGAATATAAGCATCATTACAAACCTTTGCCCAGGCCCTGTCATATCTGGGCAACCTGACATGGTGCAAAATTCACTAACAGTTCCGTAAACTAAGTTTACATGATCGAATAAAGCCATTGTGTGAGATGCAAGCCATTCATTATAATCAAGACCAGGGGGTAAATCGACAAGCAGTCTTAAATCTGCATCTGGTAATTTTCTTTCTAATACCGCTGCTTCTAGGTAAAGTTTAGAATCAGCTGTTCCGCTTCCACCACCGCTACCCGTACCACCTGTTGCATCACCACATTCTCGTTCTTTACGTCTCGCCTTTCTGTTAAATAATAATAAAAAAACAAAATGTAACGATTTTTTTAAAAATACAGGAGTTATTCATTAGTTTGAACAAATGGGATTAAAAAATGTATAAAAAGTATGAATATATTTATAGAATATAATGAAAAGAATAAAATTACATGTTATAATTAATTATTGAAGTTCTAATTCGATTCATTTATTTGAATATACTGATCCTACATTCATATTTATTCAAACAAACAATAGTAAATAAATTATTAAAATTTTAATTAGAGCATTAGCTACATTTATATTTGATTATAAAAATGTAATGTTTTATCTATAGGTATTTAATATTGTCTATACACTTTAATTGAAAAGTAGTATTTGATTAACAACTTATTGATTGTGGCAGTAGATGAACCAAATTTATTCTAAACTAATATGATCATTGTAATAACTATTTAGCAAATTAAAGAAATTAAAATATACCCCATAAACCAATCCACGGTGTCACGCAAATATTCTGGTAATCGCTCCAGTTTGGTGAATAATATTAGGGTTGCTGAAGCTCAAAATAATTAATGAACAGCGACTTTCAAGCTGTTTGTACTATTAATATGTCACACGACTTGGCGAACTTTGAACTACGTATAAATTGACCACATTTCTTCACTGAACTTAAATCGATTTTTAAAATATATTTGTACTTTTCTATTCAATTAAAAAGCAGCTGAGCCATTGTCAGACATCTTTATTGGTATCATTGATGACGAAATTGACACATAGATAAGCTAACAAAAATAACGATACATATGTATGTACGATCAACCATTCAACCCTTTCAACGTTAAATGTTCAACACGCCTAATCACTATTTTACTGTCCCCACAGAATAATAAATACTGTTTGGATTCACAGAAAGCGGTTAGTTACCGGTTACACTGACCGGCGAGTTTTGATTGGTTGATTTATCGTATTTCTGGTACATTCTACCAGAAATTCCATAAATCAACCAATCAAAACTCGCCGGTCAGTGTAACCGGTAACTAACCGCTTTCTGTGAATCCAAACACTGTCCCATGAAGGACTCTCATCCTACTGCTATTTTAATTACAGACGCCACTGTGAAATGCCATACGTAATGTAAACACAAATGTAAACAATACTTTGTTGTCATTTTTTGTTTTGATGTGGTTTTTATATTTATCGAAGAATAACAAATAAATCATTGATCAATTCATAGAGAATAGTATATTTAAGATAAAATCCTGTACATTGTTATAATTTTAAATTAAATTAGTGAATACAATACAGGTATATAATGTACATACATGAAGGTTTTTATACATTTTTATAATTATAAATAATAACATAAAATATCGTGTAACCGCTAAAAAAATAAAAACATGATGAACATACAAGATAATAAAATTATTGATGACCCAAACCTAAATCTCGTAAATAAATTTGGCCATACAGTTTTACACCTAGCAGTTTTAGAAAACAGGTAAAATAATAAGATAATGATTATTATAATTAAATATAAGTACAAGCTCGCTTATTAGCCACCATGACTAGTGTAATACTATAGAACATTTCTTGGAGGTCTGCAAGTTTAAAAATGTGTAAATACTTACTGATGAGCTTGTCTAACTATCAAACATCTGATTAGTGAGCTTAAACAGGAAAAAATGATCAGATCTATTTGATACTACTGGAAAAACAGAGAAACTGTGGTTAACAATATACAACTTACGTGTTTTGATTTCACAAGAAGTCCTCATCAGGAGCCTAACAGTATATTTTTAAGAGATCTAATTGGATAAAAATTTCCTAAAATCTGTTTAGATCTAATCAGGTCCATGTGAATCAAATTTGATCCAAATAGGTTTGTTCATTTTTTCCTGGGTATACTGTATTATGTTAATTTTAATCATAATTATAAGAACATCTAGTTAATTTAATTATATTAAAATAATAATGAAAGAATTTATATCTTCAGGGTTAAACGAGTTCAAGAACTTCTTAGTGTAGATAATAAACAAATAGATGTTGAATGTCAGCTTGGAAAAACTCCATTGTACATGGCTTGCAAAAATGAAGATACATCAATAGAAATTATTGAAGTACTGTTAAAGGCAAATGCAGATGTAAATAAAAAAACTTTGAGAAATATCACACCACTTCACATTTTATGCAAAAATGCAGCAAATGAAAGAAAAGTACAAAAACTTGATTTATTACTTAACACCTCGTCTATTTATTTAGACCCTCGGGATGACTTTAATGAAACTCCATTAATTTATTTACTGGAAAATTCAGATCATAGGTCCATGGAAATGTTACTACATTGTGGCGCAGACGCTAATGTATGTAATAGAAATGGTCGTACTCCAATAATGATAGCTGCTCCACGAGCTGATTTAAAGGCAATACAAATACTTGCACCCTTTGTTACTGATATTAATCATATTGATCATGATGGACGTACTGCTTTAATGTTAGGAACAGAAAATTTCGAAATAACTAATACTATTTTATCAATGGGAGCTGATCCAGATATAATCTCTGTAGATGATTTAAAAATAACTGCACTTCATTTAGCTACAAACTTTATGCAACCTGAAATAATACGACTTTTATTACCTGTAACAAACCCTGATATTTTATTAATTCAAGACAAACTGAACATACTATTTTTATTACACCGACATGCTGACGTAAAACGGAATACTGAAACTATTATAACATGTATGGAAATTTTATTAGAATCAAACTTAAATTATTATTCGTTTTTCTTTACTCATCCTGAGTACACTACTGATCTATGTACGCTCATTATATTGCCGTATGTAATGGATGTATCACTTACAATGTGGGAAAAATATAAAAATGCAGTGCACTTATTTTTTAGCAAAGGGATTGTTCCTATTGATTCAGTCAAAGTATTCGAAACTTACTATGTTACCTTATTAAAAAAGCCATTTACTTCAAGAGCAATTGAACTTCTAGATATATTGGTAAACTATAATTTAGATATGACTAAAATTGATTTACGTGACTCAATTTATAGTTGGAGAGACTCTAGTCTATTATATAATTTTTATTTCATACCATATACATTGTTAAATGATACAACATCTTATATAAATGAATGTTTTGATAAAAGAAATGAACGTTATTATCATGATCAAGAAATTCTTGAATTTAAGACTGCTGAAAATTATGAAGATGTGATGAAAACAGATAATTTACAACACAGTTGCCGTGAAGTTCTTCGTTCAGCTTTCAAAAAATATAATCTCACCACACAAACTTATTTTAACACACTCCGTTTATTGAAAGTACCCAAAAAATTAAGAAATTATATTCAGTATAAATTTGAGTAACCCATAAAAATTTTTCAATCTATGTATTGGTCTACTTGTGTAGATGTTAGTATGTGAGATTTTTTTAAAATTTAGGTTAAACATCAAAAAGTACAAAATATCACAAGTATGGTAAACCTAATCGGAAATACCATTACCTCAGCTCAAATTGCTTAAACATATAAACACATTTATAAGTATCAAGAAATCTACCTGCGGTGAGAGCTAAGTTCAATTATATCTCTTTAGATCAAAGTATACTTTTTCTTAGGATAAGAATGTTTTTTATATTAAATTTATTTAGGTATAATTATTGTACAAAAAAATTAAAATTTTATATATACATGTATATATGTAGTTTAAAAATATAAGGACTTATTTTAAAAAAAATATTTTTTTTATTTTTATCCAATTATCTAATTTAGCAAATTTTTTATTCATTATGAGTTTATCAATCTATCATTAAAGATTACACTTCGTACTAACACATTTCAATTTAATTTTTAAGTTTTTTATGATTTATTACAAATAAGAAATAATACGTAAATAATATTTTGAATAAACCGCGATTTAGCAGAACTTCCTTCCGTCGGTTTGCTAAATATGGCGACGTTGTCATAACTTTTAATTGCAGGAACTCTAACATAGAGAAAGAAGATATATCTTTATACTCTAAGGTAATTTAAACCCTTGTCTAAGATTAAACAATTTACATGGTCTATGAATAATTTGAAGCGGATTTAAAAATATTTTAGTTAAAATTTTTTATAGTACATAATATGTTATATATTTAAAATAAAATTAATAGCGAATATAATATTAATTATTACATCATATTGTTTTTTTTCTATAATGTTAAATGTATTATTAATTTTACTATTTGTTTTCATTTAACTGGTATATGAAATAACCTATATAAATATGTCAAAAAAACGAAATAATAAAAATATCGCTGGCATAAATCTTTCAAATTCGGCTGGTTACACAGTTTTACATGAGGCGGTTCTAGAAAACAGGTATTGATATATTATCAATCTAATTGAGAATTATTGGCTAAGTTTAAATGTTGCCAAAATTATGTATTATTATAATATGTTTCTGAAAGGACCAATGTTTTTAGAGTACAACGTGTTCAAGCACTTCTTCGTGTAGAAAATATACGAATAGATGTGGAATGTCACCTTGGAAACACACCATTGCATTTGGCTTGTGAGAACGAACAAACATCAATAAAAATTATCAAAATGTTGTTGAAAGCAAATGCAGATATTAATAAAAGGAATAATGCTTTTATAACACCGCTTCATGTTTTGTGCACAAATTCAATAAGTACAACAAAAGTACAAAAACTTGACTTGTTACTTAACATACCACATATTAACTTGGATCCTAAGGATTATTTTCAAGAAACTCCATTATTTTGGTTACTAACAAAGTCTGATTACACATGCATAGATATGTTATTACATTGTGGGGCAGACGCTAATACGCATAGATTAGATGGTTGTACACCGTTAATGATAGCAGCTCAGTCAAGTGACTCAGAGGCAGTAAAGATACTCACACCTTTTGTAACTGATATCAATCATACTAATATTGATGGACGTACTACTTTAATGTTAGGAGCAAATGATTTTGCAGTAACTAGTCTTCTATTATCAAATGGAGCTGATCCAAATATAGTTTCTACAGATGGTACAGAAGTAACGGCGCTTCATTTAGCTGTAAATTATCGACAACCTGAAGTTGTTAGACTTTTATTAACTGAAACGGACCCTGATATTTTATTAAATAATAAGAATCTTAATATCCTATATTTATTATGGCAAGCTGCTGAGAATGAAGATAATATTGAAAATATTATATTGTGCACCGAAGCATTATTAGAATCGAATCTAAATCCTAGTACGTTTCACCCATTTATATTTATTCTCTTTCCGAATGTTTTAAATGTATCAGATCAAATGTGGGAAACATATAAAACTGCAATATATTTATTTTTTAGTATAGGTATTACGTTAGATAATTCGAAAATAATATTCGACACTTATCATAAGATAATAAGAATTTTACCATTTAATTTAAGAGCATTAGAACTTATAGATATATTGATAAACCATAATTTAGACATAGCTTATATTGATTTACGTGATCCATATTACAATTTAGCAAATGATTATAGTCCACTATATAATATTTATTTTTTACAATATACTTTGTTAAATGACGCAGTTTATTATTTAAATCAGTGTTTGGATGCGATCAGTTATGATCCTTGTTTTGAAGCCATGTCCAATATTAAAAATAATGAAAATTTAAAACAATTAATAAAAAAAGATTGTTTGAAACACTGTTGCCGTGAAGTTATTCGTTCAAATTTAAGAAAAAAAAATCTTAGCACACAAAAATACATCAAAACACTTTATTCATTAAATTTACCAAAAAGTTTAATAAAATACATTCAATATAAATTTTAGCAAAGATGTTTATAATTAAATAATGTTAAAATGTAAAAAAAATATATTTATTTATTAACGGTCTTTTTTACGGTTTCTCTTGTACATTTTTTAAAATATCTACAATGCTATAGGTCAGATTGCAAAACTCTGCAAAACTAAAAAAATTATTGTCTTCATTATGAATTTCCCTACAAAAAATTATTATAATCCATAAAACAAATAAATTTTTCTGTTGTTAAAGTTTGTAAGTTCTAGTAGTTTGTTCAGTTGTTTTAAAGTGAACTGTTTTATGGGTTATAAATAAAGTTGTATTGTTTTTATAAAACATGTTCAGATTTTAAAAATCATTAAATTAACTGTTGGATTTAGGTATAGAACATAATATATATAAAATGTGTTTAGAATTGAATGGGCAATTCAAAAATGTAAAAATATATAGGCTGTTCTATTTGAAAATTTTGAAAAAATTTAGGTTCAGAGTTTTGTTACACCCTGTACAAAGAATACAATTTTGTAAATGTTTGATGTAATATCGCAATAATAGAGCATATGCCAAAACTACTTTCAGCAGATAACAATTTTTTTTTATGTAATCAGAAAATTACAAGGTGTTGAAAATATTCCTATTTTCTTACAAAATTGATCATAATTTCTAAACCGCTCACTATAATTTCATACATGCTATTTCAAAATACACAGAAAAATTAATGCTATCAAATAAAAAATATACGTAACGCAGTTATGGGACATCCTATATAAATGTAACTATTTTCAAACTATGCTGCTTCTCTAACCTGACAACTTTTGCATACAAGTTTTCTTCCATTTGTTATAATAAATGAAATATTGATCTTTGACAGTTCTGTATAAATATATATAAATATTATTAAGATATTTTGAGGAGCATTTTATTTTTATTTATTTTTGTATAATTTTAAAATAACAAATAAAAATATAAAACATTAATTGCTCTGTACTTTCATTAGCTAACATTGTTTGGATTCACAGAAAGCGGTTAGTTACCGGTTACACTGACCGGCGAGTTTTGATTGGTTGATTTATCGTATTTCTGGTACATTCTACCAGAAATTCCATAAATCAACTAATCAAAACTCGCCGGTCAGTGTAACCGGTGACTAACCGCTTTCTGTGAATCCAAACATTATTATTTTTACAAGTCCATTAGGCCGCGGCAATACGCTTCCAGTCGACTAGACCGAGTTCACAGCAGCAGCGAACTCGCATAAAATAATCACGTGTAGACATTAAAAAGCAGGACATCTGTTGCAGCATGCTGCCTAATACTGCCTGCTTTTTAATGTCTACACGTGATTATTTTATGCGAGTTCGCTGCTGTTGTGAACTCGGTCTAGTCGACTGGAAGTGTATTGCCGCGGCCTTAACGACCAATAAGCACGTGGGAGCGAGAGAGAAAGGACGTAGTACTCTTCCGCTATCTCTCTAGCACACTTGTTCGCACGGCCGAGCGGCAAGGCTGTCTCCAGTAGTATATGCTCTAAGGTGTAATTGGGTACCATAGATTAGCTATATTTTTCATAATAAATAAAAATATGATTTTTAATCTATGTCAACCATAGATAAAAATTAACCCGTCATCCGTCAACTTGCGCCGTCAGCAAATACTACAATAACAATGGCAGACGGTGTAGAAGTTTTAATTAACCAAACCGCTGAAAACATAACACAAAATGCAACTCTTCCAACAAAACCTTTATCTACACCTCAAGGAATGGCTGTAGCATACGGTAGTCTCGTAATTATGGCATTATTGCCGATATTCTTTGGGGCTTTTCGTTCTGTTCGGCACCATAAGGAACAACAGGTAAATAAATTCTACTTCTTTTTGTTCATCAATTATATAACAGATGCAAACCATTATATTGATGAAACTTCTTATAATTGTAACAATCATTGAATTATTTTTCTATTATTAATACATATATTCTTAAGGTTATGTCTGTTCCACTCGTTGCCTAGTCATAATCATCAACACACATTATATTAAATATTTCATGTTTACTTCTCATTTTTATGTGCAAACTTTATAGGCATTGATATATTAATATATGTATAAACCTTTCGTTAAACTGAAGAATATGCGAGCACTACGTCACAATTGTCAAAAATCAGGTGTTTAATTGTTAGAATAGAGTATAATATGCTCTATTACATGTAGGAAATTTTATTTGACAGAATCATTTAAAAACAGTTTGTTGCGGCAGAAATTGAATCCTCGCTTTTAACCTAACAGATGAGACTAACCTACCCTTTCAACCTAATAGACTGCCCTAACCAAGAACAATTAACGTGTATATTATTATAACATCAACTCTATTCTGAATAACTATATACGTGATTTTTGACATATTCTTCAGTTCAACCGAACGTTTAATATTTATAAATGTAGAATATGAATAAATGAAATTTTTTCAGAAATCGGGAGAAACGCCAGAAAAAATGTCTCGGAGAGATGCTGCAATGTTCCCCATCATTGCATCGTGCGCTTTACTTGGATTGTATATATTCTTCCAAATATTTTCCAAAGAATATATCAATTTAATGTTAACCGGGTATTTTTTCTTACTAGGAATTTTGGCATTAACACATATGATGAGGTAAATAAACTTTGAATTATATAAAGATGCATGACAAGTAATATAAAATTTTTTTTCAGCCCGATAGTAAATTCTTTAGTGCCAGCTGCTATACCTAACATTCCATATCACATTCATTTTACACAAGGGGAAGGAGATAAAGAAACGGACGTTCTAGATTATAAGTTTTCGTCTCACGATTTAGCTTGTTTAATATGTTCTACGGTAGTCGGAGGGTGGTATTTAATACAGAAACACTGGATTGCAAATAACTTATTTGGAATTGCTTTTGCTATAAATGGCGTAGAACTGCTCTCTCTCAACAATGTAGTCACAGGATGCATCTTATTGTGCGGATTGTTCGTTTATGATATTTTTTGGGTTTTTGGAACAAATGTAATGGTGACTGTTGCAAAGTCATTCGAAGCCCCCATTAAATGTAAGTATTTGATTGTTTTAAAATTATGTTAGTCAGTTCAAAATTATAAATATTACATTTTTTTTCAAGTAAAAGCAAAAATTCATTATATATTTAATTAATTTTTTACTTAAAAGAATGAAACTTTGGTACTTGTCTATTATATCCCCGGCATTTGCAGATGTACAAGTATCATGTATTATAAGATATGATCAGTGCAAATACCTAACAAAACTAACCTGATTTAACTTTAATAGATTGCCCTAATCAAGGACAATTTGATTAAATCTTCAGATTATGCATAATTTAATTACCATGTTGCAGTTTTCAAAAATAATAACCGAATATACAATAAATATCTATTTAGAAATATCGATAAAATCATACACTACATGACACTTGCCATCTGCAAATGCCGGGGATATAATAGACAAGTACCAAAATTTTTAACTGATTAATCTGTTTGTTATTTTTACTGACTTTTTTAATTTTTGGTATTTCTTGTTTTAGTGGTCTTCCCACAAGATTTTCTAACAAACGGTCTGAATGCCAGTAATTTTGCCATGCTCGGACTTGGGGATATTGTAGTACCGGGTATTTTCATCGCATTACTGTTACGTTTCGACAATAGTCTAAACAGAAACACAAAAACGTACTTTTATGCAACATTTATAGCGTACATATTAGGATTAGTTGCAACTATATTTGTGATGCATATGTTCAAACATGCTCAACCAGCATTGTTGTACCTCGTACCTGCCTGTCTCGGAACACCTTTACTTTTGGCTGTCATTAAAGGAGATATCAAAGCTATGTTTCTGTAAGTGTTTGTATATTTTATAATTCTTGGGTTATTACATGAACTGTATTGTTAACCGAATATCTTATTTATTTACTTAAAATTATAGTGTTTGTTGTTACTTCAATTAGACAGATTAATAAGAGGGTAGTAAGTGTATGTATTTTAAATACAGAAAAGCGTTGGTATCATTACATTACAGGAGACAATATATTTATTTTAGTAAAATGTTCATAATAGATTTTTTTAATTCTGGAATTAATTCCCCTTGTAGTTCATAGATTCTATTAGAAATAGGAGAGTAAACTGTAATACAATTTTATGAGTCAAAATATGACCTCCGAAGTGGGTTAGGTTCTGCTTTTTGGCCTACCCTGTCCGCTCGGCTTTACTCTCCTGTCTCTAGTCTTCGTGTCCTGATCATAATTAATATTAACCTATCATACACAATTTTGCTTTGTAGATATGAAGATCATCCATCTAAAGAAAAGTCAGAAGATGAACCTGTAGAAAATAAAAAGAAAAAATGATGTAATCAATAAATAGACTTGATATTTACAAATATTTATTTTATATTTGAAATTTGATTTAATAAAACTCGTTACTTCAAATTCATATTGTAAATATAAATATTTTTTTATTATTTGATTTCTAAAATTATATTTTTTTTGTGCAATAAGATATTATTTTTTATGCATCAATTTAAAAATAAGATATTGTTAACTTTGTTGATTTGTTGTAATTTAAAATGGAATTTATTTTTACTTAAATGGATAAAGATCAATTGAATATTAATGTAGAAGTGAAACAACTTTTAAAATGTCCACTGAATCTGAGCTATTAATAATGTTTTTTTTTTTTTACTTGAAAAACGGTTATTAATAATGTTGATTGTTATTTAATTTGTACAATTTTATTTTATACATATACTATCATTGTACTTATCCATATATGTTTAATGTGAATTCGATATGATTACTATGTCTTAAATGTTTTAAAGGTATACCACTTAAAAATGCTTCCTGATCATTATAAAAGTACTTTTTTACGCTCATGTTTAAGACTTGATAAATAAAATAGTATTTGAAAATATTTGTGAAAATTAATGTCCATTTTTTCTTAAATCAATTTACTCTGTTTCCACTAAATATGAATGTCTGTTATGTGTATTTTTATAAAAAAGCACTGATTACAAATAAAAACAAATACTTGGATCCAGTAATTATTTATTTTATTACGTTATACATAACATAAAATAGAATAAAAATATATACAACTTGTGAAAATCTGCACAGTTATATATGTATGTGATTGTAGATAATTTTATAATTATTCAAAAAAACGGATTTTCAAAATGCATAAGATTCAAGGAGAGTTAGAAATATCCATATTATTATCAGATTTTTCTGTTGATTCTCTTCTGGAGCCGTGCGAACTCTCAGATTCAGGCAAAGGAGATTTTTTTTCATCAAAACCCTTCTCTTCTTCATCATAGTTACGGGGTACTTTTGAACCGGAATCTGAGCTTTCTTTATCAGAAAAATCCTTCTTATCTACATATCGCTCTTTATCTTTATTTTTGTTCCTGGTTCGAGAGTTCTTTTCTGCACTGCGAGATCTACTACGTCTCTTTATGAGCGGAGAGGGAGATAGCGTACCTTTTCTACGTCTAGAATGTGACTGAGATCTCCTCCTGTCTTTTGATCGAGATCTTTTTCTATCTCGAGACCTTGATTTTTTCCTATCCTTAGATTGCGATCTCTTCTTTCTACTTTTAGAACGAGACCGTTTTCTATCTCTTGATTTGCTTCGTTTACGATGTTTGGACCTGCTACGTCGTCTCTCGTATTCTCTTGACCTAGATCGATATCTGGAACGGGATCTTGAGGCACTTCTCTTCCTATCCTTGGCTTTCTTGTCATCTACATCTGATTCAGGTTTATCTTTCTTTTTATCTTTTTCTTTCAACCGCGATATGTCTTTATCCCTCGATTTACTTTCTCTAGAATATTCTTTTTCTGTATCTTTATCTGTATATTTATCCTTATATTTTTTTCTGTGATCTTTACTGTCATACTTATCTTTCTCATCATGTTCATTAATTTCTGCCCTTTCCTTTGCTACAGAATCTTCTCTTCCGACAGAATAATCTCTTATATTTGTCTCTTTTATGTTGTTTTTATCTTTTTCACTCGATTCTTTCTCGTCCTTTGATTTATCTTTAGATTCTCTGTCTTTAGAACGTTTATCTCTATCATTTTTTGATCTTGAATATTTAGAACGAGACTTAGATCTTGTCCTAGACCTACGAGAACTCTTAGTGCTACGTGACCTGGATCTAGATCGTTTTTTACTCCTAGACCTGTGACGCCTATCTCTTGAACGTGTACGAGAACGTCTTGAACGATGTCTAGAATGAGACCTACGTCTGGAACGTGACCTAGATCTTCTGCGGCCGCGTGAACGGGATCTTGACCTTCTGGAACTTCGTTTATCTTTAGATAGCATTCCTATTACAGGATCTATAGCAGCTGAAATTAAGTTCTGTGCCTCTTTTACTCTAGACATCGCTTCTTCAATTTCTCGCTGAGCTGCTTCGTTACTTTTAGCTTGTGGTTTCACAATAGCCTGTGTTGAATGGTACAAAGTAAGTGGTTTTCCATCCAATTCTCTTCCGTTCATTTGTAACGCTGGAATTATACTTGACTGATCAGTAAATTCAATCAAAACACAATGAGACTTATCAGAGTCACGTGTGCATGTTCTTGTATATTTGACTTCTCCAGCATTTGAAAAGAAATCAATGATTTTTTGTGTAGAAATAGAATTATCAACATTAACAACTAGCATTGTACGTCGAATTTCTTCAATTTTACATAAATCATAGGAAGCAGGCAAAGGTGGGTATTGAGGCAATCCCAAAGCATCGAGTTGTGGATCTCTTGTTTGAACAAACTGGTTTGGTGCAACTCCTTCGATTGTGTTAATGATGTTCGGAGGTAACTTTGGTTCTGAAGGATATAATCCAGGTACTATTGTACCGTTACTGCTCATTTCCAGTGCTTTATGTTCATCTGGTATCTCACCATTTTGAATTGGGATAACAATTAGTGCACGATCTATAAATACAGTATTAGTCATATGCTGTGCAACACCTACTGTTGCTGGATCCATAAATTTAACATAACATATTCTTGATTGTACTGGGCACGAGACATCACGTATTGTAGGATATAATCTGATGTCATCTATTTTTCCTAAATAACCAAACAGCGTTTGCATTTGGTCTTTAGTAGCTTGTGGAGCAATGTTAGTTATTTGAACTACACGTGTACTGCCCACAGCCATTTTTATTGTTTTTATAATTTACTATCCAATATTACATTGAATTAATAGTTATTTAAAAACATTATACGAAAAGCAAAGTACCGCAGCATTTTCCAAATTTTCTTTTAGATATTTTACCACAGATATCGAACAGACGTTTCTATACCGCAGATGAAAGAAATAAATAAAAGTAGTATATGTCATATTTATTTTTAATCTATTGATATACAGTGCTGCCAGTCACAGAATAATAAATATCTAACTGTATGCCTATTGTCCTAATCTTCGAGCATGTACCTACTAGAGGCAGCCTCGGCCGTGCGAACAAGCGTACGAGAGAGAAAACGCAATAAGACTACATCTTTTCTCTCTCGCTCCGCAGCATCAGCACGCGGAGCGAATGAGAAAGGATGTAGTCTTATTGCGTTTTCTCTCTCGCACCAGTGCCGTAATTAGAAGCTCGGGGGACCCGGGGCAGAATGTGTGTAGTGGGCTCCCGTTGAAAAAACTGAAAACACGGCCAAGCGGCAAGGCTGTCTCCAGTAGTATATGTTCTAAGAGCTATACTATTCGGCATTCAGATTGTTATCCGTTAGTTCAGCGAGTTTTGATTGGCTGATTTATGAAATTTCTGATACAAATGAGCCACTCAAAACTCGCCGGTCACTAAATCGCTTATTTCCGTGAATCGCGTGAATCCAAATACGCCAAACGTGTTGTCCTTTTTTTCATAGATAAAATTGAATAATAAAATAAAGGGGGCAATTCAAAATTAGACTTCGTTAATTTCTATTTCCTTACATGTAAATTACCAATTAATTGATATATTTGATTGATTTATTTATTTATTATGTTTTGATCTGTTTTATTTACCTTTTTAAAATGCATAGTTACTATTATTTGATTGCGAAATAATAAAGAAAATTAATAAACACCAATCAATATTTCAAAAATTTGGTTTTCCTAAAAAATTAATCTCAATATTTTTAATTGGCACCTTAATTTTTTTGCGCCTTGATTTTTAAAATGTGTAGGTATGGCTGTTTGCCGGAGCATTATTTTCTAGGGGTACTTTTGTCAGAAAACATTAAAGACACTGTTTAAAATCATTTTTTTATTAGCGATAATATATGGTCTGCAGTGTTAAATCCAGAGAGGGGGGAGGGATTCTGGATTAAAAATTATCGGGAGAATGGGGCAGAAAAATATGTTATCAGCTCTTGAACTAGATGGACATTTATATTCATTCAATTGAAATAAAAAATACACGGAGAAAAGTCTCCCCTGGTCAATATCCTATATTGTTATAATAAGTCTATGATTATTATGTTAGAAACAGGGGTATAACTATATACATACAGTGGAACCAAGGTTACTATAAGGTTACTATATACATATAGTAACCTTGCAGTGGAACCTCGTTAGTACGTTTTTCACGATAGTATGTTTTTCACGATAGTACGTTTTTTACATAGGTCTTATGGTATTCTTCCATAAAATCCCATGTTAAAATATTTCGTTAATCACAGTAATTGAAAAAGTAATCAAAAGGAATACAATTTTGACGTTTCATTCCGGTTTCTGTAAAATTCCGTATTCATCGCCAATAATTTCATTACGTTCAATTATTGTTTATTACTTTCAAGCAGTCTAAAGAAGTTTGCTAAAACTAAAGCAATGTAGGTTAGCAGCAGGGGCGCGCCAACCCGAGGGTGCAAGGAGTGCACCGCACACGGGCGGCAAATTTTAGGGGCGGCAAAAAACCGCCTCGTCAGTCATTGTTTAATAATAATAATAATCATAAAAAAGTTTATCATGTTAATTAATTAAATAATTGTGAATTGTAAAAAAAAATATTTTTGTTTAAATGACGAAAATAAATAATGTAGGTAATGTTAGATAATTACACTGGCTTACAGCCATTTTGCTGCAGGGCATACAACAACTTTTTAAGGGTAATTTGGACACGCTGAATCCAAAAATGACCACCATTTTGCTCAATCAGCTCTTGTTTTTGCGATATTGCAAAAAAATGTTTTTTTCGATATGCAAACATTCAAATTTGTATATATATTTTATAAATCAATGACTTCAAACAATTATCATTCAGAATGAAGCTATGGGTCCTAATTGAACTAAAAAGCCTTAAATTCATAAAGTTATACATTTCGAAAATCATGTTTTAAACGAAAAAAAATTCAGCAATTTTTAAAATTCAAAGCGCTGTAACACAAACAATTTTTGTCCAATTTTAATGTTATTCATTAAATTTGTAGCTTTATCTATCTTCTTTATTGTGTTAAAATTTCAACGTAATCGAATGAAAATTGGCGAAATGGTACTAAATTAACTGCGCGTGTCAAAATTTAGTAGTTCGTTCAAATATTTTTTAAATTAAATGTTTCAACCAAAGATCATTCGGAATGTAACTATGGGTCCTAATTAAACTATAAAGCCTCAAATTATACACATTTTTAAAGTTAGTCCCTTCGAAATTCATGTTTTAAATGAAGAAAATTCAATTTCTTAGCCAAAATTCGGCGATTTTTAAATTTCAAAGCGCTATTACACAAACAATGTTTGTCTAATTTTAATGCAATTTACTAAATATATAGCTTTATCTATCTTTATTGAGTTAAAATTTTAACGTAATCGAATGAAAATTGGCAAAAAGGTAAAATCAACCGCCCGTGTCAGAATTTGGTAGTTCGGTCATAACCACTCCTGGCGTTAAATAAATTCTTTGAACAAAGTAATGCATTGAAATACGTATTAATTCGAGTTTCGAAAGGAAAATTACTGACACTGTTTTACAAAATTAAAAAAATAACTATATACAAAACGTTCTTGAACATAAATTAAAAAAAAAAACAATATGTGTAAGAAAAACTTATTTTCAGCGATTATCTTGACATAGAAATTATTATTTTCGAAAAAAATATATGAAATAAGTAAAAATTTATTCATTACTTTGTTCACTGAATTTATTTTACGAGCCATATATACGCCAGAAGTGAAAATTACCGAACTACCAATTTTGACACGCGCAGTTGATTTTAGTACCATTTCGCCAATTTTCATTCGATTACGTTGAAATTTTAACACAATAAAGAAGATAGATAAAGCTACAAATTTAGTGAATAACATTAAAATTGGACAAAAATTGTTTGTGTTACAGCGCTTTGAATTTTGAAAATTGCTGAATTTTTGCTAAAAAATCGATTTTTTTTCGTTTAAAATATGATTTTCGAAAAGAATAACTTTATGAATGTATATAATTTAAGGCTTTTTAGTTCAATTAGGACCCATAGCTTCATTCTGAATGATAACTATTTGAAGTCATTGATTTATAAAATATATATACAAAAATGTTTGCATATCGAAAAAAACATTTTTTTGTAATATCTCAAAAACTAGAGCTGATTGAGCAAAATGGTGGTCATTTTTGGATTCAGCGTGTCCAAATTACCCTTAAAAAGTTATTGTATGCCCTGCAGCAAACAAAAAAAAATTTTTGTCGGCCTGTGTGAGTGTGCAGGTACCTAGTAAGTTTTTTAGAACGAGTACCTACAGTAAATTAAACATATCTAAACTCCAATTTTGCGCGTAAATTTTAAAAACAAATGGACAGTATAAATCCCGATTATGCCATGAAATTGGGATCTTTCCGACGATTCGGTCGTTTCATTTTATTTTTATTTTTGCAGTCAAATAATAATTTTCAAATGGGTTTAAAAATATGAGATTATTTAGATACATTAAAAATTGTATTGTTTTATTGTCGACATATACATATAGGGGCGGCAAATAAAGTCTTGCACCCGGGCGGCAAATTTCGTTGGCGCGCCACTGGTTAGCAGCATTTGCTAACCTACATTGCTTTAGTTTTTTAGTTGTCAATTTTCATATTGATTCCGTTTGAATCCGGTAAGCGTCATTCAGAAGAAAATTTGCAATATCTTTTACGTTCAGATTTCGGAATAAAATAGAAAGGTATTTCATTTCGTCTGATTCTTATTTCAATAACTGGGATACGTCATGATACATGTACCGCATGTACCCATTTCCTTCAAAAACGTACTAACGAGGGTGCACTGTGTATGTAAAAAAAATTTAAACAAATCAAAATTCATAAAAATATAATTTTGCCCCCCTCCCCCTTCCTCTAAACAAATTTCTGTTAACATATTTATGCAGAAGAATATAATGTTTAAATTAATATATTAGGTCTTCCTATATTTAAATTTTACGGACATCACGTTACATATTTATACAAAAAAATAAGGTCACTCAAATGTTTATTATTTATATAAAATATATATATATATATATTAATTATTTATATTTAATAAAAAAAGGGGCGTATAATAAAAATTTCTTCCTGGACGTATTAGCAATAAAAAACTGACAATGAGAATTGGGAAAAAACACATGGCAAATATTACATAGGAATATTGTAATAATGTTAATTTAAAAACCGCAATAAATTATAAATATAATTAGGTATATTTTGATTAAAATTAGGATTTAAATTGTCTTTAAAATTAAGTTAAAAGTGCAGTTTTTGCTATTGACAATCTTGTAAATTGTAGCGTATAGTATGGTAATTATATGAAAGTATAGTTATTATTTTATATTAATTAATTATTTTTTTAAATAAATAACACTGATTAAGCACTATCTAATTTTTCAAAGAGGAAAAACATTTTTAATTATTACACAGCATAAACAGTTTTTTTAATAATTTGAATTTTCCCGCGAAAAAGTTCAACTTTGTTACAAGAGGTAGCACTAGTAGTTGTCAGACACGCCATTATAAATCGTTCATTTACCATCTTAGAGTATGTACTTTGCACAAAAATATTATAATGTTTTTATTTTTTTGGTTTCAGACTGCGATTGATTAAAGTTACTTAAAATGAAATAAATCATTGAAAATAAATAAAGAATAATGTTCAGTTTTAAAGTAAAATAACGGATGCTATGTATAATTGTGTTAAATTTGTTGTGTCAAATGTACCTGTATGCATAATAAATATCGTGAGAAATTTATATGATAATATAAATGTGTTGCTAATGTTTTTATCTAAATAATATAAAAATAAATAATAATTAAAGATTTTTGTGTGTAATATCCACTACAACCCCTGAAAAAGTTTTTTTTTATGAATAAATATGGCTGGTGTCTTGAGTTCATATGATTGCCATACATATATCATTAGTAGGTATTACATGTTGTAATGTATAGACAATTTAATTTATTGTATGATCAATTTTAAAATAAATAGATATAATTATAAGAAATACGAAAAACATTTGACAATTCTAATAAAAATATAATTTGGTATTGCCAAGTTTCATTACGTGCGTTACTCGAGATTTGTGTATTTTATTATAAATGAGTGATTTTGTAAAATAATCGACTTTAAATAAAATGGCACAAAACTATTATCAAGTAAGATATCCGGATGGAAGAATGCAAACGATGACAGAAGAAGAATTGCGTCAATGTAACCCAGAACTATATGCATCACACAAGGAAAATACAAGTAAGTACATATGTATATACATTATTATAAATACCAATAATATTCTATATTTTTTTGCATATTGTAACTACATGTTTTAATATTAAAAAACAAGTAGCATTATTATTTTATTTTGCTATTATATAATACCTACCTATCTTCTGTTTAGTGCATTTAATGAAATGTATTGTACACATAAACTTGAACATAATAAATAGTTTTTAAAACTATTATTTTGATCTGTAATTCAAACAAAATAAATACTAAAGTATATGTTGTGTATTTCTACCAAAAAAATTATGTTATTTAAAAATATTGTACTAGATAATTTAGTGCCCACTGAAATGGTGTGGCAAGTAATATAGTGAGCCATTTAAACAAAAAATGATACAGGTCTACTACACACTTGCTGCTATGAATATTGACTATATACTTACTTATTCAATTCTTTCTAGTTTTCTAAAAAAATTTCATTATATAATAAATAAAAAATATCAAATGTAAACAAGAGATTCCCTTAATAACTGATAATTAGGCCGTGGCAATACGCTTCGAGTCGACTTAGGCCGAGTTCACAGCACCAACGAACTCACATAAAAGCAAACGCTATCTACTAGGAGTCAAATTGTCTTGATATTTTAAAGCTACAATCTGTGATTGGTTGTCATTTACATTTGACTCCTAGTAGATAGCGTTTGCAAATCGCAAATTTCCATGGAAACAAATTTGCTTGCATGCAATTTCTTTATAATACCGGGCATTAGTGCAAGGTTACTAAACATATAGTTTAATAACCTTGTGCCCGGTATTATCAACCAATTTAAAGCTCCTTTAGCGCTAAATGCTCCTTTAAAGTAAATTTGGTGAATTACAAACGTGATTTAAATCAATATTTAAGCTCTCAATGAAAAATTTACATAATATACATTGTAAATAAATACTGTAGAAAATTTAAAATCTATTTAATTAAATATATTATGCTTGGATCTGTTCATAATATGACAGTTAGTTAAAGGAGCATTTAGTTAAACTTGATAATACTGGGCGTTGGTCTTAGTGTTCATACGTTTCTATGGTTTATATTAAAAAATTTTGTTCTAAAGTTTGACTTTGGTTTGACTATTATGATTTTTTACAAGATTTTTTTTATTTATAGATACATCTACTGTCCAGTTTATGATAAATGATAACTCTGCCCAAGCTCAACAATGCCAGATAAATCCACAGGTATTATATACAAAAATAATTTTATAGAATTGTATGTAAAATTGTTATATTCTAAATTATAAACACAGTTCAAATTATATATTTATTTTATTACTTATTTAGCAAACAATTCTTCACCAGGCTGAACAGCCTCAACAACAAATAGTTTTTAACACAATGGAGGGGCAGATACAATATCAGCTTCCATTGCAATCTACGCAGTACGTCATACAGCATCCAGATAGTACAGCGGTTGCACAGCCTTCACATTTCATTGGACAGCAACAGCAGGTTAGATCAACTTTTAGCTTACTTTAACCTACTTAGCACAAAAGTTGTGTGAACACAAAATTATGAATATAATTGTTATTTTTGTTTTATAGATATAATGTTTATTTTTTTCTAGTAAAATAGTGTAGTGTTGTTAAACTATCATTATAGTGAACTATCATTTAAATTGAATACTTTGCAGATAGCATTTGAGTTCATTTTGATCTCGATCAAACTTAATAATACCAACCATTTTCCGCTTTTCCTATTACTAGATCTCAAATGTGTATTAAATAACATGTAAGTTTAATTACAGCATGTACAGACAAGCACTGTCGAATATCCCAGTTTAGCCGTCACACAAACTCAGCATGTTTATTACGCGACACCTGTATCAGAAGAAACCCGAATCACTACCATAGTAAACCAGCCTCATAAGGTTTGTATTAAACTAATATCTTATTATTATAAATTTTAATAATAATTCATTTTAAATATCTGATCTTATTTTGTGTTATACGTTAAATTAGGAATCGACAACTTCTTTGTTTTTGAGCATCTTATAATAAATTTTTTTTTAATGTGTCACTATAATTATTATTACGATTTATTATTAAATACATAGCAAACTTACAGTGATTTATCAATTTTCATCATAAAGTAGTATTAAAAATGGACTGTTTTTGTTACTGAATAACTAAACCTTATTGAAAAAAATAAATAATATTAACCTTTTATTACTGTATGTAGACATTAATAAGTAATTTGTTTATATAGACTAAACTAATGTTTATTTATATGTATTATGCATGAATGCCTTACATTAATTTATGATGTTGGTATTGGGTTTATAATTATTACATCAAAATTTTGTCCCTTTATATATAAGTGAACAGATCCACTGAAGAAGCAATGAATGATAATAATTTAACATTTGCTTATTATTAATATTTACTAATATTATCTTTTAATTGATGAATATACTATAAATTAAAAGATAACTATTTAGGCCATTGAATAAAGAAAAAATAATGAAAATATTAAAGTGTCTTCCTATATCCCTTGACAATGACGATATGGAAAATTTGTTTATAAATGGCTGACTTATTTATTATTTAATCCTAATTTAGTTGTCATGTGATAGCACAAATCACAAAAATGCATGTGGAAATATATTCTAGCTTTTTGATTCATTTAATAAAAAACATTGAGTGTGTGTACTTATGTACATGCGTTAGAAGTTATACTTCTTTGGCATGATTGAAAAATGACTATGAATAATCTCAATTTTATCTTGATTAAATGAATAAAATAATGTAATGCATATAAATTTAACACTAATTCTTTATTTAATAATTCGTAACATTATTTCACTTAATCAAATTAATTGTATATTATTTCAAAATCCATATTTATAAATCATGAAATTTGAATTTTATAATGTAATAATAAACCAATCAGATCAGAAGACAGATACTGTTTGACCAATCAAATATATTTATATACCTTGACAATATACCATGCACGGAGGTCCAACTCTTACCGACTAACACTAGATGGCAACACCAGTATTAAATCGAGTTTAAAAAAAGTTATTTTTTATATAGGCAATACTCTTTACAGTTGTGTTATTTAAGTAAAAGACACAATTTCTACATACCATGCCTACCTAGTAACCGCGTAACGCTTCGTTACATACCTTTTCATTTCGTTACATTACTAAATTTTTACCCTCAACGTGCCTAAAGAAGTATAACTTCAAAAAATTTTGTCACATATACAATGATGTGTACTACTGTACATCAAAATGTTTGGATACCAAAATTATTAATGTTTATCTTACGAGGGAATCTACAACATTCGCATCGCCGAACCCAACAAGCTTATGAAAATAAATTATCTAATGCAATTATTATAAAAGTTCATTATAATCAGTGATGTAAAAGTTGTAGTCTTATGTTAGTTAAATTAAACTATACATATATTATCATTTTGGGACTTTAGTTTCACAAAAGGAATGAAATGATGTATTTTTAATTAAACTAATATAAAAAATAGAAAAATATTAATCTCCAATTCAACTTGAATGCATTTCAAGGTGAAAGTTGAAGTTGGACCAACTGGTATAATCCAGCAACCACAACAAATATCAATTCCCAATCAACAGAAGATTGTTAATCAATATGTGCAGCCGCAAACACAACAGCGTATTATGCAAACTGTACAACACGTGCCACAGGTATTTAAATATTATACATGTGTATTAGGGTGTTCCAAAAAAAGTCGATAATTTTTTTTTTTCGATTGCATGTGAAATTCTTGTTATATATGCTATAAAAAAAATTCTGTAAAAATTTGAGCCCTTAATATCAACTTGAAGAACTCCATCACCGAATTTGAAGATTTACCATTGATTTAACATGGAAAAATGATTTTTTAACGTTCATTTCTCCTGCAAACTATGTAGAACATTATTTTTCGGAAAAACCATAACTGATCCTTCTTCAGTATTAAATTCTGTAAAAAAAAGCTCTTAGGGTCCAGTCTCTAACGTCAACCCTCTCGTTTTTATTTGCGTTAAAAAATACAGATTTTTTGAAATTTAAAAACGAGAGGGTTGACGTTAGAGACTGGACCCTAAGAGCTTTTTTTTACAGAACTTAATACTGAAGAAGGATCAGTTATGGTTTTTCCGAAAAATAATGTTCTACATAGTTTGCAGGAGAAATGAACGTTAAAAAATCATTTTTCCATGTTAAATCAATGGTAAATCTTCAAATTCGGTGATGGAGTTCTTCAAGTTGATATTAAGGGCTCAAATTTTTACAGAATTTTTTTTATAGCATATATAACAAGAATTTCACATGCAATCGAAAAAAAAAATTATCGACTTTTTTTGGAACACCCTAATGTGTATATAATAGAAGCAGGTAAAAGACATTAGTCCACTTCCACTTTTCTTAGAATTCTTAAATTAAATTTTAATTAGTACAAGTTTACATCATAGCTTTATACAGATATTTATATTTTAACAATGACCATACTGATATAAATATTATAAATTAAAATTAATCAATTAATATTTTCTGTATAAATTAAGAAAATAATTCAGCCAGCCCACGACAATCAGATAGTACAACTACCTGATGGACGTGAAATGACGTACGGAGAATTCAAACGCTTGCAACAAATATTACAACAGAGAAACAAGCAAGTACAGCAAGTGGCAACAAATGACATTAGCAATAATTCGAATATAGCAAATACTCAGCTACAGAATAGGTTAATATTTTATTACTGTTAACTTTTACAGTTATTCCTTGCTATTTATATTATTATTTGCCCATATATTTATTATAAATCATCATCAAATAGTATTTTTTAATGTCTTGTAATTCGATAAGGGAGCGTCCTTATATTATAATAATTACTTAGAAAAAAACACATAAGAAAATAACAATTTGAAATTCCCTCTCTTTCCTCCTTATGTATGTATGTTCCAAATCAGAATTATCAATTAGCAAGAAATGACTGTATAAAACATTATACAACAAAAATAGTTTATATTGATAACATGAAATAATTATTTTAGACAAAACGAACAAGTAACTATACAACAGACATTTTCACCAAACAATTCACTAGTGAGACAGTTGAATAATAGACACAATGAAGGAAGTCCTTTAACAAACACACCAAATCTTGTTAATCATGCAATAAATAACAGTCCCCAAATTAATATAAACGATCACCAAGGTCCAGCGAATAGAATTCAATTAGTAACTCCAAAACAAATAGGAAACAATACTCCTGTTGCAAATCAAAGCATTGTCCAAGGAGGCGTGAAGCCGAACATGCAGCAACAACATATGGAAGTTCAACATAAAATCGGGATGCAAAATACAGGACAACCAATATTCAATACACTATTAAGACAGAATCCTAATCAGCAGTTACCAAATAACAGTAACATGATTGGAAATAATGAACTTGAACCAAATCGGATTGTTAAAGGTATGTTTTGTGTTAAAAGTAAAGCATGTAAGAAATTTATTTGTTATATTGTAAATTTATTAATTTTATAGGTCCTCTGGTGAGAACTCCATCTCAACAGGAAGTAAACGTGCCAAATCAAAACATATTTAACGGTAATGTTCAACAGGCACCAGGTCTGACACCAATCCGAGGAGGTATGATATATGAGAGTTTATTACAATGATATAATTTAAATTAATAAATTAAACTTTTCTGATAGATAATTTATATTTTAGCGATCAACCGACGAAGACCTACTCAAACAAATAATTTTCAAGGAAATCGTGTTGGTAACAAAGGCGTACGCAAAGAAGGTTTCGTTCAATCACAAGCTCAGAGCCCTGTTTCATCAACGTCGTCATCTTCATCAAATAACTCCAAATGTAATATTTCTTTACATATTATTTTTATTAAATTTGCCTTATTTAATTTATTTATAAATAAATTGGTAAAATCATATATTTATTTAGCTGAACCGACAAGTCCCGGTAGTGATGAACCTAAACCAACAGCGAGAATGCTGATCATGCTGGAAAATGGAGAGCAAAGGCTTATAACATTTTCACTACCAAGAGATGCTTGTACAGTTGAAGAACTTTTAGAACAGGTATTTTTAAAATGTGATATTTGTTATATATTTATTATATTTAACATTTTTACAGGTATTGTTGCAAGTGCATGTTGATTTTGTACCCGGTTTAGGCAACGTTCAGTATGTAAGAAATCGTGGTGCTGATATAGAATATTATGTTACGATTGGTGGAGCAAATAGCAACGCTCCAAGTGGACAATCGGGTTCTAGTATTGAAAAGCAAACACAAGTAAGTTCAATATTTTAATTTTTGAATTTCTATTATTTAAAAATTAAGAAGCCGTACTCGAGCGTACTTAAAATTACCTGCAAAACGGTGCTGACTGCTGACTTTGTTCGGAAAATTAACTTTTAGGACCCTTTAAAAAAGTTTCACTTACATAAGTTCTTTTATACATCATTGTTAAATAGATAAGAGATCATTTAAACCAGCGATACTAAACCTTTTTTTCCTCCGGGCCGCATACCGAATTTTTCTATTTCAGGTGGGCGGAAATCTGACCTTTTTTTCTTTGTCACCTAAAATGCTCCACCCTCTAATGACATAAAATTTTGCTGTTGTTGCAAAGACTTCTTTAAGAAAGCTAATTTTTCACATCTTAAAGGCCCAGGAGAACAAACGCCATTAAATGATTTGTGTTTCGCGTTATAATGACGAAAAATGTTATATTTTTTGATATAACATGATCACGACAAATCAAACAAGTTACCGAATCCTGTTTGTTTTGGCACAACAAAATATTCTTCTTCCCAGTAGTAATTTACGTTAAAAACAGTCACAATATCGATATATCCACTTTCTGGCACTTGAAATTATGTTACAATAAACAAAACAGTTTGAAAAACTAGAAAAACAATTGTTGACAACAATGAAGAATAAAAAAGTGGGTGGGGATACTTATGCACATGCGTTATACCTACTTCTTTTCGTGACATCTAGCGAGCAAATGGAAAACTAAAAACATGTTTTACTATAACACAAATCTGTATTATCTACACATCAACACGAATCAACGATATGGATACCTAACTTCAAAAAACAAAAAAAAAAGTATCTGATGACTGATTACTTTGGGCCGCACATAAAAGCTGGCCGGGCCGCAGGTTGAGTATCGCTGATTTAAACCAATAAAGAAAGTGGTATTTTTTTTTTTACAAAGTAGTACCCCCCTCTTAAGCATTCTTCCTATTTTAATTTTAATTATCTATGAGATACCATGTAAGAGACTTGTAAAAAAATATTTTAAATAACATATTTCACCAAAAAAATTATAATTCTTTATTTTCTCCGTATAATCTTTGCTGAGTCAAATAAGTACAACGTCTGCAGTGCCAGTATCTTTTTTCAAAGTCATCTAATAAAATACCCATAGGTTTAAAGAGTAGACAAAGGTGTAAGGAATATTCCTACTAAATTTAATTTAAAGTAGTCTAGTAGTTTTTTTAAAATATCTACAGAATGTTTAATATATTAGAACTAAAAAAAAATATGTTTTATTGAATAATTTATTTTATTTGAACTTATGAATCGCAGGGAACAAATGAAAAGCAACTGAAACCTACAGGAACTCCAAATGTGGCCAAACAGACTGTGCCTGCACAACAGAATCAGCCTAACACGACTGCTCAAGCGAATACATTTCAGCAGAATCAAGCGCCACCGACCAAACAAAGTTCATTTCAACAATCATTCTGTTTGAACTTGGTAATTACAAAAATATAGTGTTTGTGTTCTTCAAAGAGTGTAAATAGTTTTTAGTATATTTAAACCAGGAATTGAAAATATTTGAGTTTTACAGTCTTTCTAATAAAGACGTGACTAATGTAACTTGCAATTTGTCATTAGTTTTTGATATTACCGATTTCTAAATAGGAGATTTCCGGTTATGTTCTTATAGACAGACTATATATAAATAAACATTAGAATTTCACCTAAATTTCACTATTTAATATTCAAATCAAATTAATTACATATAGAGGATATCGGTATTCATGTATGATAAAATTAAGTTTTTAATTTCTGGTTTAAATTCAGTGTACACTTTTCAGGGTCTAATTTATCTATAAACATTATGAAATGTTATGTATATGAAATACAAACTATAAATAAATAAAAAATATTAAAGTAATTTTTTAAAATTTATATTAAATTTTGTATTTTTTCTAGTTCTAATAAAAAAAACATTGAGTCTGTGTACTTATGTACACACGTTAGAAGTTATACTTCTTTGGCGTGATTGAAAAACGACTACGAATAATCTCAATTTTAACTTTTTATATAGGCAGTACTCTTTACAGTTGTGTTATTTAAGTAAAATACACAATTTCTACAGTTTTGTTGATACCATGCCTACCTAGTCCACCGCATAACGCTTTGTTACATAGCTTATCATTTCCGTTACATTACTAAATTTTTACCCTCAACGTGCCTAAAGAAGTATAACTTCAAAAATCTACCAACAATTAATAAAGTTGAGTTATAATTTGTATTATATATATTTATATATACTATGCTCTTATATTGTTTTTGCTGTGTTTGTTTAACATTAAATTAGACCCTACCGTTGGTATTTTGTGTACACCATAATCCTTGCAGCAAACATATTCAAGTGATCCTCCACCACAACAACAACCAACTGCATTTCAGTATCAGGTCCAACAGCAACAGAAAGCGAAGTTGCCAGTTGTAGAGAAAGAAGAAAAACCTCCGGTTAAAGAAGATGAAGATTCTTTGCCTCTAAAGGAAGTAGATATTCCCAGATACGTAGCAGGAATGCTAGCACTGTGCAGTTACTGTGGATATACTTCGGTTGACTTCAATAAGTGTCAAAGGTGTAAGAGGAAGTTACCTGATGATCCGAAAACCATACCGATTTCGTCTTTGACCGGTTCTTCGAATCGTAAATCAGTGACTTCAGATGGAGGGGATAAGATGATGCCTAAAATTACAATTGATCTTAAGAGAGGACCGAATAGAATTAATAATAATGGTATGTATTCCGCTAATGAAATAAAAAAACCCATAAAAAGTTGATTTTAGAATGGCTTGTATTTATATTTTTTATTTTAGTTAAGCCAAGAGGACGTAGGGGTAGAATGAAAGTTCCGGACCCTGAACCTGAAATATTGACGTTAAGTTCTGATGACGAAGAAACTAAATCGAAAGAAGAGGTAAAAAATGTAATTTAAAACAATCTTTTCTAATAAATTTTAACAAAATAAATGTTATTTTAAGAATTCATTGAACCAGTCTCAAATACGAATGAAAGAACAATTATGTTTAATTGATATTGAACCATTAGTGGATGATTTATCTGAAAACGGAGAACTATCTGACCTATCTGATGTTGAAACTGAAACAACAGATTCTACGACCGATATAGGATTATCTAAAGGTAAGATAAATTTATGTTTATATTTTTATGTACTTGAATTATTGCTACTTCGATCACCTCGATAGTTGAAATTTCAATTGACGTATATGAGTATGAATTTAATGACTTTAATTAAGAGAGAAACTATTTAAAATTCACAATTTTGTGATCTAATAATATCAAAATTATTAGTGGCCTCCTAAAAAGTTGATTTTTTTAATAAATATCAATACTTTAATTGATCATGGACTTGATAGTTAAACTGGCTCTGTGTTTTTAATTTGTGTAACGTTTCTGAACCTTTTTAACTTGGCAGAACCCTTGAAATAATATTCATATATGAGAGAACCTTTACATATTTTTTTATATATCACTCATTTGCTGCAACGTCATAACTCAAAAATTGTGATTTTTCAGGAGACATGTTTAAAGTTTTGAATTGGCATTACTTTATATGATAATTTTCAAATATATTTATACTCTCTTGTAGTTAGTTAAAGAAGTTAAGATATGTTGATTTTGCTGTATAGTATAAAGTACATTTATGTACGGTTTTCCTGTATAAACAACTCAAAAATAGTGAGCTATGACATTGTTGCAGCAAATGACAATATAGGGGTACAGTTATTCTGAGTCCTGAATTTTTATTTGATATAGATAATGAGATAAATAAAATCAGGCATAATCTAGCTATGGCGATCCTACATTAAAAAAAAATGACAAAAGTAAATGGCTTCAACATTTCTGTCCCCAGGATTTATCAATATCGATATCCTTTTTTATTGTTTTAAACTTAAAGTTTATAATGAAAACATATCATAATACAAGGTCTACTCGACAGTTCATTTGTTCTATACTGTGACGTCATCGCCAGGAAATTTTTCTAATAAGGAATTTGTAACAAACGGAATATAAATAAATAAATGATCGATACTGTTTACATAATAGTTTTGGTTGAACTGCAGTTTACAACAAGAAATTTATATAAAATTTCGTCTGTCAAAATATCCAGAGCAGACCTTTTTTATTGGATCGTGATGTCATATATATTTTTTATGTTCATCGTGATTAGGAGAATGTGATATTTCCGATAAACTCTCTTTCGGCATGAAGTACTGTTAGACTTATTTGGTCTACCCTCATGATTAGACTTTTATGGACAAAGTAATTTTAAACATTATTTCTGACATATTGGATAACGCTAGGTTGACCAGATTTCAGAATATGTAAACCCTGGTTTTAGATTACGCCAACTCTGACAAACCCTGAAAAAAATGCCCGTGTTAATACATGAAGACCTTCTTTTTTTTAATATATCAATAAAATTTTTGGTATCGCGAGATGAAAATGACGATCCTTTTTGGCAAACATTACTGTTGCACCCTTTTTTTTTTAGTATCCATCATTTTTACTAAACCTGGATAAATTGTACAGTATACATACCCTGAGACTCCGGGTCAAAACCGGAGACCTGGTCACCCTAGATAACGCAAATGTAAATACACATTATATCAATAGTCTTTGGTTAGAACAATCTTTGTTGATTCAATCTCTTGAGGAAAAGCTGGGAGTTAAGTTAGTTTAAATTGGGTACTCAATCTGTACTGCAACAAACTGTTAATAAGTTAATTTAAATGTCAATAATAAAATATTTTCATAATAAAAGCTTTTAATAAGGGCATATTTAGTGTGCCATGTCCATTTTTGAATTAGAATTATTATTCATGAATTCAAATAACGAATTTAATTTTCATACAATTTTATAAAAAAAATATTAATTCGACATTTACGCACCTGGTTATTTTTTCGTATATTTTTTGACAATTTCAAATCTAATTTTTTCTGCTATGTAAACGTCAAAACGACATTTAATATGTCAATAAAATAGCATTTGGGAATATGTATTTTACAACAAGCGTTGTTGTGACCTATATTATAAAAAATTGAATTCTCTACACTCTACAAAGAGATTTTTTTTAGAAAATTTTAAGGAGACGCGTCTTTCATGAGATATCTTCAAAGAATAGATACTTTATGACGTCACCCTTTATTTCCTTTACACACGATTAATAATAATAATTTTGAAATGGGACCGTCCTCAAGCCTGACCCAACCAACCAACCAATTTTCATTAATATCGATTCAGTGGTTTATGAGTTATGTGACAAGAATTGAAGGGACAGACAGACAGACACAACGAAAAGTGTTTGTCTTGGTCTGCAACGGAAAGATTAAGTTAAAATTTTGAAATCGGAGAACGATTTTTTTGTCTCATTTTAAAACGATCACAAAGCTTCTCGTATCTTCGATATACATAGCAAGGAAGCAAAATGTAACCATGAAAATAACTACACTCAGCATTCTGTTATACGACGGCATCGGTAATTCAAAAATTCCACTACAGGAGGGTTGATTGGTGAATTTAAACGCGCAGAAATATAGCAGGTGGTATTATGGTGAGGATGGGGGAAGGACGTTGGTTAGAACTGTCGGCATATTGTGTAACGGAGCGGTCGTGTAGTGGATGGTCGTATAGCAGAGTGCTGAGTGTAACATATGCATGTAAATACCGACCTTCTCCTACCCCCACCATAATACCACTAACTGTTATATTTTTTGTTATATTTCTGCGCGAAATTTAAATTCACCAATTAACGTTGAGGTCGGTACGGTGGTGGGGGCCCCTCTCCACGTCGGTAAATCAAGCGGTTGAATTATCATTAACGTCGGTAAATCAAGCGATGAGTGTACACTCATCTCGGGATTTATCGACAGCTTGATTTACCGACGGGCCAAACGCATGATTTGCCGACTTTCTCCTATCCCCTCCATAATACTACCGTGATTGCTATATTTCTGCGCGAAATTTAAATTCACCAATCAACTTTGAGGTTGGCACGATGGTGGGGGGCCCTCTCCACGTCGGTAAATCAAGCGGTTGAATTATCAACAACGTCGGTAAATCAAGCGATGAGTGTACACTCATCTCGGGATTTATCGACAGCTTGATTTACCGACGGACCAAACGCATGATTTGCCGACTTTCTCCTATCCCCTCCATAATACTACCGTGATTGCTATATTTCTGCGCGAAATTTAAATTCACCAATCAACTTTGAGGTTGGCACGATGGTGGGGGCCCTCTCCACGTCGGTAAATCAAGCGGTTGAATTATCAATAACGTCGGTAAATCAAGCGATGAGTGTACACTCATCTCGAGATTTATCGACAGCTTGATTTACCGACGGGCCAAACGCGAAAATTAAATTCACCAATCAACGTTGGCACGGTGGTGGGGGCCCCTCTCGACGTCGTCAAATCAAGCGGTTGAATTACCAACAACGTCGATAATTCAAGCGATGAGTGTAGTTGGTTTTATTAGGTTTTATCTTTGAGTATGTACCTACTGGAGGCAGCCTTGCCGCTCGGCCGTGCGAACAAGCGTGCGAGAGAGAAAACTCTCGCTCCGCAGCATCAGCACACGGAGCGAAAGAGAAAGGATGTAGCGTTATTGCGTTTTCTCTCTCGCACGCTTGTTCGCACGTCCGAGCGGTAAGGCTGCATCTAGTAGGTACATGCTCTAAAGGTTTTGTACTAAAAAAATCAATTCTTATCTATGTTAGATATTGTCAATGTAGAAAACATAACCTAATATTTTCAATAATCAAAGCGATCAGTTGTGATTGTGTTGTAGTTAATAAAAATGAAATGTAAGTTTTAATAAGTATTCAGTAAAATAGATAATTCTTCTTATGTTCTTGTAAGTGTTTACTTTTGAATTGTAGTTGTGTTAAAAACAATTAGAACATCGTTGTACTCGTTTGTCTTAAAACTTTCAATGTTCAGGGAGCTTAAAATTTACAATGGAAATACATAAATGAATAGTTGCGTTTTTTATTTTTCGGTCAGTATTAATTTTAAATATCAAAATCGACAATCAATAATCTTTAATTACAACGTAGTATGTACATATTCGTTATTTTTAATGAAATTTATTTTATCTTTATCTAACAGGAGTCGACTTTAAATTGTTGCAGTACAAATTTGATTAATCGTTATTGGAAGATAAAATTTTATTTTTTCTAATGAATACCTAAAATATTGCTGGTTTGACATTTGCCCTATCGCCTGTTTTCACCATATTGATTTTGGTGAATTATTGTATTCGGCCTATTCGGCCATTTTTATAGTACATACATATATATGTACAATGTACATACATACATATGTATGTATGTAGTGCATAATATTTATTATACATAATAATTCAAATTTATATGTATACATATTTAAAAATGGTATTAAATAGATCTATAATTGTTTTTAATGAATTATACTTTTATTAAATTAAATATATTATTTAAGAAGGTGAAAAAACTCAAGATATGGAAGGAAACGTTAGTTCAATGCAAGATTCATTTATTTTACGTTGTAAGACATTACGAATTGGATCGTATCGATGTATTCCTAATGATGATGTAAGTTAAAATTTGAGTTATTTATTGTTTTGGCACCCCAAATTATTTAGTACTATTTTTCACGATAGTGTTTGTTTTTATATACAGTTTATATAATATTGTAAATTCAAATAAATGTAAAAAAATGTTGAAATACGCATGACCGGAAAGTATCTGCACAAAAATGAAAAAATAAAATTATTATGTTTATTTATTTATAACATTAGATAAGTCAAGTTAAATATTATTTAAAATAAATACATATACAGGGTATTCCAGACCACCCGTCCACTATGTTTTACGCCCAAACTATTGAAGATAGAGTTTTATGAAAAAATTTTTACTATGTATATCGACCCTAAAGAATTTCAGGAAAATATTTTCAACCCCCTAAAACCACTCCTTAGGAGGTAGTTTGGGGGGTACATGTCCGTTTCTCAATAAAATCAAATGGAACGGTATATTCAAAATTACATAATTGTAAAGACCATAAAAAAGTAAGAAAGAAGTTTAAAGTGTCATACACAACATATGAAAAAAACAAAAGTTCAATTAAGGATAATTCAAAAATTTTAAATACAATGGTATATCAATTAGTACTGTATCTTAAAAAAGATACGTAAATAAACAACTTTTGTTAAGAAAATTTTAAATTAAAAATTATAATTTCCAATTTTCCATTTTAAAATTTTGATTTTTAATTTTCTTGACAAAAGTTGTTTATTTACATGTCTCTTTAAAGATAAAGTATTAATTGATATATCATTGTATTTAAAATTTTTGAATTATCCTTAATTGAACTTTTGTATTTTTCATATGTCACGTATGACACTTTAAACTATCCAAATCTTAAATATTCATAGATCATTACAAAGGTCGTTATTTCTACTTTCTAAATTTAAAAAATGATAAAATTCCATTAATATTTAACGAAATTAGAGCACTTTTAGTAAAACCCCAAAATTTGAGATCAAGTCGCCATATTTTCTAAACAATTGAAAGTATGAAAATTTTTGTTTTACAAAAGCTTCTTACTTTTTTATGATCTTTACAATTATGTAATTTTGAATATACCGTTCCATTTGATTTTACTGAGAAACGGACATGTACCCCCCAAACTACCTCCCAAGGAGCGGTTTTAGGGGGTTGAAAATATTTTCCTGAAATTCTTTAGGGTCGATATACATAGTAAATTTTTTTTTATAAAACTATCTTCAATAGTTTGGGCGTAAAACATAGTGGACGGGTGGTCTGGAACACCCTGTATAGGTAACAAATTAATTGCAACAATAAGAAAAAAAAAATTATCATAAAATAATTTAAAATATTAAAACAATAAGTAACCAAAATTTGTTCATAAAATGTAAAATGTACATTATTTTTCTTTTGTAGATAATTATCAATGGAAATTTTATTAAAGTTTCTGTTCCTAATAAAGATAACAAAAATGTTACGATAAAAATAAAGAGAAAACACATAGTAAGACTACTTGTACATTTTGGCAAGAAATTACCATTGTTAATAATCTATGCTATGCCATCTTTGGGAAAACGTATAAGGGAGTTACTTGATATGAAACATGAAGAGAACAAAAGCACTTATTATTACAATCCTGCTTCTGCGGAGCATGGTGTTTTCCGACGGTTATTTTTTATGTTGGACGATGTTCCTGAAAATATGACCAGTATTATGGGAAATCTATGTCGTGATTATATAGGATTTTTAAGTGATCAAGAGGCGCAAGATTTAATGATCAAAGCTTGCGTTGATGTTAAGTTAGATCAGAATGACAGGAAAACAGATTTACAAAATGCTGATGCTCCAGATGATTCGAATATTGAAAATAGTTTTCAAGATAAAACAATCACTAGGTCGAGTTTACAAAAGTAAATATTGATTCATTTTATTTTCAATATGTTCTAAAATTAATATAAAACAACAATATTCAGCTTTGTAGTTATAGTAAAAAATTGATGTACAGAAAACATTTAAAAGCATGAGATCTCTACTTTTCATGACATTTTTTGAAGAGTTTTAGTTATATTAAAGTAAACAAAGTAAAAAAACAAGTATGGGTTAAAGAAAGTTTTATTATTATGCAAAATCTTATTATTATAATTTATTTACATTTCAGTAGTAATGACCAAAAATGCCAAAAATTAGTATATCCAAGAAATGGCAAAGGAGGGATAACTATCAATTCTGTAGACTATGCGTGTCTAGCTACAGATCAGTTTTTAAACGATGTCATCATTGACTTTTATCTGAAGTATATATTGGAAAATATGTTGTCTGATGAAGAAAGACAAAAGTACCATGTATTTAGTACTTTTTTTTATAACAGGCTTACACTTAAAAAACAGGTTGCAAATAAGTGAGTAGAAAATTTAATTTATGAATATGGATGATATTTTAATTATTAACTAATTAATTTTAGGAAAAAGATGCTACCATTTGAAAATGATCCATCATTGACCGGTGCCCAAAGACGGCACATGAGAGTTAGAAGATGGACTCGAAACATTAATATTTTCGAAAAAGATTATGTTATCATTCCAATAAATGAGTCTTCACATTGGTTTTTGGCAATAATATGTTTTCCTGGATTGGATATGCCTAGGAGAATGGACGATAACAAGCCAGTACAAGTTGCCACACCTGCAGAAAAGAAAGGTAAATATATTTGTTAATAAAGAAAAGTTACATTAAAAACTATAAATATTCTACTGACTATTATTTGCTTCTAGAAAAAGGAAAAAATGTACAAATTGGAAACACTGTAATATCACCGGTGAAAAAGGAATTGAAGATTAATCCCATCATTACAGTGAAATCTGAAGAAGGTGATGACGAAATGTCTGATCGTGATGAAGCTGAAGCAGATGAAAGTGACTTGGAGAATGACTCGGAATCGGCACACAGTGAAGATGATCCTCCACCTCCCACAGAAGTTGTTCCTAAACCAACACAACTACAGCAACGTGTTGTTGTTAAAGAAAAAAGGAAACCAAGAGAACCAATTAAACAGTAAGTCATGTGACAGGTTTTTTTTCAGTTTCTTTTGTACATTTTGTAAAAAATATCTGGTTCTAAAAATAAAAAAATCTATTGTCTTCCTTATGAGTTGCTCTACAAAACTGAATAACGACAAACCTTTTTATTATAGAACCTAAAAATAAAATAAAAATAATATTTTTTTTTTATTAGTAATTTGATTTTAATAAAATTTAGGGAAAATATATTTTTTATAATCATAAATATTGGCCAAATTGATACATCATTTTTTTTAAGTGGCTAATGCCCTGTATTATAAAGAATTTGCTTGTGTGCAAAAGCAAATTAGTTTCCAGCTAACGCTATCTACTAGATGCCAAATTGTTATGAAATTACAGTAGAAACCGGTTATAACGACATCGGTTATAACGACATCGGTTATAACGACGTACCGGTTATAACGACGCAGAATAAAAGTCCTGGCTGAATCCCATATGATTGCCTGTTATAATATACCGTTTATAACGACATCGCTTATAACGAAATACCAGTTTTAACGACTATCTGTTTACAATATTTTCGGAGAATTTTGTCGGTTTGTACGACGGACCGACTTTTGTTTCAATTTTTTTTTAAATATAGTATTTTTATATAGGCAATACTTTTTGCACATGTATTATTTAACGTTAATTAAAACAATTTTGTGTTTTTATGTCATTAATCTTAACGTAAGAATATTATGTTTTATTGTGTCTGACATAATTTGTGCATTTAATTTTTTGTACAATAAAAAATATTGTTTGACATAATACATAATGTTTTGTAGGTTAGGTTTAATTCTAATAAACAGAAAACAGATGTAGATTTCAAATCGTATACGTACGTGATTGGTGGAGAGTAACCAATCAGAACGCACCTCGTAATGTCAAACTATGATTCCGTAAAATAACGTTATTAAAGTGTCTCTATTCTAATCTATTCTGAATATCATAATATAGTATGCGGGTATTCGTAAATGTTTTATATTTTATTATTCTCTTGTTTTATTTTGACGATATCTTCACTCACAGATGGTGAATTTTACAAAATTTCAGCATACTCATGAAATTTTTAGTTTTTCCGATAAATTACCTTAAAAAAATCGAATTATCGGATATTACGACAATCGGTTATAACGACCTAAAATTCCGGTCCCTTCGATGTCGTTATAACCGGTTTCTACTGTACTTGTTATTTTAAAGCAGAGGTAATAAATTTATAATAATATAAATGCTTTGCATTTTATGAGGTACACTTGGCAGCACTTATTTTAAGTCGCTTGTTTCTATTTATCGCAGACGCATCAAGATTATCACATGTAAATTCATTACATCTGGGAGTGGTTGTCATTTATATATATTTAATACCTAGCAGATAACATTTGCTGTAAGCTAATTTGCTTTTGTACTCGAGCAAAATCTTTATAATATTGGACATAAAAAACTCATTTAAATGGTAGAGGGACAACAAAAGTTGGTTTTTTGGAATAGTTGATTAGATGATTTTATTTTCTATTTCAGGCCCTGTATACTGATATTTGATTCGTTGGCAAATGGAGGTAATTCTAGAGCAAAAGTTGTTGCTACTTTGCGAGATTACCTAACATGGGAATACAGAGAAAAATTTAATTCAAATATGCTATTTACAAGATATAATATGAGAGGTCACATCCCAAAAGTACCTCAACAAAACAACTTTACTGACTGTGGTTTATACGTACTACAATATGTTGAAACATTTGTGAAAGTACGTTAAATCAATTCTTATTTGAATATAAATCAATGATTAATTGTATAATTATTTAATTTCAGAAACCGATTAAAGATTATCATATTCCCATTAAAGAACTAAAAGACTGGTTTGATGAGTATACTGTTACAAAAAAAAGAGAGGAAATATCAATAATCATTAAAGATTTAATGACAGAGTATGATTTAGATTCGTCACAATTACCTGATGTAGCGTTTCCAACTTTAAATGGTATGTTTTTGTAATTTTTAGCTGGAATATAATGCTTAGTTCCTGACAATATTCGCCTTTAATTCTTAACTTGAATATTTTGTTATTAAATTATAAATTAATGCATTTTTAAATTGATTATGTGGCCAATAAATTTTTACAACATTACTTTACTGTATTTCAGGTACTTTAGTAGAAAATTTAAATCAAGAACAGGAGATGCAAGAGGAGATTGAAAATACACAAAATGAAGATGAAGAGATGGTAGATGAAGACGAACATGTCAATATGATTTGTGAAGTCGAAGGTGAATCAACTGTGTCGGAAAAGACAAAATCACCGACATCTAGTGAAAACGAATTTGAATCAAAAAGTGTAAACAGTTCGAAACAAGCAAATTGTGCTGATAATCAAAGTTTAATTCCACATAGTAAAAGTAATAGAGATACGATGTCTTATTTAAAGGCGAAAAGAATTATTAGGCATAAACCAAGTGATAGTGCTGTGAGTGAAATTAAGAAACAAAAGTTAAGTTCTGTTTAGAATGTTTCATTTATTTATGTTTTAATTAAAGTTTTGTTACTTTTCTGGCGATCTGTAATAGTTCCTTCCTTATCTATTTTATTGAAAGCTTATTATTTATTTATATCAACTACAGCAGTTCTCAAACTTTAAGTGTATGCGGCATGGCATACTAGATTTGAAGGGATTTGAAAATAAACACCGATTCATTTTGTTAACTGTTAATTTTATATATTCATCGTCAATGGTTCGTGCTACACTGATTGAGAACCACTGTTTTTCTGACTGATCAGATTTGTTTGTACATGAATGATTGGATGTTTATTTTGATAATTGGGATATCATTCATTATATCATTACATTTTATTCTAGAAATATATTAAATTTGTTGCTTTTAAAACAACTATTTTTTTCTCTTAACTACGAAGTTATATATTTTTGATTATGTGCACTGAGTACTAGTTATATTTATTTATCAATTGTGTTTTATAATATATGTATATATGAGAGAAGGCTGAAAGGTTCTCGACTTGAGGTACTTCTTGTTAATGTAATTGCTTGTAATCACTAGTTGCGCAATTCTACGAATATATGTCTCAAGTAATTAAACAATGAATGTCACCATGTATGAGTCATCGACACCTTACAATCGAGTTCCTGACGAAAACCGAAAAATGCTAAAAAAAGCTATTGAAGAGATATCAGCTGTTTATAGAGAATTTTTCAATGCTCTTCCGTTACAGGAACTTTTTAACCTTCACTCAATATATTTGTTTTTTATTGATATATCTAAAATTTTAAAAAGCGCATTAATCAAAAATGAATAATGGAAAATGTATTATCTCTAGAGGAAAAGATTTAAAAAGTTACAGATATGTTGTAATGTTTGTAACATTTAAATATTAATTTTATGATTAATTTATTCGATTGTGGTTACAAATATTTCATAACGGGTAAATTCTAAAATTTACCTTGATGTTTTTATATTGAAAATTATTACGAGGAATCAATAATAATCCTGATAAAATATCGAAATGTTCACATAAAGTTTTAAATCAAACATACAACAGATATTTATTTTAATGAGTGAACATTGAAATATAAAATTAATGTTTAAAAAATACTATTCAAATTGTGTATTTTTTCTATAATGTTTTGACTATTATATTTTTGAATTATAATAAAAAAATATGTAATTTAGTTTTATGCAGAATCATATTCTATGGAATTCCAAACAACAGCTATCGTACGATTCGGTTAAAAAATAATATTTTAAATTTATATAACTACAATATCAAATCTAATTTCTCAATTACATTGAACATATGTTTGTTGCAAGAAATTTTAGTATTTTTAGTTATAAACTAACCAATTAAGTTACAATCTTGCATACAAGATTCATTTGTTCATTGGTTAATTTGAGGATATGGAAGTGGGGATCACCTAACTCTTACGGATTCTTACAAGAGCAAGGGAGGGGAGTCAAAAATTTCAAAAATCATTCTTATGGATGCTCCCTTATTGAGTGTCAAATTAGGCTTGTATTTGTAAATAATTTTTTTTCAAACATCAGGATAGAACTACTCCTAGCTCCATATTTTTGAGATTCTACATAGCGCAATAACTGATAGCTCTTTGTCAAAAATAGAGGGTATAGAATATTTGTTATTTTAAAAAGGCATCTACTTTTAATTTTACAGTCAGTGTTTAAAGATGAAATTAAAATCGTCATCTGGATTTTACATTTGAATGAATAGTGTTTAATAAATTATTTTTATATTTGTAAATAATCATAGGCCGTAATTAAGAGAACATTAATTATGTGATCGTTTTTTTCTTCTCGGTTAATGTATGTTTTTTTTTATTGATTATCGAATCACTATTATTTTTATTTGATTTTTTGTAAATTATACAAACTGTATATAATATACATATATACTATTATAATTTTTTTAATGTAATAAATTGTTTGATAAAAATATATCTGAAAATTTAATGTTTAACAGGGTTTTAGAAATCGGTTTATCTCTAATGGTAAGTTGTAGTTTTTATTTATAAAACACATCTCTTTGTATATATATAATTGTTTGAGAAGTATGTACATATGTACATTTAAATATATGGTAAGAGTGAAACAAGTCAACTTCAAACTTTCAGAATATCTCTGGAGAAGTCATTTTTGCAGATATTAAATTATGACCTGGGAATCGAAATTAAAAATAGTTTTTTCAATTCAACAAAAATAAAAAATAAAAATAAAATGATTTTTTAATTCCAACATTAATAGATATACTGGCTGAATTTTTAAATAACAAGGCCAAAAACAAAAAAAAAAAAAAAATTAATAGATAGATATTTAGAATACATTCTAATTACATATAAATGTTTTCTTTTAAATATATATTGAGTAAATTGGAGCACTGCTAGGACTGCTAGTTTTGAATTCAAATTTTCAAATGCGTTTTTTTTTTAAATTTAAGATTACACCAGTTGCACCTTACACTAAATTCTTTCGAATTACATATTTTTAAAATCAGTTTTTTTTAATCTGAATAGCCGAGGCGACCCAAGGTTATCTAATGGCATAAAAAAGCAAATTTATGAAGCTCATCATGACCATAATTCACAATTACGTAATAAGGATAATTTTGTAAAGTTATGAAAGAAGTTACCATATTAAAAAACTATTAAATATGTGAACAATAAATACTGTTTATCTTATTATAATATATTCATATGTAATTGCATTAGTTAACGTCAATAATCGTTGCATACATATATTTTTTTAAATAAACAATTATGAAATTTTCAATTTTGAATTGATGCACTTTTGTCCATCGAGTTAACACGGTTAACACTCTGTGGAGGAAGAACGAAACCACGACTTCAGTCTCTGAATAATATATATGGCGGTTGTTACCGAATGTCAAATATTTATTGACGCTAATGAAGACGTAGCTGCTTACAACTTTTTGTATATTACACTTGCATTCAGTACATATTAAAATATAAGGTAGGTTTCAATATCCATTATTTTTGGTAAAATTACATTTTTGTTTATGATAATGAGAGAGCATGTTTTTCGTACATGAAAAATATCAAAATTCATAATTTAGAATTTGAAAATGTTATTAAATCCATGTGTATTTATTTGCAAACGTTTTAATGATCCTTTAAAGGTTTTTTATGTTTTAATGTATTTTTTGGATAAAATTTTTCAAGATTTTTAAAATAAGTATTGTGCTATTCTATTCTATCATTATAATATTTAATTTATAAAATATTTTCATTCATTAGTCTTATAATTTTGGTAATCGATATTTCATTTTATAATTATATTTTAAAATTTAAAAGTAAATTCAACTCTACAAATCTAAACTTACAGGTCAAGAAAATTTAATTTCAGTATTACTTGTCAATTTTTATATTATAAATAATATATATACATATCTTTGTGTGAAAATGCCAAAGTTCGATTAAGATGTATTGTTTTTATGTTTGTTGAAAGGAACATTTCTCAATTCTATATCGGCTTACATATTTCCATAAATACTGTTATAATTCAAAGTAGGCACCAATAACAGTTTTCCATCATCTTTTATGGCATCTTTTACTTCATAATATGTTACTTTTAGTATTTTTTTGTACAATAAGAATCCGCAAAAATTACTCTATTACCTATCCAGGTATCATGTCATATGTGGTCTACAGGAGATTGGGTTTCTTTTTTTATTGAAAACTACTTGGTTTCCCCACTGGTTGTTGCAATATGGCTTGTACAGACTTAAATTGAAGCATTTAGCATAACTAAAACTATTTATTGTAAAAAAATTGATACATATACTAGTATATACTTATCGAGTACTACAATGCATATTTTATTAATTTTTGTTATCAATTATTACCTGTCGTCTTCAAGGAATATTTTCCACTAAAACCCTTGGCTTGAAAAGCAACTCCAAATGTCCAAATATACACTTTTGCTAGGCATTTCATAGTCTGAAAGAGAAGTCTACCTGTCGATTAAACCAAGTTAGTCAAACAATAACTTAATGTTCAATAAGGAGTTTCATTGGAAATACTACATTCTCCTAATCATGATTAATATTATCATGTTTTTAATTTAATATTTTCTAAGGTAGGACAGTAACCAAATTTATCTTATTTAAAAGATTGTACTTAAAAAGATCAGTTGTACTGATTTTTTCATACTAATGTGGACAATGTTGAGTAAGTTAAGTCATATTATTGTAAATAAATAATGTTGAGTGGGAATAATATTGAGTTATCCTATTAGTATAGATACATTGGATAAATTTAAAAAAAAATGTACTGATTCGCCTTCATAAAATCTGGTTACTACATTTAAAGTAATATAGACCGCATATGACAAGAACATCCATCTGTATGAGTAATATTTTATTTCTGTAACATTTCTGATAAGCTTTACAAACACAAGCATATTGTATAATCAGGATCTTTCAATATAGATGGCTGATTCTGCAAGTGAGTCTGATTCAAGCAGTATAGATGGTGGCCCCATCATGATGCCTCCAAGTCCTATATCTCGAGAGCAATTACAAAAGCGAATAGAAAGCTTGCAACAGCAGAATCGAGTGTTGAAAGTAGAATTAGATACTTACAAATTGCGAGTTAAAGCACTCCAAGAGGAGAATAGGGGACTACGCCAAGCTTCAGTTATAATTGTAAGTAAATTATATTGTTAATCTGTGGCAGTTGGTTTAAAGACATTATCCACAGCTTCTTTTAATGTTAGATTACTAGCTGTAGTAGTAGATCATTGTTTCTCTGTTTTTTATATGACATTTTTTGTAGTAATTAAATTTGAAAAATCATTTTTTAATATTTTTTTAACCTATTAATAAATATTATTATCATTAGCAAGCTAAAGCAGAACAAGAAGAAGAGTTTATTTCGAATACTCTTTTAAAGAAAATACAAGCATTAAAAAAAGAAAAGGAAAGCTTAGCACATCATTATGAACGTGAAGAAGAATGCCTTACTAATGATCTGAGCCGTAAGCTGAACCAGCTGAGGCAGGAAAAATGCAGGTATGCATTTATAAATACTAAAATAGGTTTTAGTTTACACAAATGTAGAATATTTATGAAACTCTCCATTTTGTTTGATTTTTTTAACATTTTAAAGTGATTGTATTTTATCATCTTTTATCTCATTGTTTTATTTGAAACAATACTCTGGTTAGTTTCGTAACAAGTACATTAATTTTAAATTGAGTTTCTATAATTATATTATAAATATTTAACATTTGTTAATATTTTCAGATTAGAACAAACCTTAGAGCAGGAACAAGAATGTCTAGTGAACAAATTAATGCGTAAAATTGAAAAACTCGAAGCAGAAACGTTAGCAAAACAAACAAATTTGGAACAGCTCCGGCGGGAGAAAGTGGAACTAGAAAACACTTTAGAACAAGAACAGGAAGCTCTTGTTAATCGGTTGTGGAAGCGTATGGATAAATTAGAAACGGAGAAACGCATGCTCCAAATTAAGTTAGATCAGCCCGTTTCAGATCCTACAAGTCCTAGGTATGTAAAATGATTTTCAATTCATTTGAATAGTTTTATTGTTTCCTAGCTGGTCTGAAATTGAAAATCTACCAGGTGTTGTTTGCGTTGGCATCTGAAATAAATGTTTACTTTTTTTTAAAAGGGATATAAATAATGGTGACACAGCAACTAATTTAAGTGGTCATATTCAGTCTCTGAGGCAGGAAGTTGCTAAACTGAAGCACGGATTAGCGACTTCACAACATGAGCACACTCAGCGAATGCAGCGCATAGCTTCTGAGGAACGGCATATCCGTGAAGAGAACTTACGTTTGCAGCGCAAGCTACAACTTGAAGTAAGTATAATATGATAAACTTTACTCAAACATTGATTAGTTGCGTGTACATAGCATCACACTATTACTTAAAAGAGTTTATTTAGTTCTACATAAAAGTTCACGAGACCAGTTGTCTAATTTTAATATTTAAGTTCCTGCAGGCAATTTTTTATATAAAACGCAGGCTATGTCATGCATAAAGTCTAAGTCTTCAACTTATTTTCTCAGTAACAGCATATTTTTGAAAATCAACTAAAAGAGAGAAAAAGGTGTTAAACTTTTGACAATTTTAATATATTTATCTGCAAGCATAACTGCTTATATTATAATACTGAATTTAAGGTAAAATACTCTTCTATTAAAATTAAAAAACGTGATATTTTAAAGTTTAACTCTAATAGGGGTAAAAAATTGTCCCAGGCTAACAGTACATGTGTTATACATTTTATAAATTATATGAATGTTATCTCTACCAGAGTAAAAATTAGCATTTTTCAATTCAAATTCTTGCAGGTGGAACGACGTGAAGCACTGTGCCGTCATCTCTCCGAGAGTGAGAGCAGTTTAGAAATGGAAGAAGAAAGACATTATAATGAAACCGTGCTTAGCGGTGTACGGCAAAGGACACTGTCCAGCCCACACCCTTCACCAAGTGTGTCACGTCCGCTAAGTCCCGGTGTGATTGCTCCGCGGTGCCAGGCTTGTGGACAGGCTGTTTCTGCGACCACATCAGCTGCGGCAGGTCCAGTACCATCGGTCACACCGCCAACTGCTGGACGACGTTCTGGTGAAAGATTTATTAAACCGGCTGTTCCTTTAGGTAATAATTTATGTTTATTTTAATAACTGATAGTAATTTGTTCCATAATATCTATTACTTAATTTACTTTTGAATATATTTATGTATAACATTGATATATGGTTAGGTTCCAATATGGTAACTACAATGAGTATAGACAAGGGGCCAAGTGTTTCTTCGGTTCCACAGCAGCCTGCTAGTCCGATGGATACCTCCATGAACAGAGAATGATTAATGTAAGTTATTGACTTGATATTTAACTTGATAAATAACTACAATGATTGTATTATTTGTTTAATTTTAGTTGTTCCAAATATTCATCAGGAGTAAATACTTGCTATGCTAATACTTTTCATTCTTACAAACGAATGCTACTTTGAAGTAAATCAAGTTATAACGTCTTAAAAAGACTAAATAATTTTAAAAATTGCAACGCTCATTTACATATAGATGTTAAGCTTTAAATTATAATATTGGGGTTTGTATTAATAGATCTATAGTTGATATATCAATTGTCTTTATTTTCATTTTTATTTTAATTATACATTTGTTTATTGTAACTTTTAAATATTAATGGGTACATTGAAATGCTGTTCCGTGTTCCATTTAAATATATAAAAATATAATATTTGTCATGTTATTGTTTGATCCGTTATAAAAGATTATTTTCGTGATTGTATTGATAAATAAATTATTGAATTTTACGTGTTGTTATGATCCTGTGAAATCTATTTTTGACTAGATGATCAATTATATTTATATTTTTTTGAATTTGTGAAATCCTAGAATATCTAAATATTTTTAGATTATATAAATATTTAATGAAAGTATATTTTGAAAATGAATATTTCATATTATAATTAAATATCATAAACAAATGTATGATAATTTATGATATACTATTACTATTCACATTTGCACGTCATCAGCATTATTAATTTTTAAAATACATATTATAATAAAAATATACCATGATTGCAATATTGTATTCAAGGGTTAATTGTTATATCGTTTTTGTAAATATATCTGAATTTGTCAATATTGTCTTTTTTTTTACCTTAATTAAGGACATTCAGTATGAAATCTTAATTTACATAATAAAGAAAAAAAGTTTCAATCTTTTTCATAGCAAGATATTACAATAATTCTTATGTTTGAAAGGGGTACATAAAAATGTGACAAGCCAGAGGAAATATTTATGTAGATCAGATTAAATATAATACCGTTTATATTCATTTTTACTTCTTTTACCTAAAAATATCAGTTTTTTTACTATGTATAAATTTCTATTAATTCATGTTGGCGCTTATGTATGTCTCATCAAATAAGAAATAATATATGTGTACGCCTATGGAAAACATAGATGACATATTTCCATGTTTCTGTCTTTGGAGGTTTATTTCTTTATTCTGTGGTTTATGTGTTTTGTTTTTGACATTTACGAAGAGCACATTTAACAAAATGTCAACTAAATTAAATTTCGAGGATTTAGAAAATGATACAGAAATAATACGTAAAGTAACAAATTTACAAGAAAGTATAGACAAAATAGCAGACATGATAAAACCGGTATTAAAACATGACGTGACTAATGATATGAATACAACAGAAAAAGTAAATTATGATTTATTTACTGCATATAGCTTATGTACACTTTATTGGATGTATTTAAAATGTGTTGGGAAAGATCCTAATGAAACATCAGTAAAAAATGAAATTAATAGGATAAGAGAAAATATGACACGATTAAAACAGGTAAGATATTTTAATTACATTATACAGTGAATTCTAGTTAATTGGGCCATTGTTTAATCTGGATTCAGTTCATAAATTTGATTGGGACATGATTTGAAGAATATAAAAATTGGCCACCTAGAAATAAATTCTATGTAGTTACGTTGATGTATCCCAATCAACTGTGATGGGGACATTTTTGATGTCTAGCCCATTATTATGAACTATATCAAAACCTTATAACAAAATATATTATAATTTTCAGATTCAAGATAGACCTTTAAGACCAAAAGTTAATATTGATGCTAGTAAGAGAATCTTAAAAAATGCATTGTATGAAAATAATTTACAACCTCCTAATAAAAGAATAAAATTTGATGATTGATTTTTTTTTGTATAAATAATGAAAAAAGTTTGTAAATTTGTAACTTTTGATTTTAATAAATGAAATAATTACTTTTGTCATATTATTTGAATGTGAATGATTCAACAAGATTCAATATTCTTTCTGTATTTTCTATGTCTTCATATTTAGCGTTTCTTCTTTGCCGTTTAAAAGGTTGATTTGTATTTTGATTAGAATTTTGTTTAAAAACTTGAACAACCAACTGAAACAAAACATAATTAGTTTAATATTATAAGAATAACATTTTACATCTATGCATAGTCTTGATTTGTCTTTAGATATTTCTAGAATATGAGTTGTTAAAAGAAGTACAAGAATATTTATAATTTATTTTCAAATAAATGAAATATTTAATTTTTTAATAATAAAATAAATTACAGATGTATAAATCTATATGTTCTGTATATTATTATAATGAATATTCTTTGATAGTTTGTTACTTGGACTTTGAAAGATTTATATTGTTTTTATCGATCTATATGATACAAGTATTAAATCTTACCAAAACTAATTTGATGAGATATACAGCAAATGTTAGAAAACTGAGGGTGAGGAGAGCTGCAGCATTTGATGGAAAGTCCATGTGTCCACTGTCGTGATCACTGTAACCTTCTTTATCTTTGAATGTCCGAGATTCACCTTCAGTGTTTTTGCTACCCCATAACTTGTTGATTTTTTGTTCTGATAATAAACATCATATTAGAAAGTAAATTGTATACTTTTATTGTGTAGGTACATTTTTAATATATTTTTTTTTGAGTGGGGGAGGTGTATTCAGTGTTGCAACCAAAATAAATTTTTATGAAAATTTACTGATTGTTTTCAAATTACCTTTTTTTTCTCTTACTTGAAAAAAATATGATTTTTTAAATAACTTTTCTTTAAACAAAAGTTTATCCATATCACAGCAGGGGGTAGGGTGAGTGCCCACCTCTGGTCACGTCACTGTGTGTATTTTAATAAATATAAATAAATCTAAATACCTATATTGAGAAGTAAGTTATTCTTTATATTTTCTAGTAATTCGATTTTGCTTTTACTGTTTTTCTTTTCTTTTGTCTGAATTAAAGTTTTTTGTACAGATTCGATGATATTCATGAAACTAGGCATATATTGTTTGCTATTTTCATAAAATTCATCATTTTCAGAATTTCTGGAAGTTAATTTTTCAGCCCTTTCTTCAGTTTTTTCTGTAGTTAGTAAAATAAGCGGCGGTTTAGTTGTGTAAAAGTTTTCGAAGTTTTTTCTTATTTCCTTTTTTGGTTCAGCAATACTTGCAGTCTGTAATTATACCTAAATATTAATTTTTAGTTATGGGTTTCTCTATTCACATACAAAATATATTCCGTAAAAATAAAAACATATTTTATTAGAACTTTATTTATATATAGCTAAATCTAAATTTCAATCAACATCTGTGATGGCGCCATCTATTGTTAAAATTATTGATTAATTTAATTGTCTTATAATTTATTTATTTATTATCTTGTTATTACGAGTTTAGTATCATCAGTTTGTTTCGTTTAGGTAATAGTTTGAAAAATGTATTAAATTAAATTAAATAGTTCAATATTACCCCAAGTTAAAAATATAGTTAATATTGAGTTAAATATAAGTTATTTTTGTGTATTATTACAATATTTAAACTTCAATCTTCCTTCATTAGTGCAGTTTTGATATTGAAGACGAAGTGTTGCATAAATTGTAAGTAAAATAAATATATATTAAAATTTTACGCTCAAATAGATGAAAATTGTAAAATTTCGGGATAGACATGGTGAGAATCTGATTTGGATAAAAAAATAAAAATCGCTGTATAAAAAAATAGATTCCGATGAATATAACAAACCGTCCATATTACATAAGTGTATGCATGATGTTATATAAAACCGGGCAGCAGATTATATTATAAAAGACCTATATCAAACGCATAGTACAAAACTGATAACATTGACACTTTGAGAGCGGCCGTCATGCGGGCGCGATGGGTCAGACGCGAGGGTAGAATGCTTTCTATCTTCTTTCCGGAATTACCAAAGATTTTTTGTTTTACATCAGGCAGCGTTGTATCTGAACTATAGAATTTCCGGGTTTTATTCTTTCTGGACATAGATATATTTTTTACAAGGGTTTATTCTTCTTGAGGGAAAGTATTTGAGAATGAGGGATGGGGCGTATCTAATGGTAATTTAAAGGGGGAAATAGTACTAGGAACGATTGATTTGTTTCATTTTAAGTTTTGGCAAGTGCTTACAGTGGCGTAGCTACAGGTCTCTACGCTTCCGACGAAAACTGAAAAATTGCCCCTCTTTTTTCTAAAACAATGAGAATTTAGAAACTTTTCATTATTATTTTTTATATTTCTACGCCACTGCTGATGTTTCCTCACTTATTACTAGTGGCGTGGTTAAGGGTTGGTTAAACCAATCCTGTTGGGGACACTAGGACTAGGAGGGCGTTAAAATGGGGTAAAAGAGCTTTAAAAGGTTTCAAAATCGACATGACAACGAAAAAAGATCTCTACTAACACCAGGAAGGGGGGGGGGAGGCAGCTAGCTACTTATCTGCATATTAAATGTTTCTCAATTTAGTAGGCAACAAATAATTTCAGAAATTGTAAAAAGATCTACATTTTTGATGATTTATGTTAATAGGGTACAAAGAATCAAGAAATCACTTATAATACAACTAATATAACTACTTACTTTGATATTTAGTTGCGGTATTTCAACCCAGTCGCACAAACACTGTTGTAGAATAATTGTTGTGAATATTGTTGTGGCGATAACTGTCGCCATGTTTGTGTAATCTCACCTATGCCAATATGACATCCCGATGAGCCGGCAGTCGCGTTGGTTCCAGATTGTGGCCGTAGTAATTTGTATCTTGAGCAATGACCCTGTGTGCAAAAGGCGGTGAGTACACACTTATATACTACATGTCACATGTAACATTAACATATTATGTTGATGATAATTTCGTTTATACTTATTTAATTTAATAAAATTTTAATAGGAACTATTGATATTAAATAATTACACATCGTACAATAAGGGGATCTAAATTATAAATGAATTTGATAAATAAATAATAAAGGATCGTCCATTAATTACGTAAGTTTTTTTAGGGGGGGGGGTCGTAAATCCTTATGAATCTTTAAGAAGGGAAGGGGGTAAGTTAGGGGGTAATTGGTAAAAAGTAAATAGTTGAAACAAATATATATATATGTATTTCTATAAATTGTGGTTAACAACAATTATTAAACAATAATGTACCTAATAAATGAAAAAATAATATTACAAATTATGTATTAATAACAGTTGCCAGTGCAATAGCTGTTTACACTAATCTGATAAAACACAAACACGATGCATTTAAAATGTTTAATTTGTTTTAAAAACAACGTTTTTGTATTTTGTCAGTTTGGTGTTAATTAGGCATAATACGTATATGATCAGTTATAGTTAAATAGGCACAAATTGGACGGAAAAATAATTATTCAATTAAGTTTTGAACAATAAAATGATCACAGTGATTTTTAATATTCACTGCAATATTTTCTATCAACTCGTATATTATTATTTTTTATTAATATATTTTTGTCTTCTTGAACTTTTTTGGCAGTTTGTTTTTACTTTATCATTATAATTTTGGTTGATTTAAGTTGTTTATTAGTATAGTATATGTCGACATGTCGCATATGTACTTATATTACAAACGATATACATATACAAGTAGTTTAATATTATTTAAGGTAAGTATATGTATATCATAAATTCATAAGTTACAAATTGGATTGCACAAAAGCTATTTAGAAGTATCAACTTATTACTTAAGTCATTTTTTGTTATAAATGTATTGGTATTGTATAATATATTTAATAAGTAAAGAACAACTTTTTAAAATATACTAACTAGAGGTTTTAATATAATTTGATAACTTGACTAGTGTTGCAAATATAGTGTCGCAAATTTTTAACTAAATACAATTAATATTTTCTAGTATAACTAACAAGAAATAACCTCATATTATAATACTAATGGTGTATTGCATTGGGCCAGAAAAATATCACTGTTAGTAAATCATCTGTTTTTTAATTGTGATTATTCTTTATATGCAATTCACCATAATTTAGGTATATTAACAATAAATATAATGGTAATTATAAGCTGTGGCAGTAAGTAACATTTAAATAGTAAAAAGTAATTTAGTTCTTTAAATCCATGTGTAGAACCATTGTTGGTGATGACGTCTTTGGATTATCTGCATATATACTCCAAGTTTTTTTGTTTAAATCGAAAATCCCTAAAAAATATAATTTTATTAGCAAATCGAATAAATTTCTGCTCGGCTATTTTAGTAAAAATTGACCCATTTACTACGTAGTAGTACGAACTTACGAAGTAATAAATTATTATTATATTCATTATAAATATGTACACCCAACTCTTTTTTACAGGAAAACCGTGTAAAAATAGACATACCGCTTAAAGTAAAATAATATGTTTTTTCTTGGAATTCATGTTAGAACAAAAAATTCGTCTATAAAAGTGTATTTGTTCTTCTTTGGACCGTGTTCTTTCAAAATCGTGTAAAAAAAAACACGTTAAAAAGAGTTGGGTTGTACACAATTAATAAATAGAAAATAGGGTCAAACGAATTAATAACAAGACAAATAAATGATCAGGCAGATTTTTTCTAAATTTTTTGGTAAAATATTCAAAATAAATAAATTTTTAGGCAAAATTTAGTTTTTACTTTTGAATGGCTGGTTCGTATACAGGATGATTCATTACTGTCGTGTCAAACTTAAACAGTAGATTAAGAAAAATATTATAAGTAAAAAACTTCTAATAAACATGTGTCCGTAAATTTTTTGTTAGGGAACTACAGCCCTCCAAAGATTTTGCTCAAAATGAGTTTTTATTTAATATCTAGATAAATATATTAAATAAAAACTCATTTTGAGCAAAATTTTTGCAGGGCTGTAGTTCCTTAACGAAAAATTTCCGGATACATGTTTATTGGAAGTTTTTTGCTTAAAATATTTTTCTCTATCTAGTGTTTAAGTTTGGCACGATAGTGCTGAATCACCCTGTGTAATACTTACCGACAGCTATTGTTGATACAAAATGATCCTTATCCCTAAATATTTTATGTGTTTCTCCGGATGTATCTCCCATGATATTTTCGATGTCTTTGATTGATTTGGGCGGAGAACATTTTTTTAGAACACACAGTCTTTCTTTGTTGCTATTATTTACTAATCCACTCTCTGTCATTGATAAATGTTGAAATCTAAAAAAAATTACGTTATTTAATTTATTATAAATTTTTCAATTTAGTAAATTTTATTTCTTCATCTTTGGCAAATAAGACAGCGCTGTAATGTCGTCACGTCAACCTTGATAGTTCAAATTGTGTAAAATGAATCAGGTTCAAATTATCAAGATTGATGTGACGACGTTTCAGCGCTGTCTTAGTTGCCAATGTTTTTTTTAAATGAGGGTTTGGTATAATATTGAGATTTAAAATATTTTTTAACCAGTTTTCGTGGTGATCTGTGTTGTGTGAATAATATTTGGTATTTTTTGTATATTTTTAGAAGTCTGTAAAGGAGAATGGACGATAAGTGCCGGTGATTTTTAATTACGAGATATACAATATCGTCTTCGTTTAATTTTGTTAGTAAATATATGTACAAGATTTTTGATAACATACAATATTTTTATTTTATTTCAATATCATTTAATGGAAAATAAATCTTTACATCGCATTTCTTTTAAAATATTGAAGATTTTCATATATGTAATGTATGACTATATATGAGCCGGAACATATCTTAAAATGATTGGGGTATTACAATGTACACCGGAGACCGATTTAGCCCCTTATCGCCATTTTTCTTTTGTATAGTTTACAGAAAGCCCTGAAGTAATTCACTGTAATATGTAACGTAACAATTTCTATTACGTAAATAAAAAAATAGCTAATTTAAATATAATTTGCTGATAATTGTATAAACATTAAATGTAACTAACGAGTTGCAGTGGTAGAAGAAACATTCCGTCGGAATCTCGACAACGTCAAAACATGTATTGCTTTTTTCTCCGGGCCCAATTTCAATATTACGGAATATTCGAGTTTCACCTTCACTGAGGAATGTCATATTAATGGAGCAGGCGTTTCCAACCCCCGCGCCGGTATCTTTAATTATTTCTACAGCTTGCGCGTAGTTTTCAGCTGACAGTAAAGCACGTGTTATGAACATACGAGCTGAAAGAGAACAACAATATATATAAATACAATCAAGGGTGAAACCAGCATGGTAGGGCGGGGGATAAGGTGGGGACACGAGGTTAGACAGGCTTTTATCTTAAATATCACTAACGCTAATATGTTGTAGGTAGTTACCTATATAATTACAATAGGGTATTTGACACTATTAATAATAAAGACTAAAATGTTGTAAATAGTGTAGTATATATTACTATAATTAACAATCAAGTGTTTTTTTACGTGAAATAAGTCAGTATTTTAATAATAAATTTAATTTTAAAATGTAATATTTAATATAATTGTCACGTGATCGCAAACACGTCTAAATGAATTGCCACTGGTATGACGTCAATTTATGCTATAAACGTCAGAATACTCGATCCCTATTGGTTGATTTCAGTTTATTTATCATAATGTGACGTCACGCAACCACGTGACTTTGAATGCGCGTTTTGGCGGGAATTTTTTCATTTAAATATAAAAATATTATTTTCAGCGTTTTTTCGGCATTATTTTGGAAAAAGATACTATGGAAGTATCTATTGTATACATACGCACAATTTACAATATATTTTAAAATTTTGTCAAATACCCTATAATAGTTATTATGTTGATTTATCAATATAATAATTAAAAGCGGTATGTACTTTACCCTTATAAACGCACGATTGAAGTGAAACTTCTTTTGTTTTCATTAAATAAATAAAGCTAAACGTATAGAAAACACGTAGCTTGAGATCGACATAAACTGAATTGTACGTACGCATTCATCAGTTTTTATCTTAAACATCTAATTGACTCTCACGTATAACCGATGTAAGTTAACGTGTACGCATGTGCTATTCATTCATATTTCTCTTATACATATACCCGTCACTCTCTCATCTTGAGAATAGTAGTATTTTATAACGTGTCGAAGTCATTCCAATTCACTAGCTCGCTAAAGAAGTTTCACTTCAAAAATTACATTTTTTTATATACCTACTAGATGTGGCGCGTGCGGTTTCGTTCGCGCGGACTACGAAATTATTGTTTAGGATTTTTGAAAAATATAGTCGAAAAAATATATTTTTTTACTCTACACAGAGTTATACTACGTTATATTGTTCAACTTAATTTGATTTACTATCGTCATTGCTTATTCCTTTGGTACCTAACGTAATAAAATATATAGGTACTAAAATCTAGGGCAAAGAACATATCTATGAATTAAAAAAACAACATGTAAATCGGATAAGTAGTTCTCAAATACACTAACAGACAGACAGACAGACGTTGCGTTTTGTAATAAGTATGTAAGGATTATATTGTATTTTTTTTCTTATGATCAATGCATTGAATATAATTTTTTAAATATAGAAAAAAATATCAAGCTGATATTTTCAATTAAAATTTAATCTTGAAAAAAATATATTGTTGCTTTTATTTATTTGATTTTATTCTATAAAAACTTGTGAACGTTATTTACTAGTATAAAAAAGTATAATAATCATAAATTCTATTTTTTTTCTTATCTTTACTAAATATTTTTTGCTACGCTGTTTCTAAGAAGTGAATTTCCCCGATAATTCAAAAACTAATTATCGGAAAAGAATCAAATTTCGTATATCAGACTTTCATTCCAATATATTATAGAGAAGTAACAAATAATAGATTCCGACAGAGAATAATGCAATTGAAAATACTAATGTTTCTTTACTTCCTTTTTTTCGTCGTTCATTAAGTCTGAAAATTATCATAAAATTGACTCATAATTAGTGACTTTTCATTGAACGACGACATGTATACATTTTTTCGAATTACAATCAATACGTCTTCTAAAATTGCGACACTCAAATACTTAATACTGTTAATATTGCAATATACACAAAAAATATATTTTTATCAGTATGAGGATTAAAAGAAGAAAATTAAGTAAGGTAAAGTGAGGTAAATGCAATACCGGAGTAAAAATAATAACGGTATATATTTTTTATGCACCTAATCAAAACAGTTTTAACATCTCTTGAAGGCTTTAGATACTTTACTATAGCCTACTAACCATGTAATGTAACCTAATAATAGAATTAATGAGTGTTACAGTAATTTTATGAAATACAAAAGTTAACTTTAGTAATAATATGAAGTAAACTTACGTGTTTTTCCGCTCTGAGGTTGTTTTACAAAAATAGTGTTAATTGTAAATACTAGACCATGTTGGTTGTAGTTCATAGTGTAACCGGGAAGGCATCCCGGGTAGCAAAGCGACGTGAACTTCTCTTCTTTTAAATTAGGGTCATCCGGAATGATGTGCATCGAAACGAAATAATAACTGTTTAGAACTTCTGTCAGTGCATCTTCGGTATGCGACATGGAAAACTAAAATAGTATTATTTATAACTTGAAGTACTTTATTTGTTAAAGTATTACATTCATGATTCAAGTGTTATAAAAAAAGTACTTGAAGTATGTGAAATATTTGTTAAGCATTTCAAATACTTTGCTTCTTACTTGAAAAACGGAGAAACTGTGGTTTCTTAATCACTTTAACTAAAAATTGCTCCTCATCAGGAGCCTAACGATTCCAGACTGAATATATTTTTATTTATATTTTTATTTATAAAAATATATTCAGTCTGGAATCGTTAGGCTCCTGATGAGGACTTCTTATGAAGTCGAAATACGTGTCGAGTGACATAACTTTTCTGGTTAAGGTGCATTTTTTAGTTTAAGTAAATATTTTGCTTGTTAAATTACAGTTTTACGTTTTAGAAAGTACTTGAAGTATCAAGTAATTTCAAGTACCAAAAAGTACTTGAAGTGAAATTGACTTTGATAGTTATTGATTTGTACAATCAGTAAAATATTTACAATAAATGAAGCTTATATAGTATATGTTCTTATATAAAAAAAAAATTTCATAAAGCATGTTTAAAAAATATTAGTTATTATTTCAAACTTTTCAAATACGTATAAAACATAGATATTTTAACAGTTGATTTTAGTTAAATTAAATAGTAATAGAAAGTTAACTGTTATTACATATATTCAGGTTGAAGTTAGTTTTCTACATTTGGTAACTATTGTTTGAAAATATTTATTAAGTTTATGAAAATCTATCGAATATGATATTCTAAACATAATTAAATAACTAAGATTTGTTTGTAATTATTTTTTTCTAAAAAGTTCATTCATTGTTTCTATCGAGGCATTAGATAAAAATTAAAAAAAAAAAACACTAATTGCAACTGGCGTCAATACGGTAATTTTCTTTCCCACCTTTACAATCGCTAATATTGACACTTACTATATTCGGATTGTTGACATACATAGATGTACATCCGGTTGGAGGTGCTTCTTCATTTCCTACTAAAATGTCTTCCAGTTGTAATAAAAATACCTGAAAAATAAGTCTGTCATAAATACGTTATCTTCCGATATAAATGTACACGTTCATAAAATTGATTAAACGCGACAGTGATATGATTCTATCAAACAATTTTCTTTGAGAATATCATAAAATAAAAATAACTTATTCAATGTTATTTTTTGATCAAAATCAATAAATTTTTTTTTGTGCAAATTGAACATTATTGATGAATATAATATGAATAGTTTAGTTGTTAAAATCTGATAAACTTTATTAAATAAAGTCTAATGTAAAAATGGTTTAGTAGCTCGTTTTTGCACACAAACCTTTATATTTTAGACAGTCATCAAAATATCGGTCAGTGATTAACGACAGTAGCGTCATATATATTTAATTTGTTATAGTCGACATTAAATAGGATTATATATATTTTACTTACTTTACAAAAAGGCACGCGTGCACCGTCAGCAACGCCCTCTAATTCGCGTATGTACTGTGGGTAGCGTTTCTGAACAACTTCTAATGTTTCATCGTACACAGAATTACCTTCTGGTGTGCTGTACACCGTTAACATTTCCTTAAACGATGCGGATGTATTAAAGTGGTCACAGATCAGTCCGGAAAATGTACGGCCCTAAAATTGTAATTAGGTAGTTTTTAATTGCCAGAGCTAAATAAAATACGACGCAAGTTATTGCACAAATGGGTCCATTCCGGCTTAAATTTCAAGTATTTTATTTCGGGATGTTGGATTCTATGCGAATATTCGCACATTTTTAAACATTCGTATTCGCAGGTAAAGTTGCGAATATTTTTGCGAATATATTATGATGTATTAATATATAAAAATATCGTTTTTTAATCTATTTTATACATAAAACCTTTTTTTTCTTATTTTTTTTTTAGCCTTTTTTACAAAAAGTCAAAATTTGCATTCGCGAATATTGACAGCTAATATTTGCGAATGTTTAAAATCATACATTCGTTACATCACTATTGGATTCCAAGCGAAATTTAAATTTATAATATTGCAAAGAAAATTAAAAAATGATTTGATGAAATGACGCGGGAAGATCCAATTTTACATAATATCTTCGGTTCTATATTTATATTAATTTGAGCGTATTTTGTTTGTTATATATAGTATAATTCAAGTCATGTTTTTTTTTTTCATGTGAGTCATCAAATAAATGCGTGAGACTATATACGAAAAAACGTAATTTTTCAGTGATTTTTGAGCAATTTAATTTACCATATCTCCAAAATAAAGTTTGGCAAGTTAATTTTTTTAAATTTTCTTTTTAAGTTTATAGAGAACAAAAAAGTATTCTACGATATAAACATAATATAGTTTTTTTTTTTAAATTAATTATTTTAAAATAAGTACGTTAATTGAAACCAATTCCGGCTTTTTGAATTGATTTTGGTAATTTGTGTCAATTAAAAATAATAATATACTTTGCTATTAATATAAATATATAAAAAAATACGTTAGCATATAGGGGTGGGGGTCACTTATACTTAACAATCCTAACAAGAGTCTAGATATTATTAATGGACGCTCCCTTTATAGTAATAGATATCAATAAATACCTATGTGTATTGTGTAATACATAGGTATACATATGTATGACTTTGAAATCATACATATGACTCATGTATGTATGGTATGTGTTTATATCTTGTATGTAATTGATCATTAATTAAAAATTATACTTAGCAGGTTATGTATGTAGTGTAATTACATACAGGTACATGATTGCAGTAGCGTTTCATAATTAAAAAAAATCTAACACAATGTAAAACTGCAAATAAATAATCAGAATATAATTTAAACGCGCACTTTTTCAAATAAAATGTGAAATGATTAAGAGCGCTAAAAATATTCAAATACTCAAAAAACTATCTTAGCATTTGTAAAGTTATCTTGTTCCCTAAAATGACTTGATTGTATTGGGGGGTAGTAAATCTCATTAAAAAGCAAATGATTATTCGTTTTGAGTTATAACCCCCTTAAAAAAAATTAAATGAAGCTAGAAGATATAATCATAGGTAGTAAATTAAAATTATAATCAGGGTTCGAAATTATCAGAATCTGATAATGTCAATCCCCGATTATAATAATTAGTAAGTTAACAAACAGAATAAAAATTAAACTAAATAAATTTAAAAAACATTTTTTTATCGTTTAAAAATCTCCGAATATTTCGATATTTTTAACTTCCCAATAGGAAGTTATTGTAATTGGTCCGAAAATCGAAATCAAAAATTTTAACATATTTTCATGTTTCAAGGGCATTAGAGTATATTTACACTATTTTCAGAAAAATGTCTGTGTGTGTGTGTGTGTGTGTGTATGTACGTACGTACGTACGTACGTACGTACGTGTCCTTTTTTTCCGGGACGAAATCTCGCGAACAAAAAATGCTATTGACTTCGTTGGGGTGCTAATCGAAGCGTCTTGACGTGAATATGATCTGAAAGAAAGGATTTTTCGAAATTCAACCCCTACGGGGGTAAAAAGGGTGTTTTTTTCATTTTTATTTTTTTTTCTTGGTCGAATTTAGTCGGAACTTAGAATAAATACTATACAATACAAATAATGAAACGTGTATTTCAGTATTTATTTTTTATATGGGTCCAAACAGCCATTAAAGGGATGAAAACCACCATCAAAATTTGAATTTCATACTAATAAATACATCTAATAATTCATGTTGCCTTGGAAACAACACAATTCAAAATTCAAACTGTCAGATTAGTTTTTCTAAAAATGTGCATTATATTATTGACATTATTAGGATATTAGAAAACTAATATTCATAATACAAAGGGTGAGTTTTATTTCTGATAAATTCCATTAAAATTTTTCATATACATATTAAAAAAATATATTTACAAACTATAACATAGTAATATTAATTATGGAAACAATAAGTAATCAGTATTCAAGTATTGTAAGTCATACCATGTTGGGAAGTTGATTGTGTGGACCTAAAGGATCGCACCCCACAGCATTATACGTTATATAGTTTAATTTTATATCCCCGGGTAAAATTGGATCCGGCAGCTAGTTTAAATATGTAATTAGAAAATTTGAAAATTTTGAATTAGAAATTTATCCTGTAAACGCAAATGTTTTTGCGCAAAACAGATATCAGGTGCACAAAACGCAAAATATACACTGAAAAAATTTAATGTTAAAACATAAAAAAACATGTTAACGGGAGGACGTAATTTCATTCTGTGAAAAATTAATCGCTAACGTAGTAATATTTTATACCAACAGTATCAAAAATTACTATACCGTATGTGAAAAGATAGTAAATGCAAAGTTATTAATAGTCAGATGAAAACATTTTATTAACATTTTTATTTATTTACAATACGTAGGAATGGGAAAAAAATAAAAAATTGCATAGATTGATGAAAAAAATGTTGATCCTAGAAATTTTTAACACCCGACATGGTAAAATTTAAAAGAACGTCTACGACAATTCAATATACTATATAGCAGTTTCTATGACGGCGATAGATATGAAAAGTAATATAGAAACATAGTAAAATTATAGAGAATGTACGTGAAATTTTCATATGCAAGAAATTAAATTAAAGAATAGTGTATATTACTTTTTCAGAGTAAATAAATTTTAATAGGTATTATGTTAAAATTTACCAGTATGTCATTGTAATTTTTCATTTAAATTCTACCGATTTTTCTGTTAATTTTTTTCAGAAGTTAATTCTGTCCTCAGGTTCACAGCATTTTTTGTTAATTTTTAAAAGAATATTCTCTCAGTGTAATTACACAAAATATTAATTATAATGTCATTATAATACTCAAAACATAAAATTTAAATGCACAAAAATAATATTTTAATACTCTTAAGTGTACAAAATTTTGCGCGCTTAATACTACCCATAAATAATTCAACAGTTTATATGAAACAATTTAATAGTTCTATATAAACTATAAACTTTTTTGATTCGGTACGTTTTCAATTCAATAGAAACTATTTTGATTAATTCAATGAAAGTACATATTTATAAAAATATTTTACCACATCATATCCGACTTCATAATGGGTTCCTTTCGTGTATAAAATAGGTATTGATTTCCTTCTATCTATTAGTTCCGTTGACATTGTTTAACCTGTAACAGTTGAAATATTTACGTAATCAACTTGAGTTGAAATTAAGAAATGTTTATTTTGTTGATAAGATAGTGTTTTCTTATCTCTAATTTTGTTCAGGTGTTTGGCTAATATTAATTTTATGATAAACGACTCGATTAAAACTAAATTATCTTTATGTCATTTGTTTTAGAAAACTTGAACATCACATTTTTTGTAAAGAAATAAAAAATAACCTAGACCTTTATTAAATTATACTATTTACTTCTCTGATGTAGGATATGTTTAACTTTGATGTGAAGGTAGAGGGGAAATATATTTTTAGAGAAATTTTCAGAACCCAAGTATATACGTTAGAGAGTTTCTTTTGTATTTAAAAAATAAAATACGTAAGTATTATTTATGAATTTTATGAGAAAAATTATAAATGGTTATAAAATTAAAATATTCAAAACCATAGATTAAATAAATATACATAGCACATAGGTTATTGGTATATATACATATATACATACCGATATATTCAGAGATAATGTCTAAAACACTGTACAACACAAATTAAAACGGTAGTTGATAATGACTTTTTCCTTTCGATAAATGAAACGTGTGTTAATAGCAGAAAATTTTGTACAAAACATGTATAATAGAATCAACAATCAACAAACCTACAGGCCTTGAAGCATGTATTGATTTACTTTATAAATATATGATAATTCAAAAGGACTATTTTATTGTATGAAGTATAACTATGTAGTACCGAGTTAACTTTCTTATTAATAAATTAAGAATGGAATTAGATTTACGGAGAAATATGTATGTTATTTTTTATTATAATAATATCTGGAAAAAATGCAATGATGTATTGTAATCTGATGATAAAACGGAGTTAATCATTTTTCATATAGAACACAAGAAAAAGTAAAAATAAGTAATTTACGAAGCAGACATATAAAATTTAGATATTATTTTTTTTTAATTTTCTTCGTTTCGGTGCCATAGTTATCTATTATATCAGAAAACAATAAAAAAAACTTAAAAATGATTAATGTATTTTTGGTTTCAGATTAAATGCGAAAAACAATTATAACAAAAAAATGTTGTAATTGTTTTCAAACTTCGCTGGATTTTATTACTTTTGACTCCAAAATATATTGAATAATGAAGAGCATTATCATAATATAATTTTTCTCAGTTTTTATATTTCAATTTATTCAAATATTAATTATTAATTAATAAACTATTGATTTAAGAATAGGGCGATGAGACGAATTCTATTTTCGGGATAGATCTTGTTTTTGACATTTAATCTCGCAATAAAATATTAATAGTCTCTCTGGAGGTACCGGTCCCGTATTTTCTTTAAGTAAATAGGTCCCCTATTCACACAGCTTTGCTACGTTTATGTACATACAATCACAAAATAAAATAAGATCAAGTAAATAAATAAATAAATAAAATTAAATAAATTATAAATTAAAAAAGTTCATGTATATTCATTTCAGTATGAAAATTCAACATTAAAATTAAAATTGCATTGTTAGAAAAAGCATTAGGTACAATTTGAAATTCAAATGAAAATTTCAAATAAAAATATACATACAGTGAATATTTATTTAAAATTCTACTTACTTTTAAAAAAAGTCCTACAACACTATGTCAAAGTAGGTATTTATAACTGAATACTTTATAAATATCTATTTAGTAAATATGCGTGCATATATAAATAAACGACCTTCAAAATATTACATTATTCTTACCTGAAGTACAACAATTAAGTCAGAAAACCTTACTGCAGTCGAGTCAATTAACTATTGATAATATTGCAGAAATGACAACAACTAATCTTGTTATGTAGGTACTTCAAAGGTTTCAGATAAAAGTATAAACAACATATATGTATTTACTTCTCATACATATACATTGTATATAGTTTGTGTGTGTGTGTGTGTGTGTGTTATATTTATCGTTTAATAATAATTTATTGTGTATGTATGTGTATTTGATTAAAAATATTTATAGTTATTGTTAGTTAGATATAACATATGTTTTTTTTGTATTATACATAATATATAGGATACATATTTTATTTTTATGTTTATGTTTCTACTTCCAGGCCTGAAAATTTGAAATCTCAGAGAGGTGTACTTATGATTAGATCCTGAACCCCTTTCTTTTAATAAATAAATTGTTATTTACAACGATATCTAATAAAAAAATCAAATACTTTCTGAAATGTCTATTAAACTAACTGATGTGACCCCCACAAGACTTTTTTGTACAATATTATACAGAAATTACATATAAAAAAATCTGGAAAAATGAACAGACCAAGAATTATAGATAGTGATATTGCCTACAAACTTTTTTTTCTATTATGAACTGTTTAAAAAATACATAATTAGAAAAATTTGAAAATTGACTTTATTTTTATAAGTAGGTTCATATATTTATTATAACATTTTTCTTTATACGAACCTCCCAAAACACAAGTATTATAGATAATAAATTAATTCAAGGGGCTTAGGTTTTCAAAAAGTGAAAGTTCTACCCAAATCGCTTCAGTTGTTTTTAAAAATTACATATTTAAATTATTTTGTTGATTTTGTTTTGTTAAAAAAATCCCTGCTTTTTTTCAATAAATCGATGAACGTGTATTCGCTTAAAAGACGAAAAATAAGGAAGAGTTTCTGAGATAACTCAATCGAGTTAAATATGCCGTTGAGATTTAAAAGAAAATGTACGAAATAGTCGACTACTGTCCTTAACAAAATCGTTTTCTATTTATATAATTTACCAGAGACCTTTTTTTAATCTATTTCGATTCGTTTTTCTGATTGTTTTTACAAATTTATAATATACTCTTCTTTTAATAGAATTTGTATAAAATCGTTACTCTTCTGGCTTCAATTCAGTACGTACTTTTGAATAATTTTCATTCATGTAATTTTTGTCTTCAAACTAAAGTTATCTACATTTATGAGTGTTTTTTTCACATAATATTATACAATTAGTAAGTGAAACATAATTTTTTGTTCTCTTTCTTTTATGTTCGAATAAAAAAGATTACATTTATGTTATCAATATAGTACAGTAAACATATTTTTTATTACTTATACAGGATGGTCCGGTTTGAGATACAGATATTTTAACGAATAAAAAAAATTGTTTGGAAAGGAATAGTCTATCTTCAATACCCTCTGAACTACAGGGTGCTTAAAAAAGATGAGCAAAACTCTGAACTGGAAACAATGCTCTAGCAATAACGGTAAAAATTAAAAAAAAAATGAATCTGATTCATCGTGGTTGCTCTACTTACGTTACTTTGGAAGTTATGAGATAATCTTTCTTTGTAAGAACTACTCTGAAGGAACTTTTTTGAACACCATATAGCTCAGAGAGGGTTGAAGATACTTACAATGAGCCAAGGAATCAGCTCCTAAAATATTTGTATCCCAAACCGGACCTTTATACATATATTTTTATAGTCCATACGTCGTTTTAAAGGCATCGACGATATAAAGTTTTGATAGTTTTAAAATAAAATTGTTTGTCTGTTTCTACTGATTTGACATGATAACCATAGAAACTATTTTAATAGGACTTTCACTGTTGAAAAGACAAATACTTTAATATTAATTTAGCTTATATGATAATTAGTTTTTGACAGGCCGGTATTAAGGAAAATTTATATTTAAAAAAAAAATGTAATTAAACCAATAATTTATATTGTGGTCAAGGTATGTATTAAGATAAAATTCACAACTGATTTTTTTCATAAATAAATATATAAAAGTGAAAAGGTTAAAATGGCAGTTGTGGCGTTGATATAATTAAAAAAATATAAATACGGTATGGGTATATATTTTGTGGTCACTTTCCTATAAGCATCAGTGTATACGAGTCTACCTAAGCATATTAGATGTTTGATATATGTAACAAACATATATTTTGTATATAATCGTCGTATATACTTAGGTATATCTTTCGTGTAAAATGAGTTGAATAACTTTCGCTAGAGAAGTATATTTGCGATTATTATAAAATGTTTTAATAATTATGGTCTTCCTTTAGTATTAACAAATCTTTCGTGTATTAAATAAATAAATTTTAATACAATTATTTTTGATAATTTATTTTGATGATTTATTTGTGTGCTGTATTTAAATGAATAAATGATCCCAGTTAGCACGCTAAGTGGGGTTTGTGTATAAAAATGAATGTTTAATAATAATTATATATAATGATGGCATTAATAAACAAAATATTGATGTATTTATAATTTATATAATTAATAATTAATTGATCAATATCAAAAGTTTTGGTTTCAATAAACCTAAGATTTTATGAAAATCAACTCTTTATACTCTTAACTGATAGCTAAGAACTTAGTACATTAATGAAAAATGTGAAATTCATTCTATTTAAATGGCGCAACATTAAACCAGAAACTTAAAGTTTACATGTATAGTTACTGTTTGCATAACAAAGTTTTCAGAACGACCCAAAAACTCACCAATTGCAAAATTTGTTTTTACTTGCTCCGTTCTTAGAAATTGTCTATTCTGTCCATGTCCGATATCCAAATACTTATCTAGCTATTGAATAGATACATTTTTGAAATCAATTTGATTTCAGAAATTAAATTACGACCTTTTGTCCAGCTAGATAATTAAACGGGACCACTACTGGACAGGGAAAAATATATTCGCGCATTAAAAAAAGTTTTTTTCAAAGGTTCTCTATCATTAAATATTTACAGCGACCCTATTATACCTGTATTCATAAATTTTAATTTTTGAAAGCCTACGTCCCAGAGAGTAGGTATATACGAGTATATAATCATGACTAACCGAACGCACTGTATTTCTTAATGCAGTCAAGTGTAAGAAAGTAAAACACATCTGGTTAGTAATTAATCACTTTAAGATTAATTTCTGTATCGGGTGCGTAAATTTCCTTGTAACACACGCGTTTATTTGCACGAAACAAAACGCAAATGTGTGTGCAAACCGCTGTAAGCAGTAGCGTACGTGATATGCCAGTTTATTTGTGTTTCATATTTACATTACAGTACATAAACACGCAAATACCTATTATGTATTTTTGAATCCATATTGGGGCAAGCATGTCATATATTTAATTTAATTAATACCTAAATTTTCTCGCGGCTTTATTGTATCTACGTTTTCTTCCAAATCAAATATAAATACACATTTTTATTAGAAAAGTAGTGTTTTAAAACCTGTAATGCGTAGCACCGGCAACAAATTATGTATTTGTGCATATATTATAGGTATTCATAGAATTTACCATTACGGACAAATAGCGTTATTTCGTTATTGTTAGGGCTGCACGCGAAGAGGAGACTATTCTCGGTTTCGTTCCGGTCTTGTCTTGATATAATCTCGGCCTCGCCTCGTATGCAGACCTAGTTATAGTACACTAACGTTATACAACGTTGATGTTTTTCAAAATTTATAAAAATGTAAACGATTTTAATTTCAAAATAAAAGTCAGTAAAGCCGCGGTCAATTTCTAACAGTAAATATATTTAATTACTTCTTCTCGACTATTCGTTTAGAAGCAATCGGACATTGCAATCGTCTATTTTCATTGATCTTTTTTTACCGTACTTGAAACCGTTGAAGTTTTCTTAACCATTTTGCCTCTTAATTTATTTAGGAAATGTATTAGAACTATGCAATGTTATTATTCAATTTTTAATAAAATAAATATACAAATACATTTATTTTTAAATTATATGTGAGTGGTTTATAATACAATGTAAATTAAGAGAGATTGTATATTTACAGTATTGTACCAGGAACGTTAAATATTTAGTTACTGTGTTCATTATACATATATATACCTATACAATGTACAAATGCAAATATGTTTTTATATATGGTAATCAAAGTTGTTTAACAGGTAGTCTACTGAATATATGTTTAGAAAGATCAATTATGTATTTAATTATAATAAAGGAAATAAATATAACGTTAATAGATATTATAAGTCTTTTTTAATAAATAATTTTCAAGAAAACTTTATCTTAATATATATAAATTACGTGTCACATTGTTTTCTCCGCGATGGACTCCTAAACTACTTAACCGATTTTAATCAAATTTGTACACCGTGTGCAGTTTGATCCAACTATTTTATTGCAAATTATTTGTCTTTATCCGTTAGCTCCAAACGATTCTAACAGATGGTGACATCTGTTGACTGGATTGAGTAAGTATTCAATAGATGGCGCTATGTCAAACTTCCAAACGTTTCATATAACCTACAATTTAATAGCATAACCACCACATGTTGCTAAAGTATAGGTTAACCACAGCAACGCGTGGCCGGGTCAGCTAGTTTATTATAAAATACGATCGATTATATAAAGATTAAAATTAAGTCTAGTAGAATGAATAAATGAAAACATAAAGTAGAAAATTGTATTATAATGAGACGATGTAAAAATATTTCAGTAATTTACAATATATATAAGTAGGTATACATACATATATATAAATATATGTATGTTATAAATAAAATAAAGAAAATATTCAGGTATCAGAATTATTTATACGCATATTCAATTTAAGAAATACAAGGTATATGTTGGAATAGTGACACTCTATTTCAACATATTATGTATACTTGGTATTTATTAAATTTTATATATGTAGGTACGTATAAATAATTCTGATACCTGAATATTTTTTTTTTAATTTATACGTATGCATTATTCAAGACTAGTTTTTGCCTGCGGTTTTGCCTGTGATGATTAAATGATTTGCATTTTTTTTGTTCTTTTTTATTTTCATATAAATAAAATGTTGTTAAATATGTCGAAAAATCCGAATTTCTTAACAAAATAAGGAACATAATTCAATTAAAAAAGTTTACATTTCTAATTAGCGTTTAAATAATATACCAACTTTATCACTGATAAAATATTTGCTGTAGCTGAAAATTTTAACAAAATGCATAAAATACAGTAAATCCTTCCATTTACGTGGTTAATTGGTTCCACGAAAACAGCGTGTAAAAAAACATTCCTCCTTATTATCCAAACTTTTTCATGTACTTAAAAGTAAATTAAATAAGTAAATAAGTATACACATTCATGTATACATTGTTATATCTTGGAACTACGGAACCAATTTTAATAAAATAAGAAAACGTACCTACATATGAGAGAAACCTACTATTGGAGCAGATGCTCTCTAATTATAAGTAAAACTTTGTGTTTTAATTCCATATTTTGAAAATTGCAAATAACTATAACTATTAATATACCTGCTACCTGCCTCTATTTGATAGTATTTAGGGTACGCCACTGTATTGAGCGCTAAATGTTTATGCCCGGTGTATCGCTGATAGGTGGCGATAAGCAGCAGCGAGTTTGTAGTAATAAATAACGCGAGCGACAACTCTATCCTAAATATTCCTGTGCGTTTTTGTGAGCTGTCAACGGTATATCGTGCACATTTTTATGCGTTAGCCTGATAATCGTCATGTTATTTGATGAAGTGTTTAAGACAAACACTCGCGTGGGGTAATTCACTGTGTAGATCATATCGCGCTATATTTTTTATAATAATGTTTATGTATGTATGTTTTTTTCACTTTTGTTTGTTTTGAATGAGTTTATGCATATGTATGGCACTACGTAAATACGGGTGGGGTTGGGAAAGTAATGAGTTTGCTTTAAATGGATAATTTTATGAAATGTATGTAGATATTGTTGTGATTAGTTATAGTAAAGGTTCAAACAGATGATCAATATTTATCATTAATATATTGAACACTTATATCTATTTCGTGAAAATTGAAACCATCTTGTATTATTTCATGTATCTACGTGACTAATGTTAGGTATCATAAAAGTGCTAGCAAAATTAACTAGCTAGCAAGAACTCTCAAATGAGGTATCAAATTTATATGACAGTTATCTTGGAGTTTCTTGAATACTTTGACTAGTTTTGCGGACGTGTTGTATGTAAGTACCATAGACATATAGTACTGGACAGCGTGATCCGCATTGTCAAATGGTCGTCAAGAGTGAAAGAGATAGAGCGGTGGCTTCAGCATGTTCTATCTCTACCGTACACAGTGCGTGTCACGAACTTAGAAGGAGACAGAATCGGCGCAGCCAATATCTCTATCTTTACTTTTGATTACCACTTTATTAGACTCGTACGATACAGATCGCGCTGTCCAGTACTATATGTCTATGGTAAGTACCAACGGTATTAAAACAGTGATGATATAATAAAAATTATTTTGTACGGTCATTGTGTTACAATACGTTGAAGTATCTAAATGCTCTAAATTCCATAGCAAATCCATAGATACTACCTATCACAAAATAAATACCTCATTTGAAAGTGCTTGCAGATATACAAAATTAGTTTATATATTACGTTGAGCTTCATATGTATTGAATTATTAATTGGGTCTTAATTAATTGTTCTATTTAGTGCAAATTTTAAAATAAACGTATCATCAACCTGAAAGTAGACATATTGTTTTTTTAGTTGTACCTAACGTTTTGCCACATATAAAAATACAGTTGACCAGTGTTATTCACTATATGTATATATAAATAATTTCTCATTTTATTTTTAATATCAGAAAGTTGGTCTGCACGATCCATATAATATAACATACAAAAATAAATTGAGCCTAAAATTTATTACAGAATGTAGCCTCTAACCCCAATGATAAGGAAAGCTATTAACACACCACAGTGAGCTCTTGTCTACCACTTATATGTACCGGGTATGCTGATATGATTTATCCATCCCAGTGGAGTGTTAACTCATAATGGCTTCCGTAAATAGATACAGATAGTCGGAGCAATATTTTTCTAATATCGAAAAACTTTGTTTTTGTTAAAAAACATATTGGATCATTTAGTGTAATGTTGTGTACATATAAATTGCATACAGGATGTATTATTGTGTGTTTTGTGTATCTTTTAATGGTGAAATAGGATATATAAAGCAAAAACCAGTGGTGTAGGATCGGGGATAATTTTTTAAATTGAATTAAATGTTTATTTAATATCTCATAGATATGTATGTAGTTTTTAATAAATTTAAATAACGAATTGTGTTAACATGTTTATTTTAATTTTAGTCAATTATTTATTATCAAAATTATCAAAAAAAAAAATTGTAAGAAATAAGTGTTTTACATTAAAACGACAAATTTTGTTATAATATTTTTTGTTAATAATGTTTCATTATTTATGAATATTCGATGGAAAAATTCAGGGATTGAAATATCCCCTCAATTATATCAAGATTAAAAACTTTGTAATTTTGGTCGATCGAAAAAAGAATGCAATTTTAATGTATCTAGTTTTCAATTTATGCCATGTTTTTTAATCATTACATAAATATGATCTTGAAGCAAAAATAAACTAATAAAATTAAGTCTAATGAAACACTTTGTTTAAGGTTAATTATTATTAATTAATTTAACGACAAAAAAATGTTGACTCACCGTACCCTCCCCACAATTCTTGGACCTTAGACTAGAGTCGAGTCAGCCACCTTCCCCTCGAGGGAGCTATGACGCAAGCATTAAGAAGACAATATAATTTCATTGTGTGATTCAATATAAGTGGCAGAAATATTTTTAATTTTACGTATGTAGGTGCTTTAAAGGTAGGTACTGAGTACTGTATAATAGTATAGTAGTTATGAAAAAAAAACGTATTCGTAAATCGTATTATAGCAAACATAAAATTTACAACTTAAAATTCTTGTATACTATATATGCGCACCTCCTATTTTTTGAAAAGCCTCAGTGACTCGAAAATGTCTTGTACATTTTAAAAATTGTCATTATTTTTGGAATGATATAAAATACAATAAATTATTATATTAATTAAAATGTTTAGAACAGCGGTTCTTAAACTTATGTTGTCTAGGGACCCCTTTTGAACAATTATCCCCCCCCCCCTCTGACAGAAAATCAAAGAAGATCGTTAGATACTAATTAATCAGTGATAAATAGAAACGTAAAAGTATTTTAATTTATATATGCCAAACATGTTTCACGGACTTCCGGGGATTCGCGGACCCTATTTTAAGAACCACTGGTATGTAGAATGTATTATAGTTTTTGTTCTGTTAATTTATTTCAGAATCTTTTGGTAGCAGTTTATTTTATTTCAAACGACAGAAAACTTACATTCGAAAAAATTAACTTACATTAAAATACCTCAAAAGGACTAACACTTAAAAAATTAAGACAATATTTACGTTAAGTGGCACATTTCCCAGAGAAAAAATATAGCCGTGTAAAGAAAGCAGGTGTCATAATTTGTTTTAATTATCCCCTCTTACTGTTATAAATCGTCCTCTGTCGGCGAGATGAATCTTCATTTGTGTTTAAGTGTCTGCCCGCTCGCTGCATAAAACCTCGGATAAATAACGCACGAGTGTTGAATGTGAGTGCATGCACACCGGTGCACAATATTGCACTTTGTGTTGTTTATAGTACAAATCAGTGCTTCTAAAACCGTATATCGGGACGTCCATTTATAATATTTTTGTTTTATGTAGATTCTTTAGTTTTGTTGATTTTTGTACAGTTTTGTTTTTATGAATTTTATGTAAAACGATACTTTTCGTAAAGAACGATGATTGAACGAATACTTAAATAATTATATATTATTTATTTTGTTCGGAATGCTTGAAATATGTTAAACATATTAAATCAGATATTTAAAGACTATTAAACAGTACATGAAAAACCCAGGAATTGCTATTACCACTATCGGTAAATAGACAAAGGTTTGCTTCGGTGTAGCACAGAGGTGACGAGGGGGGGGGTGGTTGTTCAGACAGGATAGAAAGGGGGTGTCGTGGTGCCAAAAGGGCGCCACGTAATTTTACTTGAAACTACGAAAATAATTAATATAATTTCAAAAAAAATATACAAAAATACTACTAAACAGTAGTGAGCCATATTCTGCACAAGTAAAATATAAATAATCACGATTGTCTACACTCTACACCAGCGGTTCTTAAACTTATATGGTCTAGGGATCCCTTTTTTAAACAATTATTTTTCAGAGACCTCCATCCCTGATAGAAAACAAAAAAGGTCGTTAGATACTAATTAATCACTGATAAATTGAAATATAAAAGTACTTTATGTAAATTAATTTTTTGCCAAAAATATTTCACGGACCCCCGTAAAAGTTTGGCGGCCCCCCGGGGGGCCGCTGACCCTAGTTTAAGAACCGCTGCTCTACACTATTGGTTTCGATGACTACAAACCGCCACACCTCCAGCAACCGAATCCTGGATCTCCAGAAAGCGGATTCGATGGATCACCACTACTAAACTGCGCTTCGCGATGTTAGCAATCCCGAGCTGACTCGGACTCTTCTTCGGGCCGAAGACAGAGTGCACCCAACACTGCGAAACCCTTAGTTCGCCGGACGATCAGCGACTTGTCCTTATCACCAACGACAACAATGTATTTTAAAAGAATTGTGTAGAATCAAAAGTGCTACAATAAAGTCCGCGACACCATATGTCTAACTTTTATATTTAAACCACAATGACTGCTTTTATGTTACAAAGAAAACATAAAATATTTGGGTTTGTTATACATGGAGTTATGACCTGCAAAACTTTAGTCCTTATTGAAATAAATGATTTCATCGTCATAAGTACTTAATGTAGATATAATTTTCCTTTTACAGAATCCAATTTGGTCTTTTGGTTTAAGAAATAACGTGAAATATACATAAGTATAATAACATATTCGTGAGAATTCGTGCGAAACTAGATAAAGTGTCGCGGGGAGAGGGAAGACGCTGCGCTGGGCAGAGGGGACAGGCCGGTATTCTTTTGATTGTCAATTGTTTAATTTGTTTTCAATAATAATTAACTTTTAAATTTAATAGAACAAAAATTATTTTTACTTTTTGTTAGGTAGGTAATTTAAGTGTTGTTTGGTTTTTATTAGAAAAATAACTAATCGTGTTTATACTTAATTTAACTATATATTTTTTAAATCGTAAACAATATTTTCGCGAGCGAAGCCCCGTGGGCCAACCTAGTATATTATAAATGAAATACCAAATATATAATAATATTATCTTGTATTTATTCCATTTTCAGCAGTTTCTATGTATGAATGTATTATTTATATATATATTAGGTAAGTATTAATAGTATTACTACAATATATATATTGTATATCTGTGTAGATAAACAGGTAACAGAAAAACGAATAAAGATTATCTATGTAGATAAGTAGATATCAATTCAGTGATATCGCAAATATGCATGAAATACCTGTGTAGATAAACAGGTAGTTATATTATAAAATTAAAACGCGTATATTAAATACAAGGATGTATCTATTTTTTTTACTGCATACACCCTTTGCGAATTTGAAAGTATGATATTATACACGCCATCGTATATAAGATGATTTCAAATATAATACCAGATTTTAGATACATTCACTAAAACATACGATACCGACTCTACACAACAAAAAAATTTGATTTAGTTGGAATGGCTTCTGAATATTTTTTTTTGAATTAAAAGTACATGTAGCGCCATCTATCAGGATAAACTTGAACTATCAAAAACTTAATTGGAATGGCTTGTGAATAAAACTGTGTTATAATAAGATAACAAAATTTGTTACCTTCTTTAAATACCGGACCATAACTCAACAAAAAAAAATTGACTTAGTCGGTATGGCTTCTGAAAAAAAATCGATATTTGAAACGTACATGTGTTGTCATCTATCGGGAAAAACTTTAAGTATCAAAAACTTAATTGGAATGGCTTTTGAATAAATAGTTGAAATTTAAAATTGTGCACATTTTTATACATGGTGGAGGCGCCGTCATGTGACGTCACCAGAAAAAATTTTTTTTTGTCGAGTTAAGCACGCTATCGTATGTATAACAGTATGGTAATTCCAAAAATGTTAATAAAAAGTTCCGTTCGGATCTCTATCACCGTTTTTTATCAATTTTTCGTCGTAAAATCTCTGTAACTTTTGAACCCTTTGATGAATTTTGTAACTGATACGAAAAGTCGAATCAGCGGATCCCTTTACATACGATAACGTATCTAATTATTTATAAATCGAAAAAAGTTTTTTTCGGTCAAAAAAGAAGCAAGGCTATTACCTTGGTTTTTTTTTGAGAATTTTTTTTTGTGTCGAGTTAGAGACGCTATCGTATGCATTAGGGCACCCTGATCTCCAATATGCTCATCAAAAGTTGCGCTTGGATCAATAACATGGTTTTTTATCAAGTTTTGTCTTAAAAAATTTCATGAAAATTTGAACCAGTGAACTAATTTAAAATCTGAAGTCATATATGATATCAGCCTGTCTTCTTACATATAATGGCATGTATAATACTTTCTAATTTGAAAAGGGTGTGTTTTTTAGTACAAAAATGGTTACACCCTTTTCGAATTTGAAAATATTATACACCGTATCCAATGTAAAAGGACACGCTGATATCATAAATGATACCAGTTTTTGAATAAATTCACTGGTTTAAATTTTTATGAAATTTTTTAAGACAAAACTTGATAAAAAACCATGTTATCGATCCAAGCGCAACTTTTGATGGGCATATTTGGTATAAGGGTGCCCTAATACATACGATAGCGTCTCTAACTCGACACAAAAAAAAATTCTCAAAAAAAAACTAAGGTGTTAGCCTTGCTTCTTTTTTGACCGAAAAAAACTTTTTTCGATTTTCGAATAATTAGACACGTTATCGTATGTAAAGGGATACGTTGATTCGCCTTTTCGTGTCAGTTGCTAAATTCATCAAAGGGTTCAAAAGTTATAGCGATTTTAAGACGAAAAATCGATAAAAAACAGTGTTAACGGTCAGAGCGCAACTTTTTATCAACATTTTTAGAATTACATTACTGTTTTACATACGATAGCGTGTCTAACTCGACACAAAAAAAAAATTTGTGATGACGTCAGATGACGGCGCCTTCACCATATATATAAAACTTTTTCAAAAAATCTTGTGAATATGGTGGAGGTGTTTTTTGTGTAGTTAAACATTTTTACCGCTAGATGTCGTTATATGTATCTTTTAAATTTTAATATTTTTTTCTGAAGCCATTCCGACTAAGTCAAAAATTTTTGTCGAGTTAGAGACGCTATCGTATGTATTAGGACAGCTTAAACCAAAAATGAACTCATAAAGATTCTCTCGGGTCAATAAAACTGTTTTTTATAAACTTTTATCTGAAACTTTGCTTGAAATTTTTAACAAAAAAAGGAATTTTAAACTGGTCTTATATATTATATCTGCAGGTTCTTTTACATGCAATAGCGTGTATAATACTTCTAAATTAAAAAAGGATGTATCATTAACCGTAATAAAAAACACACCCTTTTCGAATTTGAAAGTAATAAATATGCCATCCTATGTAAAAGGACACTCTGTTATCATATATTACATTAGATTTTAAATTAATTCACTGGTTCAAAATTTGAAGAAATTTTTTAAGATGAAACTTGATAAAAAACCATGTTATCGATCCAAGCGCAACTTTTGATGGGCATATTTGGTATAAGGGTGCCCTAATACATACGATAGCGTCTCTAACTCGACACAAAAAAAAATTCTCAAAAAAAAACTAAGGTGTTAGCCTTGCTTCTTTTTTGACCGAAAAAAACTTTTTTTGATTTTCGAATAATTAGACACGTTATAGTATGTAAAGGGATCCGCTGATTCGACTTTTTGTATCAGTTACAAAATTCATCAAAGGGTTCAAAAGTTACAGCGATTTTACGACGAAAAATTGATAAAAAACGGTGATAGAGATCCGAACGGAACTTTTTATTAACATTTTTAGAATTACCATACTGTTATACATACGATAGCGTGCTTAACTCGACAAAAAATTTTTTTTTCTGGTGACGTCACATGACGGCGCCTCCACCATGTATAAAAATGTGCACAATTTTTAAATTTTAATTATTTATTCAGAAGCCATTCCAATTAAGTTTTTGATACTTCAAGTTTTTCCCGATAGATGACAACTCATGTACGTTTCAAATATCGATTTTTTTTCAGAAGCCATTCCGACTAAGTCAATTTTTTTTTGTTGAGTTATGGTCCGGTATTTAAAGAAGCTAACAAATTTTGTTAGCTTGCACATTAATTCTGTAATAGTGTCTATGGATTTGTTTTGGAATTTAGAGCAGTAATACTTTATCTTATTATAACACAGTTTTATTCACAAGCCATTCCAATTAAATTTTCGATAGTTCATGTTTATCCCGATAGATGGCGCCACATGAACTTTTTAAATTAAAAAAAGATATTCAGAAGCCATTCCAACTAAATCAAATTTTTTTTGTTGTGTAGAGTCGGTATCGTATGTATTAGTGAATGTATCAAAAATCTGGTATTATATTTGACATCAGCGTGTCATCTTATATACGATGGCGTGTATAATATCATACTTTCAAATTCGCAAAGGGTGTATGCAGTAAAAAAATAGATACATCCTTGTATTTAATATACGCGTTTTAATTTTATAATATAACTACCTGTTTATCTACACAGGTATTTCATGCATATTTGCGATATCACTGAATTGATATCTACTTATCTACATAGATAATCTTTATTTGTTTTTCTGTTACCTGTTTATCTACACAGAGATACAGTATATATTGTAGTAATACTAAAAATACTTACCTTATATATAAATTATACATACATACATACATAGAATCTTTGGTATTTTATTTATAATATACAAGTACCTTACCTTACAAAAAATGAAGGATGTGATGTATTGTGTGTTTATGCAGGGATTCCCAACTTTTTTCCTACATAGACCCCCTATAAAAGAATAATTTCTTTATAGGCCCCCTTAAAATAAGTGTACAAGTAGAAAGCAAAACAAAGTCATTGCAATTATATATCGATAAATATTATTGATAAGCAAGAAAATGATATTGCAATTTAAAATTTTTAAATAGAGAAAATATCAGGTTTTAATTTTTTGTACATTAGACGTGTGTTACCCCCAAATTGGACGGTTTTCCCCTTAACAATAAAAGTAAATTCACTTTTACACATATTACCCTCTGAAAGGTTTAAATAACCTGACTAGTGTTTCCCCCTTGATGATTTACTCTAGGGCGGTTCGCCCCCTAACAATTTCACTATGTTTTTCTTTGAATTGAATCTATAAAAAGAATACTTGAAAATACAGGTGTTAATATTTTCAGAAATAAAATTTATTTTATATAATAACTACAAATATTACAATATATTAACATAATAAAGAATATTTCACCAGTTTAAAACTAAAAACTTTACTGGACAAATATAACTTTTGCACAATAGCTCAGATTACAAACTATCGAGACACTTTAGTAATTTAACATATATAAGTCCATGTCTTTACACATATCATTCAGCCAGTATATTTAAATTTGCTGTTAAATAAATATATGTCACAACGTACACAAATACGGAAATATTTATATTTTAAATCGTCCATTTTATCGAATCTTTTATTCTTAAATTAAAACAGTATTATAGTATCTACAATTTATTTACATGTATTTTTTTTACAAAACCCACTTGTAAATATTGAAAATTAAACACTTTTAATCAAGAATACCAAATAAAATATGCATATTTACAGTTCTTTTGGTTTGAATATTAAATTACCCACATATAAAGTACTTATATAAATAGTTTAAAAACATTTGCATTATATTATTATTAGAATTATATTTTGGAATAATTAAAGTCTTTTTAGTTTTATTAATTTATTTATATATACACTACATTATTTATACATTTTTATTTAAAAAAACTTTATTTACTACATTAAAATATTTATATACCTGTTAAGTTTTCCAACTATTTAATAGCAAAGTTTGAAGCAATACATATTAATTACTCGTAATATCTTACGTATCTTCTTCGTTGTTGAAACATTTTATGTATTATACAGTTTTTAAATGCCGAATAAATATCATAATGAAGACATATTTTTACCCTTCTTTTGTTGATATATTTAGAATGTGATAGTATATTCCTCCGAAAAATATGCACACATAGTGGTTACATGTTAAAAACTGAACTACTGCATTCCCCTCCCGTTTTTTTTTATAAAATTCAAATTATATTTATTACAGTATTATAAAAATATTTAAAATTTATAAACAAACTATATAATAATTACTCATGTATCTATCGTTTTATTTAAATATTAATAAAACCCTCAGACAAATCATAAAATATTTTAACTTCTATTACTGACCCGAAAACGAATTTTTGTACATTGGTACATACATTATTAACTGTTAGAAAATGATCTTCTCAATCCTATATTTATTTAATGAAATTTTAACTAAAAATCTAAAACCTATTTATAAAATAATAATACAATTTATTTTACTATTGAAATAGTTAGTCATTATTACTCAAAGTAAATACCTATCTACATTTTTTAAGCTATTTCTCCCGCAAAAATATTCACTTATTTAAAGTATTAATTGTTTGTAAAATAGAAGCTTTATTCATTGTCAGTCATGTAAAAAATAAATCTGTCACATTTAAGGAAAAAATATAATTTGACATAATAATATCACAAAACATTTAAGTTACTTGATAAATTTTTTATTGTGAAAATTAACGCCCTATTTCAATACTGATAAAAATATCGGTATTTTTTCACAAATGTCGGTATAATATTACCGGAAATTTGACCGAGATTCCGGAATTGAATCGTCTAGATTTTTTTAAATTCTTTTTTTGCTAATAAACCTACTTAAGTTTATGTTTAGCTAATATTATGTAAATGAGTATTCATTAATTAGAATTACAAATAATACATTTTATAATTAACTCTTGTCAACTAACACAAACTACTCTTCATCAATTATTTTTTTTTCAATTTTTTTACAAGCGTTGGTTTAAATCCATACCAGACCTAAATTCATCAACTATATTCAAATCTGATAGAGCCATTGTTTGCTTTATGAAATTGAACAATCAAATTAGATATGAACATGTAAACAATTAGTAGACAAATATAGATTTTTCCGAATGAAATGAATCATGTTTGAACTGAATAAAAAACCATTTTGCCCACTCTGTTGTTCCTACAAAAAAACACCCATACGAAATTTTTGACGAAAATTTGAATTAATATATTTGTTAAACATGCAGCTGTATCAATTATAAATGGGAATAAATGGTGGGTATTTTTTTTCTTAAATAACTGGAACTATATTTAAAATAAAGTGAATGTGTGTATATTTTGTAAAATTAAAAGAAATGGATATTACTTTATTATTAATAATTTTTCTGAAACATGAACATAAATAAAGTTTATTTAAGGCAGACTCGTGTTCATATTGGGAGGGAGAAGTAGAGTGTGCGTTGAAAAGGAAATTTTATTATTATGCAAAGATCCAGGAAATTTAAAAATGGATTCTTTCTCATTTAAAAATATTATTTGTTCATTTTCTTAAAATGTATTCCGGCGTTTAATAAAATAAGTCTCATTTCTTAATAAAGCTGGAATAAATATTATTTATTTACTAATGTAAAAGCATTTACATAAAAATTTGTTATTAAAATGTATCCAAATATATTTACATATTTAATAACTGAATACTTATAATTTTTAGTCTCATGAAAACGTTTTTGAAAAAAAAAATATTTTGATAGCAATTTATTAGTCAAAGTTAACTTATTTAGAGTAATCAATAAAAAGTTACAATCATTTAACTCAAATAAAATTTAAGTATAGTTGCAATTATATTCATCAATTTAAAATAAAAATAAATTTTTAGAAATTAAAGTTTTAATATTAAATTTTGTATTTTAGACAGTTCCTATTATCCGATTCACAATTTTTATTTTTTAGAATTAACAACTCAGTCATTGATTAACGGTACATAAATACCGGTTTTTAAATTAAACTTTTACTATCTTAAATAGTTATAGGAAAACTTGACGGTACATTTTATTTATTTATTTTTTACTGAATTATTATTTTTTAGTTTCCACTGCTGACAATATACACAGAAGTGATGGGAGATGTTGAGCTAGACGGGGCCGAGAGCTAGAATGACGCTTATCAGACAGACGGACATAGGGTACTCGAGACGTAGTTGGCCACCATGTTGCATTGCAGCCGGATGTTCTCCTGTAAAGTAATTAAAAAGCATTAGTTACTTCAATACAAATCATTTAGGTAGACAGTATAGGTACGGATATTATTTTGTTGGAACTATGTTATATCGAGTCAGATCACAAAACGTGTTTTTTTTTGTAAAAGTGATAAAATAATACGACCAATTTTGACATTTGTTTATTTATAATGAACGTCACAATCAGCTGAACCAGCAGTACACCCATACATTTTTTTAAAGGAGTTGTGTATGATTTATATTATAGCCCAGGAAATAAAGGTTTTTACTAAGAAAAAAATCCGACTAAGCTGGATTTTGGTGGAGACTTTTATTTTGATGTCCTAAACATACCCTAAAAAGTACCCTTAATTTGGATGGCGGGTTTTTGTTTTTAGGGGGTAAAAGGGGTCAAATTCTAGTTTTTTGCAAATATCTCGAAAATTATTAATTTTTCGAGAAAAATTGTTCTAAAAAAATTGTAGCTTATAAAATTCTACACAAAAAAGGTATTTATACTTTTTTCGTATAATCAATACTTTTTAAGTAAACTGTTAACCCAGTCAAGGGTGCAGTGAACAGTCCCAAAAAAACTTTTAGGAGCAAGCAATTTTATGGTTGATTATTATAGATTTTGAGGCGTAGAATTCTAAAAAAATAACCCGGACTAGCGAAAAGTAGTGCAACACCCTTAAAAAGGGGTTGAAGGGTGAAAACCCCGTTTTCAAGATTTTTTAAATTTTTTCTCAAAATCTAAATCAATGACGAGGTGTTTTTATTGTTGATATTTGTTGGAGACACTTAGACGAATCGACTGGGACCACATATATTGAATTTGACAGAAAAATACTCGCTTCAGTACACACTGTTATTATTTTTCTAAATATAAAAAAAGTTTGTGTTGTATATTTAGTTAAATATATTGAATATGTTCTTAATTTCATTAAAAAAATTCTTTAGCATGTTTCTGTTTTCTTTTCGGCGTTAATGGGTTAATACAAATAAAACTTTTATAATATGTGACATCACTTATTTCAATAAATATAAAGCTTCAAAAATATTTTAGTAGATATAAGAAAAAAAACTGAGTATAAAATATCATTATTTCGTCTCACTGTAAAATTAGGTAACTCTTGCTGATTTGGTTTTACCTTTTCACAGTCGATATCTGCCAATATTTTTCATTTCTTTTGTTACATATATATATATGTAATTTCATACATATCAAATTAATTTTCCATTCCATTCCATAAGCCTTACGACATAATATATATCTACTTAGATTATTAAAAACTAATTTGACGAGGCGCCACTGATATGTTGTCAGTGCTCGTCGACTAAAACGTCTTAACATTTGATATATTGTATCATTTTTGTTAAGCTTTACGAAAAGTATTAGATCCAACAACGCACATATGTGTGCGTATATACACGTCAAATGTATAATATTCTTGTGAATATAATGCATTACTGACACATGCGTGGTATAATTGCTACATTTGTATCTTAATAATGCATTCAAGATGGATGGGAAAAGTGTCAGCTGGTCTGTCAGACAAATTATACTAAACACTCTCACAACGCTCTAATTTAGAGCGAGTGTTTAGAGTGATTTATGTACTGATAAATACGCACTTTAATTGGACTCTTTACAGAAGAAGTTTTACTCAAATTAACACATTAATGGTATATATGTATTATTTTAATTGATGGCAGATATGATCAAATAGGATGCCTCACTTAATATTAGGGGTTACAAACGGTTATTTTTAGGGTTGAATATCCATTTGTACACTGGTAGAAAGGATTTCTCAAACCAAGTAAACCTTGTTTTGTATATAACGAAAACAATATTTTCTTAAGATAAGCAATAATCTCTTAAACCAACTAGTATCCCTGAACGAAGGAATAACGTAGTTGGATTAAGGGTATGTTTCTTATATTAAGAAAATATTGTTTTCGTTATATACAAAACAAGGTTTTCTTGGTCCAATACAGTTTTTTTTCTGTGTATACAATGTTTTTACTATCGAAGATTATTATGCCAATGACTATTTGTTTATTTGCGCCATGATATGATATGTGTGTCTGTCGGTAGACGCTCGATTTCGAAAACAACGATACAGGAAAGGGTTAAATTGTATATTTAGGATCAATTATTATCTTTAAGGAAGAAAACCTTCCATTAAAAAAACGGATGGTTACTTTTACCAATTAAATTATTTTTGGATCGGTGCGAATTAAAAAAATATTTTAGGTAAAAGTTATAAATATTAATATTTTTAAATAGTTTAAAAATTATATATCAAATGGTTCATAACAAATATACTGTAACTCAGAGCAACGTATAAGAAAGGTCTGTGGTACTCATGGTGGTCTTTTTAATGTTAACTTTACTCTATTGCGCCTTGAAAACAAATGAATGCCAATATTTCAATCTATCACATGCCTATAACAAACAACAAACAAAAATCATATTTATGACTTATCAAATACGAATCCACTGTCTAGTTAACAATAACAAATACATATATAATATAATATACGGTTCTGCTCTAGAATTACGGGACTCTAAAAATGTTTCAAATTAAGGGCAGACTAACGTTAATTCGTACAAAAAAAGGCACATTTTTATGATTTTTTTCCGACAACACAGTTAATATTTATTTATTTAAACTAATGGTACATCAAAGTATAACATTCGAAGAATATTTTGTAAAATTTTCATAAATTTTTTTTTAAAAATACAGCAATGGCGGCAATTATTTGGAGGCGTCTCGGAAAAAAGTTGAATTGCGGTGCCCATCATAACTCGGTCCTGGATCATCTGAAATAAAAAAATAAAAAATTGTTCGTTAGCTAATCGTTTTCCCCAGGTAACGCTGGGGGGGTTTTTCGAAATTTCAATTTTTCAATTTTTGGGAACACTTTGAAGTGAAAATCGCGATTTTTGCCCAAAAAATTCGGGTAATTTTTTATTATAAAATAAAAAATATAGACAAATTTGAAAAAAAACTCTCCAGCGTTACCTCGTAAATTATGTACAGAAATAGTCTTCAAAATTTCAAAAGAATCGGTGCAGTAGTTTTGAAATTATGAGGGGCACCGACTTTGAAAACGTGAGTTGTGGGAAAAACGATTTAAAGTTTTAAACATTAAAAAATTTAGAATAAAACGTTCATAAGTTTTTTCGGCTTACCTCACACTGAATCATCGATGCCAGGTCCATAAAGGATGTTGCTATTGTCCATAATGTCTAATGCATCTTTTTGCTCCTGTCTCCGACGAATACTGCCTTATTTAGTTTTTTTTCCGCTTTACTTATACGCATGGAGTCAGTTGATCGCGCCCATTCATGAGCGCTCGGTTCACTTTAAATTGCTGTAACTTCGTTAGTTTTGCTCCGATCCGTGTAAAATTTTCACACAATATTCTTGAAAAGTTTTTCATTCAGAAAATCGAATAAAAAAAAATTGGAAAAAAATAATTTAAATACGTTAGTCTGCCCTTAATTAAAGTGAGAAACCGATATATTTTTTGTTTGTACTCAACACAACCCCTCGGTAAATTAATTAATAGTAAATATGCGACTAACGATGAAACATTCTGTCCTGGCGGAGTCAATGTTGCAGACAGAAATAACTGTTCTCAACAGTCTGCACGGCAAAGTTATGGAATACGTAATGTGAAAAACGACCCACGCGATAACGGTTACGGGTAATACGCGGAGTCAAAGGTTGCTGCTTCGATTTTCATGTAAGATGTGAATATTGTTCTACTTTTAAAATATTCAGGTCAGTACAAGTGTGAGATCTGTTTTTTAAAGTTTTGAACTGTTTTTTTTACCCACTCACCCACGTGAGTGTTTCAATAAAAAAACATTTGCCAAGTGATTTTTATAGGAATTCCTCGTGTTAAAATTTCAAAGGTATACGAATTTTATTAAATATAGTATTCTGATGAATTGCCTTTGGTTAACCATTTAATTTTTATTAAACTTTATTAGAAAATATTAATTCGAAAATTTTTCTTAAAACGTATCTGATTATTATTTTTTATATTACTATATATTATATGTATGTTTTTTTTAATTTCTTGTCTTTTTCTAAATAAAAAGCAAACAAAAATAACAGCGATCGAAAAACAAAAATAATAGTTTTCGTTAGGGATTGTTGTACTGCAAAAACTGTAGTGACTTTTATATTTATAAATATAAGAAATTGATTACAAACATGTCTTAGTCGGGGAGGTGGGCGCCAAAATTTGCAACTACTTTCAAAAAGTTGATTTTTTGATATTACGTCACATTTGTGGTGTAGATATACAGCCTGCCAGCCGTCAGTCAGCTAGTTTCGTTAGCGTTTGGCGCGGGGGTGGTGTATCGGCTACTGACGGCATTTGTTAAGGTGAAATTCGGACTGACTATTTTTTTTTAAATAATAATAATATTCTTAACTTTTATACCGAATTTAATATATTAGAAAGTACTTTCACGATGTATAGATTTTTTACGAGTTAAATGCGCTGCTGACGCGCTCGGTTGCAAGATTTTGATGAGTGACTATGATAAAAGAGGTTCTTACTTCTTACTTACATTAGTATACTGTTTACAAATAAATTTTCAGATTTTAGAAAGTAGTTGCAACGTGTTAGTTTTTTTTACAAAGTTAAAGCCACCCCAGCGTCAAACGCTAACGAAACTAGCTGACTGACGGCAGGCTGTAGGTATATCTACACCACAAATGTGACGTAATATCAAAAAATCAGCTTTGAGAAAGTAGTTGTAAATTTTGGCGCTCACCTCTTGGACTATCTGGGGATCATAACTGCGCATGTTCAGTAAATAAAATTAAAGTTTCTAGCTTATATAGTTTACGAGATATTTTGGTGTGACCGGAAAGGACGAACGGATGATTAAAAGGGTTCCTTCGGAACCTTTAAAAACAGTAATGCTATCATTTAAAAAAACATTCAATTGTTATTAACAAGTTATTTTCTGCTTCTATACTACTTTGATATCATTTTGAGTATAAATACAAAATTATTTACTCCGTTAAATAATAATCATTCTATACTCGTAGAGAACCCATTAATTTCCTGTTGGTACATGGTTTGTTAAATTAATACGTGCTCACTTTTTTCACATACAGAGCGCCACTGTTAGCAGTATGAAAACATTAGAAACGCGCCCGTTCTTGCGTTGCAGACGCAAACACAATAACTTTATTATATCAATGAAACTCACAGAGACAAAAGAAACACGAAAAGTAGTACGTGCTATGGCGGATAGCACCTGGTACTTACTCGATGGCGGTAAAGTGGGTGGGGGTAGAATGGGGGAGAGGGTATTAATCAATCTTGAACACCCCAACAGGTGTGGTCGCGTAAACCATTCTAACTTGCATGGTCTTTAAATACTTGTAGTAATTGCTGGATATTATATTATCACGCTTAGAATTTTTTGATTCTTTTTGAAAGGAATAATTTAATAATTTTGACTGTTGTTGTATTGATTATTTCTTCAAATTTTTTGAGATATTTTATTAGTAACAAAATAATTAAAATTATATCATAATGGTCAACAGTAACTAGGAAGTTACGTTGCTAAATTGATTTAAAACATGGCACAGTTAAATTGAATCTTAATGTATTATAAAAAAAAATACTACCCCCTGTTCAAAAATGATTGTCCGTTTTAGTGAAAATTTTTGTTCAAAAATGATTGTCTCGTTAGTTTTATATACAATATAGGTATTAACTTCAATTTCGCTTTAGACAACTTTTTTATTTATGAAATAAATATTTTATTACAAACTATACTTATATTATTTTACATATCTCGTAATACATTGCGAGCAGTTTCAATTGCTTCCAAATTGCATGTTAATGTTTCTGGAAGTTGATTCTTTCTTCGCAATGCTTTTTCCCAATATGTGCTAGTTGATAATTACTGCCCCCTCCAGCTAATATTGAACATTCAAACGCTTTTTGAAGAGTCAAGAAAACATTTTCTACTTTTTCGTTATTGTTAATTAACGATGTTAAGTTGGCAACAAATGTCAAATGAGACAATCATTTTTGAACGTAGGTAGTATATTGTTTCCACGTACAAATTAAAATGTCATTAAACAATAATTACCATAGCATGGTTGGGTTAGACATAAATAATAAGCATGTTTGAATATTATTGAAACAAATTAAATGTATTTTCCTTAAACAGTGATGAAAATATAGATGTTTTATCATAATATTATTGTATGTATGTAGATCTAATAAATATTGTCAAGTTTGTTAATAAACAATACAAATATGTATGAACATACGTAAATAATGATAAAACATTTCTATTCATATAACAGTATACATAGGTATGCATATTATATGTTAATCAATAATCAATATAATGTAATTATACTTTGCAATTATAATGTAAAACAATTTTTTGCTGCTTTTGACTTTGAAAATATATAGCTAATTACAAACAAATTCTTTTGAATTATTAACTACAAAGTCTATTTGTGACTTTTTAAAAATAAAATGGCAAAAATGAAAAAGTATGGAAAATGAGTGTTGTTAAATATTTATTTTTACTTCTGTTTGTTATCAGTTGCTTAAATAATTATACTGAATTATTTCAAAGAATGAAATTCTAGGACTATAGTCACACTAGCTTTTTATTTTTTGTTTGTTTGTTTAGAAAAAAAAACTTTCCGGTCTAACAAAATACATATTAAATGGACTCATTTATTTGAACTAAATCTAAATGCAAAAAAATACAATTATAAGTGTTATTTCCATATAGCCCTTAATCAAACTAAGAGAGACAGCGTTCAATAAACGTAAACAAATGTTGATATCATCTTATAATTTTCCTATTTAAGTATTACAATAAACAAGCTAATTGTTATTGTAACAATAAGAAAATAATTATTTCAAGATTCTTCAGATTGTGTATAATTTAAATAATAATAAAAAAAATACATAAAAATTGTGTAAGACTTTTTTCGTTTGATTTCAGCTAAAAAACTTCGACAAGTAAACTGATTTAAACAAGACCTTTCTATTGTCACAACAGATGAGCAATTAGATGAACCTTAAGAGATAAATTCCCAGTGAAACAATTTATTTCAATCAAAGGAAAGTACGTGAGCAAAACTTGCGTCCTTGGTGACATTTATACGAGCTGTGAATATAATGTACAGGTTTATAATGGAACTAGATCAAAATAGGAAAATGAGTTAAGAGCAAACGGTTGTCGTGGGAAGAAATAAGAAAACACTAGAACACTTTTATACTTTTAATGAAAATTTATGTAAAAGATAGTTTTTTTATGTATACAAACGTTTCGAAGATTTCAAACAAAAAGCAATTCTTTTTTAAATGAATTTGTAGTTGATAATATACTCAACACATTAATTAAGGGGACACCTAAAAAATAGCTTGTTTTCAAATGCTTGTAAATTGGTCAAAAATTAACTTTTTTCAAAACTTTTTTATTCTTCAATGGAGCAAATTTACTCTACTTTATGATGGTCTAATTCGTTCCTCAACATCCTTTCATTTTTTAACTTTTTTATGTAATTATATAAATCTTGAAAAAACTGCATATTTTGACACTTGACGTGGAGTGCATATATGTAGAAAATTAAATTTTAAAATAACCCTTTTGTAGAGAATTTTAATACCTTGAAATTAATATCCGGGGGAAAAAAATGTGACAAAAATTCGCAAAGGTATTACAATTTTAATGAAAATCAGGAAAAAATAATTCAAATGAATATAGCCGGAGTAATTTTGGTGGTAAAAAAAAAAATAAAAATAAAAATGTAGCCTAACTTAACATCTTTTAGATTATCTATTGTAATGAAAGACTTTTGATGAATTTCATAAAAAAATTCTAACATTAAACAGAGTGTAAGAGTCAAGTAAATAAACAGTAAAACTATACCAAACAGAACATCTTAAAAATTCCATTTTTGGTGGCCCGAACTAAAGTTCATTTTGACAAGACATACTCTTTAAAATGCATTTTTTTTTCTTATCGGACCATATTACGCGAAGATATTCAACTTTGAAGTCTCAACATCAGAAAACCCAAAAAAATTACAAATTGCAAATTGTTAAATTTTTTCGTGAAATAAAGCAGCTCATGGAATGTTATTTTCATACTAAAAGTAAGATATGGAGATAAAATTGTTCTAAATTAATGAATTTCAGTTTTATTCAATTTGGCTGTTTATTAATTTATATTAGTCATGTGCAAGGTTCTTTAAAATTGATTCAAATCACATGTGAAAAACGAAACGAATATAAATTAAAATGAATTGAATTTAAAATGCAATGAAAATCTCATTTAAGAAAGATTCAGTAGTTTTTAAGACAGACAAACAAACGTTCTAAAAACTACATATCATAGTCTTAGCAAGTCCAAAATAATTACATTGAAAGTACAGATATAGAGCTAACTGGATTTTATTTTAAAAAAATACGAAAGCAAATGTATATTATATATAAAAAAATTAAAATAAACATTAACTGGTTTGTATTTAAGGCCACTTATTATTTATTTAGACATAAAATACTGAAATCGAATGAATGCAATATTTATTTATCTGTGCATTCATGTAGATTATTCAATTAGAATGAATTTATTACAATCATGATTAAAATCGATTAACAAAGCCACGATTTTCTCATAGAACTTTTTAGATTATATCAGTAATGTAGCTCTTAATTAAAAGGAATCCTTATAAACAAAGGATAAAAGGTCCATACGAATTAATGGAAGATTAAATTGCGCCAACAAATCGCTTTAGTTGTCTTTTAACACTTGTATTACAAAAAGAATTAATGTTACGTTTTATTATAGGTATATCATTTCTTACAGCAGAGATAAGATATTCATTAAATTTCTTCTTATTCTTACTAACAATAAAGTTAATAGATACTGAAAATTTGTTATCTAGGGTTAGTGATATTTATAGTTTTATCAAATATATTGGCTACATTTTCTTTACATGTATTGATTCATAAAAATCGTTTTATTTGTATTTATTGTATTTTATGACGTTACAGGAAAAAACTCCATAAAACAAATATGTTTTATTGAGTTAAACAGAAGATATAAAAAAGCTATCAAATGAAAGATATATAAGCGGTTGTATATTGTTTTTTAAAAGTATGCACTGAACGAAATTTATTGTTGTCAGATTAAAAAATTAACTGGATTTTTAAGTAAAATACATAATATTATATAAGAAAAGTTTTCATTCTTGAAATACATATGTATAAAGCACAAATTATTTTTGATTTGATTTTTTCTGTAATCAAAATATCAAGCATACATAATCGAATAATTTCCCCCCTTTCGAAAAGCCTCCTCCGTCACATTGTTTCACATTCTGAACCTGGAACTTGCATTCAAAAATATTAAATATTATATAAACTTATTACCCATCTCCGAACTAACTTATATAAATACATACAGTATCTATAAAAGAACTTTAAATTAAAAATTTTATGTTGGAAAGTTTCCCCGTTTTTTCTGTAAATCTCGAGTTTGATTTTTTTTCATGATTAAGTACTTATATAATTTATTATAGAGGACATTTCATGTATGTATAAAAAAGTAAAAATAGACGAGTTGATCGTTTTTGTTTCTAAAACATTTATTTTAAATATTATAAATATGAGTTATGTCGTTAAAGATGTTATAATTTTTTATCTTATTTCTTACGGCGACGCAATACATCAAAAACGGCACTGACAGAATAAAAACTCGAACCGTACAAAGATTTATAACACAATTTTATCACTATTTCTTTACACACATATGTATGTACATTGTACATGTACATTTATGAGTTACGTAGAATTTATTATTATTATCATTAATTTTATGTATCTCAAAAACTAATATATTTAATCTTTTTTTTTACAATTATAGAATTACTTAAAACTCAATTTAAAATCGATCTCGTTATGAATTAATTTTGATTGAACATATATAATTTCTTTTACAAATTAAAAACTAAAATATGAGTTGCAATATCTTCAGATTAAGTTGGAATGGCTTACAGAGTATATTATAATAATTTTATTTTAAAAAAATGTAAGTTTGCCAAATTTTATCTTCTGAAACTATAGTCAATTTAATTTAAACCTGCAGTGGTTGCAAGAAAATTTGACGGTAGTATTCACGATACATACCGCCAAATCACCTGGCAACCACTGCAGACTGAAAAGAAACAGGTTATAGTACCATAATAATTTATCAAATAAAATTTGCAATCAATAATACTGGATTCCAACTCTTTTGAAGAGTAAGGTAGGTATATTTATTTCAATGGAATTCAGTTTAAACAAAATTTCACTTCCGACAACAAAATCCGACATTCTTTTGAACACACGGTTATCGAATAATTCATCGATATCGGCACATACTTCACAATATATAGCAAATATTGTCATATTAAAACTTCCGTCAGGGTAGAACGATTATCCTTCACGCTCAGATAAATAAGAACAAGTTTCTCTGTGTTCCGAGAGACCTATCATTGTCTGATAGATGTCACTGTAAAACGTTCTGCCAATTTTCTCTCGTACAAGCGGAAGTCTGTACATGTCAGGTCGGTTGGACGCTTGCAAACATAGGTGCTGTAGAAAAGAGTCAAGAAGGATACTTCCCCCACACGAATTTCAAAATTATCGAAAGAAGGAACACTTATGATTTCAACGTGGTGTTTGTATGTCGCAGCTAATAGCTGCGAATCGTTTGAAGTAAAAAGCTGAGATATGGTATAATTGTAGTAAATGGTAGACCAATAATATAGACTTGAGCTATAAATTTTTTTTGTTTTTGGCATTTCTGATCTCGGTAAATCTTCGTTTCACAGGTTACCAAAAAAATCGTATGAATAATACGGGACACTTATACGCAAGGCTAGACTTGCACTTGACATCATAGAAACATATTTTTATTTTAGTAGACTTTGACTTCATGAAATAAAATTTCATTTTAAATTGTGATTACGAATAATAATAATAAATTAATTAAATAACTAATTTCTATTTATTGTACCTAAAACTGATAATTACAGAATTTAAGCTATGTAATCAAATTGTTGATAAAGAAATTTAATATGACGAAAGTAATTAAAAAAATGAAATGGAAATAAAACCAATTTTTGTTAACTTAAAAAATTGTAGATATTTATTTTCATTATTATAATATATTATATAATATACCTTCAACAAATATTTTTTCAAGAAACGAGAAACGTAAAATAATAATATTATAGATTAATACAAGACTGCTTTTTCTTGGTTGAAAACGCCTATGTTTGGATATGTTTTAGGTCACGTATCTGCATTTTCCCGTGTAAGTAGTAAAGAACTATTTATTTTTTTTACCTGAGGATATATAAAGGGTGCTATAATCGTTTGTTTTTTAGAGCTACAAAAATATTTCAATAAACATATTTAGAACTGTAAAAAATCATTTGATTGGATTCAACAACGCAAAATAGCCTTTAAAAATCGAGATATTATATAGTTGAACAAAAATTATGTATTTACAAAACCTAAATTTCTGAATCAATTGATCTACATTTATTCCTATTTATATTTCTGTGTTGTTTAGTTTGATATATTCATTAAGAAATACGTTAATAATTTGATTGAATATTTTGTGATGTATCATATCGATTGTACTGTTAATTGAAATAAATAGTGGTAAACACTAAATATGTATTAAGAATATGTTATTATGTATAAAAATGGAAAAGTTTTGAATACGAAATAAACGCAGGGGAAGCCGCGGGGAATTTCTAGTTTTAAATAAAATTATAGAATTTCATAACTTTTTACTTTGAAAACTTTCTGTATCTTTGTATTCCTCCCGCTTATACATATACATATACACGTACACATATGAGCTTAAAGGTATAATCATCAAAATGTCTAGGTATATATAGGATAGGATCATTATATGTGACCCTTAACAACAATTGAGTAGGACCTTCTATTTTGGTTACGCAGAAGTATAATCTTTATCTTACTAGAAATTTTAATATGGTGGAGGTGCCGAGTAAAAATACTGGATGTATTAAAAATATGTCTATATTAAACTCAACTGCACAGCCGTTTCCAACCACTAAAAAGTGGCTGGTAATGGACGGATAACGGCTATACGCGAACACTTTTTAGTGGCCGCTTGTAGTTAGTATCGACTGCAAACAACCACAATAAAACCGACAATGACGATATTTTTCCGTCGTCCATCGACGCGCGACGTTAGCCGTCGAAACTCGATTTTAGTTTGTAGTGTTATTTTTTATGCAGAGCTATGTACATCGAGCCCCAAAAAGTGGCTGTGTAGTGAATCGTTTGAGTTGAACCTTGCTAGAAATCTTAATATGGTGGAGGTGTCGGGTAAAATATACTTGATGTATCAAAAAATGTCTTAATAGAAATAAATAATATTGTATTATTTGATTGTATATTACATAAGTATTTTTTATATTTAATTTTCATCTGAACTTTAGAACAATATTTAGATACAAATAATTCAACAGCAGTTTATATATAAATGATATTATATGTATGTGTATATTGCATTGAAAATGTTCATTACAATACAACCAACATTTCTGTCCATTTTCAAACTTGAGATTAAGCAAAACTTTTGCATTATGTAAGAACGTGAACGAGAATGAAAAAGAGAGAGAGAGTGTGAGAGAAAGATGGTGTGGGGAAACAGAAAGTAATTTCATAAGCAATGTTTTGTATTTTCAAAGTTCTTTTTAAACTTTATTATTTACTCACATATATAAAGTACAATAAATATATACAAAGTTATTAAAAAATAACTTAAAATATAAATATTTAAGTTATTTTTTTATTTATTAATTTGTATCAATAAAATTTTTTACTGATACAAAATAGAAAGATGATTTCGGTTTCAAAATTTAATTATATTAGATAGAATTTCTGGTTCAAAAGTTAAAATAGTTTCGGATATTCGATAAGTTTGGTTTCGGATCCGAAACTCTGTAACATCCTTAATGTACAATAATGTATTATTAAAAAAAACTATAAAACTTTTTTCCAACAAATTGGTTTAGGGAGTATTTTTTGTAAAGCCCTGTTATATACACTAAAGCTTTTACAAGTAAAAAAATCATGGACAACACTTTAATTTCTTGTTGTCTCCAAGTATTATATTTGATTAATTACAATTTTGCAGGACTTATTTGAAAACAAGTATCGCCTTTCAAATGTCAGCGTTTAGCCACAACAAAAAATGTACGGTAGCTAGTTTTCAGCAAAAACCTGACGTGGGAATGGAAAAAACTGTCTGAAAGAGACCCTGCAAGTTACGTACGACAGCTAAAACAGCTTTATCAATCAAGAATGTCATTCGTTGTATTTTTTGTTCTTCATTTCGGCAAAGTTATAACTTACAATTTATTTAGTAATCCATCTGACGAATTCTGCTGTAATCTCAGTACACCCATCTTCTTCTTCTTCTTACTTTAAATAATTACTGCGTAAAATATTATAACAATCAAATTTAACATCGTCATTAAAATGACGTAAAAAGTTATTTTCAACGGATGATGAATGTTAGGCTTGTCGTCACATTTCAAAATCTTATTTATTTCCATCTCCAACTGTCCTCGCTGCATTTAATTAATACAGTAAATTATTTTAAGGGAGCTCTTGTTTTGCTCTACCTTTATCGACTATGATATTATGTTTTTTGATGCAACATTTTTTAAGGAATATTAATGGGTTTTGTTAAAAGTATAAAACAAGGGACTCAATGGAAGAAAATTAAAAGATTTTAAAACTTCGCTTTTAAGTTTGATCAACTGTCTATGGATTTTGAGTGTAGCGTTAAAAAGTTGATAAATTATCAGAACATTTAGTTGAAATATTTTTTATAAATTTTTACATTTTGTACCTTTGTTACATTATAATGACTTAATATGATGTTTTTTCTTTCAATGATATAATCAAAGTATTTAAGTACACTTTTAATGAAGTTAATGAATTAAATGATGTTTATTATAATTTAAACCAATATGAAAGCTTATTAAAAACGTATAGCTTATAAGCTTATAGTTATATATACTTAAAAGTTTTAAATCAGAAAAACATTATAAAAACTAATGTAAGAATAATATATAGAAGTACCTATGTTTTACAATTCCTATATAAGCATTGTATAACAAATTCAACACTATTGTGTATAGTAAATAGTATTAAATTTGAACAGATATATGTATTATTTATAAATCTATTTTCAGTATATAACGATCACCACGGAAGTATATATAAAACAGTTTCCTGTAATAATATAATAAATGTGCTACAATAAACTTAATCGTGTTGAATCTAGCTAGCACATCTATTAAATTACCAACAGTTCAAAAAACACGACTTAAAAGAAAAAGCCATAAAGCCAAGATCAAAATAATTTAAAATTTTATCAGGGCAATGTTCCAACACATTCTTCAAGGATTCGTATTATTGTCCAAAAGTTATTCAAACTTAACTCCAATTGCCAACAACTCCTTAGAAAATTTATGGAGTATTTTAGTGGCAAAGATTCAAAGGCGCGATATTTTTTCAAAGGTGCAATTAAAAGCGAGTACCGACTTCACTTTTGCTTAACAAATTGCTTCACGTAAAAGCATTATTATTGAATATAATAGTTAAAGCGTGAGAAATGTTATTGAGAAGTGTGCTCCTTTGTTACCATATTATGTTTAATTTAGTTTTATTAACGACTACAGTTTCTCTGTGGCTTCGTCCGCGTGTACTAAATCGATTAGTTCCTCTTAAAACTTAGCCACCATATATCCTCCCATTATTTACTGTTTTTGGTGAATTTCTGATACTACGGAAATATTTATTAACTGTCGATTTTTTTGTAAATGAGAGGTTAACTTTTCTTTTAAATATAAATTACATAATTAAATAAATTATTAATATAATTGAGTTCAATATTATATTTATTGTGTGGGTGTTATAACTTTGTTTAGTTCTTTATTATAATATTATAAAGTTTTGATAATTTTAAATCATTCTTTAATTTATTTAAAAGAGTTTCTGTTCATCTTGTCAACAAATTTTCAAATTCTTTATATATTTTCAGATAATCCAGAAATTATAAAGAGTTTATCAGAAGTAAAAGTGAGATTCATCGAATAAAATGTCTTCTTTTGTGTTGTAAACAGACGCTCTATTTCAATTTGAAAATTTTAAAAGAAGTAATAAACAGATTTAAATCTCAAATGACAAAGTTTTCTGGTATTAAATAAAATTAATATTAAATTTAAATGTAGGAGCTGAAGATATAGATAGATTTAACTTTTTTTCTGTCAAGTTTTAAATTAAAGTTTTGTGAACTTTGCCATCATTACCTCATATATTACTGTTTTTTTACTTTTTGAACAATTTTTGAGCATGTTTTTAACTTTTTATTTGAGTTTAAAAATTCAGTTTTCTCATATGTTTTTGTTGACGTCTCTTAATCGATTTATTTTTAAAAAACTTTTAGCTTTGAAATTAATATTTTTGTTTGATCGAAAAAAAATAATTTCTAGGGTTGGCTTTTGTATTATCATTTGATTCGTATTATTTTTAAAATGTTTTCTCAAATATTATTTTGAGAATAAAACGCATTAAGGCATAATTTTTGAGAAATTAATGCCGTTTCAAAAAAGCAAGTTTAAAATAATACAGATATAATATTATAATATAGCTATAAAAAAACTTTTGTTAAATTCTTCGATTGAATAAAAAAATTAAATGTATTTCAGTTTTTATTGGATGATGTATCTAATTAATCAACAAAATGCCAAATTATATTTTTCCAATAAAAATAAATATAACAAAATCACAAATGGGTCAGGTCAGTCCGCGGTAATCGATACCAGATAGTTAAAAAAATATTTTACGAAAATATATACTAAAATATAAAATTAACAGGCTATTTAACATCAATTTTCATAAACCAAAAGAAAATTAGAAAAATGTTAGTTAATTTTCAAAAAATTTCAAAAAGACAACAAATAAGGTGAAATCACAATAACTTACTTAAGAATAAGAGACGATCGAGGCAAACTATTAAAAGTCTTTGACAATTACAAATCAAACGTAACGTTTAACCAAATTAAAAAAAAATTACCCTCACCAACAATAATGACTAAAGGTGACCGCATTTATTATAAATTTAACTAGTCCATTGATGTATTTGATAAATAATTGTTATAAGTATTAGTTAATCATATCAATAAGCAATTAAACATACATATAGTACTCTTATTGTATCCTTTTATTCAACGTGTCACACCCGTCACAATGTTTGTTGGGTAATAACCAGTTAAATAGATTACGTATTTACCTAATGCTCTTGTGTTACTAAAAATAATTTATTCGTAACATATTAACGTATGATTATTATAAAGTAACATCAATATTTTCGCTAATCTTTTGAGATTTTGAATAAAGGTTGCAACACTTGCAATAGTTGGTGTCACACCCGTCACAGGGCTTTGAATGTTGGTATTTTTTTGTAAAATAACCGTAGACCTTTTATTCTTTCAATATACATGTATTGCATTAAGATCTACAGAAAAATGGTAAAACCATGTTATTAACTAGTATTATTTAGAAATTATGAACTCCAATCCGAGTTGAAATGTCACACCCGTCACCGCGGACTGACCCAAATGTGTTTTTCTTTGCGTGCATCAAACACGTTGATATCTTGAAATAAGCTTTGTGTGGGTTGATGCATCATTGCAAAATATTGTCCATTTGATCGTTGATAAATATATTTATTTTACGAAACATACATTACTCAATTAAAACTCAGAAGAAAAGACAGATAAGACATAAATCATGAAATGAATGCAGTGAATATTTATTTATAATTATCTCATTGTTAAAAAACCGTTGAAAGTATTTTCATAATTGAAAAGCAAAAGATCATTTCTCGTAACCATAAATATTTTAATTTAAACCTTAATCACATAATAAACATACAGACCACCAAAACATCTTTCATTTATTTTTAATCTTGAAATCTTCGTTCTTCGCACAAAACTTTTTCTCGTACCGCCATAAATAATTTCTCTGAAATAGTATCTCCGTGTCGGACCTCCTTTTATTTTGAATTTATTACTGTCATTATAAAGAAGTGGGGATGATGGCGAATTCTTTTATTCAATGAGTTTTCGCTACTTGCTTACTTTGTGTTTTCAGCAAAAAACTAAAATCCCCAAATCAAATGTCATTTTATGTTAAGTACATTGTTGAAATTCAATATTAAAAAGACAAAGTTTTAAGATGTTTCTTTAGAAGGTAGAACTACATACTTATTTACTAATTGTCAGTGCATTTTGTTTCTACGAATAGTTCTTATTCCGTATTTAAAAATGATCTTATCTTATGTTTGATTATTATTAGGGGCATCTGTTAATTACGTAAGGCTAGTTTTTGAAATACCCACTTAATTGTAGGGATTATTAAGTATTAGTTGATCCTTTTTTTCTTACATAAGGTCTTTTATTTGTTATAATTTTATTACGACTGGAGTGTATGAGTATTTAGACTGAAGTATTTTCAATTGATTTAATAAATGGTTTAATTATCGTATATTTTTTTTTTCTACATAAGTAAAGCTTTGATCCCCCCATTAGTACCCACAAAGCCATACATAATTAATGGTTACTTTCATAAGGGATGATTTTGACAATTTCCGAGTATAATTTGAAAGTATAAAATCATTTTGTAAAGTATTTGAATTCATAATTTATAAATAGAACATTCTGAATTTTTCAAATTAAACCACACAATAATAGATAACACATTTTGTTTTATACCTTGCTCATGGAGGTGACACTAATCTAATACAGTAGTGCAACTGCAAACACATCTAAAATCTCGGCACGCTAAAAACTACCAGATTGAAAAATGTGCTGCCATTCTGTTTTTATTTTTATTTTTTTGTACACTATTATTTACAATACACATTCATTTTAAAAGAAATACTAACCATATTACTCGAAATAAAAACAACATTTTTATAATTTCAAAATATAATTTATAACATATTAAATAGTGTCACGACCGTGATTCACTTTGCTTGATCGGACATAAACAAAAAATACAATTCGAGAACTTGATTTTTTTCTGTAATCATGAGGTGCAGACGTGATTAAAAATATGTGAGTGAAGACTAAACATTTTGCAGAAGAATCGAATAATATAATAATGTAAATAATTTATACAGACATTGTACATACGTAAAACTGCTATGTAGAAAAACACTATACGTTTTTAGGTAGTATAATCAGAATTTAACTTAATCACCATTTTCTTGGGATCATAAAAGTTAAAATGTGTACATTTGAAGTTATATTTCTACCTTTATATCATTATATATCAGTCCGGCACTGCGAGAACCATCCAATGTTATCGAATATTTATTGTATTTATTTATACACGCACAAATTCAAATGGCTCGATTTTAGAAGTTAATTTCAATAATTACGTCACATAAATATTAAAAATTGCAATTATATTTGCGCCAACGCGCACTTACTTATGTGTATTTACTAATACTTTTCCAATATTTGCGATAATCTCTCAAAATTTATGTATTTAATATTTCTGTCATTGGTAAATGCAGAAGTATTTAGCGATCCCCATTTTTCATACTTGAATTCGTTCTATATTAGTCACGCGTCATTACACATTATATAGTATGTAAAAGCAAGTTTGCTGTCAACCAGGAGGCGTACTTGCAAGTTTAACTAACCGTACAGGTTTCAGCTAGTTATCTATCTGTGTGCAGTGTGCATCATACACATATGCACTTGTTAGTTGTGTGTATGTGTGGTGTATAAAGTTTTTTACTGGAATTATGGTGAACAAATTATGCATTATTTCATGTGTTCTTTTTTTCTTTAAAATTATCGAATTTTGTTATCTTAGATTTGGATTTTGCAGAATTTTTTTAAGGTAGTGAAATATTCAAATTAGGGAATATTTCACTGAAAATTTTCCATGTTCTTGAGATATTTTGAAGAAAAAAAACAATTTTGGGATACCGCCTCTTCCCTCTACACACAATTTAGATAATTTTTTATATGGGACCAACCAATAAACCAAGTTTCATTAGTATCGGTTGTCGGACAGACAAATATGGTACGAAAAGTGTTTATCTTGACCTAAAATGGAATGATCAAATAAAACTTTCTGAAATCGGAGAAAAAAAAAATATTTTTGCTTTGTGAAATGATTACACAGCCTTTTTTTCGTAAATGGTGAGGAAGCAATACATGCATCGATGCCACTTTCAGATGAATGCGCTATTTAGAGTCAGTATCACTCATTTGAAAGCTTCTCAATTTTTTGTTGAATCATGTGATACCTCTCAATAATCAGTAACAGAACTTAATACATCGATAAAAAAGATATTTGAAGGAAATATTTTTTCAAGTGGGTATTCTGAATTTTTGTCTTCTTTTAAATAAATATCTAGAAATTGTTAAACGAGCTACAAAATACTTGATATTATTTTATCAACTTGTATCTTTGTGCTTGAGAGATCTTTCTCTCTTTATACTTGGATATTAAGTTCATTTAAATTATTTCTTTCTTTCATAAGCGATAAGTTTTGTATTTTAATCCAAATTACACACAATTAATAAACTTTAAAGGCATATATGTTTCTTTTAGATTACCCTACAAATAGATTTTTGTATGTATGAATTAGATTTTGAATATTGATATTTAAGGCAAAATCAATTTTTTTCCACACATTTTTTATATTAGGAAGATGAAATCAAGTATGTTGTATCAAAACTTATTTCCATATCTTACAAATAAATCAAGTAGGTAAACATATCTGATAACGAGAGAAAACAATAAAACCTTTAACAACTGGAAAGTTTCCAGTATGTGCACAATGCATTACAGAACGTATGTTTCTCAATTCACATTACTGGTGCTGGTATGCATTATACACCGCTCTCTAAACAGTAAACACCCCCTTCACAAATGAGATGTCCAAAGCCGGCGTTACATCATTGGAGGTTTCAAAGTATGCGCCCGGGACCGGTACACCAGTAGTACGTATGTAGGCCACGAGATGGCGCCAGTGGTGTCGATTGTAATCCTATGTAGAGATCTAGTTATTGTTGTTTCAACTCGATCGAGTTTGATATTTGTTGATTGTTTTAATTGGAAGGATACATTATATTATGAGATAATTTTAAACACTGGTAACTATACCTTCCTAAAATGTATTTTAGTAAAACTTTAGCTTGTATTAATTTCACTGTGTATTTTTTTAAACATGCTAAAATAATTTTGACCCATTTAAGTAAAAATCATTGCCCTTTTTTACAATTTTCTCAGTACTAATCTACGTAATAGTTTGAAACGAAATCTACATTATCTTATTGTTCTTCTTCCGAGTTATCGTCTGGTTGTAATTTTCTTTTAACATTTCTATTCTTCATTTCTTTTTTCTAACGTTAATTGTCTTTTGCGCTATGGGTTTTTTTCTTTTTCTTTTCAGTGATAAGATAGGATCAGTTGTGGTCATAGCTATCATGTGCCTCTTGTTATATTTTTATAAACAATACGTGTTAATTTTATTCAAGCTGGATTGTTTAGAAAGATTTATTGATGAAAGGTATTAACTGATAACGTTAGTAATTTTTATTTTTGTTCTAGGGATAAAAAACTAGTTGAGGAATATTAACATTACAGCAGATAATAGCTATTATTGAGATAACGTTTAAAAACTTATCGTATGACGCCATTAGAGTTGAGTTTGACGAATTTTTAGGCTTCCAATGAACTTTCTTAGAAAAATGTGAGCAGAAGAGGAGCTGTTTGCTCATTTTCGACAATTATATCAACATATATGAAATGTAACTATGCACATCGTTGAACAACATGTTACATATTTCTTAAATTGTAGGCCTCAAGAAGATCATAACACGTAATATACCGTATTGCACAATCTTGTTCAAGTTTGTGTAGCATTTTGATATGATAAGCACGTTTTTTTCAAGGTAAATTTTAACACATCCCATACTTTGCTACAAGGTATACGAAACTCCCTACTGAGACGGCGAGTAGATGCAATTCAATTTCTTGCTGAATATACATAGATATTACTGAAAATTCGCACTTGTAAGACCAGATTTTATTTTATGCATAAACTCGGCCTTAATGACTTCATAATCTTAAACGTGCCCCAAAAATAGCTATTCTTTGCTCTAATATTAACACTCTTCAACTAGAAAACAATTAGAATTATTTATGTTTTCAGTAAAATGAATCGAAACTTTATTACAATCTGTGTAATTATGTCAAGTTTTCAATGTAGACAGTAGACAGACTAATATGATAGCTTGTATAATAATAATATAACTGACTACATGTGTAGTTAATATATATATGTATATTGCATCTTCTACACCAAAAGCAACGCGTAGTGTATATATTAGGGTGGTCCTTATTTTTGAACTTTCGAATTTCGAATTCCGTACTCCCCAAATTTGTTCGTTATCATGAGACTTGAATTTCTGTTAAATTTGGTCATGATCAACCAACCCCTTCCCGTGCCGACTTAGGGTTGAAAAAAGTTCAAATAGGGTAGTTTTATGGTTTTTTTCGTTTAATTAAAAAAATAAAGCAATTAGCATAAATATGTATATAACATTTATTGTAGAGCGTAAAATTGTCTATAAAAAATGGGGGGGCTCATTTTGTTTGTAAGTACAAATCGAAGATATTCACGTTGATTTTACAAAAAAATATTTAACAATTATGTTTTTAATTAAATTTTAGTAAAATGACAATTTTCTAAAAATTTATGTCACTTACCCTTAAACATTAGCGATTTTCATTGGTTAAACTATTAATATTTTATTAAATTATAGTTTATCATAATTCTTTGGAATTTCCCGAACATTTTGAGACCAATTTCGAGTCATTTGGATGATTTTAACGGATGTTATTAATTTTTAAACTATTTTCACCAAAAATAAGCATTTTTACCTATATTAAACTTTTTAGAAGGGGTAATTTTGGGTCAAATTCAGTACATGTGGTCTCAATCGATTCATCTCAGTGTCCCCAACAAATATCAACCATAAAAATACCCTATTGTCGCTTTAGATTTTAAAATAAATTGAAAATACACATGAAAATGGGATTTCACCCTTCAACCCCATTTTTAAGGGTGTTGCACTAATTTTTTTTAGTCTGGGTTATTTTTTTCGAATTCTCCGCACCAAAATCTATAATAATCAACAATAACATTGCTTGTCCCTTAAAAGTTCTTGTCAAAATGCTTCTTTTACTGGATTACCATTCATATCATATATTTACGTTACCGTAAACAAAAAATTTTTTTCAAATAATTTTTTTTATTTTTCATGGAAAATAATAAATATTCGAGATATACTATGAGAACATTTTTTATAGACAATTTTACGCTCTACAATAAATGTTATATACATATTTATGCTAATTGCTTTATTTTTTTAATTAAACAAAAAAAAACATAAAACTACCCTATTTGAACTTTTTTCAACCCTAAGTCGGCACGGGAAGGGGTTGATTGATCATGACCAAATTTAACAGAAATTCAAGTCTCATGATAACGAACAAATTTGGGGGGTACGGAGTTCAAAATATCAAAAAATATTTCCTTCACCTATAAATAAGGACCACCCTAGTATATATATATATTTTGAATCCCTTGAATATTATAATAAGACGGGAAACAGACATGTCCACTTATACTCCTGCTCGCCCACATTGTTTACTTTCTAGAAGGCATATTTATTATGTGAGAATTCATACAATAATTTTTTTGTATGGGGAAAAAATTAATAGAGACAGAGACGAGACCGGCTTATCTTTTGACGAGTCGAGATTATCAATAATTTATTAATATTCAACATGATCTAGGTTTATTGGTTTCACAATTGATCGAATGTATAAAACTGAAATTTTAAATCTGAATGAAAAACGAGACTAGACGGTATAAATTTTGACGAGACGGGACTTAAACAAATCTAGTTTTGATGTGTGAAGCCCGATGTCGACTACCAGATTTATATGGCTTATACTTTGAAAGAAGGGATCATTTTATTTATTTTTGTATATTTGTATATTTTATAAACAAATATTCAAAACATTTACATTACATATTTTATACAGGGTCCTCCAATAGTGCGTCCGGCATTGTTTTACGCCTAAACTATTGAAGATAGAGAGTTAGGAAAAAAAATTTACTATATATATCGACCCTAAAGAATTTCAGGAAAATATTTTCAACCCCCTAAAACCGCTCCTTGGGGGGTAGTTTGAGGGGTACATGCCCGTTTCTCAGTAAAATCAAATGGAATGGTATATCAAAAAGTACATATTTGTAAAGATAATGAAAAAATAAGAAACTTTCGTAAAACAAAAATTTTTATACTTTCAATTGTTTAAAAAATATGGCGACTTGTTATCAAATTTTAGAGTTTTACTCAAAGTGCTCTAATTTCGTTAAATATTTATGGAATTTTATTATTATTTTAAATTTAGAAAGTAGAAATAATGAACTTTGTAAAGATGTATGACTATTTGTGATTTTGATAGTTTAAAGTGTCATACTCGACATACCAAAAATTGAAAAGTTCAATTAGGGATAATTCAAAATTTTTAAATACAATGGTATATCAATTAGTACTTTTTCTTAAAGAAGATATGTAAATAAACAGTTTTTGATAAAAAAAAAATTAAAATTAAAAATTTTAATTTTCAGTTTTCAATTTTAAAATTATAATTTTAAATTTTAAATTTTCTTAACAAAAGTTGTTTATTTACATATCCTTTTGAAGAAAAAGTACTAATTGATATACCGTTGTATTTGAAAATTTCGAATTATCCCTAGTTGAACTTTTGAATTTTTGATATATCGCGTATGACACTTTAAACTATCAAAATCACAAATAGTCATACATCTTTACAAAGTTCATTATTTCTACTTTCTAAATTTGAAAAAATAATAAAATTCCATTAATTTTTAACGAAATTAGACCACTTTTAGTGAAACCCTAAAATTTGAGAACAAGTCGCCATATTTTTTAAACAATTGAAAGTATGAAAATTTTTGTTTTACGAAAGTTTCTTATTTTTTTATGATCTTTACAAATATGTACTTTTTGATATACCATTCCATTTGATTTTACTGAGAAACGGGCATGTACCCCTCAAACTACCCTCCAAGGAGCGGTTTTAGGGGGTTGAAAATATTTTCCTGAAATTCTTTAGGGTCAATATATATAATAAATTTTTTATCCTAAAACTCTATCTTCAATAGTTTGGGCGTAAAACAATGCCGGACACACTATTGGAGGACCCTGTATACAGAGTGTGCCGTAAAAATACCGACCAGCTTTCAAGGGTTCTCGAGGAGATTAAAACAATCGCTTTTTGCTAGTAAACCCATTTCCGCAAACGCGTCGTTTTAGCAGAAGAGCAAAAGAAAAGACCCTGCACAAAAATAATGAATTTTTCTTTTTGGTTGAAATTTTTGTGTGGAAATGATAGTTCAATGCGTGTTAATCAAAAGTTGTAAACAAAAATCCATAATTTCTGCTCCAGGTGGCATCTAAACATTTTACGTTTATATTTATACTTATTTTTATTTCCTTTAAGGATCAACTTTTAGAAAAAAAAAGTTTCTACTTACATTCGTCAGTGAATACAAGAAACTAATTCTAAGAACTGTTCATTCTTCGAAATATGTTCTAAATATTGATCCTTTAGAAAATAAACATAAATATAGAATGTTTGGGTACTCTCTGGAGCAGAAATTATAGATTTTCGTAGATTGTACCCATTACAACTTTTGATCAGCATACTTTAAACTATAATTTTCTCAAGTTGCAAAAAAATTCAATCAAAAAGACAAAATCCATTGCTTCTGTACAGGGTCCTTTATTTATCTCCACTACTAAAAGCGGTTCGTTTGCGAATATAGGTTTATTAACAAATAACGATTGTTTTAATGTCCGCGAGAACTCCTGAAAGTTTTACGGGACAGCTTTTTTAATTTTCTGAGCATAATATTATATTTTACATGAAACACTCTCATATGAGAAACACTTATATAGAAAAAAAAACAATTTTTATAATAAGAAACAAAATACAGATTTGCATTATTAAAATATATTGTAATAAATAAAATAAAAACTTATAACATCAGAAAATGTATTTCCAAGTAATGCTAACACAATTCCCCGAAACACAAAACAATCTAAAGTACTATCAAACAGCAAAGATTTTCGATTCAATATCTTTTTTTGGATATGTCATAAAAATATATTCAAGCCGCGAAACAATTTCAATTATAAAAAAAAATGTGCCGGACAATAAAATCAATACATTTATACGACACATGGTCGGTTGTATAGAACAATAATAATTATATTATCACGCTAATTCTAAACATAATTATGATTTACTGATTGCGATTATTTTTACTGTATACAATTTACAGTTGTTTATATTTTGATAAAAACGAGTGTTAGAAGAAATTGCTTGCCGTCGTTTTCTATTCATTTAATTATAACTACGATTCAATTGATTGTCAGAGAGATGTATACCTCATCAATATCTTTAATAAGACGAGTAGCGAACAAAATCCTATCTCTTAAAACAAAGAGAGATAAATAGAGTGTCAGTACATAATAAAGGTTTAGGTAGGTGTTTTATGTTTCTTATGTTATTGTGTATATATTGTATTCACCGCACCAATATATCTAATTATTTACGATTTTTAGATTGAAAAGAAACATTAGTTAATCGGTGTTTAAGTTATATTATATTTTAATAATTAACGGACTGTTTAAATTACTAAAATTGTTCAAAATACTTGCGATTAATTCCCGGAACACAGGTTAAGAACCACTGTCCTAACGATATCATTCTGAAAATCTTGCTGTCTGTGTTGTGAGTCACCAAAATATCCAAGTCAACGACCACGTACTTTACCCCACAGCAATGACGTCACTGTACGGCGTTAGTGCTGCCTCTGCCTTCTCGGCTTATATAACACCCATAAATCTCATTAATGTGATATAATTTTCTCTAGCTTGGCGCGCAGCGGGGGAAGGAGGTGGCAAGGCGAAACGGGACGGGGCAGGTCGTCAATAATGCTCCACGTAGTACCTTCGTTCAACGACTGCATTATAAGATCTACTTTATTTACTGCAAAAAATGGGGATTAGTCGCGACAAAAACCCTTCAGGCTGTGGCGTTTGTACACCACATAATGCAGATTCTATAAGTGCAGTGGTACCTCAACAGTTTCGATTACGGTAGCATCATTACCGATGTTATAAACAATTTCTACCAACTGAAATAATTGCTGTTTTGAAACTAACTGACAGATATAACACGACTAACTAAAATACAGTCGGAACCCTGTAAAGAGGTCAAACTATTAGTTTGCGAGAATTTGTTTGTAATATTAGGTATTAAGGAAGTTTAAAATTATTGTATAACATAGTAGGTATATTACTGAAATTCAATGCTTAAATTGCAACTTTGAAAAGGAAGTCATTCAGTATTGGTACAATGAAATATGTTTTTCTGGAAAATATATTTCTAATAAAATTATTATAAACAATTTGTGTAAATTATAAAAATAAAATATAAATTCAGAAATAATATTTTTTGGAAAAGTTTGAGAGCCAACAAAACACTTACATCAACATAAAGTTTTGGTACTACTGAACGAGTGTAATTAGTGTATATCCGGATGTGGTGACCGTATTTTTTCCTTTTCCACTCGGCCTTGTGTATAAGATGATGATGTAGAATGAAATTGTGGTCGCTTGGACCTTTATGTATTTAACCTTAAATTTATGGAATGTAAAATCCTTTAAAGCTTTCATTAAATTAGATACATCATAGTTCTTTGTAAAATCTTACCATAGGTAGAAAACTCCATATCTTTTGTGTGTTTAAAAAATATGTATATTTTTTATTAGCATATGATTGGAAATTTTCTTAACACATTTGACCTAATTGTGCAATATAAATTGTTGGTTTAATTATATTATAATTATCGTTTTTATTAAAAAATATCGATTGTAGTTTTTTTGGGTCTTAGGATTTCTAATAAAAAAAGCCGATCAAAACTGGTTGTTTTCGTAGTAAGTAAGAACGAACACACATGTATAGATAGATAAAATTTCTAATAAGTAAATTGTACAAAACAGAGGTAAAAAGTTTATATTTATAGTAGGTGTCTTATTGATTTTTCAGTTTTGTAATTTTTTTTTATTATTATAAAATAAGTGCCCTTAAGATTAGATTGAACTACAAGTGTACCGAGCCTTATCAAAATTGGTGAAATAATACTCACTTCTTAGACGATAATAACCCCTAATCCGATTAGCACTAAAATCAATAGGTCTGGAGTATCTACTCACTGAGACAAACATTTACCCCAAAAAGAATTCAAATCGGTTTATATTTACAGTCGTTTTTATGAACGAAAGAAAATTCTACATCCAGACAGATACACACATGCACAGCCGCTAAGCGGAAAATAAATTTTCTTTACGTTTTGAAGTTAGTACAATCAGAATCCGTCATTACCTCGGACATCATTTTTCGATGGTATTACAATACTTCCATTTCCTCGACCATGGAAGTTAAAATTAGATGGAATAATTTGTAACAAAGAATGTCAATTGTTTTCAACATCCTAGCAGGCCGTGCCTGTTCTGTGACATATATAGGACGTTGCGTTAATAAATGTTAAACAAGAATGAAGACGCGCATAAATTAGAAGCACCCAAATACAAATAAGTACGTTGCAGGGCATTTGTGAATTAAATTGAAATTACATAAACTATGTGTCGCAGCCTTACGATGCGGTTTGTACGGAGACAGATGTTTCTTATTAACAATTTGCGTGTGTATTGTCTTAGAGTATTTCACGGAAATGTGTTAATTTGCCATTACATGTTAATTGTGAATGAAGCTTGCTCTTTACAAACCCGCAACACATTTATTGTTATGTAAGTTGGATATTTGTATATGCTGGTTGTTTATATGTAATTTAGTGTTTTTGTTTTGTAGGTGTAAGTTATGGAACGACCCCTCCCCCCCTCATAAAATTGAATGTAAGAGGTAATTTTTTAGCGTAAAAAGGAAACTACGCCTAGATATTTTTTCTACAATAAGATAAATAACAGTTTATTAAAAAAAACATTCACACTTGTAAAAAAAATTAAATACATTTATTTTGCTATTTAACTTTTTTTAATGTTTTTTTTCAATTTCTTCAAAATTTGAAATGAGATTCATGTTAAACATTGTAATTGTTGATGATGCTATCATCAAAGTTTTAGGACCATGAATTTTTCAGTCAGTATTTAATTCATTTGACCTTTTACTGGCGCCATTTTTCAGTTACAAAAAATATGGTTTAGTCTAGAGTTAGAGTGTATTAAGATAAAATAATCTGCCGTGTGCCACAGGACTTTCTTATACATAATAATGACAGTAAACAGTGTACGTGATAAAATTATAGATAATAATATTACCTACAATTTTCAACTTGGCCATTTTTCTCTAATTCGCACTGTTTCAGTGTAATTCGAAAAATTCAAAAATCGATGTAGGTAAACATCCGTTTCCGGTTGAATGATCGTTTTCAAAAATAGGAGGTTTTCTTCCCAGGCAAAAATCAATCTTAAGTATAAAATTCCACCTTTCTACGATTTGTCGTATTTGAGTTACAGCGTCTACAGACAGACAGACAGACAGACAGACAGACAGACCGACAGACAGACACACAGACATCATGGCGAAAATAGTCAGAATGGATTCAGGGAAAGTCAAAATTGATATTTCCATCAAAAACCGGATTTCGAAAAAAATCGCGTTTACTATACTTACTTATACTATATGTATATTTCATATACATTGGTATAAGAAAGTAAAAATACCATAACTCCTAAACGACTGATGATGGAAGGGTGTAATTTTATATTTATAATAATCTTTCATCTGGGAAGACAACCACCTTATTTTTAAAATGATCACTAAACCGGAAACGGATGGTTACTCTTGTAATTTTTTGAATTTTTTGAAATAAGACAAAAATGTTTTAGATAAAAAATGTCGAGTATGTTATTATCTATAATTAATTCCCCATACATTTTTTTCCAACACTTATGATTTAGCCAGAAATAATTTTTTTAAAATCATTATTTAAAATAATCTATATTGGTTGTCTGGTGATTTGACCGTACGGATCACGACTCATACCGTCATGTCACCGGGCGACCACTGCAAACTAAATAAAATAGAGTGTACAGTGTTTATTCTCAATATTATGTATAAGAAAGACCCATGGTACCTATAGCAAACACGTACAGTCTCTGTAATACGTATAAGAAAGTCCCATGACAGATATTTCTTCTTTGTTAAGAACCATTTGAAATGTACTTAAAATCGAATACTTAGTAAAAAAAAAAAAAAAATTTGTTTTTTCGAAAAAATGAATAGAACATAAATTGTTGAGTACCTCTGTACTATGTACGTCATTGTTGAGTACCTCTGTACTATGTACGTTTTATATTTATTGTTTTTGATTGTTAATTTAAAGGTGGCTTTGCCATTTGGTTAGTTGTTATGTTTTTTGTTTAAATAACAAGTTGGAAAATTATATATTCAAAAATTATTGTGTGTAAATCATGTAAAGTTATTATCAATATACATATTATTGAAATATATTGTTTGTGATTCCGAGGCGTGGTATTTGATGCCATTAAATAAGTGTGATTTCTTCATCTAATTAATTATAATTTTTTCTAATATTTAACCGCTAATATCGAAGGAATTTAATTTAAATAGTGTTAACATTGTGTTTCGAGTTAACTGGTCCTAAGGCGTCTACATTTTTGGTCTATCATCGAACATTTTGGTCCACTTCGACCGGATTCGATCAAGTGTATATGGAGCATTATAATTAACGAAGATTTAATAGGAAAATCACAAATTTCGACATCAATATTTTCGTCTGTTTGTTGATCACAGCCACCTCTATTATACTGGACATTCATTTGGATATCATAAACAAGAGTGAAGTTAGCACCGGAGTCAAGTTAAGTTGGCTGCATTGTGTTGAGTGGTTAGCTTTGATTGTTTGTGTCAAATTTCATATGTCAGATGTGTTTATAAAGGTGGATTGAAGCAAGGACATCATTTGGACATAAACAATTAGAAGAGAGCGCCGGCGTCAAGATAAGTTTGGCGCATTGTGCATTGTGTTTAGCTTTGATTGTTTGTGACAAATTTTATATGTCACTTGTGTTTTTTAAGGTATGATTTATGTTTAAATACCTTTAATTTTCTGAGACTGTAAGTTGTTTTTTATATTTAAATTTCGTAGTTGTCAAATAGATGATTTTTTATACGATATTTGGTATTTGAGGTTAACTGATTGTTGTCGAAAATATTTTTCAAAAAATATTAATTGTTGTGATTTTGACAGCTGCAGTAATTTTCGTGTATATTGGATATTTAAAGTCATCTACTTGATAATTTATTTTACATTGAGCATTCTTTTCTATTTTAATTAATTTCATTTGCTACATACTATATTGTTTTTACTTCACTAAAAATGACTGACAGTATTAAAGCTTTGGTAGCAAAGAGAAAGTACATAAGGGGTAGAATAACTGATATAGAAAATCAATTAGGTAACTTACATTCTATCACCGATTCTACCAAATTGCAATGTGGTTTAGATATGTTAACTGATGTGTTCAGCAGTTTTGAAAATGTACAAATCGAATTAGAAGTACATGACGAAAAAAAATATGCTCCTGAAGGGAAACTTATTTTTGACAAACGCTATGAACTATATGAAAATATAAGGATAGCTCTAGCAAATCTTACAGTTATTAAGGATGTAAAATCTCATTCAAGTACATCAACAGGTAATAATCATTCAATTTCGTTACCTACTATTCATTTGCCAATTTTTGCGGGTGATTATGAGAAATGGATGAATTTTAAAGATTTATATGCCAGTTTGGTACACGATAACACACAGTTATCAAATATTAAAAAATTTTACTATCTCAAAACATGTATAAAAGGTAATGCATTGTCACTTATCTCCAGCATTGAATGTACAGATGCTAATTATATTAGAGCTTGGGAAACGCTATTAGAGCGATATGACAACAAAATACTAATAGCAAATACACATTTGAGAGGTATGTTTAATTTAACAAAGGCAACCAAAAATTCATCTACCAGTTTAAGAAATTTATTGAATGAATTTACACAGCATCATGATAGTTTGGAAGCTTTAAAAATTCCAAATATGCATGATTTATTCCTTATTCATATTTTGTCGGAAAAGGTCGATTTCGAAACTGTTAGAGAATTTGAAATTCAAAGAAACGATAACGAGTTCCCAACATTGGAAATATTTAAAAAATATTTGAATAATAAATGTCGAGCTCTTGAAACTGTTACTCGCGGAGAATCTGTTTCCACTTCGAGTTTTAGTAAAAAATCTATTTCTTGCATTGCTTCAAAGAACTTACAACAAAAGTGTCTTTATTGTAAAGGGGTTTCTCATTTCTTATATCGTTGTTATCAGTTTCAAAAATTAAAACTTGACGAACGTCGTTCATTTGTAAATAAATTACAGCTTTGTTATTTTTGTCTAAGTGATAAACACCAATTCTCTAAATGTAATAGTGCATATACGGGTTGTCCCAAATGTCAAAATAAAAATCATCATGAACTACTTCATAAAGACATTTCTCCAGGAGAAGAAAATGTTAACTCTTCTACTAAAGGCACTTCATGTATAATATCTAACAATAATGAAAGTGAATCGCTCAATTGTGTAGATGAAAATGTAATTTCAAATATTAGTTGTCAAAAACATGTGATTAATAGTAATCACAAAATTATATTGTTATCAACTGCTATTGTTAAAGTAGTTGATGCCAATGGTGCTCAACAGAATTGCCGAGTGCTTTTGGATAGTGCAAGTGATCGTAACTTTATCACTAGTACATGTTTAAAACGTTTAAACATTTCTGGATGTAAATCTAACTGGCGTGTTTCAGGGTTCGGGGGAAAGACATCATCTGTTTCAGAAATAGTTAACCTCGAATTACAATCCAGAGTGTCAAATTATAAAATTAAAATACAATTTGGGGTTATTAATAAAATAACCGATAATTTACCCTTGCGTAGTTTCAATAAAAATGAAATACGTTGGCCATCTTTTGTTCGTTTAGCTGATCCAAACTTTAACATCTCTGGTGAAATAGATATGCTCATTGGATCAGAAATGTTTTATAAAATTTTACACAAAGGTAAAATTGAATTAGGTAATAGTGCCCCTGTTTTACAAAACACTGCATTCGGTTGGATTTTTGGTGGTGTTTTGAATGTCAAAAATCAGGGTAACACTAATTATGCCGTCACATTACTTTCACGTGTAACGGAAAATGTTATAGAATTACCTAAACCAATGACAACTTTATTTAAAACTAATGATAATAAATATGATTCTTATCCATTAGAAAAAGTTGATCGTTTTTCGTCTTTTAATTACTTACAAAAAGCTTTTGAGTTTGGGTTTCGTTTCATGTATAATACTACATCTAAAAATGTTAATAAACCAAAAGATGTTTTATCAATTATCGAATTAGATAACTCACTGAAATTAATAGTTCGTGAGTTACAACAACATTATTTTTCAAAGGAAATATTGTTACTTACTAGAAATGAAGCATCTCCTAATAATGTAGATTTAAGTTTTAGTAAATTAAAATATCTTCATCCATTTTTGGATCAAAATGGAATTATACGTGCAGGTGGCAGACTTAATTATTCATCTGTTTCTGAATCACAACGTCATCCTATGATTCTTCCAGCGGAAGATCATATTACTAAATTGATTATTTTGAATGAGCATGAAAGACTGTTGCATGCAGGTGCTCAGTCTACTTTAGCTAATTTACGTTTACGTTTCTGGATCATTAACGGTAGAAATAAAATACGATATATTATTCATAAATGTATTAAATGTTTTCGTTTTGTAGCTAAACCTGCTGAACAGATCATGTCAGATCTACCATCTGTGCGTGTTACACCCCACAGACCTTTCCTTTATGTAGGATTAGATTATAGTGGAGCTGTTGATATTAAACAATCACGTTTACGTAAAACCCTTATTACTAAGGGTTATATTTGTCTTTTTATTTGTATGTCTACAAAGGCAGTTCATTTGGAACTTGTTTCCGACATGTCGACTTCTACCTTTATAAGTGCTTTACGTAGATTTATGTCACGTCGTGGGAAACCCAAAAGAATATATAGTGATAATGGGACTAATTTTAAAGGTGCTCGAAATGAGCTCAATGATTTATATAAAATGCTCAATGATAAATTAAGTATCGCTAATATTTATAACAGTATGACTCAGGATGCAGTGGAATGGAATTTTATACCACCCGCTTCTCCCCATTGGGGAGGATTGTGGGAATCGGGTATCAAACTCATTAAATATCATTTAAAACGCATAATGTTGAATACTTTGTACACTTATGAGGAGCTTAATACTCTACTTGTGCAAATTGAAGGCATTGTGAATTCCAGACCCCTTCATCCTTTGTCGAGTGAACCTGAGAACATAGTGTGTCTCACGCCAGCTCATTTTTTAATAAATGAAAGTTTATCTGGTCTCCCTGAGGCTGGACTTGTGGATGTTAATGTACATCGCCTGTCTCAGTGGAATCAAATTCAAAGACTTCGTCAATTGTTTTGGCGTCGTTATAGCTCAGATTATCTTAATTCTCTGCAGCAAAGAACCAAATGGGTTCATGTGAAGGATGATATTACTCCTGGTACTATGGTACTAGTCAAGGAAGATAACATTCCTCCTCTTAACTGGTGCTTGGCCAGAGTCATAGAAATATTTAAAGGAAAAGACGAGCATGTTCGTTCTGTTTCCATTAAAACAAAGTCTGGTATTTATACTAGGCCTATAACAAAAATTTGTGTATTACCCATTGAATAGTTTCGGTTGAAATATAATATTTCAACGGAGGGGTGTATGTTGAGTACCTCTGTACTATGTACGTCATTGTTGAGTACCTCTGTACTATGTACGTTTTATATTTATTGTTTTTGATTGTTAATTTAAAGGTGGCTTTGCCATTTGGTTAGTTGTTATGTTTTTTGTTTAAATAACAAGTTGGAAAATTATATATTCAAAAATTATTGTGTGTAAATCATGTAAAGTTATTATCAATATACATATTATTGAAATATATTGTTTGTGATTCCGAGGCGTGGTATTTGATGCCATTAAATAAGTGTGATTTCTTCATCTAATTAATTATAATTTTTTCTAATATTTAACCGCTAATATCGAAGGAATTTAATTTAAATAGTGTTAACATTGTGTTTCGAGTTAACTGGTCCTAAGGCGTCTACATTTTTGGTCTATCATCGAACATAAATTATAGATAATAATATTACCTACAATTTTCAACATTGTCATTTTTCTCTAATTCGCACTGTTTCAGTGTAATTCGAAAAATTCAAAAATCGATGTAGGTAAACATCCGTTTCCGGTTGAATGATCGTTTTCAAAAATAGGAGGTTTTCTTCCCAGGCAAAAATCAATCTTAAGTATAAAATTCCACCTTTCTACGATTTGTCGTATTTGAGTTACAGCGTCTACAGACAGACAGACAGACCGACAGACAGACACACAGACATCATGGCGAAAATAGTCAGTATGGATTCAGGGAAGGTCAAAATTGATAATTCCATCAAAAACCGGATTTCGAAAAAAATCGCGTTTACTATACTTACTTATACTATATGTATATTTCATATACATTGGTATAAGAAAGTAAAAATACCATAACTCCTAAACGACTGATGATGGAAGGGTGTAATTTTATATTTATAATAATCTTTCATCTGGGAAGACAACCACCTTATTTTTAAAATGATCACTAAACCGGAAACGGATGGTTACTCTTGTAATTTTTTGAATTTTTTGAAATAAGACAAAAATGTTTTAGATAAAAAATGTCGAGTATGTTATTATCTATAATTAATTTTCCATACATTTTTTTCCAACACTTATGATTTAGCCAGAAATAATTTTTTTAAAATCATTATTTAAAATAATCTATACTGGTTGTCTGGTGATTTGACCGTACGGATCACGACTCATACCGTCATGTCACCGGGCGACCACTGCAAACTAAATAAAATAGAGTGTACAGTGTTTATTCTCAATATTATGTATAAGAAAGACCCATGGTACCTATAGCAAACACGTACAGTCTCTGTAATACGTATAAGAAAGTCCCATGACAGATATTTCTTCTCTGTTATGAACCATTTGAAATGTACTTAAAATCGAATACTTAGTAAAAAAAAAAAAAAAAATTAAATTTGTTTTTTCGAAAAAATGAATAGAACATAAATTATAGATAATAATATTACCTACAATTTTCAACATTGTCATTTTTCTCTAATTCGCACTGTTTCAGTGTAATTCGAAAAATTCAAAAATCGATGTAGGTAAACATCCGTTTCCGGTTGAATGATCGTTTTCAAAAATAGGAGGTTTTCTTCCCAGGCAAAAATCAATCTTAAGTATAAAATTCCACCTTTCTACGATTTGTCGTATTTGAGTTACAGCGTCTACAGACAGACAGACAGACAGACAGACCGACAGACAGACACACAGACATCATGGCGAAAATAGTCAGTATGGATTCAGGGAAGGTCAAAATTGATAATTCCATCAAAAACCGGATTTCGAAAAAAATCGCGTTTACTATACTTACTTATACTATATGTATATTTCATATACATTGGTATAAGAAAGTAAAAATACCATAACTCCTAAACGACTGATGATGGAAGGGTGTAATTTTATATTTATAATAATCTTTCATCTGGGAAGACAACCACCTTATTTTTAAAATGATCACTAAACCGGAAACGGATGGTTACTCTTGTAATTTTTTGAATTTTTTGAAATAAGACAAAAATGTTTTAGATAAAAAATGTCGAGTATGTTATTATCTATAATTAATTTTCCATACATTTTTTTCCAACACTTATGATTTAGCCAGAAATAATTTTTTTAAAATCATTATTTAAAATAATCTATACTGGTTGTCTGGTGATTTGACCGTACGGATCACGACTCATACCGTCATGTCACCGGGCGACCACTGCAAACTAAATAAAATAGAGTGTACAGTGTTTATTCTCAATATTATGTATAAGAAAGACCCATGGTACCTATAGCAAACACGTACAGTCTCTGTAATACGTATAAGAAAGTCCCATGACAGATATTTCTTCTCTGTTATGAACCATTTGAAATGTACTTAAAATCGAATACTTAGTAAAAAAAAAAAAAAAAAATTAAATTTGTTTTTTCGAAAAAATGAATAGAACATAAATTATAGATAATAATATTACCTACAATTTTCAACATTGTCATTTTTCTCTAATTCGCACTGTTTCAGTGTAATTCGAAAAATTCAAAAATCGATGTAGGTAAACATCCGTTTCCGGTTGAATGATCGTTTTCAAAAATAGGAGGTTTTCTTCCCAGGCAAAAATCAATCTTAAGTATAAAATTCCACCTTTCTACGATTTGTCGTATTTGAGTTACAGCGTCTACAGACAGACAGACAGACCGACAGACAGACACACAGACATCATGGCGAAAATAGTCAGTATGGATTCAGGGAAGGTCAAAATTGATAATTCCATCAAAAACCGGATTTCGAAAAAAATCGCGTTTACTATACTTACTTATACTATATGTATATTTCATATACATTGGTATAAGAAAGTAAAAATACCATAACTCCTAAACGACTGATGATGGAAGGGTGTAATTTTATATTTATAATAATCTTTCATCTGGGAAGACAACCACCTTATTTTTAAAATGATCACTAAACCGGAAACGGATGGTTACTCTTGTAATTTTTTGAATTTTTTGAAATAAGACAAAAATGTTTTAGATAAAAAATGTCGAGTATGTTATTATCTATAATTAATTTTCCATACATTTTTTTCCAACACTTATGATTTAGCCAGAAATAATTTTTTTAAAATCATTATTTAAAATAATCTATACTGGTTGTCTGGTGATTTGACCGTACGGATCACGACTCATACCGTCATGTCACCGGGCGACCACTGCAAACTAAATAAAATAGAGTGTACAGTGTTTATTCTCAATATTATGTATAAGAAAGACCCATGGTACCTATAGCAAACACGTACAGTCTCTGTAATACGTATAAGAAAGTCCCATGGCAGATATTTCTTCTCTGTTATGAACCATTTGAAATGTACTTAAAATCGAATACTTAGTAAAAAAAAAAAAAAAATTAAATTTGTTTTTTCGAAAAAATGAATAGAACATAAATTATAGATAATAATATTACCTACAATTTTCAACATTGTCATTTTTCTCTAATTCGCACTGTTTCAGTGTAATTCGAAAAATTCAAAAATCGATGTAGGTAAACATCCGTTTCCGGTTGAATGATCGTTTTCAAAAATAGGAGGTTTTCTTCCCAGGCAAAAATCAATCTTAAGTATAAAATTCCACCTTTCTACGATTTGTCGTATTTGAGTTACAGCGTCTACAGACAGACAGACAGACAGACAGACAGACCGACAGACAGACACACAGACATCATGGCGAAAATAGTCAGTATGGATTCAGGGAAGGTCAAAATTGATAATTCCATCAAAAACCGGATTTCGAAAAAAATCGCGTTTACTATACTTACTTATACTATATGTATATTTCATATACATTGGTATAAGAAAGTAAAAATCTGATACTCTACATACAGTATAAAAAAGTTTTATCCTACCAGCGCTCCCATTGAAAAATAACACAAATATCTGGGAGTTAAAACCTTGCATGTTTAGTTAAACTTTCAAGTTTCTAGCTTATATAGTTTATGAGACATTTTGCTGTGACGGAAGGACGTACGACAGAGTGAGATTAATAGGATTCTGGTCTAAACCTACGAAACATTTAGAACGGTACAAAACAAAAGTACCTACAAGAATAATAATTTCTTTTAAATAGTATTACAAAATTATAAATTGTTTAAGAGTCAACCAAAGTACACAAGTGGAAAATCAACAAATAAACACTGAAAAGATATAAATTGTACCAGCTAGTACAAGCGTTGTTCGTATTCATATCTGTGTATAAATAATCAACGTTACATATGCAAATATTTGTGTACGTAACACACAACAAAAATGTTTTATATTAATAAAAGTTCAAAATAAATATCCAGCTGTCATGTATATATATTCTATGGAATCTGACAACAACGCAGATTTAAAACAAAAGTTACTGACGTTTTAAATGAAATTCTATGTTTTTGTTTTTATTATTTATTACATTGATTTGATATTCAATTTGTATTCAAATATGTATATTCATTTACATATTAATGTACGTACTTCAAAGAAAACCTGGCTTGCTATATACATACTCAAACTGCTCTACTATCCTCTTCAGATATACATAGTATATACACATGTTATGTATATGTATATATAAACGCAGAACCGTATTGAGATCTTCAGAGTTTTAAAATTTTCTAATACTACAAAATATTCATTATACATGTTTAAACACAGCTACACACTAAAAAAATGTTTAGAGCTTTCTCGAAGACCATTTTATATTTTTATATATTTTGAGGTACTGAACCCAAATTTGAGGTCAAAATGAATCGAATAATTTGACCTCAAATTCGGGTTCAGCGCCTCAAAACTCAATCTGAAAGTCGTAATTTCTCTAGAATTAGTAAATGCATAAATATGTATATCAAAACACAGCTCAGGAAGAATATATAGGATAGCAAAGTGGGCATCGAATCACAGCATAAATATTAAAAAATGACGCATTTCAACTATATGTAGAATGTCAAATAAAATATAATATGAAAAAAGATTTTTAACGATACCATATATGCATTTGTTTCAAGGGGTTTCTAATAGCTCCATGTCTCTGGCACCCCCTTTTTTGAAATTCGAATTTTATTATATGCAGTTCGTTTGTGCTTCGTTTGTGCACGTTTGTGCAGGAAATCCTTTCGTTTGTGCTTTAACCCTTTAGGAGATATTCAAAAAAATAAAATGGGGGGCCGTACACATGCGAGCCCCCCCTTTTTCGACAATTGAAATTTATTATATGTAGTTCGTTTGTGCTTCGTTTGTGCACGTTTGTGCAGGAAATCCTTTCGTTTGTGCTTTAACCCTTTAGGAGATATTTAAAAAAATAAAATGGGGTGCTGTAGACATGCGAGCCCCCCTTTTCTTGAAATTTAAAATTTATTGTATGCAGTTCGTTTGTGCTTCGTTTGTGCACGTTTGTGCAGGAAATCCCGTTGTTTGTGCTTTAACCCTTTAGGTGGTATTCACAAAAATCAAAGTGGGTGCTGTAGACATGGGAGCCCCCCTTTTTTGAAATTCGAATTTTACTATATGCAGTTCGTAATAAAAATCAACACTATCGAAGTGACACCTAAAGGGTTAAAGCGTTAACAGAGCTTCTAGTTAGATAAATAAGAAACACAAGACGTATAATTTTTTTCGAAAACTAATATTTAGAATGTAATCATGTTTTTAACGCACTAACAGTTTTTTTACGAATAGCTCCTAAAGGATTAAAGCATAAACAAATATAATTTCAGCACAAACGTGCACAAACGAAGCCAAAACGAACTGCACATTCAAAAACTTAAATTTCAAAAAGGGGGTTCCAGAGACATATTTTCGGTATTTTTAAATATAAATAACATGTTAAGGGTTAAAGCACAAACGATGAAAATTTCTGTACAAACGTGCACAAACGAAGCACAAACGAACTGCATATAATAAAGTTCGAATTTCGAAAAAGGGGGGACTCGCATGTCTTCGACCCCCCATTTGATTTTTTTGAATATCTCCTAAAGGGTTAAAGCACAAACGAAAGGATTTCCTGCACAAACGTGCACCAACGAAGCACAAACGAACTGCATATAATAAAATTCGAATTTCAAAAAAGGGAGTGCCAGAGACATGGAGCCGTTTCTAATGATATACATAGAAAGATGCGTAACTTGTTATTAACTCATTTAACTGTAATCATTCAAATAAAATTAATCGCTCGAATTGAATTTTTCTTATATGTATAAGTGAAAAGTACTAGTTGATACTTTTAATTTAAGATATCACAAAGGAGATATTACTATTTGAAATTTTGTAATTGGGATAGGGGGTTATTTACCATAATATATAAATTATATTCTTTTCAAACCGTGTTTTGATTTTTTTATTATCTCTCTAGATATCCTAGTTTTTGAATTGTTATCCTATATCGTCGAATCGTACATAACAATAAGTTATAAATAAATCTATGCCACAGGTATTTTTGAAAATTACTTTAATAATTAGGTGAACATTCAGGTAATTAAAAAAAGAAAAATTAAAAGAGGAGGTTATTGCTAAAGCTCCTAAATGACTGATGCTATGTGTGGTTTTCTCTTATAATTTCCGCTAATGCGATATATTACAATTTTATAATTCAAAGTAAATATTCTGTGGTTGAAAGGCAAGCAGTTTAAATTTAATAATTCGATAATGTGATAGTGGTTTTCTGTTTCAATTAAAATATATCACATTGTACCTAATAATTTTGTAGCATTGATACCACTTAGTCTAAAAGCATATATTATACATGTTATTTGATATACCTATAATATTTTTATATAATTTATAAATTATATATATGTATGTTTGTATTATAATATAAATTATCAATTAGTTAAATGTTCGACCCTGCATATGTACGTATTATTAATAAATAATGAAATGTATATATGATATCCAATGTTGATTTTCTAGTGTCATAAATTTGTTATAATGTACTTTAAAATAATAATGTATTATATTATAATATGTTGATGTATATTTGTATAATATCTCGTTTACATACAGGATGGTACAAAATTAGCTGTACAGTTTGTTTACTTTGTATCTTGTGAACGAAATATAATAAATTAACTATCTCAACGGCGAATGAAAGCTGTACTTTTGGAAAATACATCATACATATATATGAAAATTATATATTGATTAAATGATCTTCCCACCACTTATTTTGTTTGCAAATATATGCTCTTCTCACGACGTAGTATACTTTAAAAATGAATTATTACTGGAAGTTTTTAAAATAAATAAATACCCTAAGTCAGCACGCACAAATACAAATGTCGAGTAAAAATTATACAAACGGATCATTTTACTAAATGATCTAAGAGAATTACATTCGCCATTAAAATAAGATTCTCAGCTGATTTTCAGAATTTCAGACATATTTAAAAGATATAAAATATGCAGAATTACGTCCTCAATTAAACGATAGTGCAGAAAACGTATCTGTATATACGTCAATATCAAAATCAATGAAAATCTGCTTTTCGTTCGAATGGGTAACTGAAAACCCGATACGCGAACAAAAAAATGCATTCTACTTAAATGACGTGACAATATACCACAACCTCTTGAAGTTTCCACGTACAATTACTGTTTACAAAACAAAGTTCTCCGACCGACCCAAAGATTCATCGTTACTCGCGAAACTTGTTTTTGCCTGTGCCGTCCTTAGGAACAATCTATTCTTAAAATACAAAAAGCTCATGTCGGATATCTATACTTATCTAGCTGTTGAATAGATATAAATATTTATATAGTAATAATTCTGGAATTATAATCTTTTGTCCAGTTAAGTTAATTATATGGGACTTTAATACTACATACGGCATGGGTGTTTTTCATGACATTTATCCGAGTTTCAGGAAATATTGATTACGTATATAGGATATTCACTTTTAGGACTTCTATAGTTTGAAGGTTATTAGTATACAAATTATCCTTGAAGTAACTTCAAAGAATAAAGTTCCGGGGAGCGGACTGGCCATTTTACATGCATCACTAATGTATGGTTTCAATATAATGCCATCGTTTGAGCCACAATAGACTTCATAAGATAGTATTTCCCAATTGCATCATATCAAAAAATGGTGGTGTGAGATGGCCTCATGCTGATTTGACCACAGAGATTTTTGAAGTTATACTTCTTTAGGTGCATTCAGGGTGAATGAACGTATATCATACAACGGAAACAATCCAACATCGTGAAGTTAGGTTAGGTGTAGATAAAACAGATTTCTGTTGTTATAGTTGGTGAAACAAGTTTTTAGTTTTGCATTTGTACGCTAGATGTCACTAAGTCGAAGAAACATAACTTCTAATGCGCGTACATATATCAAGGATAGCAAATGCTAATAACCCTCAAGTCCTAAAGAGAATATTGGGAACGAGATCAATATTTTTGTTTCAATATGATTGATCAACCCATTTAACAGCGAAATTAATATCGACTTATTCATAGGGGGATTGAAAAACATTATATGTATAATATGGAGAATATAAAATATTTTATTTGTGAAGAGCAAAAATTATGGAAAAAAACATTTTTTTGGTTATTTTTTTTAAAAACATGCATATTTTCTGCGAACGCCCTTGGCTGTATCTAGAGATATTTTTTTCGTTTCGAATATATATTAATTAAACTAGAGTACGTATTGTAAAACAACATATATCTTATATTATATTCATTGCTCCGGATATTTGAATGTCCGGATAACACAAATCCAGATAATTGAGTATGAAAGACATATGCATGCTACTAACCGTTGAGCACGTGTACGTGCAGTGATGCTGGGTTCGCGTTTGATGGGTTGCACGTGTACCGGCCTGAGTCTGACGGTTTGGCGCGCTGCACCAGGAGGTAGCTGATGGTGATATCGCCCTTCTCCGTGATCACGCTCACTCCGCCACGCGGAGAGTCGTAGTTGATACCCTGCAAACATATTTACTTATTTAATAAACATTATTCGTGTTATTATACTGAAAAAACAGGAATTATTTAGAAAAAAGGCAGTGGAAAAATGACGTCATAAGCTTTACGTATGAAGCCATTGTTACAAATAGTTACAATATTAAAATGAGGATATTATATTTAACTGTATACATATGAAAGGTTTAAAATTTCGTGTTCGGATTTAGCTATAGTTTTTTCAAGTACGAGATTTTAATAAAGCGTGATTGAAATGAATAGAATTGCAAAAAAAAATATAAGGCATGTTCTTTTTGCAAAATATTAATTATTAGATTAACGACCAAACCCGAGGACTAAATTTTAAACACATAGTAAATTTTATTCAAGCAAAAATAGGTAGTATATATTTGTAGTACATAATATAAGAAATGTTGATTGTTACATTGAAAATGATATATTGCCACCATCAAGTTTTCGTTTCATATAAAAAACCAAAAAACTTTCATAATCTTAGGTCTTAGTAAAAATAAATTTTAATTTTGTAGAAAAGTGGAAATTATTTAATAGAAAAAAAAACTGAAACATTAAAAGTATTATAAAAATAATACAAAAAAGAGTTAATTCAATTGGTGGAATTAATTAATGCACTACTTTATATTCTATATGTTAATAGAATAAATGATTTAAACATTCGTAATTCAAGTACGTACACAGTAGAAGTCGGACGTCATTTGTCAAGTTGTTAACGTAATAAAACTAATTAAAAGCTAACAATATTTGCAAACTTCTGAGGAGAGATAAGACGATATTGGACACATACTCCTGAAATTAATTAATCCCGAAAAGGAAATGACGTAAGGGTAAACCACAAATATATGAACTTTTGTAACATTATAATAACTACAAAAATGTTTTGACTAAAATTGGGTGGATATTGTATGGGTAATTGAAATAGTTTATTGTACATAAACAAGGCCAGAGACGTATTGAGAACATTTAGAGTCCGACGTAAACTATAACTGAAAGTGTATTTGAATTTTTAGTGCCTAGTCTTTAACATTAACTAGACTATGTATTATTCATTTATTTTGATACAGCAGTGCATACAAATAGAGAGAAAAAGAAAAAAACTTTTAGAGAGTAAAAATAATGCCGTGTTTATACTAATAAGACAAACCAGCAACACGGTGTTTATAAAACAATTCGTATTTTAAAAAAAATATAGTTTTTGTTGTAATTTTCTCAAATAAACACCGTGTTGCTGTTTTGTCTTTTTAGTGTAAACACGGCATTACAGAACAGTAATTTCATAGTCGTATAATAAATAGTAAAAGTACGTTTCGAAGAAAGACATTTAAAAAATAATTTACAAGAAATGTTTTAGAGAAATGAGAAATTAAATACAACTTCTACAGTATTTAATGATAAGATAAAAAGTTTTTTTAAGCTACAATACTATTTATCTGTTAAATACTTTTTTAGGGTTATTTAATTTTCAGTTTTTGATAGATCAGTTTATACATTTTGGTATATATTGTTTGTTTTAATTGCATATTATGACATTTGTTTATAAACAAATATCAATATTTTTTTATGAAGAAGAAAGGAGTTTTCGAAAATACCCGAAAAAAATAATCATTTATAGTCCTAGTCCCAGGGTACTTAAGCTAGTAAATTAATACTGAATGAAATTAATAGTTTGGCTTTTTGACGGTTTATATTTGCCTTCAATTAGACAGGACACGTTCTATTTTTGTCTGCTACAAATAAGTATGTACACACAATAAACAATTATTAAAACGGAAAAATGCATTAAAACAAAGTAAATAGGTGTACAATGTTACAAAAAAATCAGAATTTATGTTTTATATAACTTGTTATGGATTTATGGTATGAAGGTGTAGGTACATCCACGTGTAAGCTCAAGGGATATGACCCAATTTCATATTTTGTTTAAACTTTATGTGCGAATGGAGAGGTTAAAAATAATCGACATTTTAATCATTGCGGCTCAAAAAATAACAATTCAAGTAGAATATTTATAAAATATTTCAAATATAATAAAACAACAATTACTTACATACTTATACAATGTAAGTTAATAATAACTGGTTTCTTTTAATCAATACAAGAATAAATTTCTCGTTGTCATGGATCATTCAGAGGACGATAATCCAGATAATATAGTTTTGATTGAAATAAATAATTTGAATATATGGTTTTCTTAATGATACGAAATATGACTATACTTATATTTTGTAAAAGTTTTCACGTACTCGTAAACGTAAGACGTGAAAATTTTTGTTTCTTCCTAATTTTGACTCATCTTGTATAATAAAATTTTAATGGATTAAAAAAAATATTTTGTACTTATGTGTATGTAACAAATTCGAAAATAAGTAAATTAATTTTACAGGGTGGCCAGTATTTCTCTGGAACAAACTTTTCCCGGTTTTCCTGGAGAATTTTTACCGTTTTTCCCTGTTTTATATTTAAAATTTATTTAGATAAAAAACCTAAAAAAATGTCAAGTTTTCTTTTAAATTTTAATAGATAACTGTTTAAATATTTGCGAGAATTTGTGTGGTTTTTACATTTTTATAAAAGAATCCCTGACTTCCAACCAAATTCCCTGACTTTTCCCGGTTTTCCAGAAACTGGCCACCCTGTTTTAACAAAAATCCCTTATATACAAACATTAGACATATATGTATAATACTTGTGAAACAAAGAAAATATTGTTTGTATGTTTTAACTTTTAAGAAATACAAACAGCCCCTTTCAAGAACACCACAACTAAAAGATTTTCAAGAAGAACACAACTAGTCTAATTCACAAAATAATGTAAAATCTCCATACACAAGGCAATCTTATTTGGAGAAGCAGCGTATCCATAGATTACATAATATATTTAACACGAGTCGACAAATCAAAATTCACTAACAATATAACACACATTTCAATGAGGTGTTAACTCATCTTGGGATTCTCGAATTGCTCCCGGGGGACTCACTTCCAGATCCATTTCAACGTCTCCGCAAAAACGTTGGGAACTCAGTGGCTCTCTCTGATATTATGAATTGTTAATGTTGCCGTTGGCAGCCCTGCATGTGGCCTATAGTCAGAGTCGGATTAACACGATCGCCAATCTACGTTTTTGTGAACGGTGTTGCTCTTTTTGCCAACAAGTTTTTAAGAAATATAGTAACATGCATAATAACTGTACGAGACATGATGATAATTTGATAATATCAATCTGTTAAATATTTATAGCTTCTTTCTTTGCTCAAATAGTTTTCGGAAAATATGTAATATTAATGATTAGTTATATCGGCTAGTAGGTATATACAAAATCTAATGCAAATTAACTTAACTTGTTAATGCTATTGTTTTGGAGGTTAAAACTCATTTTATTATAACTGGGATTGTATTATAAGCTATCTAATTTCATTTTTAGCTATTTATTCATTGTCAAAATTGTAATTAGTTCAGTTTGTATACAGATAGTGGGTAAATATTTCCCCTGGAACTCCTACACCATTGCAGGATTTTTCCCGTCGGTTAAATGAGGCTAATTAGAACCCTTTATCTGTGACAGGACGCGAAATATATACACAAATCTATGAAAATTAGCTTAACTTTTTAAATTACAAGAAAAACATATTTTAAACATAGAAACTTATTATAAATTGAGTAATATACGATTTTTATTGGCGTTTTATTTAAGATTGTTAGTTCCGAAGATATAAGCTTCAAGAGCAGATGGCATATTTTTGTTATGTTTCCGAAGTTACTTTCTTGTACCGATGTTGAAGACGTAGCTCAATGTCAAAACAAATCAAGGCAAATAGTTTTGAATTAATGACATACGCGTAAATGATTTAAATGAATGTAGGTACCTTGTTTTAAAATTAGAAAAAGTTATCTGTTTTCGGTTATGAATGATTCACATATCGGCATTGCTGTTATTTTGAAATAAAGTACAATATTTTGTGTTGTATAAATCGATTAATAATTTTAGGATAAACGATTTTTCATTGTCATTAAATATCTATAGGTAATCTGTACCCTAAATTCTATTCAATAATTATCAGCATTTGCATTCCTTTATTGTCGATTTTGATTATCATTATATTGATGACAATCAACCTGTCATTTGTAATTCCCCATACAAAATATTGTTTTATCAAAATAATGATATTTCTATCAATCTTTATTTGACAATGTAAATAAAATAAAGGTATAAGGTTTAGAGGCATGGGACATTTGGGATGGAAAAAATATGACATTATTGTATTACATTATATAAGTGACCAGATAAATCGAATGCGGCGTTGTCTGCAATAATAAGGTAAAAATATAACAAATATAAGAGAATAGAATCAATATTTTGGTCCGGGAAAGGCGGGGGGGGGGGATATTTCGTCGAGATGGTCTAAGTCCCCCAAGTACCACCTGTTAAACTGTATTAAACTAATAAACACAAATCTCTTTTAAGATTCTGATGATGATAGCATTGCTATTGAAACACTTTTATGTCTAAAAACTCTATGCATATTAGATTTGTATTTGATAAGTCATAACCATAGTTTTTGTCTGTTGTTTGTTACTGATATTCCATAAATAGAACATTTGGTAGGTATTTGATTATCATATCTCAGCCTGCAGCAAGTGCAGGTTGAATCCGGGCCTATGCTGGGATAATCCGGTTCTGGTGTATCCATGTTTACATGTATCTGAACATGATATGTACACACTGAGTTTAGTTGCTTCTTTATTTCTTGTCGACTCTCAAAGGTGGCGTTCGAACGACTTTCAGGATGCTTTTACTGTTAGTTAGGATTTATTACTGTCATTATTACGTTCTGAATATGAAAACAACTGTAAACTTCATATTTTATACATTAAATATACTTTCTTTCTTTGACGTGAATAGATGTTTTATTTTTATACGTTCTATATATATAAAGTTATTGCTATATTTTAAGACGTACAACTTTCACAGAGCTCTTGTGGGTTCCTTCTAGCCTTTGAAAAATATGGTATTTTATTTTTATTTGTAACACATATACGGTTTTGTTACATTTGATGTGTGAAATGTTTTGGAATTATAATTAATAGTTTTGATATTTGTATCAAGTATCAAGTGAAGCAAACAGTTGATTGAGAATTATGAATACATAAACAATGAATATGTGTGTAGATAATTTATTGTGGTACAGTTATGAAATTTGAAAATCGGTTGAGTATATTAATAAGTGCTATCGATTGTCACTATCCACCAATAATTATTTACAATTAGATCAGAGGTCAAGGATCCTTTCAATTTAATTTAATTTTCATTTGATCTTAACTTTACGTCATTATTTATTGATTGAATTATTAGTTAAACAAAGGCCAATAATGTGGATTGCGTAAAAAAAGTAATCACGATTAGTTAATCATCTGTTTTCAAACCATGATTAACGTTAACTCTGAACAGTTTACTAACCTATTTTTTTGTTTCAAATTAACTGAATTTCTGTCTTGTATAGGAGGTAACAGGAACAAAATATGCACGTAATTGTTTGTTTCCAATTGAAGTGGTAAAAACAAATTGTAATTAAAACTGTAATCGTGACAGTGAAGAAAAACAATTGTTCTCTATTTGTGCATTTAGACTTAGACAAGGAGATATTATATGTTTTATAATACATTTCCCAATGTCACTATTGTACACCGTCAATGGTCTCCGTAAAATATATAATAATAAAATTAATTAATTATAATTATTTTATATTACCTCTAAAAGTACTTCAGTGGTAATTTTTGAACCATAATCTGCATTTGAAAACAAGTTTGAATGTATTTTAAGGTTATTTGATCATTAGAGCAATGTATAGATATTAGGGTGACCGGATCTCATAGAGGAGGAAAAAAAAATGTCGGAATCTTATTCGTCTGGACCCCACAAAACGATTCCCCTTTCCAGATATTGAGATAGCCGAAATTTGAGCTCGATTAAACGATCTTAACCCGTGCCGCTCGTCGCTCAAAGTTTGAAAAAATCCAAATTTTTTGCCAAAAAGCTGACATATGGAGCCATAACTCCAGAACGGTAAATAATAAAAACACGTTTAATATCTCAAAAGAAAGCTAATGTTGTTCTTCAAAATTTATATTCTATACATAATTGTTCTTATTTTAAGTCAAACCGAGTTACAACAGCCTTTAGCCCCAAAAAGGTGACCTGGTACCACTAGGAGAATACTTCGTATATTTTGTTATTAAGTGATAAATTTTGCTTATTTTTGGTATATTTTTGAGTTTTAAGTAGAAATATAATAAAAAAACAAGTAATACTGATAACCTAGCCCCAAAAAGGTGACAGGGCCGGATTTAAAAATTTGCCGCCCGTAGGCAGCTGTGAAAATTTGCCGCCTTTTTGGATTGAAAAGTGATGTTTTTAAAAAAAATTGTGTCAATGAAAATGTGAAGACCTTTTTTTAGCTCTTTTAGTCAAAAAATTAAAAAAATTCCATAAAAAAAATCTGAAGACCTTTTTTTTAGCTCTTTCAGGTAAAATTGTATGTTTATGTGGGATCAAAAAACGATAATCCCACCAAGTTGTTAATGGCTAATAAATTGCTCAGTAGCACAGAAGAGCACGCTGGGGTTGTAAATCCAAAATTAGGAAAGAAAAATTAAAAGAGGTAGTTGATGGAGGATTGGTAAAGTTACTTATCAAAGAAACGTTTACATTTATTGACCGATTTAATATAATATAAAAACAGATTTCCTAAGGCAATATCCAAACACCTGGCCTCAAAATAATGACTTCCAAGAAAGATTGAAAATTGTCAAAACATTAAAAGTAGTTAATGATATGGCTGAGTGTGGTGTTAAATTAATAACCGACTTTAACAACCTTCTGACAAAAGATGAAGACTAAAAATGTCCTGCAAGTTGTAAGCAAATGCCGAGCATTATATCCTGATGTTTCAAAAACTACTTTAACAAAAGCTCTAGAATAGATTAGATAACTATGTAAAATTATCAACTCATGTAGGTAATACGTCTGTATCTTTTCTGTGTCTGTTTGTATGTATTATATACCTGATTTTTATATTTTAAAATAAAAAATGTCATTAGACTTATCAGTATTACTTGTTTTTTATTATACTTCTACTTAAAACTCAAAAATATACCAAAAAAAGCAAAATTTATCACTTAATAACAAAATATACGAAGTATGCTCCTAGTGGTATCAGCAGGCCCGGATTTCAGATGCAGGCAGGGTAGGCACGTGCCTAGAGCGGCAAATTTTGGTAAGAAAAAAAAATAAACATAAAAGAGCTAAAAAAAGGTCTTCAGATTTTTTTTTTATGAATTTTTTTTAATTTTTTGACTAAAATAGCTAAAAAAAAGTCTTCACATTTTCATTGACACAATTTTTTTTAAAAACTTCACTTTTCAATCCTAAAGGGCGGCAAATTTTCGCAGCTGCCTACGGGCGGCAAATTTTTAAATCCGGCCCTGGTTACCAGGTCACCTTTTTGGGGTAAGTTATCAGTATTACTTGTTTTTTTATTATATTTCTACTTAAAACTCAAAAATATACCAAAAAAAGGAAAATTTATCACTTAATAACAAAATATACGAAGTATGCTCCAAGTGGTATCAGGTCACCTTTTTGGGGCTAAAGGCTGTTGTAACTCGGTTTGACTTAAAATAAGAACAATTATGTATAGAATATAAATTTTGAAGAACAACATTAGCTTTCTTTTAAGATATTAAACGTGTTTTTATTATTTACCGTTCTGGAGTTATGGCTCCATATGTCAGCTTTTTGGCAAAAAATTTGGATTTTTTCAAACTTTGAGCGACGAGCGGCACGGGTTAAGATCGTTTAATCGAGCTCAAATTTCGGCTATCTCAATATCTGGAAAGGGGAATCGTTTTGTGGGGTCCAGACGAACAAAATTCCGACATCGATTTTTTGTGGTCACCCTAATAGATATAAATAAAAGTCTAAAATTCTAATGTTATTTATGGATAACTCATATACCTATATTTTACTAATTTTTATTTAAAATATTGGACGTATGGTTTTTGAGAAATTTGATATTAAAAAAAGAGTTTTTAATACACGATAAATGAAAGAACTTGTCGAAAGTGCTTTACCTATTGAAATTCTACACAACTGGCTATATAGATACATTTTAAAAACTAACTATTCGAAACTTCAACCCTTTTAAATACTATAAAAATTATAAAACAAATATATTCACGTGTAATTTATTCAAAATAATAAAAAAACTAGCTCTGCCATTACAGCAAATTAGTACATGTTACTATTATATACCGTTCTATCCATTTCAATTTTCAAATTAAATTAAACTTTTTTTTTACTTTTAATAATTAACAAAGTAAAATATTCCATTAAATGTAGATACATGTGTTCTGAATAAAAATTAAAAACAAATTTTTTCGAAACCAAATCTTTTTTTACAGTGTACTAGGCGTATAACCTTAAGCATATTATAAATTTTCAACGAACATCTATAGAATATGTACAATTTGTATAATACTTGTAATAATATATAATACTCGGTCATCTTTAATTATATGTCACTTCCATTTCCATATATGTTATCTCAGATATAATTTGATGTTGTATGTAAGAGAGATAAAAATTATTCCAAACAGATGTTTCTCTGTTAATCAATTATCACTGAAATACTTTTAAATATAATATAAAACAATAATTTTATAATTCAAAACAATATTGATATATTTATTTTAAAATCCGAATGTTACGTCGATGACTCGTGGGAGCGATACCTATGGTAAAAAACGCTAGGTAGTGTGATATGAGTCCTATATCTTTCCTTTTTTGTTGCTCTTATATCTATGCAAGGTTAGTATATGATTAGGTTTGCTTACTTGTGACGTCACCACGAAGATCATTTCAACCTTCTTGATTTCATTTATTTATCTATGATTTCAACTGTCATAATATTAAACACAAATCACACATAATAATAATTAATATCATGTGTGAAGCTTCACTATAGCAATAAATGAATAGCACAAACACAGAACACAATAATAAATCAATCATGATCAAATTTATATTATGTCAGTTTGATAGCGTTAGCGACCTTTTGAAATCTAGAAGGTTGAAATGAACTTCGTGGTGACGTCACAGACAGGTAAGCAAACCTAGTCATTTACTAACCTAGATATGAGTCCTATATCTTTCCTTTTTTGTTGCTCTAGTTACTCTAGTATCTATGTATTTGTATATAAAGTTTGTTCGTAACCATGGTAACAAGAAACAAAACTAAAATGCTCCTCATTAGAACGAGCAATATTCGTCTAGGTTCTCTAACAAAAATTTTCTGTTAGTACTTTCAGTAGATCTATTGTACATAGCTCTGGAGAAAGTACAATCGAGATATACTCTTTAGAATTTAATAACTGGCATATTTAATACATACTAAAGTGATATCTATAACATTACCAGTTTTTTTATTCGTCTAGCATTGTTCCTATGTCTAGGCAATATGATTACAAAAGTTAAACTATCTCAAACATGACAACTGCTTTTATTAAATTGTATTTCACAAACGCATATTATAAATATGATATAAATATGTATAACATATTTCGCAGTTACTCTTGAATAATACTTTTATTTTCTTTAATCCTTGACTGATTTTATATGTGGAAAACGAACTCATTTTTCTCATATTAAGAGATATTTTTATAAGAACAATTTAAATGTATATAGATTTAAATGAATTACTTCAACATGAAAAAAGCATTTCTTGTTTTCAATAAGTGAATTTCTTTAAAAGCGCATGTAGCTCTTAGGTCGAAAAGAATTTTATATAATAAATATTACAAACATTTGAAAAAAAATAAAAATGCACCAAATTATTCATTGATACCTTTTCCTTATAATAAATATTTCAAGCACAGTGCTTTCTAACCAAAGATAGTTAATTACCTCCCCCCCCCCATCCCAAAGATTTACATAAAAATTCCTTACGTATATATTAGACCAGTGGTTCTTAAACTTATGTGGTCTAGGGACCCCCTTTTTGAAAAATTCTTTTTCAGGGACCCCCATCCCTGATAGAAAACAAAAAAGGTCGTTAGATACTAATTGATCACTGATAAATAGTACTTTATGTAAATTAATTGTTTGCCAAAAATGTTTCACGGACCCCCGTAAAAGTTTGGCGGCCCCCCGGGGGTCCGCGGACCCCAGTTTAAGAACCGCTGTATTAGACGTTTATTTATGACTATTGGCTATGTGCACGAAGTCTATTAGCGCCGCTAGCGGGTAATAGAGAAGGATTGAATGGATTCAACTCTCTTTTTATCATTGTTTAATATGTTTAATACCGTGAATTTTTTTATTAAACAAATATCATTTAATTTAACTGTTTGCATATAATATAAATAGTATAGCATAAAAGGTACGTGAAAATTATTTATTTTGGGTATCTTTTTCTCTTTAGTTATGACGTATAATAGAGAAATAATTAATTCGTTTACATTGACAGCATAATCTCAAATTTTGACGCCGATTATTTTACAATATAGCTCACCACGAACACTCGCATCGACATTATTTCTAACTCCACCCCCTTGCACATAGTCTATAGTGGGATTAACCATGTTGACCTTTCTATTTTCAATTAAAAACGAGCCTATTAAAAATGACAGTTAGTCCACCCAAAGTGTTATTTTTTGCCACGTTGTGCGCTGTGATCGATTTCGTTTCCCCCACTACCTACTTTGGACCCAGCGAATAATCAAAATGTATATACTTACATTTTTATACAACGTTGCAAATACTTTGTTGAATTTAATTTAGATAAATAACAAATACTAAAGATAATAATATTCCACATTCATACATATATATATCTAAATATGAAATTATGTACAGTCGTACTAACTTATTGTTATTTGTTTTTTCATTTATTATTTTTATACGGTCAGTGGACGTCATAGAAAATAGTAAAAATAAATAAGTAATTAGAATGCAGATTCTGAAGTCCCAGTTACGGACTCGCATTGCTGTTGATTTATTTTGTATTTTTATTCACCTAGCGTATTCACTTTATGCATATTTAATTCAAATGAAGATTTTAAATATTCATTGCGAGCTCCGTGCCTGAGTCTAATTGACAAACGAATTTCTACTCTTTAGAAAGTTTAAGATTTTGAAGCAGACATCTTAGTTCCTGAGGGTAGCCACTGTGTTAATGTTTAACCATCTTGTTTTAACATAAAGTGTTTTATTATTTAATTGTGTATGTTTACAACAGTATACAGAACTTTTCATTTATCGAAATAATGTTTCTTCTTCATTATTCTTTTGTTCAAATATATTTTGCAGTAAATTTAATTTTTTATTTGCTCTCAAATATCAACATTATTACAATGTGACCTTATACTTAAGAGAAATAATGCCATTGACCTGTTTTCAGTTCTTTTTACTATTTTTAAATATTTGTATCAAAGTAGCACTGCAGAATTATTGAGAAAAAATTATTTGAACATTATTATTTCTCATTTTTTTTTCGTTATTTAGAAAATAGTCAAATTACGATAAATAAATAGCCAATATTTCTTATACAAAGTATAAAAAATATCCTGTAGAATGTTCACACATTTTATTTAAATTAAAAAAAATACGAGTCATATTTGAAATAATTCAACACCTACGAGCAAAGATATCCTAAAAATAAAATCAATAAATTCCTTTGCGAGCGTAATCTCTATATTCACAATGCTAAAATTGATCTTTGCTCAAAGCTGTTGAATCTTTTCAGGATTTTGAATGGAGCTTCTTATAATTTTTTTAGATATTTACAAAATTTTGGTTTACTCATGATTTTCGTTTTAATTTTCCGATAAATTTTATAAAAGTATTTATCGTTTTAGCTTCTGAAGGGCTCATAAAAATAATAAAGACCATTATATAAATTTAAGAAATTTTTGAATTTAACAAAAATAAATTTGTATTAGATAAAATAATCATTCGTTTTAATTGAGTCACTCTGAAATCAATTTTTTGTATATTAATATTAATTATAATGTAACTGTTAAAATCAGTTTTAGTGAATGTGTGTAAAAAGTCCAAATAAAACCACCACACATTGAATTAGTAAAACAGAATTGTGCATATGTATAATTAAAATCCAGATCCTGCAAATGAGTTTACTGTTTATTTGTATTTGTTTTAGACACTATGTTTAAATTGAATAGTTACAAGTGATAATAGAACACGTTACTGACAAGAGCAATAGTTTGTAAATTGTACCTAGATATGAATAGTATCTATTAATCAGTAAAGTTAATCCCAATCAAATAGATTCATAGCAACAAGCTTAACACTATTATGTATGTAGTTCATAGTTAACACGAATGTACTTGGTACATATTATCTTTGTTTGTAGGTACATGGTATTTGAAATGCTCATTATGAGAAATAACTATAATTATTATTGATTCTAGCTTATATTAGAAACAAATATCTAAGGCGTGTGAGTGATTTTCGTTCTCGATTACGCATACAAAATACTTAATTTTCTTTAAATCGTCCTTTGAAACCCTTAAATTTGATACCCATCAACATAGGGTTTATTTTTTCTCATATATATGTAGGTACGTACATGTAATCGTCTCACGGCTGCCATTTTAAATTTTCACAAAAAATAATCAAGACATATCCGATGATATTTGACTGAGTTTATGCTCGACGAGGGAATAGATGAATTTACATACATACATACATATAGACTGTCGAAATTTGAAAATCATAACCCTTCTTTTGGATTCACGTAGTTTGGAAAGAAATCTAGGATAATGCAAAATGTTTGATTTTTTTATTAAAATTTTTCATATTGGCCTTTAGATGATCAATTATGAGATATTTTTACTGTGACCAAAAAAAAGTTTAATCCACTATCATAATTATTTTTCAGGGACCCTACTCTGACAGAGAAATAAAGAAGGTCGTTAGATATTAATTAATAACTGTGGGTAGATCCAGTTAGAATTTTGAAAAAAATCTTTATTTTTGCATTTTCTCAAAAAGTATAATATAGAAGTATTCTCTGAAAATTTCTGACAAATCGGACAGTTATTTATGGAAATATATAACTTTGAACGGAGCCGTCACTTATTCAAGTAGGCAGGTAGCGGCAGCTGTGTGCTTTTTCTCGACACCATGTGATCACTGTAACTTAAGAACGGCTTTGCCGATCGGTTTGGAATTTTTCTCACTTATTCTATACATAATTGTCCTGTATGGACGAAGGATTTTTTTTCAACGATTTTTTATAGCCGAAAATGCGAGTTAAATTTTAGCCGAAAAAAGAACTTTGACTTTCAACATCCGCCATTTTGTGAAAATTCAAAAATTTTCAAATCCCTTCGTCAAGCAATATGTCATTAACTAATGATCCCTTTTTTTATTTCAAATGATCCAGTGACGAGCAGCAGTGATCACGGTAAAACACTTTTTTTTGACCCCTCCCAAATTTGCTGTACCCCACTTATTTTTTAATATTTTGCCATAAAAATTATAATATTTTATGTAAATACATATCTTTCATGCGTGGAAAAACATTCGTTATTAATTATTTTAATGCGTGGCCAAAAAAATCCTAGAAAAAAACTCCCAACTGGGTCTGCCCCCTTAAATAAACGTATTTCATGGACCCCCAGGCAATCGTTCGGCGGACCCTAGTTTAAGAACCGCTGCTCTATCAGTTATAAAATAAATATACAGGCTGTTCCAGACGACCCGTCCACTATGTTTTGCGCTCAAACTATTGAAGATAGAGTTTTAGGATAAACAAATTACTATATATATATATCGACCCTAAAGAATTTCAGGAAAATATTTTCAACCACCCCTTGGGGGTTAGTTTAAGGGGTACTACCTGTTTCTCAGCAAAATTAAATGGAACGGTGTATTCAAAAGTACATATTTGTAAAGATCATAAAAAAATAAGAATCTTTCGAGAAACAAAAAATTTCATACTTTCAATAAGATTTTGATAGTTTAAAGTGTCATACGCGACATACTAAAAATTCAAAAGTTTAATTAGGAATACTTCAAATTTTTTAAATACAATGGTATATTAATTAGTACTTTATCTTAAAGAAGATATGTAAATAAACAACTTTATCTTCAATAGTTTGGGCGCAAAACATAGTGGACGGGTGGTCTAGAACATCCTGTATAAAGTTATATCGTTTTATTGATTGTATCCATTTAACCAGTAACTAGGTACTGTAGTTTCATTTGAAATTTGAATAGAAACTTGTTCGAATATGTCAATAACAATATTATTTATATAAACAAGAGTAGGTAATGTCTAGAATATGTAAGTCTGAATCACTCTGTTATACTTATGAAGCTTTTAAGAAAATATATAGGAACATTTGTTTGGATTTTACAATTGTTGGAAATACTGAAGCAATGTCATTGAACATTGTGGCTTTGTATGTAAGTACAATATATCGTTGTTAAAGTGCCAATACTGCTCAAGTGCGATTTAGAAAATTTTACAGGAGGAGATGAACAAGTAAACTTAACTTTACGTTTACACAACCTGTCATATCTTTTGTTAATAAAAATAGATTGCTATTTTACTTTGCAAACTTTATAAAAATATATACAGTAAAGTCAGTATGTATATATTTAATTTCTTTCAGAGAAATCTTAAGAGGGTTTAAAATAATTAAGGAAATTAACATAACATGGAAAAATAAGTTTTTTTTCAGTAATATGAATTCATTTGGAGTTATAGAAGTTAGATTATTATCAGGGGTATACAAAAGCATACCCAGGATTTTATTCAGAAGGAGTATGAGGGAAGTAGGGGGCAACATACAAGTTACACTAACGTAAAATTATAAAATATATGTTAAGTGGTTTAATTATTAAAATAAAGAGGAATTCAACTTAAAATTATTCTTCGTTTGCCTTCTATGATTTTTTTAGCTCTTTCTTTTAATAAATTAGCTTTAAATTTTTTTACTATTTTTAAGTTAAGGGGTTACATACAGTCAGAAGGCCAAAAAAAGTGTTTTTTCAAGAATTTTTTAAGAGAAGACTTTTATAATTTATCAATGTAAAAATTTGTACACATATTATGGTAACTTTTAGTTGTATTTTAACATTTTTTATTTCTAAAAATAATAATTTCGAAAGCTGCTACAGCTGTTCTCCAGGAGGTCCTCTCAAAAAAGGCGCCTTGCGGTGACCACGATATCTCTGGACTACATTTGTAAAATAAAAAAAACCCAGATGGATTTCTTTAAAATAATGTATAATCTTGTACTTAATCGAAGGAATAAGCAAAATAAAATTTTTTGACAAAATGGCGGCTTCTCAAAAAAATATATCGATTTTTTACAAAAATTTGACCTTAAATTGTTCATAAAAAAATAAATATTTATCGGTGAGATAAAACCTTCGATTAATTACTAAAAAATATTCTTAAGAAACTTGTGTTAAAATTTGAGATTGATCGGTACAACCGTTTCCGAGGAATAGTTGTCACCGACTTTAAAAACACAGATTTGAGAAAAACGCGCTGTCGCTCCTACATTCAAACGCTCTGAGACGTCTTTACAAATATGCGTGTAACTTCGAAAATAATCGCCGGATTGACTTGAAATTTTCTGTGTGTGTATTTAAATATATGTACATTACGAAAATAATAAAATTTTTTTTTTGAAAATTCTAACTGTATGTAACCCCTTAAAAAAATTGAATAACACCGATTTTTGTTTATTTTTCCGTCTCAATGGTAGGGAAGAAATTTTAAGGCTTCTTAGTGACACTCTAAAGAACCATTATATGGAAAAAAATCCAATTTTACATTAAAAAATTATTTATGTATTAAACACTCGTCTTATAAAAATTTAATGCGTTCTTGTATCGGTCTTGTAGACGAGACGAGACAGAGAAAAGTCTTGTTTCGTCAAAGACTGTTTTATGACTGTTACGTGGGTCGTACATACATAGTTGGTTTTTGTTTCACGTACCTCGTCATTATGTGTCCAGAAGATCGCCGGCGGTGGTTCGGGACTATGCCGCACCACGCACGTTAGGTTCATTGTGCTACCTCTGTTGATGTACATGTCGGGGCCTCCAAGGACCAACGTGACTGGCTCTGCAATAAAACAAATGAATTCAATTTAATTAACAATCACATATCATAATTCACTTATATTTTTTCAGAATTGTTTTAGGCTATGTTCTCACGATTTGTAGAAAAAAAGTCAATAGGGCGAATATAGGAGGGTTCTTATTAAAGAAAAACATTTTCGACTTGTCTGATGACTATTCCAATAAGTAAGCATGGTAAGGAAGGGTGTATATTTCTATGTTATTAGTTTTCAATTTAGTTACTGTAGAAATACAGAAACGAAAATTAATAAATTGTTACGTTACGCACTTTTTTACATCTCTAATATATTTATCTTTGTTGTTTTAATAAATACTTCACTAAAAATAACTGGAAAATCACTGAAATAACTTCGTTGCAGTACAAGAAACGTTGTTTAAGATTCTTTATAGATTTTTATACCTGATTCAATGTAAAAAAATGTATGTTACTGATACAGTAAATTAGAAATTTTATTATTGAAATTATTGTTACAACACAATTGTCCGGTATTATAAACGACCTAGCAAATTTGCAAGCTTTCTAACACTCTCAAATGAGATACCAAACTTATATGACAGTTCTATTGAAGTATTTTGATGATTTTGACAGATTTCGCGCACGCGTTGTATGTAAAAACCAACGGATTAAAACAGTTGTGCTATTATGAAAATTATTTTTTGTGTTACAATACGTTGAAGTGTCACTGCTCTAAATTCCATAACTAATCCATAGATACTATAACAAAATTAATACCTTATGTATCGAGTGCTTGCAAGCTTTTCAAATTTGCTAGGTACTTTATAATACCGGACAAATAACGAAAAATAATGTTATTTTGTTAAGGTATCTTCAGTATCTTTACTCAACAATTGATTTTTTGTCATAGTATTAATATATTATTGTAATTCAATAATGTTTTATAATAATAGATTTCAGTAAGCACATAAAAGATAGGTATCGTACGTCCTCTTTGAATATATCCTACGTATAGAATATGTATCTTACTCGTTGAAAGATCGTCGAGAAACTGTAAGTAATTACTTAAACAAATCACTGGAATGTACTCTTCCAGCATCAAAATGCTTCTTAGTCCATAAATATCTCACTAAAGAGATAATAAAATGTTTTTATTTTCACCCATATCGTTACGCTAACTGCTTCGTTAAACTAAGATTATACCTCCGTAATAATAAACAATAGCTCTTCAGGGTATAGTTGAAAATATTTTACATCTCAAGTGAAGTCTAAGAACTTTATTCGGTCGTTGCAAGATTTTGTACTGATTTTGTTAATAAACAAGTCTAAGTGGATGTGGCGCTATCTTTTGTCATTCTATTGTAGTTGCATTAATGGCGTTATAAAAATCCATTGGACTGAATAGAGATTAAATTAAAAATGCAAATAAGTTTTCTCGACTTTTTATTTTTAATTTTTATTTGTATTTTAAATACTCTCGGCATAAAAATTAAGTATGTAAATTTCATTCATTTTTTGAAAATTTGAATAATTTAATATTATTTATATAAAGATATTTAAAAAAAGTACTCTTGAGTTAAATGAACAATTAATTATATACAATCACAAAAAGGTTTTATCCGAACTAGGTTTTTCTTACTGACCCCCAAAATTTTTTGCTGTTGGAAAGCTGAAAGTCTTTTCTTCATAACTCGGTTAAAATGGTCGTGCAACAATATAATAAGAATAAGAAGTTAAATAAAAAAACATGATCTACAAAAGCCATTCATTAGATTTAGTTAAAAAAGATTTATAACGGCCCACGGAGTCTCTCAAAATTTATATAAAATAAATGTATTCTTTATAGTACAATACCATTTTTTGTGGGTATATGTATTTTAAAAATGTTTAATAAATTTTTGATCTACGTTGTACCAATCAAAACTAAAATTTTTGTTTAATTCTTCATTTTAAATTCACCATGGACCATGACATGTATTTACTGCATCTTCCACAAAGTAAATATAATGTTATGAATTCAAATACACATTTCAGAAAATAACAAATAGAAACAATATCATAAGTATAAAGAAGAAAATTACCTGTACACAATACTAAATTGTCTTGAAACATAATATAAGTATATAAATATGAAATACGTATAGCATTCTTTACAAATTCCTTGCCAACAAGTTGATTAAATAAAATGGAACCTTTTCTCCGAGATATAGTTTCAAGTTACATATTATAAATATTTCAATATTGAAAACATCTTTTAATTAGAATCAACATTCCGAAGCATAACTTCTAAACATTGAG